>CM053583.1:286136380-286163919 GCA_028627135.1 Pseudochirops cupreus | reverse complement strand
TAGATAGATGATAGATAGATCGATAGATGATAGATGATAGATAGATAGATAGATGATAGATAGATAGATGATAGATAAATAGATAGATAGATGATAGATGATAGATAGATCAATAGATAGCAATAGAGATATTGTATCTGTTTTGTATTTATCTTTTTATACGTTGATTCTACTCCTTTCCTCACTTAGAGAGTCCCCAACTCCTCAGGCTAGGAGCAGACTTTTTGTTTGGTTGGTTTTCTACTTTATATTCTCAGTGCTTGGCACACAGCGGTGCTTAATACATGCTTGCTGGTTTAGTTTAACTTAATTTAATTACTTGAGAAACACAAAGAATGCTTTGTTCTGCCTTTGACATTCAAGCAAAAAAACCCACTCTATCATTCAGTAAACTGAATGGTATTTATTTACTTCCTTTGTTTTGACAGAACTTAACCAAATGAATCCAATCCTCAGAAAACTGGTGGTTAGTGAGAGGGTAGCAGCGTGTGGACCATCAATGCTTCCTTTGGATTATGCATCAGATTTCAATGCCAGTAGAAAATACAGTCTGGTTCTAGCTCACATGTCAAACTCAGTTTGTGCAGCCAGGGTACACATAGCAGTCTAGCATGTTCAGAATACACGCCAGACTGAGAGGCACCTGGAGATTTTTCTAGTGCAGAATGATGATTTTTTTCCACAAGTGCCAACAGTAAATAGGGGCATCTAGGTAGTGCAATGGATAGAGTGCCAAGGCTGGAATCAGGAAGATTCATCTTCCTGAATTCAAATCTGGCCTCAGGCACTTACTAGCTTGTGACTCTAGCTAAGTCACTTAACCCTATTTGCCTCCATTTCCTCATCTGTAAAATGAGCTGGAGAAAAGAGTGGCCAACCACTCCAACATTTTTGCCAAGAAAACCCTGAATGGGATGATGAAGTGTTGGACATGACTGGGCAACAAAAACATACAGTCAATATTCAGACACTGGATATGGGAAAAGGAGGAGAAAAGAACATGAGGAAAAGATGGAGACAGGTTACAGAAGGCAGTTCTGGTCATCTAGAGTTCTTACCTAAAAACAAAGATCTTCCTTCAACTCTCAGATGAAGAGATAACCACTTCAGGGCATCTGCATTATATACTAGAGACCAGGTCAGAAGTCACAACTTCAAGGGAAGGAGCCAAAGGGCATCTTGGATAAGAATGAGTGCTTGGGCACCTGACCTCCCTATTCTTCAAGAGCTTCCTGAAAAGTAATTATGCGTTTACTCAGCAGCTGCCTTTGAGTTCAGATGGGTCCTTTGTCTTACTGGTGATGTTTGGGTTTGTTTTGGTTTGATTTTTTGACATAAACAGTGATGTTTCCTAGAATATGATTGAAACTGGGGAATTCTTTCCAATTCCTTGTCCAATAATACACACTCTACACATTCTTCAAGACTTGGTTCAAACCCTGAATCTTCAATGAAGTCTTCTCATACTATTCTAGCCTATAGTGATCACTCTCTTTAAATTCATGTACTTACTACCTATACCATTCATTTGGAATTTTATCAGGTGATAACACTTGCTTTGCTGTCTTATGTTCAAACTTAACTATTATATCACTATGCAACTTTTCATGCGTGCATGACATCTACCTAACTCAACTAGATTTTAAATTCCTGGAGGGCAGAGATCATGTTTTACATTTCTTTGCATCTCCCAGAATGTCTGGGATATTGCCTTGAATGTAGGGTCAATAAACATTTTTTGGCTGTTGATTCTAGTCTGCACTAGGGAAAAACTACTAATCTATGAGAGTGGAGGATAGAAGATCTTGTGTGCTATGGTCCATGGGGCCATGAAGAGTCAGGCAAAACCAAATGATTGAAGAATAACAACACTATTCTGTGAAAACTTTTAAATATTCCCTATATCTAATTTTATTGGGCTGCTAGATGTTGTAATGGAGTCTGTGAAATCAGGAAGACTCATCTTGTGTGTTCAAATCTGACCTCAGGTACTTACTAACTGTGTGACCCTGGCTAAATCACTTAATCCTGTTTGCCTCAGTTCCTCTTCTGCAGAAAGAAATGGCAAACTATTCCAGTATCTGCCAAGAAAACCCCAAATGAGGTCACAGAGAGTCAGACATGACTGAAAAACAACAATAAATTAACTAATGTTAGAAAAATGGACTTCTTTATCATTCATACTTTTGAAAATGTGGATTTTAATATCATAGGATCATAGAAATAGAACTGAAACCTCAAAAGTCATTTGGTACTGTCCTCTCATTTGAGGTCAGAGGCAGGATATGACCCCAGGTTCTCTAACTCCAAAGCCAGTGCTCTTTGCATTACACTACACTCTAAACAACCAACCAATTCCAAATGAATTCTCCATTACGTGGTGACTGTACCCAAGGCACCATGCAAAGTTTAAGGCATACGACAATAAAACAAAGTATAGTCTCTGTCTTCAAAGGACTTATATTCCACCAGAGTGACTCCCCAACCCCTATGGTAAGGGAAGAAATATCCTCAATTCATTCTGTTGTGACATAAGAACAGAACACAAAGTTATTTACTGATATATGCTAACTATCCCTTGAAAATAAAGCATCAAAGTGAAGTTTTTCATGTGTTCATCCCCAAGGGAAAATAGATCAGACTTGCACATGGACAAACACCATTTAAAGAGGTTAGACTCCTCAGTTTCTGTCTCATCACTCTTAGGTAGTAACTATGCCTAGCACATGACCCCAAAATACTCTGACTGGCCTTTTACCTAGAATTCAATCCATGCCACCTTTGAACCCTTCAAGTTTCCTAGTACTGGGATGCTGCAATTTGTTAAAGCATTCATTCAATAATTGGGAGTGATTGACTTGTATTGCTGGGTTGGCATATGGTCTTTTTGATCAACAGCCAAAAGAGGGAGGGCTCTGTTCCAGGAGAGCAGAAATAAATGGAACCAATCATGAAGTAAAGTTGTCTTTGCTTCAGAGTTGGACCCACAGTGATGATGACTAGCTTCTCCCAGGTTTGTGACACCAAAGGAATGCTAAGAAAGGTATTTATTCAGAGATGTGTTGCAGTCCTTACTCCCTCCCTCCTCCCCACCATACACATCCTCAGGTTGCTCTTGAAGCACATGCACCCAGAGGGTTTCTGACCAGGCTGATTGCCAGTTGGTCCTGCAGCTCAGTTCTGCTCTTCACTCACTCACTGGGGACGAGATTGTATCAGGTACTAATGTGAGACACAGCACTAGCTCCTCCAATGTCCTCGATGTCTGACATCCTCTTGGGGTCCTGATGCCATTAACAGTCATGTTTGTCAAGCAAATTGAGATTCTACAGATAAATATTTGCAAGGAGTTATCACATTTACCCAAGGGAATTTTTACTGGTTCCAGCAAGCTCAGAAAACTCAACCAAGCAAGATTTTTTTTTTAACTGACATCCTTCGAACAAAAAATCAACAGTGATAACAGTTATCAAATAAGAACAAATTAACCAAAATTTAATTCAGCCTTCTGAAAGGCAAGCAAACGAGTTATTTTTTTTTCTATGACCTTGTATCGAAAACAGTTTCAGCACGGCAATGATATGACTTTTAAAATGCCATTTATCTGATCATTTTCTCCATATACTTTCTTTTTATTCTGGGAGAAGATTCTAGTTTAGACCTAGGATCTTAAAGTGATTGGCTTAAAGGACATCGAGTCCAACAACCTCCTTTTATAGATGAGGAAACTGAGGCCTAGAGAAATTATATGACTTGCCCATGGTTACACAGGCAGTTAGGAATAACATTGTGATTCAAACCTTAGAGCTTTGATTATAAATCTTGCATTATTCCCACTACACCAGTTGATTTCTGAACTAATGCTAAGAGAAGTAGGCAGAACCAGGAAAGCCGTGTGTGTGTGTGTGTGTGTGTGTGTGTGTGTGTGTGCGCGTGTGACTACAATAATGTAAACAGAAAGAACGACAACAATGAAAAAAAAAATTACCTGGACGCCGCACAACCATAACAACCAAGCTGAGTGCTAAAGAAGACATAAGAAAATGCACCTTCCGGTGTTTTTTTTTCCCCAAAGGTGAGGGAGTATGACTGTAGAACGCCATGTTTGATGTTAGACCAGGTTGGTATGTTGTTTATTTATGCTCCACTGCTTTCTCCCTCCCCTCTTGCTATTTTTATTCTTTGTTATGGGATGGACTCCATGAGTAAGGGAGAAGGATGGAAATATATGAAAATTAAGGTGATGTAAACCTATGAAATACCAACATTTTTTAAAACCAGAAAAAAAAACCTTATCATCACAAAAGGACAACTAACCTTCCTCCAATGGGAGACTCACAGTTTCCCCCAGAATAGGGAGGACAGTTAAGAGGGGATATTTCTATTCTTCTCTTCCCATCTTGTATCTAGGTCTCTATTCAATGAGGGTATATTAAGCACCTTCTTGGAGCCTAGCAAAGGTTCTTCTAGTTGTATTTTTTTTAATTTTCTATGATTGAAATTTAGAGAAAGTTTCTGGAGAATCATTTACCAATGAAGGTAATGTTGGTCAGAGAAGAGTCTTACAGTTATTCTTCTATAACTAACACCATCTAACAACTTCATCCTTGGCAAGACAAATGATACTTAAATTCAAACTTAGAGGGGAAAAATACCCACCAAGAATGAATAACAAGTCATAATAACTATCCAGATTTATGCAGTATGTCCTGTAGAAATAAATTAAGCTCCAAATGTTTAAAGTTGCAGTAAGACTTTTGGGACACCTTGTAAAGTTTACACAGGCCTTTCTTCACAATAACTCTTTAGTGCAAGTACATAATCCCAGTTTTATAGATAAGGAAACAGACTTAGTATCAATCTTCCTCCTGTTATAAAACTGGAGGTCAAAAGTAAGCATATAAGATAGTGTGGAATTTATGAACTAAACATTCCAAGCTACTATGATCAAATGAATAAAAGGAAATGAATAGCTCTTTGAAAAACCTTATCTGCTAATTCAAGGAGTGAGGAGAGATCTGATCTCCGAGTCAGGAAGCCCTGTGCCTATAACACAGGCTGTCTGTGTGACCTTGGGATATTCCTTTAACTTACCAAAGCCCCCAAATCAGAGAACCTGACCTCCATTGGGTAAAAGAAATTGCACATTAACAGTTCCCTTTAACCAAAGAAATCACAGATCCAGATAGGAAAAATTGTGTGTGTGTCTGTGTCTGTGTGTGTCTGTGTGTCTGTGTATCTATGTATTGATGCTATGGAGAGTGCTGTACTTGAAGTTAGGATGAACTAGGTTCAAATTTCATCTCTGATAATTATTACCTGTGTGACCATAGGAAAGCAATGTTATTTCTTCATACCCTTACACTATTCCCCAGAACTATCAAGTTGTAGTTGGGACCCGAGAAAGGAAGGAAGGAAGGAAGGAAGGAAGGAAGGAAGGAAGGAAGGAAGGAAGGAAGGAAGGAAGGAAAAAAGGAAGAAATGAAGGAAGGAAGGAAGGAAAGAAGAAAGGAAGGAAGGGAAGAAGGAAGGAAGGAAGGAAGGAAAGAAGGAAGGAAAAAAGGAAGAAAGGAAGGAAGGAAGGAAAGAAAGAAGGAAGGAAGGAAGGAAGGAAGGAAGGAAAGAAGGAATGAAGGAAGGAATTAGCATTTTTGTACCTACTATATGCCAGAAACTATGCTAAGGGCTTTACAAATATTTCATGTGAGGCTCACAATAACTCCAAGAGGTAGGTATCATCCTTACTTTATAGTTAAGGAAACAGAGGCAAACAGAGAGTAAATAACTTGTCCAAGATCACACAGTTAGTAGAAGTTTAAGTTGTGTCCCTGGAATACAAGTGTATTATCCTGGCTTTGAACTCAGAACTTCCTGACTCCAAAGCCAGGACTCTAACCACTGTACCCCTAGCTGCCCCTGTTGATATTATTGTGTTGCTAGGGGAAGGTCAACACTAACAAAATCACAGATCTTTGAAACGGTGTCATCAACATCACCATCATCATCATCATCTAATGATGTTTATATGAACATTATTTGATGATGATGATGATGGTGGTAGTGGTGGTGGTGGTGATGAATAAGCAACCCAGAATAAATGTCCATAATGCACATTGTAAATCTCTATGCACAAAAGTGAAGAATATAAGGAAAAACCTAAAAGATCTTCTTGGGCTTTTTCATAAAATGTGGATATAACTCATATTTCATTCAACACTTCCCCTCCGCTACACCATAATCAAAGCCTTCTACATAGGGCTAAGGTCACAGGTGAGGTCCTGTTTCTAGGTATTCTATTATCACTAATTCTTCAAGTCAGGAAGAAGACAAGACAAAGTTAGAGAGAAACAGATGGACAGGGAAAGGGAGAAAGAGAGGGAGAGAGAGAATGATAAACTTCCTTGGCTAATATGTATATAGTGGGTTGTTTTTTTTCTGTGTGGGGGTTAACATAATGGCTAACATCTGGCTATTTTCAACAATGTTAGATGGAAACATTGGAAAGTACTATACATGGACAATGATTTTATTTGTGGTCCTGTGTCTGTGCAATTTTCCTCTTCACCTGGATATGCACCAAGGGCCTGTCAACTCACAAAATGGACAAGTTTTCTGGGCAATCTGAACAGGCTTAATCAGAGTGCAGTAGTGTTATAGCAGGTAGAAACTTCCATTCACATTAATGGAAGCTACCCATGGATACATTCTGTGCTTTGGTGGAAGAACAGATGTTTAATAACCGCAGTAGCAAAGAGCGTGTTGCATAACATGGCTGAGCTATTTTGGAACTTCAGAAATTGCTGACTGCTTTTTTCAAAGTGCTTTTTGTAAAACCCAGAATATTCAACATAAAGAACTTCTTCCCCTTCCCAATTTCTTCCTCATCTGCATTCCTCTCCCTCCCCCCTTTGCTATTGTGAAAACTCCAGGAATATGAAAAGGACTATGATGATTTCATCTCCAGGTCATTCCAGGGAAAATTTTAGGTTCCATTTTCATCCCTGAGAAAGACAAGTCATTGTAACTGTATCCAAATCCCATGAGAATACAAGAAATGATACTGCCCCTAGAGTGCAGGTAACCTTGTGATGTAAAATTGAAGTTTCTTTTACATTTCTTAAATGTACCTCTTTCAGACTTTGAGGCACACCCTCTACTCCTAAGGTACTGAAATCCAGCTAGATAAAAGTCTTTGTTCACTCTTTCCTTGTTTCTTTCACAATCTTATCAACTTTAATCATAATCTCTCTGATAATTAGCCAGACTAAGGAGTGCTAATTATTTTGGGCTGTCACCAAATTGCAACATCCTTCAATCCCATCCCCAACTCCATCTGCCAGCCTTTTTAATGGCTTTCCCTAGACCTTATTCCACTTGAAGTAAACTGAGAGGAAGCGTGAGTTCCAATCCTCACCGGACAAAACAAAGAACCATGCCTAGATGTAATGTGCTACCTGCAATGAGTAGCCCTAGAGAGAGGGTCACCTGGCTACCAACCAACTGCATTTCCTTATGGATACCACTTTATCTCTAGACTGAGTGATATTTCAATAAATGCCAACTCAGTAGACTCAGTACTGATGCAGAGAGATGATTTACCACACTTGATATATTGCTTCTGTGGGACTGAAATGCCACTTATAAAATTACCGCATTCAAAAGCAGAACCTCTGGAAATAATATAGCCAGATTTCATACCAGCAGGTATTTTTTAGAGAAGGAGCCAAGGGGTGGTAATTGTGAAGAAATCTGAATAGTGAGCCATTCATCACTCACTGCTTCTCCTCCCCCTATAAAAATTATATTTCCATTGCCTGAAAATTGACTAATGTTTCTATCAAAATTGCAAATTCCCAAATATTCCAGCTGTAAGGCAAGTCTCATTATCAGCAGAGAGAACTCATTAGTCCAGCTTCTCTTTGGGTCTGGCTAGATGTAGAAACAGTGCTTCCACACGGGTATCTGTGTCAGGTTTTAATTCATCTGAGCATACTTCCTGAGAATTTGGAAATGATTCAGAATATGGAAAATGACAATTGGAAACAAGATCTTTAAGGAGGTCACATGAAAAGAAAGGGGAAAAAAAGCAGTGAATTTTTTTAAATGTATGACTTCATTTTCAGACTGTGATTTCAGGTATGAAGGAGCATAAGTCTCCTTGCCCCCGTCCCCACCTCTGATATTAAGTAAGTCCATTAAGTAATATCATTAAAGTCGAACAGATTTAAACCTCAATAAAAGTTTGAGGATGAGCTTATGACAACATCTGTGCTCTCCAAATGACAACGGCCATTGTGCTCCCTCGAACACAATGTCTCTGGATAAAAAGAACAAGAGGAATCTCTGAATTTTCTCCCTTAAGAGTGTCCAGTTTTAGCATTTCTTTAAATATTATTCATTGACTGAGGTTCATGGGAACATAGGATAATAAAGAGGTGGAAAGGACGATATAGACCATTGACTCCAGCTTCCTCATTTTAGAGATGAGGGAACTCAGACATATAAAGGGTAAGAGAGTCATATAACTAGCATCTGAGGCAGTATTTTAACTCTGGTGATCCTGACTCCAACTCTAGTCCAACCACAAATATTGGTTTAAATCTCTGAACAGATATAACCACATGAAATGGGATGACTGGGAAAATCCTAACCAGGTACTGTTGTACATTTTGAATCAGATCTATGTGTCACAGTAAAAAGAGAAGCGACTCTAGACCATGTCAGAGGACTTGGGTTCAAATCTCACCATTGACAATGATCTGTATGACCATAGGCAAATCACTTAATTTTTGTAGGCTTCAGTTTCTTCATATGTAAAATGAGGAGGTTGGAATAGATGGCCCCTACATTTCCTAGATCTATGACCTTATGATCTGGGTTCAAGTTGAAGTTCCACTACTTATTAGTTGGGTTATCTTAGGTAAGCCATTTAAGGTAAGCCTTTTTGCCTCAGTTTCCTTATTTGTAATATGTATCTAACAATTTTGGCACTAGATCACAGGTATGGGATAGGGGAATGTGATATAGACAATTAAGCATCACACCTAAAATCAGGAGGACTCTGACTCTGAAACTTGTTATGTGACTATGGGCTAGTCACTTACCTTCTCCAAGATTGTTTCCACAGCTGTAAAATGGGAATGATAACACCAGTGGCACCTTTCTCACAAATAATGGAATTGTGTAAAA
Organism: Pseudochirops cupreus; assembly: GCA_028627135.1. Classification (NCBI taxonomy): domain Eukaryota; kingdom Metazoa; phylum Chordata; class Mammalia; order Diprotodontia; family Pseudocheiridae; genus Pseudochirops; species Pseudochirops cupreus. The sequence goes on along the minus strand of CM053583.1, from coordinate 286,154,730 downwards.
TGTCTTTTAATCTTTACAAATGTCAATGATTATCAAATGAGATGATTTATATAAAATATACTCTCTTTGTAAAGGGCTATGTAAATATGATTCATTATTATTTATCATATGGTCAGAAACAATAGGATTACCCTCAAATTCAAGATCTGTGTTCAAGTCCTGCTTTTGATACATACATACTAGCAACAGGACCCTGGACAAATCACTTGAATGTGTTTCTAAGAGTAAAAATTAGAGATATGATACTACTCTGTAATGATTAAGGCAATTTGTTCACTGGAAATTCCTGAAATATATTAAAAATTGTTTTTTAATTAATAAAATTAATTAATTGTTTTTAATTAATGAAAATCTTCTCTCTCCACTTATCCTCTTCCCCTTCCCCCCCCCCCCAAAAAAAGTGTATAACAAAAGGCATTCTACTGCTTAGAATTAGCCAGGGTGGGGTGACTTCATATTCTAAATCCAACCCACATCAATCCAAAAGTGGAAATAAAAAGACACCCTCTTACTTGTGTAGGGTATGCAATGGGAGCTCAGGTTTTTCTATCTGTCCATAGCAGCTGGTCTTGGCTTCAGGAATGAATGAATACTTTTCCAACATGGATGAGGCAGCAGTGGTGATAATCCCCAGTCCATCTCTTACTCTCTGTTCCAAACTGTAGTCCCAGTCATCATAGGAGACCGAAATGAGGCCTGAAGGAAACTCTTTGGGGATGAGCTCTGTGTTGCCAGAAACCAAATTTGGAACAATCCAGAAGAAATCATAGCCCGTCAGGCCTAAGGAGCGGGCCTCGCTCAGAATCAGAACGGCTTCATCCTTAGAGCAGTAAAGCAGGATGACAGAGGAATGGATTTTCTTTAGCTGAATTTGCGTCTTGGCATCCCCAAATGAAGTATCCAGGGTTATCACATTCTGCATGTCCCAGCCAACAAAGCTGTTATCTACCGTGGTCTTGATGAAACTTATGAAGTCCCGGTAGCCAGGAAAGGTGGTAGTCACCACAGAGAAAACGTGCCAGTCATAATCCTGCATGATTTTCATCATGATAGTGGCTTGCTGCTGGATGGAAGCTCCAAACTGGAAAAAGGTAGACATCGGATCCTATAATAGAGGAATAAAACACCAAAATATAACATAAGGCAAAATAGAAGCCATGCCAGATAAAGAAACAAACAACTAGAAATAAAGAGGCTGCCCAAGACTGAGCCAAAATGACTGAGCCAATTGTGGCATGTGAAGGTAACAATCTGTGTTTTGTTCCACCAGAAGTGATAAACATGAAAAATTCAGAGAAATACTGAAACACTTGCATATACTTGGACTTGGAGTCAGGCGAACTTTGGTTCAAATCCCACCTGAGACATTTGTAGTTGTGTGATTTGGGGCAAGTCACCTAACCACTCTTTGCCTCATTTTCCTCAACTGCTAAATGAGGATGAGGATGAGGATGGGTTTACAGCACTATCTGTGCTTTCCTAGTAACAATAACCGTTATAGTTTCCTATATGCAATTTCTGTTGACAGGTTGAAGTAAAAGTATCTCCATAGTACCTTTCATCTCTAAATCTATGATCCTATGAACTGAAGCAGTCTGAAGGAAGTAGAGTGTGGGGAAAAAAACAAGATAATTATAGCTAACTTTTCAAGAGGACTTTAATGTTAATCAACTGCTTTATGTGAATTCTCCTTCAATGCTCATAACAACTGAAGTGCTATCATTCCTGTTCTACAGATGAAGCAACAAGCTGAGAAAGGTTTAAATCAGCTAATGAGGAGCACGTAGCTATTATCTTAGGCAACATTCAAACTCAGCTCTTCCTGACTCCAAGACCAGTGGTGCTCTATCCACTGTGCTACCAGGCTGCCACCAAATTGATTGCAATGAGCAAACATGGTCTTGGAAAAGTGATTGTGAAAAATGAAAAGAATGCTATCTCTGGAGTCAGAACCTAAGTTCAAACCCTACTTTAGATATTTTCTAACTGTGTGATATTATACAAGTCACTTAAACTCCACAGGCCTAGATTTTCTCATCTGTAAAGTGGAGGGCTAGAATTGGTGGCCCTGGAAAAATCCCTTCAGCAACTAGGTGGCTCAATGTATAGAGTGCTGAGCCTAAGGTTAGAAGGACTAATCTTCCTGAGTTCAAATCTAGCCTCAGACACTTTATTAGCCAACCCTGGGCAAGTCACTTAACTCTGCTCAGTTTCCCCATCAGTAAAATGAGCTGGAGAAGGAAATGGCAAGAAAACCCCAAATGGGGTCACAAAGAGTCAGATGTGACTGAACAACAATGAAGTCCTTTCCATCTCTAGAGTCATGTTTCTACGTTCCAATGACCTTTCAAAAGAAAGGTTGGATCCAAGTGTGGACTGTAGTATATACTGTCAGACATGGCTGTTGTGTCTGTAGGTTTTGATGAAATGTTTTGTTTTTGGTTAGGGTTTTTTGGTACCAAGGAAAAATTCAGTGATGGGATGGCCTAAAGAAGGAGTTCTTAATCTGAGACTGGAATCCTATTTTGGTTTTGGTTTTTAATGTTTTGAAAAATAGATTTCATAATAAATGATTTCTTTTGTAATCTCATATATTCTGTATTTTATTTTGTGCTCTTAAAAATATAGTTCTGAGAAGGGGTCCATAGGTTTTACCAGACTGCCAAAGAGATCTAGGATACACTGAAAAAAAAATGGTTTAGAACCACTGATTTAAAAGGAAATGACTGGCACAAAATAAATAATCATTAGTGAATGAATACACATTCACATGGTGATATATGAGGCCACCCAGAGGTGGGGCTGGCAATGGGTCATCAGATGGCCTCTTAAGATCCCTTCCCAGATTATAAATTCTATGAAAAATCTTATTTAAACTCCTAAAGTTTCTTTAAGTCAAGGAACAGTCTTCTATTGCTTTTATATCTCCTCCAAAATGACAAATATAAGACCCTGAGCGTGGTCAATGCTTAGTCCACATTGCTTATTCATTGACCTGATATTCAGTCAGATGCCGCCAGAACAGAAGGCCTGATTCAAGGTTGGGCAAAATGTCACTTGGAAAAGGTTGATTTTCTCTTTTCTGAGAGCTTCTGGAATTCATTGGAACTATGGCCATGTTATCCTCTCCATTCCACACGTACCGTGTCTAGTTTTCACAAATGTGAGCAGCTGAATTATTTTTGCCCTGCATACAAAATTCCTGCATGTGCTGGGGCCCATTTAGTTACTGTTTTGCATGAAGACATTTTGTGGGTCTCTGAGTTCCATGTTCATTACGTGTAGTGGATTTATCTGAGAGAGCAACAAGCCACATCCACCATGATGTATTACCACTGTCTTCCTTATTTATTGCCTAGATCTGTGGTTTTATTAACGTAGGGAAGTGGAGTCAAACTCAAAAAGAAATGGGGGCCCTAACCCCATGCATAAGGATCCCTGTGGGCCACATGTTCTTACAAAACTGAACATGCTCATATATTTCTTTTTTTCATTGATATATCAACACATTAAAATCAAATAAGAATTACATTTTAATCTCATTTGACCATGCTTGGGAGTGTGTATGAGTTGCAAATGGTCCCATGTATTTGACACCTCTGCTAGGTTCAAAAATTCTTAATATAAACATTAGCCTAACTAAATCTCCAAATGGGGGCTAGAAAAGCCCTGTGACTACAAAGTGACATTATTAGACTGATTCATGAACAGCTGAGCCCATCTAACCCTCCTTACCTCCAGTCCAATTCAAGAAAGACAATTACAGAAGTCCCAGGAACTCACTAACATCATTTTTCAAAAGCAACTTAAAACTTGTGTTATCAAAAAGAGGAAGAGAGAGGGGATGCCTCCTAGGAAGAAGTCATTGAATTAAGAGGATTGTATGTATTGATCACTCGGGTCTCTACCAACTCTAAAATACTGTAACGTTATTGAGTCTGTATCAGGCAAAGGAAAGAACTCCATACCGTGGCTAGTTAAGTGTATACCAAGGCCTCTTTTTCTGTGTTCCTAGCATTTTCAAATATAAAGATCCCCAAGAAAGAACAAAATTCTGGAAGGAGAACCCCAAAATTATTGCTATAGCATTGCTTCAAATAGACTGAATTTAGGACACAGCAAATTCATGGAGTTAATGCATATGAATACACACAAGTGAGTTTTAGCATCTGCTTTGCATCTATGAATACGTCCCCAAAGGAGATTCCAGCTCCTGCAAACTCAGCCTTGACTCATTAATTTCCTATCAATGAACAAGCATTTATCAAGAATCTCCTATGTGTCAGCTACTAAGAATCATCAAAGGGGAACTGTGTTCCCAGGTGTCTCCGACTCTAAAACCATCTCTGTATCTTCTACACCACTGCTTTCAAACTCAAATAGAAAAAAAAGACACCACATATTAACTTAGTTTTTAAATGTAACATTATCTCAATTTTAGTGTCTTTTATTTATTTTGTGAAATATTTCCCAACTGCATTTTAATCTGGCTTGGGAGTGTTGCCCAAGTGGCCTGTCAGATACCTCTGCTCCATACTGCACTGCCCCTGTCAGTGAATTCTCTAACTTTTAAGTTGCAGAGCAGGGGCAGATCTGCATTCATTGAGTTTGTTGTCTTCCTGGAAGTTCTGTATACCAATGAAATCAAAGAGTTGTTCTGAATTTCTAAAAATGTGCCAAATTCTGTGTTAAATACTGGAGATGTAAAGACAAAAAAAAAAAGCAGCCCTTATCCTCAAATAGCTCATAGTCCATTGACATGTATAAATAAATATGTGGCACCTAGAAATAAGCATAAGGTAATTTCAGGAAGGGAGGCACTAGCAGCTAGGGAAGGAATAGAGGAAAAGACACACCAAGGAAGTGGTACTCTGAATGTAATGCACATTCAAAGAGCAACCACAAAATAGACATTTCTCAAAGCAACATTGGCTGGATCCAGATGGCATAGGATGCTTTGTGGAGAGGGCTTAGGAGCCAACTTTTTACCTTTACTTTCTCCCTAACCCAATTTTTCTCCAAGATAGAGAACCTTCCCCCCTTTTTCCTCTTCCTTCACATTCCTAAGGTTCTTCCCAGATTTACAGTTAGGACCTCCTGCTCCACCTCCCATCTAGTTCAAGTCCCATAGCAATCTCTTTTGTTAGTCAAAAGAAGTAGTATACATTCTTCCATTTTAGAGCTTCCTCTTCTCCTCTACTTTTCATCTCTCATCAGATATATAGATGCCTTCTGCCACTCTTGTACTTCACTAATTTCATATGAAGATGTGGCCTTTTAACTTGTGTAAGTAATCCCATTCCATTTCGTCTTCTCCAGAAAATTGTTCTATCATCTCTCTAGTGTCACTAATTTCTCAGTCTACTGACTGCTTTCCTACTGCCTAAAAATGTGCCTGTGTTTCATCTATCCTTGAAAAAGTTCATTTGATCTATTCATCCTGGCTAGCTATCGTTCTGTATTTCTCCTCCTTTTTGTGGCCAAACTTCTTAAGGTCATCTACAACAGGGGGTTCCACTCTTTCCTCTCCATCTCTTAACTCTCTAGTGTAGATTCTGACCTCACCATTCAACTGACACTGTTCTCTCCAGAATAACTAAAATATTTTAATTGCCACATCCAATAGTCTTTTCCCAGTCCTCATCCTTAATCTCTCTGCAGCCTTTAACACTATCAATCATCCTTATCTCCAGGATAATCTCTTCTCTCTATGTTTTCATGGCATTGCTCTCTCCTGGTTCTCCTCCTACCTCTCTGACCTCTTTTATCCTTTGCTGAATCTGCATCATGTCACACTCACTAGTCACACATGTAGCTCAGGGATCTATTCTTCACCCACTTCTCTTCTCTTCTCTTCTCCCTCAGTACTCTTTCATTTGGTGATCTCATCAGTTCCCATGGTTCCAATGGTCATCTCTATGCAGATTCACTTACCCAGCCCTAGCCTCTCTGCTGACTTCTAACCTCCCATCTCTAGCTGCTTATTAGATATCTCAAACTAGAAATCATAGAGCCATCTTAATCACAGTCTATCTAAAACTGAACTCATTCCCTACCCCCTAAGCCCTCCCTTCTACCTAACTTGCCTATTACTCTTTTTTTTTTCTTTTTGGAAGGGGGAAGGCAGGGCAATTGGGGTCCAGTAACTCGTCCAAGGTCATATGGCTAGCAAATAGTGTCTGAGGCTGGATCCAAACTCAGGCCCTCCTGACTCTAGGGTCGGTGCTCCACTCACTGTACCACCTAGCCACCCCATTGCTTATTACTCTTAAGGATATCTTCCCAGTCACCCAGGCTTGCAATCTAAACGTCACCCTCAATTCCTCATTCCTCTCCCCACCCATTTCCAATCTGTTACCAAGGCATGTCAATTTCCCCTTTTTTAAACATCTCTTGCATATACCCATTTTTCTCTGTCACTACCCTACTGAGGACCCTCATCACCTCACACCCGCAGATTCATCTCCCTGCCTCTGATCTCTCCCCACTCCAACTCATCCTCCACTCAGTGATCAAACTGATCTTCCAAAAGTATAGGTCTGACCATGTCACATAACATTCTGCCCCCATTCAATTAACTCCAATGGCTTCCTATCCCCTCCAGGATCAAATACAAAATGATCTATTTGGCTTTTAAAGACCTTCATAACCCAGCCCTTTCCTACCTTTCCAGTCTTTTTACAACTCATTCCTCTCCATATATTCTGTGACTCAGTGACACTGGGCTTCTTGCTGTTCACACATGACACTCTACTTTTGACTCAGAACTTTCCTTGGCTATCCCGCATGCCTAGAACTCTCTCCCTCTTCATGTTCACCTCTTAGCTTCCCTCAGTTCCTTCAAATCTCACCTGAACTCTCATCTTCTGCAAAAAGTCATTCCCAAATACTATGTAATCCTGATGCCTTCTCACTGAGACAACCCCTTAACCAAATTTATTATATACACACAGATAGATAGATAGATAGATAGATAGATAGATAGATAGATAGATGGATGGATGATAGATGGATGATAGATGATGATGATAGATAGATAGATAGATAGATGGATGATAGATGGATGATAGATGATGATAGATAGATAGATAGATGATTGATAGATAGATAGATAGATGGATGGATGGATGATGGATGATGGATGATAGATGATGACGATGATGAAAGTGATAGATAGATAGATAGATAGATAGATAGATAGATGATAGATATAACTATCCTATATTTTTCTACATATGTGTGTATGGCTATATAGATATATAGATATAGATATCTTACCAGCACAGAGTTGTTTCCATGTAGTCTCCCCCATTAGATTGTGAACTCCTTGAGAGCCGGGACTATTTTTGGTTTTTGCTTTTTCTGCCTTTCTTTGTATCCCTACCACTTTGCACATTGCCTGACATATAACATAGAAAGTACTTTATAAATGTTAGTTGATTTAAATCTAAATATGCTCATTTCAAGAGACTAATGGCCAGAGTACGAGTCAGAAGACCCAAAACAGCAACCTCTATGTGCAGTTGAAAAAGACTAAGGCAACTCTGTTCTGAGAGACTAAGTTGAGCAGGAACCTTCTTCTATACTGGTTTAATTATTTGAATATGTACTTTCTTTCTATTGGAGATAGAATTTTTGTTAGTTAGTTTAATTATGTTTAAAAAAAAAAAGGTTGGCCCTAAGCCAACATCTATTCTTGGCACTTCCTACCTCCTCTCCCTTTTTCTTTCTTTCTGATAAGTTTCTTCTCCCAAGGTGTTTTCTGAGTCCCAACCCTGTCTCAGGAAAATATTGCCAAGGTTATCTCATGCGTAAGCTGATTAAAGGGCGATAGATAGATAGATAGATAGACAGAAATACACAAACATACATACATACATACATAAATACATAGTTAACTTGTCACTCTCCCTCATGTTCAGTCAGTTGCCAAGTTCATAACATCTACTGCATCAATCTCCCCTCCATTTACATAGCCACCAGAGTAGTTCAAGCACCCATCACTCCTTGCCTGAACAACTGTAATATGTGCCCAATGGGTCTGCCTGCCTTGTCTTCCCCCCTCTCTAGTTCATCCTTCATTTGGCAGCCAAAGTAAAAAAAATTCCCCAAAGCATGAGTCTCACTGTGTTATTTTCTTGTTCAAAAAGCTCCAGTAGCTTCCTATTGCTCCAGAATAAAATACAAACACATGATGGAAATACAAAAACATCTTTTTGACACTCAAAACCCTTTGTGACCTGATGCTAGTTTATCTTTTTATGCTGATTATACATTATTCTCCTTCATGGACTCTAGACTCCAGTTTCTAGCTTGGCCCACTTGCTGTTCTCCACACACAACATTCTATTCAATCAGAGGTAGTCCTCCATTCCCTGAATACACTGATGCCTTTCTTCCCTTTACTTATTGAAATCCCTCACTCCCTTCAAAGTTCAACCATAGGATCCCTTTATATGTGTGTATATATGTATGCATATATATGTGCGTGTGAGTGTTTTTACTTAGGAGTTGTTCTTACAATGTATGATGAAAAGGATTACGTGCGTGTCTTTGTATTTCAGTACCTAGCACAATTCTGGGCACATAGGAGGCCTTTTATAAATCAGAAGTTGCTAACCCTTTTGTGTGTCTTGGACCCCTATAGTAATCTGCAAAAATCTATAGCGCCCTTCTCAAAATCAACTTTTTAAGTGAATAAATAAAATACATCAATTAGAAAGGAAGCCAATTTCATCAAAATGCAGTGAACAAAAATAAAAATAAAAAACACATTTAGAACCCAGGCTAAGGGTCCCTGTTATAAATGCTTATTCGTCGATTGATTGTAACTTCTTCCAGGTACTTTTGAACTTTAAAAGGAGATTTGGGGAGGGAACACTGTTGAATATTCAAAACACTTACTCAGAAGAATGGAATCACAGGTTATGAGCCATATATAGTCATTTGTTCTGCTTAAAACCCCCTCAGATCACATTACATGTGCTTAGCCATGAACCCTTGAATATTAGCAGAGGTAGAGTAGTCTCAGTACCATATTTCCACATATACACTAAGAGGGGTCATTTTATTACATTTTGCTACCTAGACTCAGAAAATTCAATTTGTTCATCTGCTCATTTAGAAAGACTTCCAAAAATCTTAGGTATTTGTATGCACTGTCCTCACAGACAGCACACATGTCCACTGAAAATTAAGGAAGATTCCACTCTGTTTCTATAACAGATTGTTTTTTCAAACCCCTGACAATAATTCATTATGTCCCCAAACCAGCACATTCATTCCATTGTGGCTGACTCATCTGTACAGTATGCAAAACTAACTGTCTTTCCTTAATATAAAATTCTCAGCTAGGAGAAAAATTGTCCCTGACTTCCCCAGCCTCCTTGCAATCGCAGCGTACTACTTTCTGTTTACTTTGACATCTCAAACAGAAACTTCTAAGGAATTATTTGGTCCTAAACACTTCCAAGAGAGTTAGATTCAGTGGAAGATCAGGAGAAGGGAACTATTCACAAAGCATAAATGCAGAGTATTGGCATGTTAGAACACTCAGTATTAGATCTTGTTTTTGTATTTTGATGCATCGATGTGAGATGGCTGAGGACTGGTTTCGCTCCAAGGATTCCTCTTCCAATATATAGAGTTACTCAGTCATTCCAGCCACAGAGCCTTCCTTCTGTTGTATGCCATGATTGCAGGGTCCATCTCTGCTGTATTTATCTCCTCCTGAAATCATTCATCCTGTACTTTCCCTATAATGCAGGCTGACCATTTGGCCAGCTGTGGGACCAGGCTTACTCAGTGATGTATGCAATCCTCTTGCCTGCAGTAGGAGATTGAACAGATTTCAGACTCCCACTTCATTCTGAGGCAAAGCACTTCCCTCCCTGTCCTTTCTGCCTTGCTGAAGAGAGAACAAGCTGTTTTAAATAAAAAGCCAGAGGACCGCCTCAGAAACAGCAGGACGTGGGATCCTAGGGTCTCGATATGGGCTTCGGTGACCAGAAAAGGACAAAAAAGCCCTGGTGAGGACTGATTCCCACATCTCAATTCTAATTCTTCCTACTACCTTATTTTTACCTGTTGAAAAAAATTTTTTTTTACCTTTTTCTTCCTCTAGTTACCCATACTTTGTTTTTACCTTTAAAAAAAATAAAAGAATCCATCACATCCTACCTTATATTATAGTTGTCTGTTTATATGTCTGTAATGGTGAGGGAATTTGAAGACCTTCCCTACCCCTTAATAAGCCTAAGAGAATTTGAGAACATTTCCTGATTTGAAAATAAACTCTGCTCCCTAATAGGCTGAATGTGGTTATATGGAGCCTATGGTGGGAGGAGTTTTCTAAAAGGTGAAGCAGAGCCCAGCAGGAGAAGTTTGCTTAGGGGAGACTTGTTTTCCAGGAAGGTCCACACCTTTTGCTACTTTGTATAGGCAGTGGGTCATGAGGGTTGTGATGTTCTCTAACCCTGGAGAATGCTATATATACCTTTGAGGTGAGGTTTTGCTTTGGGGCTCACTTTGGGAAGAGTTGTGTGATTTGGCCAGATAAGACTCTGGGCAGCCATTGAGCCCCTTAACTTTAAAAACCCATATGTTAGTGCTTCTCTCTCTGGTAACTAACTGTATGTATGTAATGGTCAGACAGCTAGAAGCCCTGTCTGTTGCTGTATTGAGTTGTGCTATTTTCTCTGTCTGTATTTTTTTGTCTTCTTGCAACTTCTGTTTGTATTCTCTGAAGTTCAGGGTGCTAACTTTTCCCCCTGAACTAGGTAAATGATATATGTTTGATTAAAGTAAGATTGTTAACCCTTTTAAACTTGCTTTCCTTTAGAAAAGTAGATCAAAGAACCTGTGCTAGCATACATCCTAGGTATGCTAGAGTGCTTGCTGCTACAATGTCCCATCCCTCCCAATCAGATCATAACATCATAGGATCATAAAGGAGCATTAGGAACCATCAAATCAACACCTTTCATTTTACAGAAAAGGAAATGGAGACTCAGAGAAGATGAGAGATTTGCCTGTGGTCACACAGCTAATAAATTTCTGAATAGAATTCAAACTTGAATCTTCCAGACTCCAAGTCTGGGGCTCTATCCATCATGCCACCCAGGTCCTCTAATCTCTCTGTACTTACCTGTCTCTCAATGAGATAACATAGGTAAAACCCTTTAGAAATGTGAAAGTAATCCAGAGATGCCAGCTCTAAGTCCCTTAATGGTTCTGGGACCTCATAGATTTGGGTATTCTCTCCTACAGTGTAGAGAGCAGCCTTTCCACCCCCTGCTTAGCCTGTGAGACTATCTTCCTTATCTGCTGTCATCATCTTCATCACCATTAGTATGACAATGATTATCACAGCATCATTGATCTTGAAGTAGAAGGAACCTCAGATGAGCCTAATTATTTATTAGCAGTAGTAGTATTAAACTTCTTTAGAGCAGAACTATGCCTTATTCTTGTTTTATGCCCCTTGGTGCATAGAACAGTATATTGCATGTAGCAGATGTTCAATAAACGCCTGGTGATGATATCAAACTGATTAGCTACCAGAGGCATCGAGACTGTATAAAAAGCCTATGGAAAGACATACAGACTTTGAGTCTAGAACACTTGCCTTTGAATCCTCCCTCTGACACTGATGTTAACAAATGCCCGTGGTTGTTAAAGAGCATGATGTTGTATGAGTTATTTAGGCTCACTGAGACCCAGTTTTCTCATCTGTAAAATTACAGAGCTAAACCATGTGGCCTCTAAGGTCTTTTCCAACATTTACAAGCCTGTGAACAGCTCTAATATGAAAAGGAAGATGGGGCTAATTAGCCATTCCCAATGATCATAAGAGATAAACTTCCTGAAACAAGGTGAAATAGGACTTAACACAGTGCCTTATTTAAATTGTAGCTGCTTAAGTTGTCTGCTATTTTGAACAAAGTGGGCCCACTTCATCAGTTTTATCTCCTGCTTGATGGTTGGGAATAAATAATGTAGTTAAAAAGGAAACAAGGCATAGCTGCCTCACCAACAAGGGTGTAAGACCCAAAGGCAGCTTGCTTCCTATGATTGTTTTACCATACCACATTATGAGTTTTACCCCACTTCTGAGGAAATCAAAAACATCTCATGGAATGTCCCTTTACAGGATAGAAATCTCCCAAGCCCCTGAATCCCTAAGTTGTGATATATTTCATTGGTAGCCAGGGGAGGTTCTAGGGGCCATTCTCAATTAGGTGCTTTTATTAAGGAAAGGGTAGTAGTAGTAATAGTAGTGGTGGTGGTAGTAGTAGTAGTAATATGTGACAGCTAATATTTATATAGTACTGTAAAGTGTGCAAAGCACCTTACAGATATTATCACATGTGATCCTCTCAACAACCATGGGAAATAAATGTTACTACTGTTTCATTTTTACAGTTGAGGAAACTGAGGCTAAGAGGTTCAGTGACTTGCCCAGGGTGACACAGTTAGCAAAAGTCTGAGACAGAATTCAGACTCAGGTCTTTCTAACTCTATCCACTGTACCACCAGGATTAGGAGTATAATAAACTAGAAGTATAATCTTCCTTCCTGATAGTCCATGACTAGGATATTAAGCTACACTTGAAAGAACACGATTGAAAATCAGAAGAACTGGGAGCTAGCTCTACCATTTACTACTTGTATAATCTGGGGCAAACATCTTGACCATTTGTAGTCACTTGACCTCTGTTTTCTTATCTATAAAATGAAAGGACTAGACTGTAAGATCCTTTTGAGTTTTAGGAATAAAAACAGTCTGACCTTTGTAGAGTGAACTTTTGATTCATTTCTTCCTTTGAGCCTTACAAGCCTATGAAATAGGTAGAGCCAATGTCATTACATACTCTCCTCCATTTCACAGATGAGAAAACTGAGGCTTAGCCAGATTACAGGATTTTCCCCAGATGGGAGAATACAACACATAATATTTTACCACAAAGAATGAACAAGAAAAAAAAAATCTCACACTAAACCAAAAGTACAGAAGGAAATCAAATCAAGCTGTTTCATTACCTTGTAAACTTACGTGTACGTACAGTTACATAAATACACTTAGGCATTTATATGAACACATATACTTCTTTTTAAAAACAAGTTAATAGAAGTTCCTTGTTTTTTACTGAAGTTTCTTGTTCTTTTTGGAATATTAAAATGTTTGTATGTAATGATGATTGTTTAGTTCACAATAAAAAAGGAATATTCCATTTTTTAAAAGACAAAAAAATACAAACCTCTTGGAACACGATGGAACTATGTGAGTCTGACAATCCTAGGCCCATTTCTCAAGTTTTCCTTCCTGTCTCTCCCTGATCAATGGGAAAGAAAAACCAGGGTAACAGAAAACTAGGCCTGCTCTGGGAAATAGAATATTAAAGCAAAAGAAGATCTGATTTCTTCTACTGCTGCTGCATCTGTAGCTGCTCCTTGTCAGCATTTGTGTTATTTCGCCTTTCTCTGCTTTCATGCTCTCCTGCCCCCAATCATCAGGATGTAACACATGAGTGTGTGCATGGTATAGGTATGTGTGTGTGTATACATACATACATACATATATATATATATATATATGTGTGTGTGTGTGTGTGTGTGTGTGTGTGTATGTATGTATATATGGGGGTATATATATAAATGTATATATAATGTATGTATATATATATACATATATATGGGTGTATATATGCAATATATACATATATGTATGTATGTATATTTAAATCACAGTTGCTATCACTGATGAGAAGGGGGAAGACAGCAAACTCTGATTAATCCCAGACTCTGGATCAATAGCAATTATAGAGATAAATGAACTAAGCCTTTTCCATGTGAACTCTTCAAAAATTCAAAACAGAATGTAACAGTTACCTCTCAATTGTTAATTATGATTGCCTGCATTCTCCTGATGTAAAAAAGTCCCCAGCAAATGGGAGACATGTCTAACTAGATCCCACATAAAACAAAAAAATCAGACAATTGGGATGACAGCTGGCATCCTCACACCTACCTACTTTCAACAAGAAACAGGTCACCTCCTGCCATTCTGCCTCTGATACCAACTATTCATGTAAACATGGGTAAGTCACAACCTCTCTGAGACTCCAGTCACTCTTTGAAATAATAGATGGGTTTTGAGGGGGCAGAGTCAAGATGGTGGAGAGAAGTAAGCATTTTTGCTGAGCTCTCCCAACATGCCCTTCCAAACAACTTTAAAAAGCATGTCAAACCAAACTCTAAGAGGGAAAATGAACAAAAAATCACAGTCTGTCATTTACCATCTGCAGATAACGGGGTGGGGGCTTGATGGGAGTGCAGCTCAGTAGGAATGTCACCAGCTATGGGCCTTGGGTCTTGGCAGCAGGAGCAACTGTGGCACCTAGAACACCCAGTATACAGGGAAAGTAAAGTGACTGAACACCTGATCAGAAAGAGATTCCAAGGGACCCCTGTGATAGCACTCAGTACAGGATCAGTGCCATTTGGCAGCTTCATCAATAATTACCCAGGTCCAGGTCACAGTTCCAAGGCAAAAAAGAGTGGTCATAGTCACAGGGGAGCTGGGACTCTACCTGGGTAAGGACCAGGGTGTAGACGAAGAGGACAGTAACCATAACTTTCCCTTAATCATGCTACCTTGGAAGCACAAAAAACTTATAAGCCCCCAGACTTAGCTGCAAAAGCAGCAGGACATAAAAAGTCAGAAGACCAGATATCTCTCTACCCCTAGAGGTGAACAGAGCCCAACTCTAACATCAAATCTAAAGTCGAGAAATAGGCTAGAAAAATGAGCAATGAAAAAAAAGAATCTGATCATAAAAAACTACTATGGTAAAATGAAAACTCAAGACAAACTCAGAAGATAATGATTTGAAAACATCTACAAGCAAAACCTCAAATTAAAAAAAATGTATATTTGACACAAGTCCAACAAGAATTCCTAGAAGAACTAAAAAAAGATATTTTAAAAGATCAAAAATTATTTTAAAAATCAAATAAGAGTACTAAACGAAAAATCAAGAAAAGAAATGAGAACAACACAAATATGAATAGAGAATTATCAGCCTGGTAAAAGAGGTAACAAAACACTGAAGAAAACAGCTCTTTAAAAATAAGAACTGACCCAATGGTAAAAAAAGGTACAACATCTAACTGAAGAAAATAACTCTTTAAAGTTAGAACTGGACAAATGGTAAAAGAAGTACAAAATCTCACTGAAGAAAATAACTCCTTAAAAATAATAATTGGTCAAATGAAAGCGAATGACTCCATGAGACATCGAGGCAATAAAATGAAGTCGAAAGACCTCAAAATAGAAGAAAATGTGAAACATTTCATCAAAAGAAAACAAATAACCTGGAATATAGATTAAGGAAAGATAATTTATGAATTATTGAACTTCTGAAAGCCATGATCAAAAAAAGAGCCTAAACATTACATTTCAAAAACAATTACAAAGAAAAACTGCCTAGATATCTTAGAAACAGAGGCAAAGTAGAAATTAAAAGCATCTACACTTCATCTTCTGAAAGAGACCCCCAAAACAAAAACTTGCAGCAATATTATAGCCACATTCCAGAGCTCTTAGCCAGAAAGAAAGAATTCAAATGCCATGGAGTCACAGTTAAGACCACACAAGATTTAGCAGTTACCAGTAAAAGGGAGCAGAGGACTTAGAAAATGATATTCCTGAAATCAAAGGAGCTAGGATTGAGACCAAGAATAACTTACCCAACAAAACCAAGTATAATCCTGCAGGGGAAATCTGAATTTTAAAAAATAGAGGACTTTCTAGCATGCTTGATGAACAGAACAGAGCTGAATAGAATATTTTACACTCAAACACAAGACTAAAAGAAGCATAAAAAGGCCAACACAAGTGAGAAATTATAAGGACTTAACAAGGTTGAATTGTTTACATACTTATATGGGAAGATGATACATGTAATGCTTACAACCTTTAACATCATTAGGGCAGTTATAAGGACTCTACTTAGAAGGCATGGGTATGAGTCCATTATGTTGGGATAATCTCAAAGGAAAAAAGGAAAGGTGAGATAAAAGGAGCCAAGGGAAGAAAGCGGAATGAGGAGAAAGAAGTGGGGAAATCATTTCACATACAAAAAGCACATAAGGAAAAGTTTTTACAATGGAGGAGAAAATAGAAACAGATGTAGACAGTGCTTGAATATCAATCTCATCTGAATTGGTTCAAAAAGGCAAGAATATACATACACATAGAATATGTACATACATACACAAGCACGTACATGCAAAGACATTCAGTTAGGTATAGAAATTCATCTTACCCAAAAGAAAAGTAGTAAGGGGAGCTTCTAAAAGAAAGAAGAGTGAGTGGTAAGAGAAAGGATAAATTAAAGGAAGTAGTAGTCAGAAGCAAAACAGACTTTTGATGATGGGACGGGGTTAAAACAAAAAAGGATATATAGAAGAAAATAATAAAATGGAGGGA
The DNA here is from genome assembly GCA_028627135.1 of Pseudochirops cupreus. Taxonomy (NCBI): domain Eukaryota; kingdom Metazoa; phylum Chordata; class Mammalia; order Diprotodontia; family Pseudocheiridae; genus Pseudochirops; species Pseudochirops cupreus. Next base: position 286,138,238 of record CM053583.1, on the reverse strand, counting down.
AATTCATAGCTGGCATTTGTAACTGTGAATGGGATGAATTAGTGCACAAAATGGAAGCAGATAGCAGGATGGATTAGAAACCAGAATTCAAGAATATGTTGTTTACAAAAAGCACTTGAAACAGATTCACAGAGTTAAAATAAGGGACTGGGATAGAATCTGCTATACTTCAGTTGATGTAAAAAATAAAAAAGACAAGAATAGCAATCATGATCTTAGACAAAGCAAAAGCAAAAATAATTAAAAGAAATAACCAGAGAAACTATTTTGCTAAAGAAAAAAAAGGAACCATAAAAAATTAATTAATATAAATAGAAAACATAGATGCATGAAATGGTATAGTATTCAAATTCCAAAGGAGAAGTTAAATATCTTTCAGGAGGAAATAGATAATGAAACTATACTAGCTGAGGACCTCAGTTTATCCCTTGCAAACCTAAATAAAGCTAAACATAAGCTAAACAAGAAAGAAACTAAAGAAATGAATAGAATTTTAGAAAAATAGATAGACTAGTCCCCTAATGAAAAGGAGTATTACTTTTTCTCAGGTGTCTACCTTTACAAAAACTGGTCATGTAGTAGTGCATGAAAAAACCTCACAAATAAATACTTTTTAAAAAAGCAGAAATATTAATTAAATAAAAACCAGTTTCAATAAAGATCATGGAAGCATATATTAAGAATTAATGGAAAATAAATAATCTAATCCTAAAAATAAGGTCAAAGAATAAAACACAGAAACTATTAGTTTCATTAAAGATAATGATAACAAAGAGATAACACATCAAAATTTGTGGGATGCAGCCAAAGCAGTACTTAAATGGAATTTTTTTAATCTCTAAATGTTTACATCAATAAGAGAAAGAAAAGTAGATAAGGGGGCAGAACCAAGATGGCAGCATAGGAGCAGCAAGAAATAGCAGCTCCGACACAGCCACATCAAATACCCAAAAAATATGACTCTAAACAAATTCTAGGGCTCTAAAATGCACACAGATATATTTCCTGCTGAAGGCAGCTCGGCTCAAAGTGACCATTTCAATTTTGAGAGCCCAAACCAGCCTAGCCTGAAACAGCAGCTTTGGCCCCAGAGGCAGATGGACGAGATGAGCCCCACCTCGGCTGAAACTTCAGGAGAGTGGATCTGGGGCAAGCTGTGGCAGTATCCAGAATAATCAAGCCATAAGAAAAAAGGACTAATGTTAGTGGAGCTTGGCTAAAAAACCGGGGAGGAAAAGTGGGTCCAGCCAACCTGCCCCCAGGGCAAAGAAGCAGGAATCAGAGGTTCTGCACCCACCTCCACATTGCCACTTCAGAGCTCCCAGCCTGCAGACAGCAAGGGGGGCCAGACGATCGTTCAGAGGCAAAGTGCTCTCGGTTGAGCAGCCTGGATCCGGATCACAGTCTTGGGCATTGGTCCCGGGGCTTTTTTTTTCAGTGAGCCAGAGCTGGGGAGGAACCCAGCAGCCTTCTAAGAGCCCTGGCAGGTGGGAAAACCCCAGCAATTTGGGACAGAGCTGTTCCCTCTGGAAGCAGAGTTCCACAGAAATTTAAAAAAAAACAAACCATTGAATGGAGACCATGAATAAGCATAGGAAGCAAAGTAAGAACAGCAACCAAACCCTAGATTCCCTCTTTGGGGAAAAGAAGGAACAAAGCAGGGAAAGGGAGGAAGACAACGCAGTCAGAACTCCTGCACCAAAAGCTTCCAAGAAACATGAAGATTGCCAAAAAGCTAGAGATCAGCTGAAGAAAGATTTTGAAAACCAAATGAGAGAAGTGGAAGAAAAATTGGGAAGAGAAATAAGAATGATGCAACAAAATCATGAAAAGAGAGTCAACAACTTGACTGAGGAAA
>CM053583.1:286114350-286135880 GCA_028627135.1 Pseudochirops cupreus | reverse complement strand
AAAAAACTAGAAAAAGAACAAATTAAAATCCCCACTTAAACATCAAAATGGAAACCTTAAAAATCACAAGGGGAAATTGATAAAAATGAAAATAAAAATTGAACTAATAAATAAAACTAGGAGCTGTTTTCATAACATAATATCAATTAAAGAGATAAATTAATTTGTCAGAAGGAAGAAAATCAAATTCCCAGAATGAAAAATTAAAAGGATGAATGCACAACCAAAGAAGGTGAAATTAAAGCAATTATTAAGAGCTATTTTGCCTGACTATATGTCAATAAAATGGATTATCTACATAAAGTGGATGAATTTTTACAGAAGTATAAATTATCCAGATTAATGGAAGAGAAAATAGAATAGTTAAATAAGCCTATCTTAGGGGGGAAAAAAAAACAAACCATAAATAAACTCCTTAAAAAAAAAAAACAAAACCTTGGGACCAGATGGATTTACAAGCAAATTGAACTAAACATTTAAAGAACAATTAATTCTAATGTTATATAAACTATTTGGGGAAAAAAAAAAGATAGCTGAAGGAGTCCTACCAAATTTCTTCTATAATACAAATAAGGTTTTGATGTCCAAGAATAGCTAGGTGGTGAACCTGTAGTATCCAGCCTGGAGTAAGGAAGTAAGGAAAGTAGTAAAGAGTAAGGAAGACCTGAGTTCAAACACAGCCTTTGTCACTAACAAGTTGTGTGACCCTAGGTATGTCACTTAACCCTGTTTGCCTCAGTTTCTTCATCTGTAAAATGAGATGAAGAAGGAAATGGCAAACTACTCCAGTATTTCTGCTGAGAAAACCCCAAAAGGGATCATGAAGAGTGCTACACAACTGAAAACAACTAAACAACAACAATAATAACATCTAAACCAGGAAGAGCAAAAACAGACAAAATTGTAAACTAATTTCCCCAATTAATATAGTGATGAAAAATTTTTAAATAAAATTCTAACAAGGTGAATACAGCAATATATCATATACAAAAGATCATATATTATGACCAGGCTGTATTTACACTAGGAATACAGGTCTGATTCAATCTTTAAAAAAAAATTATAATGGCAATTGACCATATCAATAACAAAATCAACAAAATTTATATGATTATATCAGTAGATGCAGAAAAAGCTTTTGACAAAACACCCATTCCTTTAAGGAAAAAAAAGCATTGACCTGTATGTACAAAAGCATACATTTCTTTTGAGAAAAAAAAGCGTAAGAAAAGGGAGCTTTTCTTAAAATGCTAAGTAGAATCTATCTAAAGCCATGGGCAAGCATTTTCTGTAATGGAGATAAAATGCAAGCTTTTCCAAAAAGATCAGGGGTGAATCTAGGATGTCTATTATCACCATTATTTTACAATACTGTGCTAGAAAGGCTAGCTACAGCAATAAGACAAGAAAAAGAAAATTAAGGAATAGCATAAGGAATGAGGAAACAAAACTCACTTTTGCAGATGATATGATGGTATATGGATACAACTCTAGAGACTCAAGTGAAAAACTAGTTGAAATAATTAACACATTTAGCAAAGTGGCAGTGTATACAATAAACCTACATGAATCATCATCATTTCTGTATATTAACAACAAAGTCCAATAGGAAGAGATAAAAAAAAAAGGAATTCCACTCAAAATTGCAGGCAACTAATTGGGAGTCTACTTGCTAAGACATACATACAGGAGCTATATGAACACAATTACAAAACACTGCACACAAAAAAGACAGATCTAAATAATTGGAGAAATATCAGTTGCTCATGAATAAACCAATCTAATACAATAAAGATGACCATACTGCCTAAATTAATTTACTTATTTAGTGCCATACCAATCAAACTACCAAAGAAATATTTTGCAGCAAAAGAGAAAATACTAACAAAGTTCATCTGAAAGAAAAAAAAAAGGTCAAGAATATCAAAAGAATATTTTTTTAATGCAAAGGGAACCTAATTGTACCAGATCTCAAACCATATTAAAAAGTGGTAATCATAAACCCAAAGACCCCAGTTTGGGGGATAAGAACTCACTATATGACAAAAACTGCTGGGAAAACTGGAATACAGTACGGCAGAAACTGGGCATAGACCATTATCTAATGCTGTATACCAAAATCAAGTCTAAATGGGTACACGATCTAGGTATAAAGGCTGATACTGTAAGCAATCTGGGAAAGCAAAGAAGTGTACCTGTCAGATTTATGGAGAAGGGAAGACTTTGTGACCAAACAAGAGTTAAGGAGCATCATAAAATGCAAAATGGATCATTTTGATTACATTAAATTGAAAAGTTTCTGTACAAAGCCAATGTAACCAAGATTAAGAGGGAAGTAGAAAATTGGGAAAGAATTTTTACAACCAGTGCTCTGATAAAGGCCTCATTTCTAAAATATATGGAGAACTGAGTCAAATCTATAAGAATACAAGCCATTCCCCAAATGATAAATGGTCAAATGATATGAACAGGCAGTTTTCAGAGGAAAAAAACTGAAGATATCTATAAGCATATGAAAAAATGCTTTAAATCTCTAGTGATTAGAGAAATGCAAATCAAAACAACTTTAAGGTACCACATTTCACCGGTTAGATTGGCTAAGATGACAACAGGAAAATGACAAATGCTGGAGAGGATGTGGAAAAATTGGAACACTAATGCATTGTTGGTGGATCTGTGAACTGATTCAACCATTCTGGAGAGCAATCTGGAACTATGCCCAAAGGGCTATAAAGAATTGCATATCCTTTGACTTAGCAATACCACTTCTAGTGTTGTATCCCAAAGTGGGAGAAGACCTGTATGTACAAAAATATTTATAGCAAAGAATTTTTGTGGTGGCAAAGAATTGGAAATTAAGGGGATGCCAATCAGTTGGGGAATGGCTAAATAAGTTGTGGTATATGAATGTAATATTATTGTGCTATAAGAAATGAGGAGCAGATAGACTTCATATTTACCTGGAAAGACTTATACAGACTGATGCTGAGAGAGAAGAGCAGAACCAGGGGAAATCTGTACACAGTACAGACAATTACAGACACAACGTATGCATAACGACCGACTTTGATAGATTGGACTCTTCTCAGCAATGCAAGGTTATAAGACAACTCCAAAAGACCCATGATGGAAAAAAGATGTCATTCAGAGAAAGGACTAGAAAGAGCTAGAGAGAACAGAACTTGAATGCAGATTGAAGCAAACCACCTGCTCTCTTTCTTTTTCTTCTTTCACATTGTTCATTCCATGGTTAACAATCCTTCTTTACAACCTGACTAATGTCTGATGTGAAAGTATTTGCAGATCCTATACTTGATTGGATGCCATCATGGGGAGAGGGGGCGGGCGGAGGGGGAGGCGAGAAGAGGAGAGTGAGGGAGAGAAAATTTGAAGCTCAAGAGAATGTGGAACTGAATCTTGTAAACTAAAAGTAAACAAACAAATTGATAAAGACAAAAAAGTGGTAATCATCAAAACAATTGGTATTGAATAATGTGGTTCATCCATAGAAGAGATTAGTTACATGATATACAGAAGCAAGTGAGCACAGTAGCCTAGTGTTTGATAAACCCAAAGATTCCAGATATTGGAGGAAAAATTCATTATTTGACAAAAACTGCTGGGAAAGCTAAAAAGTAGTCCAGCAGAAACTGGGCATAGACCAATACCTCATACCATATACCACAATAAGTTTAAAAAGTACATGATTTTGAGGTAAAGGGGAATATCATAAGCATATTAGGGGAATAGAAAAGAAATTACCTATCAGATCTGTGGATGGAGGAAAGTTCATAACCAAACAAGAAACAAAATAGATAATTTTGATTATGTAAAAATTAAAAAGTTTTTGCATAATCAAAACCAATGAAGCCAAAATTAGAATAAAAACAGGAAAGTGAAAATGGGGGAGATTTGTAGCAAGTGTCTTTATAAAAGTCTCATTTCTCAAATACATAGAGAACTGAGTCACATTTATAAAAATGGGAGCCATTCCCCCATAGGTAATGGTCAAAGGATCTGAACAGAAAGTTTTCAGAGGAAGAAATCAATCAAAGTTATCAATAGTCACATGAAAAAAATGCTCTAAATTACTAATAATTATAGAAATGTAAATTAAAACATCTCTGAGGTATTACCTCATATTGTCATATTGACTAAGATGACAGAAAAGGAAAAGGACAAATTATGGAGATGATGTGGAAAAATAGTACACTAATGCACTGTTGGTGGAACAGTGAACTAGCCTTCTTAAACTGTGGGTCCTGACCCCATATGGGATCCTGAAAAATTTGGCCACACTAAAAGGTTTCTGAACACATAAAGACAAAAAAATTAATTCAAAATCAAACACATAATGAATCCAAGCTGTTTCTAGCAGTGCTTGATTTTATTGTATCACACACCTTTACTGCAACCTTGGTTCTGAATACAAAGCATTCACACTTTGCACTGCACGTGCCTTCAGGTCATGCAATACCAGCGAACTCTATCAAAACAGAAAAGGGATCACTAAAGGAAAAAGTTTAAGAAACCCTTAACTAGTCCAACCATTTTGGAGAACAATTTAGAACTGTGTAAAAAGGGTTATAAAACTGTGCATGGCCTTTGATCCAGAAATACTGCTTCTAGGTCTACATCCCAAGGAGATCAAAGGAAGGAAAAAGGACCCATCTGTATAAAGACATTTATAGCAGATCTTTTTATGGTGGCAAAAAAATGGAAACTGAGCAGATGCCCATCAGTTGGGGAATGGCTGAATGATTTATGGTATATTCACGCAATAGATTGCCTTTGTGCTGTAAGAAATTATGAAAGATATTATTTAAGAAAAACTTGGGAAGACTTATATGAACTAATTCAAAGTGAAGTGAGAAGAACCAGGAGAACAGTCTAAACTGTAACTGCAGTATTGTAAAGATATCAACTGTGAAAGAATGAGCAACTCTAATTAACATAACGATGTATCACAGCTCCAAAGCACTTGGGACATAAAATGTTCTCCACCTCTAGTTAGATAACTGATGGACTCAGAGCTCAGACTGAAGCATAGCCTTTTTTTCCTTTCTTTTTTTTCCCCTGCTTTGGAACATAGCTAATGTAGAAACACGTTTTGCATGACTTTTTATATATAATGATACTGTAATGAGTATTGTGTTTCTTGCCTTCTCAATGAATGGAGAAGGAAAGGGAAAACATTTCAAACTGAAAATTAAAAAAAGGAAAGGAAAAAAAGAAAATTTAAAAATATAGATGGGCTTTAAATATGCATGGATGAAAGAAGGGAATTAAAAAACCAAAGATATCAACATGGGGAATTCCTACATCTCTGAAATCCACTGATCCTTAATGTAATAGCTTACCCCATTTGACACTTACAACAACGCTATAAGGCAGGTAGCTCATGTATTAAGAATGCTATTATTGATTATATTATCATAGCATTTAAATATTTTGAAGTTTGCAAAACATTTTACATATATTATCTCATCTGATCTTATTGTTATAATAATACCTTATAATATCACGAAAAAAGAGGTAGATTAGGAGGAGTCAATAAAAAAATATTTAATGACTACTCTGTGCCATGTACTCTGATACAAAGATAAAAAATTGAAATAGTATCTGCCCTCAAGGTATTTTCATTCTAGCAGATACATGGTATATCTAAATATAGAGAATAAATACAAAATAGGAAACGGGAGCAATACAGCCAGGGAAATCCAGAGAGGCTTCACGTAGGAGCAACTAGGTTGAATCTTTAAGGAAATGAAGGATTTTATGAAAAGGAGGTGAGACTAGAGGACACTCTAGGATATGGGATAACCAGTACAAAGGCACAAGATAGGACGAGAGGGAACGTTTCAGAGAAACAGAATAAAGGCCAATGCTTCACTGCAAAATGAGTGCAGGGAAATAATGAAACCCAGAGGACACGGATTCAAATCTAGACACTGACAGTTGAAAATCCTTAGGCATGCTGCTTAACCTTTCTGAGGCCTCCATTTCTTCAGCTACAAAATGAGTGGAATCACCTCTGACCTTTGGCTTTTTTCTAGATTAGGTTCAAATCTCACTTTCTGCAAGAGGCTTCTCCTGGGTCTTTCTCCGCCTCAACCCTCACTGGCAGAACCTTCTCTCTGAAATCACCTCCCATTTAACTGTATATATCTTGTCTGTATACAGTTGTTTGCATGTTTTCTCCTCTATTAGAATGTGAACTCCCTGAGGGTCAGGGACTGGTTTTTTCTTTTTCTTTTTCCTTTCTTTGTATCCACTCAGCACAGTGCCCGGAACATTTGTTTTATTGTTTGGTATCCAATTCTTTGTGACCCTATCTAGGGTTTTCTTGGCAAAAATACTGGAAATGGTTTGCCATTTCCTTCTCCAGATCATTTTACAAATAAGGAAACTGAGGCAAACAGGGTTAAGTAACTTGGCCAGGGTCACACAGCTCACAAGTGTCTGAGTTCAAATTTGAACTCAGATCTTCCTGACTCCAGGTCCTTTGCTCTATCTACTGTGTCACCCAGATGCCTGGCACGTAAAGGCTTGTTGACTGACTGATGAACCATAATTCCTTACAGCAGTTACACACTGGTTCTCTGACAAGACAGAAAGGCAGAATGCTAATCTGCCAGCTAATAAAAGTTGACTGTCTTGCTTTTGTCTTTGCATCTCCAGTGCCTAGTACAGTCCCTGACAGGTAGCAGGGGTTTAATAAATTCTTGATTGATCTATGCGGACTTAGGAAGAAGAACAGAGAGTTATGGTAGAGTTTAAAAAGTACCAGATGAGCACTTAACTTCTCCCTGAGCTCTGACCTCCAACTGTGGTATTAGGATCACCCCCATTCCCTCTATGTGCATGGCATTTTGAAGACAAGGCTTTGTCTGACTTCGGAGAGAGTTACAAGGTCTGCCCCTTTCCACATAAAGCAGTCACTTAAGAGACAGGGCACTCAACGGGGAGTGAGAAGGGAGGGGAACTGAAGTGCTCTGATGTAGAGACAGCTAGAGAAAATCCAGTCTTAACTTAGAGGTGTATGCATTAGGATTACAGACATAAAGGAGGGCTAAGTAAGACACATGGTGCTAGCATAGGTGATGGATATTAGGCAAGATAATTATAAGCTGAAGTTATGCAGATGGAGGGGAGAAATGGAGTTACCCACAGCGACTGTATCCACCTACACAGCCTGATACACCTCAACCCAGACAATTCAACTTGAGGTGTTTTGTAAGTTGGTTCATCTTTGGGGCTTGCGTCACCTTCAATTGATGATATTTCCTCAATTCTCATGAAAGGTATCCAAAGATCATCTCCCATGGATAAGCATGGGTCCAAAATACCCATCTCCCCTTTGCACCAGCCTTTCAGCTATGCAATTTCTCACATACATAGACATATCTCTAGCTACCCTTCTCATCTTTCCCTGTCTCTCTCCTCTGTTATCTATATCTCCATTTATCATATGTTTATTGATCTCTGTCATCTATCAATTTCTATCATCTGTATCTAACTATATACATATATATGTGTATATATATATATATACACATATATATGTATATATATATATATAAAATAGTTATTGGTAGTATTTAGTTCTTCTATTATTTGCAAAATGAAGCTCTTGACCTGTAACATTTGACAGACAACAAACTCAATAATTATTAGCATTGTGACAAGATGGTGGGGGGGAAGCATTGTAATCACTGGACTAAACCTGTCACTTCATCTGGTAGAGTGAACCCGGCATGACAAAACTCCCTCTGTCAGGGAAGAGAGTATCTGCTCTGCACCTTATAGACTTAGATGAGGGTGCTGAGACCCTAAATGACCTGGCTCATCAGCAAGTGGGGGAGTAAGGGGGACTTGAACCCAGGTTTTCATGTTTCTCAGGCTGTCTATATACACTACATCACTTCTCAATGCAGCCCCAGCCCGTTTTAAAAGAAGTAAGTATCCAACAATATTCTAGTCCCATAGTCCTTTGCCCTGAACAGACCCTCTGAACAAAGTGATTGGTATAGATTTTGAAAAGCTGAAATTTGAAATGAGCTACCCTGATTCTTCCTTTAGCTTTCCTATTATAATTCTATTCACTGGTAAGGGTTATGCTCTGAACCAACAAAACATAACCGGTAGCCATATGATTCAGTCCAAATGAACCTAGCACTGAACATTGTCTCTCCCTGGATGAAACCACCAATCTTCCTGCGTATTGGGGATTTGGTTCAGTTTATAATTCAGAGCCTGGGCCTAAGTAACAGCAAGACTGTGAAGCAGTATACACCAAATATGGAGCAAATGCTTGATGAATGGATAAATAAATTGAAAAATGAATAAGAAAATGAATGAACAGGTTTTTCTGGTTCCTGCTGCAACCAGCTCAACACGCATCCACATTCCCTAAAATGAGTCACAAAATGCTGGGTATCCTCAGCGCCCAACCCCCACTGGACCAAGGTTGTTTCCTTTTAATTATCAGAACTGTCCCATAATGCTTCTCTACATTCACCCATTCCCACCCACACTCTAATTTGCATCAAAGCAACCTGGGAAAAGTTCAGCCTAGATCAGAACAGGTGCTCTGTCAAGCTGCAGGTGTGCAGGTGAAGTTGGACTCTAAACAGGGCCACAGCATAGTCTAACAGATTAACATAGTCTAACTAGATTGCCCACAGCATAGTCTAATACTTCTCTTGCCATAAGCTCAGGTCCCACAGAGGCCAAAGGAAAAAATTTCCTTGGCCCAAGAGTACAGGGTCAAGCCCCTGGTGAGCTAACAAACCGGATTTCAAAGGAACATTTATATTGTGCTGCATATAGCTGTAACTAGCTGTAACTGACCTGGCTTCTCTCCTTTTATGAATAACCGTTTAATCTTTTGTGGATCTTTTTTATTTTTTTTGAGAGAAGTAATGTGGCATAATGATTACAATGCTGGACTTGATTCAAATATTAGCTATGTGACCCCTAGACAAGTTCATTTTGAACCTTAGTTTCCTTAATTGTAAAAAGAGGATAAGAAAACCTATCAGACCCAGCTCCCAGACTTACTGTAAGGTTCAAATGAAATAATGTATGAAAAACACTTTATACAATTTAAAGTATTACAAGTCTATTATTGTTCAAATAAGCAATAATCTCTTGGAATTTTATCCACTGCCCCCCTAAAAAAATATGGAAATGAAAAACTTTCTTAATTCATCTTCTAAAATTTAGTTCAGGAAAAATTAAAATACAAATTTGTGGGGTATTTTTTTCCTTTTTTCTCCTGTCTCATTTCTTTATCCACATTCCAACTTACGACTTCACTCTTTCATTCATTTCAATAAATATTTATCAGAAGTATTATGTACAGGCATCAACTTAAACTCTAGGGAAGATACAAATAAAAATGAGGCACAGTCCTTGTCCTCAGAGCATAAATACAGAAAAGAGAAAAAACAGATTAATACATAGGTAAAATAGCAAGGGGTGAAAGTGTGTAAAGTTGGTGCCAATAAAATGTTTTGAGATTTCAAGCATGAAGGAATCCTTTCTAAGTTGAAGATGAGAGGGAGAAAAAGGAAAGGCTTCATGGAAGACTTTAAACTGGGCCTTGAGAGATGAGTAGGATTTCAACTGGGAGAGATGGCATTCCAAGTTGTAATGGTTATGGGATTTGAAGATCTTCCATGCCCCTTGACCTTGCTGATGTAGCAGGATGGGATGGGGGAGGAGGAAGCTGGAGCTGAGCTGGAGCCAGCACAGTGACTGGAAGTGGCAGCAACATGAACTCTTTTTTTTTTTAAGCCAGACAGAATTTCTGCTAAGCACTCCTGCTGAGGACTGCCAGGGAAAAGAACTGCGTGGGGGCCTGAGCTGCTGGGAGTGAGCTGCGTGGACACTGAGCAGTTGCTGCAAGTGAGGAGAGGAGGATCTTTGCCTGAGGTAGCCTGTTCTGTTTTGAAGGCTTAAGAATGTGGGTGTTTACTGCATTAACTATGTATGCCAATTGCAGAGGTACTGTGATGGCTTTGACTTTCTGGTTTTGGGTCTCAGTTTTGTGAAATTTGAATAAATGTTCTAGCTTTGTTCTCCATGTAGAGAGCCTGTTATATTTTGTAAATAATAACAATATCGACAAATTTCTAGTTACCATAGGCATTGTGAATACTGCATTGTTGATGCACAAGTATAGGGAATGACATAAACCAAGGTACATGATGGGAAAGCAAATGTTCTCAACAGTGAGAGAAACAGTAGACCTAGTGATGAAGAGGTAGGAATGGAATCATAAAGATGCTTCTCCAAGAAATATTAACTTATAATTTTTGACCTTCCCTGAGGTATTAGCTATTACCACTTAAGGAAGGACTTTAGCAACACTAAGTGGTTAGTTAGCTCACATTCTTCTACATCATGATGTCAGAGTTCAGAGTAGTCATGGGTGCCACAGTTCAATGCCTATCAGCCACAGAAGACACCTAAGTGTGTCTTTCATTATTTGCACTTCATTGAGGCAAGCAAGTACTGTACAAGCAAGTATACAAGTAAGCATGTCTTCCTGGAACCAAGGAGGTAAACTATGGGAATCTGAACAAGTCAGCTCTGGTGGGGAATGGTCAAAGGCAAGGTGAATGTTAATAAACTCAGATACTGTGGCTGCTATTTGTCTGATACTTCAATAGAATGCAAGCCTCTTGGAGAGAGAGAGTATTTCATTTCTGTCTCTGTATTCCCAAGATGTTTCCTGACTAATTGGAGCTTCTTCCCTCTTTTTCTTAAGAGTGTTTCCTTTAACTCAAAATGGAAAATGTATCCACATCCAGAGAAAATGCTGTGGATTCTGAAAGCAGACTGAAGCATACCATTTTCACTTTTTTGTGTGTGTGTTTTTTTCCCTTTTGTCCAGCTTCTTCTTTCACAATGTGGCTACTGTGGAAATATGTTTAACATGATTGCATATAACCTATATCAAATAATTTGCCATCTTGGTGAGGTAAAAGGAGAGAGAAGGAGGGAGAAAATTTTAGCACTCAAATTTTTTTTAAATGAATGTTAAAAACTATCTTTACATGTAATTGAAAAAAAATAATATTTACAAAAAAAAAGTGTTTCCTTTAGAAGTTTTAGCCTCTGACAATGAGGAAGAGAAGTAGGCAACCTCTTCGCTCCCCCCTTTCACTTCCAAACCCTCTCTCTTCTGCCAATGCTAAACTGTATCTCTTCCTTTGATGCTCTTTTCATCAAGATATATTGCCTTACCCAGATGCCGGCTTGAGGGAGGTAGTAATTATTTCCCTTCTCCCAGACATTCTCTTCCCTTCCTCAATCAATTCAGGACCTGTATCATAGTTTTTCTCTCCCCCCTCCCCCCCCCCAGCGCTTGTCCTTATATTTAGTTGATGTCAATATAGATATTATCTCAAACTCCCTAGCCTCTCAGTCCAAAATTCCCATGCCCCACCTTCGGTCTAATTCAACCACACAAATTATCTCTCTATAGCCCTCTCTGATACAGCTATTCCAAATATCTTCTATTTAAGTCCCTCCACATTATTTTCTCATTCCTCTCTCTCAGCAGAGGACCTCACTTTTTTTGTGATATTTTTTTTCTGAGACAGAAAAAGCCATTTGGGATTATCCTTCATCTCAAAATCCCTGAAGATCAATACCATTCTCTCCTCCTTTTCTCAAGTTGCAGAAGATGAGCTAGACTTTCCACAAAAGTCAATTCCTTTACTTTTATCCCTAATCTTAGTCTCTCCTCTCTCGTCTACAAGCTGCTCCACACAACATTCCCTTCCTCTCTCATGTTCAATCTCTCCTTGTCTAGTGGCTGCTTCCTGGGTGCCTACAAACATATATAAGTCTACCTAATCCTAAAAAATAAAATAAAATAAAACCATCATTTAAAACTAAAATCACTTTAAGTTTTGTCATATATATGTTGATATAATATTTATGTGTGTGCATGTATAAACATATGCATATACATATATAGATAGACAGATAGATATCTATATCTATTTATATATGTATGTATATAGATGGGGGTGTGTGTATATCCCATTTAACAGTGAAAATCTTGAGGAAAACTTCATGACTTCCACTTCTTTTCTTATCTTTTGCTTATCTTATCTCTGACCTCTGACAACACTTAATGGAAACCTTTGCAAGATTAATTTGATCTCTTAATTGAAAGATTGGACGGTCTTTCCACAGTCTTCATGCTTCTGTGCTGCCCGGTACTATTTGACACTGCTCCCCAAGCTCTTCTTCCTATACACTCTCTCTTCCTTTAGTTATCAAGATGTTGATCTTTCCTGGTGCTCCTACCTCTCTGGCTGCTCCTTCTCAGTCTCCTTTCCTAAATTATCATTCATGTCCTGCCCCCTAACCATGAGTTCCCTCAAGGTTTTGTATTCTTCCTTCTCCACACCTTCTCAATGATCTCAACAGATCCCAATGACTTCAATGTAGTTGATTCCAAAGTTCTATATTTCTAGCCCTAGTCTTAAATTTCAGTCCTTTAGCACCAATTGCCCATTTCCAAATGAATATATTTGTAGGCATCTCAAACTCAATATTACAAAATGGAGCTCAATACTCATGTCTCATTCCCCAATTCTCTTCCTAAATTTCCATCATCCTAAACTCTTGCCTGTACTTCAATCTCCAGGTTTATTCAGTTTTCAGAACTTGTTGACCTTTCCTCTACAGTTCTTGTGACATCTGTTCCCTTCTTGCCATTCACATCACCCCCCCATTATTATCTTTATCACCTTTTTCCTTGACCACTATAATAGCCCCCTAATCAGTTTTCTTCTCTCTAGCCTCTCCTATTTCCAATCCAACCTACATATAACCGCCATATTAATGCACCTAAATTTTAGGTCTGACCATGTCACTCCCCTGCTTAAAAGGATTTATCTAGCTCCATGCGGATTCTAGGATCAGATATAAATTGCTCTACTTATCATTTAAAGCTTTTCCCAATCTGACTCCAGTTTGCCTTTCCAAGTAGACATTACTCCCTATCGTCCACACTAAATTCTAGTCAGACTGGCTCACTGCTATCATTTCTATCTAATAATCCATCTCTTGTCTCTCCTCCTTTGCCCAGGCGGTCATGCCCTCTCCTTTCTCACCTTTCCCTTTGAGTCCCTTATTTCCCTCAAATCCTAGCTCAAGTGTCATTTTTATAAAGAGGTCTTTCCTAATCCCCTAGTTCCTAGGACCTCACATCCTATCTCCAGAAATCAGCTGGCACTTGTGTCTGTCATTGCCTCCAAAAATACCAGTTAAATCCTTTGAAGGGAGGAATGTTTCATTCTGTCTTTGCATTCCCAGTGTCTGATGAAGTGCCTCACACATGTTAAGTACTTGATAAATACTTGTTGAATGAATGGATAAAAAAAGAGTCTGATTTGGCTGAATAAGTGAATATTAGAATATAAATCTAGACAAAGAGATAAGAGACAAGATTATATTATATATATATATGTGTGTGTGTGTGTGTGTACATATATATACACACACATATTTATATATATATACACACACACACACACACACACAAACACATAGATATACACATGCACATACATGCAGCTACAAATATCACATGTGAACATATATGTACAAATGTGTGTATATGCACATACACATGGACATGCACATATACATACACATACACATACAATGTTGAATGTCAAGCTAGGCTAAGGAACAAAGACTTTATTTAGGAGGCAATGAGGAGTATCTAGACAGTAATGAGCACTGAGATCTGCCTCCCTTCTCAGGGCATCAGACCACATGGGGAAACCTAGTCTAGGTGACTGGTCATGATTGGTGAAGGTCACAAAATGGATCTTCTCCCTTTCAGTGCTATAGGTAATATGAGGGACTAGACCAAGTAATAAAGCCAAACAAACTTAGAACACCTAAGTTCAAATCCTGGTTCTGACATGTACTAACTCTAGCATGACCCTGCTGCTTAAGCTCTCCGGGCCTCAGTTTGTCCATTTATGAAATGGGAATAATAATATCTGCCCAGATCTGCCTTGCAGGGCTTTATAAATTTTAAAGCCCTATGGACATACTGATGATTATTTCATCCCTCCACAGGAGGTTAGTGACATGCAACTGAGGCAGTGATATCTATATCCCCATAGCTTTCAGCAGCCACATAGGGTGGAGAAAATAACCATTCCTGGGCATTAATTCTCCTGTCCTACCAGGCATAGCCCTTAAGTAAAGAGGAGAATCAGAAAGATTGGGCCACAGCAATGATAATAATAACAATAACTATCACCTATATAGCACTTAAAAGTTTTCAAAGAATTTTACAAACATCTCATTTTATCATCATAAAAACCATGGGACACTAGTACTATCATTATCACCATCTTAGAGATAAGGAAACTGAGGCAGACAGAGGCTATAGGAATTAGTTAGGATCACACAGCTAGTAGGAATTTGAGGCTAGATTTGAACCCAGGTTTACCTGATTCCAAATCCAATGCTCTATCTACTGTGTTACCTAATGCTTCAAAGTAGGAAGTGACATGGGCAAACTGAGTCCCTTATATATTTAAGAATAAATAAAGCTGCATCCGTTCAAAAGGTAGTCAAATAACTTTCTGTGAAAGACTATGCAGCATAATAAATAGGATGTTACTGACATCAGGGCTTGAAGTCACATAGCTCTGAGTTCAAATCCTGCTTCTGAGGTTTGTTAACTCTAGAACTATAACAAGTTATTTAACTGATGTAAAATTCAATTCCTCATCTATAAAATGGGGATAATTTCTGTAGTGCTTGCCTCATTGCGTTGTTATAAGGTTCCAGTGAGATAATGTATACAAAGTGCTTTGTACCCATTAAAATGCCACATAAATGTTAGTTATTATTATCCCTGCACTTAGTGAAAGTCTCACTTCATTGTTAGAAGCCCTGATGGAAGGTTTACAATCTTCCTTAGCTGTCTCATTCTGCAGAGTTAAGTATCAGCATTGGTTTTGCCAACAGCCTTTGCTAAAATGAGCTTCTGAGCTGGGGTAACCCCATCTTATTTTATTACCCACTTAAACTTAATTTATTTTTAGAAGGGAAACATCTAAAGTATCCAGTGACATCTAGTGCTCAGTCATTATCCATTCCCCCAATAGGACCTTAATCCTGACTCTCTATCTCTTTTTCTCTTTTAGAACTAGGGGTCCTTGTACCAGAAAGAAACAAAGACTGAGCAAATGTTGCAGGTTTTGGAAACCTAAATCTGCCCACCTCTACAAGGATGTAATCCTTTGCTGGCTAATCACTTCCCTACAAAAGATATCTGACTATACAATGTACTGTAATTTATGGGAAGCATTTTCTTTTTCTCTCCCTGATCCATGTGCCTACCTAATGCATCATATGAACATGAGATTCATTAATCTCCAGGCCCCCTAGAGACCAAAAGACTGAATGTAAAATAATATTGTGTTGTTTTATCCTGAAAATGTTAAGCTATAGATATAAATACTACGTGTGTGTGTCTGTGTGTGTGTACAAGAGAGAGAAAAAAGAGGAGAGAGAGAGAAAGAGAGAGTAAGAGAGAGAGAGAGACAGAGAGAGAGGAGAGAGAAGAGAGAGAGAGAGAGACAGAGAGAGGGAGTACACATATACACATACACACGTTGGGCAGATATAGATAGCATTCATTGTATTTTCATAGGCAAGAGCTGTCCTATACAGTTTTTCCCACTTAAGATATTCAGAATTCATCATGGCCAGCGTTTGCTATCAGGTTTGAAATGAAGACAAAAATAAATTAGAGGCATAAGCAAGGGGTGGGTGGTGACAGCAGGGAAACAACAACCCTAAACTGGAAAATAGCTGCTTGGAGTATTTTTTGAGAAGAGACTGAAAAGGTAGAATTGAATGTCAGCCTCTGAAAAGGACTTCAAACGATTATATTTTGAATGAGGAAAAACAAATCAATAAAAGGCTCAGAACCAATCCATGTACCTATTTCCTTGCAATGCATAGGATCCTAGATTTGGAACTGGAAGGGGACATAAAGGCCATTGAATCCAATCCCCTAATTTCCCAAAGAAACTAAGTGATTTACCCAAGACTAAAGGGCATACAGACACAAGTAGACTCACAGATTTTGAGTTAAAATGGGCCTTTGAGGCCATTGATTTCCTCTCAGTTTTACACATGAGGAAACTGAGGCACCCAGGAAGTTAGCTAGCCAAAAGATCATTTAAATCTTATAGGCAATAAGTGTCAAAGCCAGAATTTGATTTCAGGGATTTTGATTCCAAATCCAGTGTTTGCAACTTTTAATTTCTGTTTGGAGCTCTTTCTTATCCATTATCCCATCTGGTCCTCACAATAATCCTCCCAGGCAGGCAGACCACATATTTATGATCTCCCATTTTTCAGGCAAAGAAACTGAAGCTCAGAGAAGTGATATGTTTTGTATAAGTTACTAGCAATTAGTTAAGAACTGCAGGGAGGTGAGATGTGTCCTTACCTTGAGGGTGGAGCAGGATGGTGAGCAGGAATGGCAAAAGGAAGGCAGGCGAACTGAGGAGATGGGAGGGTATGTCTTTGTGTCAGAGGACCCAAGTACAAATTCTTTCTCTGGCAACTTATTGTCCATGTGAATTTAAACAAATCATTCAATATCTCTGTGCCTCAGTTTTCTTGCCTGTAAAAGGAGACATCTGGACCGATGGCTTTTTAAGATTTGTTCTAGGTCTAGATCTAGAACCTTTGCACAGGCTGTCCTGGATAACTAGGATGGCCTCCTTCCTTGCTCTGATTCTTAGAATTCCTGGCTTCTTTTAAGGCTCAGAGCACCACTTCCTTCTACATGAAGCATTTCCTGACCCCCTCAGTTTTCTGTACCCTCATCTCCTCAAATTTCTTTGTATGTATTTTGTATTGACTTAAATGTGTACATGTCATCTCCTGCATTAGAGTAAACTTTATCTTTTTTACTCCAAGCACCTAGAACACTGTGGTACATAGTAGGTTTTTAATTAGTGCTTATTGATTGATTGATTCTAGGCACTGCCCTAGTCACTAAAAATAAAACCATTTCTACTCTCAGACATAGGAGGCAGTGTTAAACTGAATGAAAGAACTGATAGTGGAATCCATTATCTCATGATTTCTGTTCTCATATTCTTTTTACCCTGCCTATGAAAAGAAATGTTGGGTATTGGGATTCTAAATGAGTAAAAAATATCACAGAGGTAGAGCTACAAAGGACCTTAGTGGTCATTGAGAGTACTCTTTTGCAGGTAAAGAAAGTAAGGAAAAGAAAGGTCAAGTGATTGTCCCAGGGTTCTATAGCTAGTAAGTATCTGAGGTAAGATTTAAACTGAGGTCTTCGTGACTTTAAGACCAATGCTCCATCCATTCCATCATCCAGTTGGCCTTCAGTGATTTTATTCAGCTTTACAAGTTACCTTATAAGTCCATAATCCTATATTTGGCATCTGTATAGAGACAAGAAAATAGAGAATGATCTAGAAAACACAGACGGGTCTAAATGAGGATGAATTGAGACCCCCTGCCCTGCAAAATATGTGTGTGTGTGTGTGTGTGTTTAAAATACATCTTAAAGTGGTAGAGCAAATGCAGGAATTCATGTGAATTCTCCCAAATTCCCATTCAAACAACTTTAAAATACCACCTCAAATTGAATCTTGGAGCAGCAGAGACAACAAAAGGTCAGGATGAAATAATTCTCCAGCCCAAGACTACTGAGGAGGTCAACAGGAAAGGTCTGTCATGCAAGGGTGGTGGTTAGGTCTGGAGCAAAGCACAGACCCCACCCTGGCAAGCCAGCAGCAGTTCTTGGAAGAGGCTGCAACAGCAGAGGAAGCAGTAGCTTCAGGAGCTCTCAGTCTACAGATGTTAAGAGTATCAGACAACTGACCAGAAAGAGATTACAGGGGATGCTTTGCTGGCACTGGGTTCAGGACCCTTCTGCATTGCCCAGACATTATTCTGTGCCACAGTTCCAGAGTACAGAGGAGCTGCAACAGGGAAGCAGGGAACTGGGATACAGTCACAGGGCAGAGAAGAGTGCTTGGAGCTATTCACAAGGGAGTAAAACTTCCTGTTTCATTCCCAAGGCAGAAATAAACACTGGTACTTTCAACTGCAGGAGAGCAGGGGCCAATATCATAGATCTAGTGCCAAAAGAGTGATAGCATTGTGTTCACAGAGGAGAAGGGTCTTGGTCATAGCTCGAGTGTGGAGACAAGGGCTTTTTGCTCCTCACAGGGGAGGAGGGACCCTATTTTCAGTTTTGAGACAGAAAGGAGCTTTGGCAGCTTCAAGAAAGCAGTGGACCAAGTCACAGTTACAGGGCCAAAAGGAGTGCACTAGTGGCTACAGAATAAGGTAGCTTCCTGGGTCAAGACCAAAGCACAGACCAGGATAATAGTCACCAAACATAATCTTAGATTCATACCATGTTGGAAGGACCAAAAACTTACAGACACTCAGAACTAGCTCTGAAAACAGCAGCATGAAAAATGTGACATTTGGGACAGTGCCCCCTCCACCCCAAACACAGAACTCAACTTTAACATACAGTTAAATGTCAAGAAATTGGCCTGAAAATAAATGAGCAAACAACAAC
Source organism: Pseudochirops cupreus (assembly GCA_028627135.1). NCBI lineage: Eukaryota > Metazoa > Chordata > Mammalia > Diprotodontia > Pseudocheiridae > Pseudochirops > Pseudochirops cupreus. The sequence continues at coordinate 286,117,234 of CM053583.1, read as the reverse complement.
AACAAAAGAACCTGATGATAAAAAGTTCCTACAGTGACAGGGAAGATCAAAACACAAATTCAGAAGAAGGCAACAATGTCATGAGAGCTACAAGCAGAACCAGAAAGAAAAATGTGATTTGGACAGGAACCCAACAGGAATTCCTGGAAAAGCTAAAAAAAAAAAAAAAGGTTTTAAAAATAAAAAAGAAGTAGAGGGAAAATTGGAAAAAGAAATGAGAGTCATGCAAAAAAAATATGAAAAGAGTAAACAGCTTAGTAAAAGAGGCACAAAAAATACTGAAGAAATTCACACCTTAAAAACAGAATTGTTCATAATATAAAAGAAGCACAAAAATCTACTGCAGATAATTCCTTAAAAAGCAAAATTGGGTAAATGGAAAAAAGATACCAAAATTCACCCAAGAAAATAATTTCTTAAAAATTAGAATTGGGCAAGTGGAAGCTAATGACTCCATGAGATATCAAGAAACAATAACACCAAGAAAATGTGAAATTTCTCATTGGAAAAACAACTGACCTGGAAAATAGATCCAGGGGAGATAATTAAAAATTACTAAACTATCTAAAAGTCATTATAAAAAAAAGAGTCTATACATCATATCTCAAGAAATTACCAAGAAATCATGCCCTGGTATCCTAGAACCAGAGGGTAAAATAGAAAATTTAAAAATCCACTAATCACTTTCTGAAAGAAATACCAAAATTAAAATACCCAAGAATATTATAGCCAAAATCTAGAGCTCTCATGTCAAGGAGAAAACATTGCAAGCAATCAGCAAGAAATAATTCAGATATAGTAGATCTGCAGTCAGGATCATATAAGATTTTGCAGCTTCTACATTAAAGGATCAGAGAACTTGGAATATGATATTCTGAAAGACAAAGGACCTAGGAACACAACCAAAAATAACCACCCAGCAAAACTGAGTATAATCCTTCAAGGGGATTATATATACTTGATGAAATAGGGAACTTCCAAGAATTCATGATGAAAAGACCAAAGATGAATAAATGAGATTTTCAAATATTAGACTCAAGAGAAGCATTAAAAAGCACATATGAAAGATAAATTAAAAGGTATTCAATAAGGTTAAACTGTTTACATTCACATATGGAAAGATGATACTTTTAACTCCTAAGAACTTTATAATTATTAGAGCAGTTAGGAGAAGTATATATAGACAGAGGACATGGGTGTGAGTTGATTATAAATTGGATGATTTTTTTTAACTTAAAGGGTTAGAAAGAGGGATGCACTTGGAGAAGAGGGAAGGGAGAAGAAGAAAAGGTGAAATCATTTCACATAAAAGAGGAGCTAAAGGAAGAACTTTTACAGAAGAAAGAAAAATGGGGGTGTGGTGGGCAATGCTTCAACTTTGCTCTCATCAGAATTACCTCAAAGAGGGAATAACATATACATTCAGTTGGTTATAGAACTCTAGCTTACTCAATGGAGAAGTAGGAGGGAAAGGATATAAAAAGTGGGGGGAGAAGTAATAGAAAGGAAAGTGATTAAGGGACAGTGATTAAGGGACACAATGGTCAGAAACAAAACAAAGTTTTGAGGAGGGACAGGGTAAAAAGAGAAAAGGATAAATGGAAAAAATAAGATAGAAAAAATATATACAGTAATCATTACTATGAATATGAACGGGATGAACTCACCCATAAAGTGGAAGTGGATAGCAGAATGAATGAAAAAATAGAATCCAACAATATGTTGTTTACAAGAAAATACACTTGAAACAAAAAGATGTACATTGAGTTAAGATAAAGTATTGGAGCATAATTTATTATACTTCTGCTACTATAACAGGCCTTTGGAGAAAACTGAATGGGAATAAAAAGAAGTGTATTTTTTCTTAGCTTCACATGGCATTTTCGCAGAAATTGATCATATATTTGGGCCAAAAACCTCACAACCAAATGCAGAAAACAGAAATACTAAATGCAACAAACCATAATGCTATAAAAATTACATTCAATAAAGGGCCATGAAAATATAGATTAAAAATTAATTGGAACCTAAATAATCAAATCCAAAAGAATGAGTAGTCAAAGAACAAATCATAGAAAAAATCAATAATTTCATTAAAGGAAATGACAAAGAGACAAAAAATTTACACAGTAAATGACTATAGTAATCTGGCATTTGATAAAAACCATAGATCCAGCCAGAGCCAAGATGGCGGCATAGGAACAGCAACATATCGCAGCTCTCACATAGCAACCTCAAAATACCCATAAAATATAACTCTAAACAAATTCTAGAACTCCAAAACGCACACAAATATACTTTCCGCTAAAGTCAGCTCAGATACGAGGAACCATCTCAGCTGTGTGAGCCGAAACCAGCCTAACCTGAAACCGCAGCTTTGTCCTGGAGGCAGCTGAACTAGAGGAGCCGAGCCCCGGCTGGGGCTTTGGGAGAGCAGATCTGAGGCAGCTGTGGCAGTTCCCAGAATTAGGTTAGTGGAGCTCGGTTAATTCGGGGGAGAAAAGTGGTCTGGCCCAATCGTCTCCAGGGCAAGGAGGCCACAGAAGCGGAGGTCTTGCACCCGCCTCCACACTGCTGCTTCAGAGCTCCTGGCCTGCAGACGGGCAGGAGGACCAAGCGATCATTCAGAGCCCAAGTGCTCTCACGGTGAGCAGCCTGGATCCGGATCGTGGTCTTGGGCGGGGGTCCTGGGTTGTTTTTTTTCAGTGAGCCAGAGTTAGGGAGGGACCCAGCAGCCTCCTAAAAGCTCCGGCAGCTGGGAAAACCCCAGCTATTTGGAACCGAGTTTTCCCCTCTGGAAACAGAGTTCCACAGAGCTAAAAAAAAAAAAAATCACGGACTGACCAACCACGAATAAGAATAAGCATAAGAAGCAAAGGAAGAA
>CM053583.1:286096214-286113850 GCA_028627135.1 Pseudochirops cupreus | reverse complement strand
ACACAGGCACTGTGGTAGGGAGATCCATCCTGCCCTACCAGGAAGTCAGAGGGGTGAGGGGGAAGGACATAGGAGAGAATAGATTGGGGGAGGGGTTATACAATGGGATGGCTGTTTTGGGGTGGTGGGTAGGGGAAAGATAGGGAGAAAATTTGTAACTCAAAACTTTGTGGAAATAAATGATGTAAACTAAAATAAAAAAAAAATCTTAGATCCAAGCTTTGGGACAAAAACTTGCTATTAGACAAAAATTGCTATGAAAATTGAAAAGCAGTTTGGAAAAACTAAGTATAGACCAACATTCCACACTGTATTCCAAGATAAGGTCAAAATGGGTACATGATTTAAACAAAAAGGATGATGTCAGAAACAAATTAAGGGAACACTGAAAATTTTACCAGTCGGATATATGGATAAGAGAAGAAATTATGACCAAACAAGAAATAGAGAGTATTATAAGATATAAATGGTTAATTTTTATTAAACTAAAAAGGGGTGCATAAATAAAACCAATACAGCCAAGATTAGAATGAAAGCAGAAAAATTAGAAATAATTTTACAGCAAATTTCCCTGATAATAGGCCTCATTTTTCAAATACGTGGAGAACTGAGTCAAACTTATAAAAAATAGCTGTTCACCAATTGATAAATGGTCAAATGATATTAACAGAAAGTTTGCAGAAGAAGAAATCAGAGCTATCTATAGTGATATAAAAAGGCTCTAAATCACTATTGATTAAAATATAAATTAAAACAACTGTGAGGTACAGCTGACATCTATCAGATCGGCTAACATGACAGAAAAGGGAAATGACAAACGTTGGAGGGGAAATGGAAAAAAAATTTAGAGTCTAAGGCATTGTCAGTGGCATTATAAACTAATCCAACCACCCTGGAGAAAAATGGGTAATTATGCTCAAAGGGCTATACAACTGTACATATCCTTTGATCCAGCAATACCACTACAAGGTCTGTATCACAAAGAGATCATGAAAAGGACCTACATGTACAAAAATATTTATAGCAGCTCATTTTGAGATCGCAAAGAATTAGAAATTGAGGGGGTGCCCATCAATTGGGAATGGCTGAACAAGCTGTAGTACATGAATATCATGGAATACTATTGTGCTATAAGAAATGATGAACAGGTGAACTTCAGAAAAAACCTGGAAAGAGATATGAAATGATGCTGAGTGAGGTGAGTAGAGCCAGGAGAACATTGTACACATGAACAGTAAGATTGTACAATGAACAACTATAAATGATTTAGCTCTTCTCAGAAATGTGTTAATATAAGACAATTCCAAAGGATTTATGATGAAAAATGCTATCCAACCCAAGAGAAAGAACTGAAGGAGCCTGAATGCAGATCTTTTCTTTTGTTTTTTCTTGGGGGGGGGGGGGGGAGTTGGTCTGTGTTTTGTTTTGTAATATGTAATACAAAAATATTTTTTCCAGGAGTTCACATGTGCAATATATATCAAATCGCTTACCCTCTCCAGGAAGACGAAAGGAGAAAGATGGAGGAAGGTCATTTGGAACTCAAAAAATTTTTTTAAATGAATGTTAAAAATGTTTTACATGTATTTAAAAAATTAAAATAAGGGAGAAAAATATATTTTAAAAAATGAGATGGAACACATCTTAAATATCGGAAGAAAAGAATCCCTACTTCCTGATCTTCAATTTATTTCCTACTTCATAGAGAAAACAGAGAATATAACTGCATCCTACTCTTCAAACAACAGAAGGAATGAAAAGGTTAAGTTTTCTGTGCACATGGTAGGGCAGATTGAGATAGACAGAATCCCATACACTCTTTTTTGGAGTCTAGAAGAGCCTCTTTCTTCCAATTCATACACATGGATTTTATCATCTTCCCACTTGAGCGACTTCAGAAAAAAAAGAAACTTTTCTTTGAATAGGATGTAAAGAACCAAGGCTATTGTCAACCTGAGATGCAACTCGCTTTTTAGGGAGCCCCCAGACACCAAATTCATTAATAACCTACAAAGGCTTCATCCCTTTTTAAGGCTTAACTTAGATGGAAATCGGGATAACCCAGAGAAAAGAAGTGCAGCTGGACTAATTCTCTTATCGCTTGGTATGCAAAATTTCTGGGATATTAATTGTGTCATAATTGAAGAAGCAGAATCACTGCAGGTAAAAAGAAATGCTTATGCTGAGATTTTAATGAGCTTTCTGCTTCCAAATTAACATATCTGACTAATGTTCAAATCCTCATTCCCCACTCAGATAAAATGCCTTAGTGAAGAAAGCCAGACTATAGAATTGGGCCCTTAATTCCATCATTCCATCCTTCTCTCTCTACTGCCATGACAGATTGACTTTTCTTGTCAACTAATGATAAGTTTGCAAAGAGAGGAGGTAGATTTACTCAGTAGTTATGCAAATAGGAACAACGATTTTCTAGGTTGCTTTACCATAAATAATGATATACTACTATGTACTACACGCTTGTCATAGCGGTATGGACTCTCTCTCAGCACTAAATGCAGTGACTTATGGGCACTCACTAGGGCACTTGTTCAGTGACTGGCTGGTATCTGAGCCAGTGGAGCCATCTGTCCTCTCCCACACACACATAGCTAGTTTTTCAGGCTTTTCAAAGTCAAAGAATAACAGAGGGACCATCATCCAATACTCTCAAGGTACATCTATGCAATAACACAACGGCATCTCACATTTATGGAATATTTTTATAGTTATGAAGTATTTTATGTACACTTATCTGCTTTGTCTCATATCAACTTTGTGAAGTAGGTATGACCCAAGATATCCCCATTGTAGATATATAGAAGTTGAGGCTTACTTTGGATAAGTGACTGATTCAATATTATATGACTTAGAAGTGGTAGACCCAGTACTTCTGACTCTAAGGCTAGCTGTCTTTTTATTCCATCACATTCCCTCTCACCAGGACTATCATTTATTCATTCACAGGATCATAGATTTAGAGGGATTTCAAAGGCTATCTGATCCAACTCTTGCAATTTACACATATTTACATAAAATTTACACATAAGATCGCTAAGAGCCAGGGATGTTAAGTGAGTTGCCCAAGGTCATTTAGATAGTGACAGAGGCAGGATTTGAACCCAGATCTTCAGAGGTTAAGCCCAATGCTCTTTCCTTGGCATTCAACTGCCTTTATTCAATCAAATCCATCATACAGAAGTTTGTTTGGATATTACTTGGAGGTGGGGAAGGAGATTTATTTGGTCCTGTCTAAAAATTTTCTAGGTAATTGAATTGACTGAATGTTTTAGCACTATGATAACACAACCTTTATTAAGTTTAGAGAACCTCTACTAAGTTTAGGGAATGGAGAGAAAAGAGTATTAATGTGAGGGATGCTTATTAAAATGCTAAAAAAATATTTTAATATTCTTTGTAAGTTACTCTATTAAATGAAAAGGTAACATCTATGTGTTTGTTTGTTTAATACAGAATTATATCACTGTGGATGAAGAGGAAAATGAGGCATATCTCTCAGTTATCTCTGCCTAAAGAGAGTCTGTTTAATGAGTCTAAGCTACCCCTAAGAGCTGGCTGCCCAAAGTACATATTTGATGTCTTGGAAGGCTTTATTCACCTTTACAGGGGGCTAGCCTTAGACTCATTAAGCAGGTCCTCTTTAGACAGAGATAACTGCAAAATGTGTTTTTCTTTTTCTTCGTCTACAACTACATATAAGTCTGTGTTTAAAAAAATAAAATAAATATCCTCATTTCTTCTTATTAAAGGATATAAATGCCCCAGTTAGAGAAAGAATTAAAAAGACAAGTATGTAAGGACCAGGGTATTCTTATAAACAGTTAAACCATGAGAATGATGTAGCATGAAGAAAATTGGATTTGGAATCAGAGGGCCTGGCTTTGAATCCTCACTCTGCTACTTACCAGATGTGTTACTTTGAATAAATTGCTTAACCTCTTTAGGCTTCCATTTGCTGTTCTATAAAATGAAAGAATGAAACATAAATAAACAGGACACTAAAAAGAAGTTGAACTCTAAGCAATTTTAAGAATCTATTTAGGTTCAGAGAACAGACAATGAAGCATACCTTCCTTCTCTCAGAAGGGTTGTGGAGGACTATGGATATAGGATGTTATATACATTGTCAGATACGGTAAGTATTTTCTCAATTGGTTTTTATTATAGCGGAGGGTTCAAGGTCAGGGGAGGGTGAAGATATCAGATGTTTGAGAGTACATCTGGGAATTGCTGCATTAGAAATACAAAAAAGTCATTCAGTTAGATGCAGAATAGAAGTAGCATACCATAGATTTTGTAGAGAACTCTCTTTGTTGTGAGTGGAGATTTGGTCTCAGGAATAGGAAAGTTTAGGTCCATCTACCAGCTACAGCATGCTGGCTTTGTAACCCTGGACAAGTAATTCAACCTTTTAGTGATTTAGGCAACTCCCTAAGACGTTAAGTTGCAGAAAAAGTGCCAACTAACTTTGATAAATGGAGTTTCATCATCTGGGGTGCTCGCTCTACCAACATAATTATATATTCAGTCCACGAATGGATAACTGGTTAGATGGATGAATGGATGGATATACATATGTATGTATGCATGCATGTATGTATGTATGTATGTATATGGGTAGATAAGTAGATAGCCAGATAGAGCTATATGGATGGATGGATGGATGGACAGATAAAGAGTGAAAACACTATACACAAAATTGAGGTGATTGGACTACATGGTATCTTGTCCCTTTTAGAGCTAAATTTGTGGTCTTATGGATTATTATATGCTTCCATTATCTACATTTGCTTGCCTTTACCCGGGAAGACATTACTTTTCTCACATTTAGTTGCTGCCCCAAGATTTTCAATGGCTTTTGCCTTGTCTATGGTCCCTATTCCTGGCTGGTATTAGTAGAAATGTGCTAATTATTAAATTTAACACAATCCAGTTCCTCTGTGAGTACTAACCAGTGTTAATCTCTCACAGATTAAGCCTGTGTGTCCTGTTGCTCTCTGCTCTGTGGTTCTGAATTATTGTTCTCACACCAGACATAAATGACATTACTAACTCATTCAGTCTCTAATTTGCTCCTCTCTCCAATGATTGGTTTCTTTATTCCAGAACATGATTTATTAAAGTTAGAGCATGGCTTTTTTTCTTCTTAATATTTTATATTAACAAACAAAACCCAATATGTTAATGAAAGGATTGGATTAGTTGGCCTCTAAGGTCCATTCCAGCTCTAAATCTGTCATGATCCTACATAGACAAAAACCTTAAAAGGATACATTTTCCTTAATCACATAGATACCTAGTAGTTACTTTGCCAGTCTTCTACTTATTTCCTATCAGCAAAGTGAGACCAACATGTTGTCATTCTTTCAAGACTCAGAGTATCTTAAAAAAAAAAAACAATTATTTCTACAATAAGCAATATACAAGAGTTCAGGACTTGAGACTGAAGATTGCTGGTGCCTTAAATCTGTTTATTTAGTTCCTGATCACCTACTTAGACTTTGGACTATTTGCTGTGTCTTCCCTCCAATATCTGTGATCTCCATATTCTTGTATAGATATCTCATACATATTTTAATCCAGTTTCTCCCCTTCACTGGGAATGCAATCTGATTACACAATTCTGAGCCACAACTTTAATTTGATGCTAAATATTTGAACTTACTCCCATGCCATGCTAATCACCTGATTCTAGATACTAAACTCTACCTTGATTACCAACTTCTGGACAATGCCACAGGTTTAGACAACTTGAATACTTATCTTCTTTAGCAAACTTCCAACTTTATCCCACTTTTTGCAAACTTGACTCTGCACTTTGCAACCTCTGGTACACTAGGGCCTCCTATAGTCTTTCCTGGTGGTAAATCCAATTACCTTTTCTTTTTTAAATTATTTTTTTTCTGAATTTAAGAAATAAAACAAACATTTAAATAACATAGTAAAACAGGGAAAATATGGTTGTATATGAAACTGCAAATCTATTATGTATAATGTGCTATTCATTTAAATATATAATAAAGTTACGTAACTTTTCTTTTTCCCCCTTTTTTTCTTTGCCCCTCACCCTAGAGATGGCTACCATTAGATGCAAATATATATGTACATATACATACATACATACATACATATATATGTAAAATCATCCTATGTATACTTCTAATTTGCATTTCTTTCTCTGAATGCAGAAAACTCCTTCCTTCATATGTCCTTTGTAGTTAATTTGGGTATTTATGATAGTCACTCAAAGTCATTCTTAAAAACAATATTGTTGTTACTGTATACAATATTCTCTTGATTCTGCTCATTTTGCTCTTCATTATTTTGTGCATGTCTATCCATGTTTTTCTAAGATCACTGAGATCATCATTTCTTATAGCACAGTAGTTAGTATTCCATGACAATTATACACAAGGACTCATTCAGCCATTCCGCAATTCACAGGCATCCCTGCAATTTCCAGTTCTTTGACACCACAAAGAGAGCTGCTATAAATATTTTAGAACATATAGCGTCTTTTCTTTTTTACCTAATCATCTTGGGAAACAGAACTAGTGGTGGTATTGTTGGGTCAAAGGTCATATACAGTTTAATAACTTTAAGCATAATTCCAAAAAGGTTGGATCATTTCACGGTTCCACCAACAATGAATTGGTGGCCCAATTTTTCCACATGCCCTCCAACATTTGTTGCTTTCCTCTTCAATCATCTTTGCCAATCTGACAGGTGTAAGATGATATCTCAAGGTAGTTTTAATTTGCATTTCTCTAATCAGTAATGATTTAGAGCATTTTCTCATATGACTATAAATGGTTTTGATTTTTTCACTGGAAAATTGCCTGTTTGTATTCTTTGGCCATTTATCAATTGGGGAATGACTGATATTCTTATAAATTTGACAAGGTTCTTTATATATTTGAGATATGAGACTTGTATCTGAGAATCTGTCTATAATCTTTCCCTCAATTTTTCTGTTTTCCAGATGATCTGATTGCCTCTTCTAAAAATACAAGCATCCACCATGCTTACAAATAACCTGGGCGCTCCAATAGATAACTAGACCATCTTACTGGGACTGCTCTAGTCATGCTGTTATTTAGATGTTATGTGTACTTCCTGGAGGGAGCAACATTCCAAAAGAAGGGCTCTACTTCTGGCGGTCTGCCTCTGGGTGCCAATAATTCAGCTCTTTTAGGGAGCAAAGACAGGCAAACAGGATTTCATTTGGAAGTTGTTTGCTGCTCAGATTATTTCTGCCCCAAAACACTAACAGCTGGCTAGGTCTAAACCCCATTCAATGGTCCATGTCAACAAAGACGAAATTCAAGCCTTTTATCAGTGGTAAAACAACACACAAATGGGTTGGGATCCAGATTCTCAGGCTCCCAGATACGTTTGTTCTAGGATCTCTTCTTAGTGGCTCTCTCCCTATTTGAAACCTCAGTTAATTTAGAATTACGTTGTATTTGAAGGTAAATACAAGCCAAGAAGGTATTTTCTTTGTGATCAAAAGGAGTAGCAGATAATATAGTATAAACAAAAGCTCTAAAATCAAGGTTCACAGAGAAAGAGAAAAAAGGCTGCGAGAGTCATGGTTTCTTGTAAGATCATGTAAGGCTTCATAAACTTCTAGTTTTAAAAGTGTCACTTCTAATATTTTTAATTGGCTCATTTAAAAACTGCTATGAAAACAGTCAGCATGAGAAGCAGTGCATCCTGAAGAGGAAGGCCCCGGACTTAAAAGAAGTAGAGACTCAGATTCAGATCCTGCCTCCGGCTAAGCTGTGTAATCATTAACAGAAGATGAGACTGCTCAGCCTTTGTTTTATCATATGGAAAAAAGGATGATAGCGATAATAATAATAATAATAATAACCTCATGGCCCACCCTCAGGATCAAAAGAACATACAGGCAAATATAGACATGTACACATACACACACATGCATATATACATATATACATGCACATATGCATATCATACATATATTTACTAATATTATATATAATTATATATATACTTGTGTTTATATATACATACGTGCATATACATACATATACATATATACTGCATATATATACAAAAGGTATTTTATAAGCATGTATGCATGTATATAAACACACAGCCCAAAGGTACTATATGTGTATGTATGCATGTATATATGTGTACAATGTGTGTGTGTAAATGTACATGTGTGTGTATAAATATCTTTTGATTGTGAGGTGTGTTCGTATTTGTGTGCATACATACATATACATATATATATATACACATATATATACATGCATCATGTATACATATTTTAGATAGACAGACAGATAGATAGATAGATAGATAGATAGACAGATAGACAGATAGATAGACTGATTGATAGTGATATAGATGTATGGGGTAACATGACATAGTGGATAGAGAGCAGCCTCTAAACAAGAAAGACCTAGGTTCGAGCCCCATCTCTGACATAAACTGGCTAAGTAATACTAGGTAAGTCATTTAACCTATATGCCTCAGTTTCCCTAATTATAAGATGGGGATAATAATAGCATCTACCTCTCTAATTTGTGGGGATCTTTTTAAAGCATTCACAAAACTTAAAGCACTATATAAATGCTAGAGGTTATTATTTTTCTACTCTATCACTGACCCTGCATAATCTTGAGTGTGTGACCATATCTCTGTAGGTCAGCAGTTTTCAACCTGTGGGTCACGACCCTTTCGAACGACCCTTTCACAGGGGTCACAGGAGTCGCCTTAGACCATCGGAAAACACATATTTCCAATGGTCTTAGGAACCGAGACCCGTCTCTAGAGTCTCCAGGAGGGTCTGCACACATGCAGATATGCCCAGATATGAATATTAAAGGGTCACAGCATTAGGAAGGTTGAGAACCACTGATGTGGGGGATAAAAAAAGAGTCAAAAATATAGGAAGAGTTTTAGTATACAAGGAAAAGAGAGGAGACCTCAGTTCAAATACTGCCACTGATGTTTACTACCTGTGTGACCTTGAGCAAGTCTTTTAACTTCCATGGTCCTCAATTTCCTCATCTGTAAAACAAGGAAGTTGGCCTATGAGCTTATGACAGAGATAATATATAAGTATATACAAAAGTATATGCCAAAAAAATAAAAGCAAGATAGTGGAGGGGGGAGGAGTTAGGGCTCTAGCACCTGGGGGAGGAGGATTGAGAAAGTTTTCAAGTAGAAGATGGTCCTTAAACTGAACTCAAAAAGAAACAAGGCATTCTAAAGGATGGAGGTAGAGGGAAGGCAGTCCAGTCATGGAAGAAAGCCAATGTAAGCTCTGGTAGTGGGAGATGGAATGTTGGGTACAAGAAGGATCACCAATCTCACCTCTGACTAATCTCCAGGAATGATTCCTCCTGTCCCTGACACATGCTATGTTCACTCTCACCTCTATACCTATTCTTATATACTCTTTTCTTCCCTCCTATTGTGATGGCCAGTTCTCCATCCCTCCCAGCATCACTACTACCCAATTTGGTTCTCTTCTAGCAGTAGAGAGGGAAAGATTGATTTCATTTTCTGATGACCATCAGCAGGTACCCTAAAACTCCCAACAACACACAATAATGGAAGGAGACCCATAACAAAGCCTTACTCTCACAGAATCATATAGACTATAGCAATCTTGTCCTGTCCTGAGCCACTGGTGTAGAAAGGGAAGAAAGTGCAAAATACTGCCAATTAACAGACAAAACTGCCCTCCCAGAAACCCTAATGGCCCCAGTGCTACTATGTATTATATAGTTAGTGTTTGTATGTGAATGTGTATACGTGTATATGTACACACACATTCACATACACACACACCTACTGTCTATATGGTAACATTGAATATTCTACACTTCCTAAGTGACCAGATATTCCATAGTGGTTCCTCAAAAGACAATTATCTGACCAGTCTGGGTGTAAGGTATACAAAACTGATACCTCTCTTTCTTACCTTTCTATAATATTTTCTCTGTATTCATTTCAACACAATAGAATAAGTGCTAGAATTACAATCAAAGTACCTGAGTCCAAATACCACCTCAGTTACTTACTACCTATATGAATTTAGGTTAGTCACTTAAGTCTCTGGGCTTTAGTTTGCTCATTAGCAAAAATGAGGGGTTTGGAATAGATGGCATCTAGAGTCCCTTCTATCTCAAAAATCTGTTTCAACTACTGTACTATAAGAAATAAAAGCAGGATGATTTTAGAAAAACCTGGAAAGACTTGCATGAACTGATACAAAGTGAAGTGAGTGAAACTAGGAGAACATTGTATACACAGTAACAGCAATGTCGTACAATGAACTGTGAATAACTTAGCTATTCTCCTCAATACAGTGGTTCAAGACAATCTCAAAGGACTCACTCTGGCTCCAAAGAAAGAACTGAAGCTATCTGAATATAGAGTGAAGCACGTTATTCTTTCTTTCTTTCTTTCTTTCTTTCTTTCTTTCTTTCTTCCTTCCTTCCTTTCTTTCTTTCTTTTTCTTCTCTCCTTCCTCCCTTCCTTTCTTTTTTCTTTCCTTTTCTCAATCTTATTACATAAATTGATTAATACAGAAATGTTTTACATGATTGTGGGGGAAGGGACATGACCAGTGAAAAATCACTTGACTCTGCATATTTGTGACAAAGTTTTTCTTTTAGTTTTTGCTTCATTTGGAAGTGGGAGGGAAGAAAAAAATAAATGCTTATGAATTGGGAAAATAAGATATTTTACACATATAAAAAAATCAATGAACTTATAGAATCCTGGAGCATTTTACTGTTAAAGTGAATTTCAGCCCTTGATCACTCCTTGCCTTTCCCATACACTCAGTCCACCTGGTTACTCCCAGTAGATTCTGCATTCCTGGAGAGCTAGTGAAGTATCTTATACTTCTTTGTATCCACCACAGTAGCTAGCAGAGTGCTTTGCCTGCCACAGCACTTGCTAAACGCTTCTTTCCTTGGCCTGACAACTAATTAACATTTTGGATGTACATCTGCAAAGAGTATTTAGGAAAAATATGAAAATTGCCTCTTTTAAAGCATTAGGAGCATATTCCATCTTGCCTCTATTAGCATACAAGGTTCTCAGAGACAGGGATCATAACTTCTCATTCTTCTCCAACGTTGCTCTCACAAATACACCAAAAGTCAGCTACAAATGGTGCTGAGAACCTTGTAATTCACACAGATGCTGATAAATAGATGCTCAGTCTATGCCCTGGAGTACCATTTTTACAATCATCAGGCTCTTGATACCCATCAATTACTGACTTAAAAACTTAATGGAGGTGGGGAGGGGAAGGTATGGGAAGCTGGAAGAGAAAAGAGAAAGTCTTTGGAGGTATAGAGAATGTCTGATCACCTACTCAAATCATTTGTTTTTAAAAAAATATTTAAAAACAACAGCAGCAACATTTGGCCCCATAAGTCCTAAACTGTACAAGCAGCTATGTCAGCCCACTATGAATTGCAGCTATCTACAGCACTGCCCCAAATTGACTTTGACATACTCAGAACTAGGCTATCAGAAGACTGGAATAGTTGTAAAGGTTTGTTTCTCTCTTAGCCTCCTCACCATTATGATAGAAATTTGGAACTCATTCACCTGACCTGGAGCTCTTTGTCCTGAGCTGTTTTCATCTCCAAGCTGCCCACCAGGCAGAACTGCTTAATGTGGCATCTCTTCTTCCAATTTTGGATTCAAGTGGATGACATGACCTCCCATCTATGATACTAATATATGTTCAGTGTGCACCTGTTGGAAATTGAACTGTGACACTTTGGTTTGCAATCCTTTCAATTTGTTGGCAGACTGACTTATTAGTATTTGAACGTACAGTTGGAGCTCCCTTTTTGTGATATCTGTGAGCTTTTTTACCCATAATGCTGTTAATCCAGTTTCCTCATTCTCATTTGTTGTACCTGTTTCCCATTGTACTGATACAAGGAGCCCAAGGAATTGGCACACTAGAGTTCTGGGCCATTGGTGAAAGGCCTGGTTTTGTTATTATAAGCTCTTTTTAAAAGTGTTTTTCTATATCAACAAAGACCAGCATGAAATCTCATCTGTCTATTAAAGGAACAAACATCAAATAACATCCATCTACAAGGAACAGGAGACTGAAGTGGTTACTCAGTTTTGTGACCTTAGAAGAGCACAAACTGGATGGTCTCAGATCAGGGTTTTTGGTTTTGGTTTTGGTTTTGGTTTGGTTTGGTTTTAATGGGATGTCTCCCTGGATCTGGAAGGCAAGTGCTTACTATCTGAATCACTAAGTAGCTTTTCTGTGCCCACCTGAACATGAAGAAAATCACAATTAATCAACTTCAACAAGAATTTATTAAGTAACAACTGTTTACCAAGCACTCTACTAGGCACTGAGGTTAGAAAAACAAAAATTAAAGTCTCTGTCCTTGAGAAATTGATATTCTAATGTAGCGATACATGTAAAAAGAAATTCAAGGTAATTTGGGGAAGGAAGCTCTAACATCTACAGGAACTGAGAAAGTCTTGTAGGATGAGGTAATTAAATATTAAACCCTAAAGGGAGTTAGGAATTCTAAGAGACAAGAGTATTTTCATACTTCTGCTCACCAATAACCATTCTCCAAGTTACTTGGGCTGAAAACTTCCAGGTTGGACCCGTCCTTCTTGCCCAGCACCTCCCCTAACGTCCAATCAGTGTTGTCATTTCTACTTGTAATTTCTTAATAGTTTTGTAATTTCTACCTCTCCAATGGGCAAATCACTTATCTTCGCTTTGCCTCAGTTTCCTTATTTAGAAAATAAGGAAAATAACAGTGTACTTACCTCACAGGGCTATTTTGCAGCTCAAATCAGATAAGGACTTTGACTTATTTCATCTTTGCACCCTCTGTTCCTTAAACACAATGGACACTTAATAATGTTTTTTATTGAACTGAAGAGTAATAAAAGCACTTAGCAGCAATGAAGAAGTTTAAGTGTTAAAAAATTGACGTTTGAAGTTACATCTCCAAAACTCATACCAATTTAGAGCTTCTGAAATTAGGGCTAAATTTCCTGCAGTGGGGATTTTCTACTAAAAATGATTGAGTCCCACACAAAGTACCCTGGCAGAACAAGAACTGTATGGTACTCAACACTTCCGTACCAACTGAGAGAGTATATTCCCATCCTAATCTTCTTTGCAATATTAACCAGCTGGTAGGTTCTGACTCAGAGGCGGCTGTACATTCATAGTGGGTGGAGTGAGCCCTGTCAACCACTTGTAAAGACCCCTAGGAACTTTGCAGAGTAAAATGAAAGTTGACCAGAGGTTTTTTGTTCTTGAGTTACATCTGACTGTCTATAACCTCATTTGAGGTTTTCTTGGCAAAGGTACTAGAGAGGTTTGTCATTTCCTTCTCCAGTTCATTTTACAGATAAGGAACTCAGGCAAACAAAGTTAAGTGACTTGCACAGGGTCACACAGCTAGAGGCCAGATTTGAACTATGGAAGTTTATCTGATAACATTAAAAGTTTACTATTTGGGAAGCCAAGAAACTGAACAAATTTCAGCAGGTCAGGTAGTCTGGCCCAAGATTCTATTCATCTCAAATGAAACATTTTCTTTTCCACTCTCAAAGAGTCAGTGGCAATAGCAAATTTGCTACCCCTCACTGATTTTTCCCACACTGAAAGATTCTTCACTAGACCAGCTGATGACTGATAGAATGATCTCAGGGCCCAAGACAGAGCCAAAGGTGATTGCCTCTGCAGTCATTGAACGCTGACTGCCAAAATTCATTTGGCACTACCCAATGCTTATTAGTACTGAAAAAAAAAATTAACGTGATTGTGCTACAATTTCTTCTGAGTCAGGGGACTCGGGACTACAGGAATTCCTTCTGGATCTTGAGAGTCATTCATTCAAAGGCTTTAGCTGACCTCTTCCTGTATTCAATTATACTATACCTGTAGTGTGATGAGGAAATAAGACTAGGGTCAAGAGATTTTTAATGATATTGGCAGTCAATGAAGAATTTATTAAGTGCTTATGTGCCAGACCCACAAGCATGCTCAAGTACCATAACATGTCAGTACCAACTTCTATTAATGCAAGAGAAGCTATATTTACACACATAAACCGAGCCTCTTTCACCCCTCCTTGTACCCCAAAAGGTATTCTGAGAATCTTTTCTTTCCCCAGCTTAACAAAGTGCAAATTCTCCCCTCCATGATTTATTCAATCATTTATTAAGAACTTACTGTGTGCAAAGCACTGGAGTTGTTACTGAAGATACAAAAGAAAAATTTCCTGCCCTCAGAGAAAGAACATTTTGTGGGGAAGGTGGAGGGAATCACATAGAACATATATACATACCTACTGTTATTTCAAATTTCCTTTCTCCTTTCTTCCATATCCCCACTCTAGCATAAGATTATTTAAATTAATCAAGGAAGATAGGTCAAAAGGGTTTAGAATTTCTTCTGCATTGGTCTCCCATGTGGGCAATGTACCATACACTGCTGCATTTCCTAGCCACTGATGGCACCAACAAAAGAAATTCACAACAGAGCTCTTTTCTTCTCTATTCCTGTCTCTCCAGACTTCAAAAGTACCTTTTCCTCTCCACTCTCTTTCCCCCACTAGAATGGAAGCAGGAACTAGCTTTCTTTTTGTATGTATTTGTATTCCCAGTTCTGAACACAATGCCTGGCACAGAGTAAAGGTTTAATAAAAGCTTATTGATGACTTGAGACCAGTAAATTCTTCAGCATGCCCCCATTGTCACATAACAGAACAAAGTCATGAAAGCCATGGTGTCATTTTCTTCTAGGATGGAATTTATAAACTAATAGATTTAAATAAAGCTCCTTCTGGATTGACAAGATTACCTATAGGCAGGTTTGATTGAAATGCTCTATGCAACTCCAAATTTCCAATCACTAAGAGAACTATCATATCCTTCAAACAGGTTCTCCCTCTATTTTTTTTTTTTGCAATACCTAATGCCTTACCCAGAAATGTTGCACCTATGAACAAAAATTTCAGAAAGCCTAACTTTACTCTGAGTTAAAAATTAAGAGCCCCCTAGTCTCCTGAGAATCAGGGACCACATAGGTAATGTTTGCCTCTATGGAAAAAAAGGAAGGAGACCAGTGACAAAGGATGTCTCCTTGAAAGGTACTTCCTTGCTGCCAACATAGCCTCCCACTCAGTTACTTTTTAAAGGTCTTCTAATCCAAATTCCTCATTTTCAGATGTTCTACCTCTGAGTGTTATGAGTAAGCAATCTTCCCTAAGCAGGAATATTGAGATATGGACTAACTTCATGACCCTGGGCAGGTGGGACCCTAGGGTCATTTTCCTCATCTGTTGGATCATTGATTTCTAAGGTCCTTTCCAACTTTAAACATACTGTCAAAGATATATGATGTTCTTATGGTATCAGAGTAGCCAAGCTGAATAGATCTCAGGGTAGTATATGCCAAAATGTGAAGAACAAGCCCTCAGTTTCTGGTACTATAATAAATGTAAGTCAGCACCCTGCCTCTGATTGACCACAACAATGATGGGTACCCTCTATGGCCACTTAGCTGGTGGGACTCGTAAATTTCCTTCTTTGAGGGATACTGATATCCATCAGATGGCATGCCATTGTCAGGGACGAGGCATGAAGTCTTAAGGTCCAACTCCTATCAGACAAATGATTTCCACATTAATGGGATACAAGAATAGCTTCTCTTGCTTGTATTCTGTTGATTTATAAAAAGTCACTTTCTCCCAGCCTTGAAACAGAGAAAGCTAACAGTTCTTTCCAAACAATAAAGAAGGGATTAAATCTTAGCTTTTCCTAATGAATCATGTTAATTAGAGATTGGTTAGATATATAGTTCCTGCTTGGCTTGTTCTATGTGCATAGATTTTAAAACAAAAAGAAAAATATCAACAGGGCTTGGCAGGGACCTGGTCAAAATCTTCATCATTACTATCTGGAGGAATAGTCACAACAATATATGTTTTTGCTTAAGAGTACATTGAGCACTAGACCTTGAATAAGAAAAAACTGAGTTCAGATCCCACCTTCCTTAGCTGTGATTCCTGGGCAAATCACGGAACCTCTCTCAACCTCAGTTTCCTCATCTGCAAAATGAGTCCCTCCTAGCTCTGAAATTATGATTTTATAAGTCACTTTAACCTCAGCACCCAAAATGCTCTCTAAGATTCTAAGTTACAGAGCAATGCTGCTCTGCCTCCATGGACTGAGTCTCTACTCTGGGAGATTCTCCACACTGGTGAATGGAATCACAGGTCTGGGATGGGTTGGGGGTGAGAGTGGCAGGGGTCAGTGGGTTAACAATCATTGTAATATAGTTTGAAAGAAGATATGTGGAGATACCTCCATCCCACCACTTTGCTGAAGTTGGAGGTCTACAAGTGGTATTTATTGCATATGTTTTCAGACTTTTTAAATGTATTGATTCATTATGCTAATTTTTTATTTTTTTATCTTCAAAGAGAAATCAATGCAATGAACACTGCCTTCTATAAATTTAGCTATAAGTAAGTTTTTGATATAAATAATTCACATTAGAATTTAATTTATTTTCTTGGCATATGCACTCAAGTGCCTGAGAATATATAAGGAGAAACAGTTATACATAATTTTCCTCCTTTACTGCAAAGATTAGTAAGTTCCTTTCAGCATTAAAGCTAACACAACACTGAAATAGACATCATTAGAGTCGTATGAGCTCCAGGAGGAAGGAGGGGCTCTGATTTTTGTACATACACCATGGACTAGACTGCCTTGGATTCATCTTACAGAGGATTGTACCAGAGATGAAATCTTTGGGAAGATTTCTCATTACTTTCACCTTGAAGAACATCATAAGGCCAGACATTCTGACTCTCTGATTCTCTCTCTCTCTGTATATCTATCTATCTATCTATCTATCTAGAGAAAGAGGGAGAGAGAGAGAGAGAGAGAGAAAGAGAAATACACACACACACTTAAAGGCATATATATACATACACATACATAAACACACATACATACACATATATACATATACATACACACATTCAACCAGCAAGTATATATTAAGGACCTATAATGTACCAGGAATTGTGTTAGACACTGGGGATATATGTAGAAAAAAAAATAAAACAATTTCTAATCACTAGGAGCTTATCTTCTAATGGGAGAGACAAGAAGTACTCTCCCTCCCTCCCTCTCTCTCTCTCTCTCTCTCTCTCTCTCTCTCTCCCACACACATACATACACAAATATATAAATTTATATAGTGTATACCTATATGCACAAGAAGTATATATGCATGTGTAATATATACAACATACTCAATATATTACACAATATATACAGTACATTGGACATACTATATTCATACTATATATATGTTGTGTATGTAACATGCACAATGCACTTCTCCTCTCCCCATTTGAAGGTAAGCATGTTCCTAATGATTAGGAATTGTTTTACTTTTTGTTATCCCAGGATGATTATGAGAATCAAATGAGATCGCATGTGTCAAGTGCTTAAAGTACTTTAAACTTAAAAGTATCACATAAATTTATCTATTGTTACAATACTGTGTAAATATAAGAGAAGATAGGAAGTAC
>CM053583.1:286054051-286095714 GCA_028627135.1 Pseudochirops cupreus | reverse complement strand
AGAGATAGAGATAGAGATAGAGATAGAGATAGAGATAGAGATAGAGATAGAGTCTTCTTCAGGAACAAGCTTGTTCAGAATAACGGCATAGTATTTGGTTATGTGGGGTTTTTTTCTTTCTATTTGCATTATTATATTGTTTCCCTTATTATAACTGCCCTCTGACTCGGTTCCTATAGGTTTTCCCTCGCTTCTCTGAATTGTTCACATTGTGTGTTTACATGCGTGCTTTTTGTGGCATTGTAGTCTTCCACAATCTTCATGTACCACTCTCTGTTTAACTCTTCTTCGGTCCTCATGCTTTTTCTTCTACTAGTTGCACAACCTTGATAAGCAAATTCATTTCCCTTCTCTGGGCTTCAATTTTTTCCTCTATAAAATGAAAGGATTGGATTAGTTGATCTTTAAGATGACAACTCAACATTCTACGATTGCAAGTGGGAAAGAAGAGGGAAAGAGACCAAAACAGGGAGAGCTAAAAGTTAGGGGATAGGAGATGATAAAAGAAGAGGAGAACCAAGAGAAACAACAACAAAAAAAATGAAAGGAGAAAATAAGGAGTGGTATATGGTTAAGAGCAGTAAACTATCATTGAAGATTATCCAGGGATTAGTGTCAAGATTCCTATTCCCTTGGGGTGGCTAGGTGGCACAGTGAATAGAGCACCAGCCCTGGAGTTAGGAGGACTTGAGTTCAAATCCTGCCTCAGACACTTACCACTTACTAGTCTAGCCGTGTGACCTTGGGCAAGTCACTTAACCCCAATTGCCCTGCCTTTCCCCCCTCCAAAATGCAAAAAAAAAAAAATCCTATTCCCATCTTAATGATTCAGCTAAGGAAAAGTCAGTGAGAATAACAGGCCTGAAATAATAATAGGGAACATACATTTCTAGAGAGCTTTAAGGTTAGCTAAGTACCTTACATATATTATATCACTTGATAATAAGAATAGGTAATATTTTAAGACTTGAAAAACATTGTGGCTCCATTATCTCATTTGATCCTCACAACAAACCCGTGAGGTACATGCTATTATTATCCCCATTTGAGAGATGAAGAAATTGAGTCTGAGAGATGGTCATTGACTTGTCATATGTCATACATAGTGTTTGAGGCAACATTCGAACCCACATCTTTCTGACTTCTGCATGTATCTAGTGTGCCAAATTACCTCTTTGCTTCTCAGTTTAGGAAAATCAGACATAATAGGATTGTCCTTTCAATAGCCTCACACCCATCTCTACGTTCTCTCCCAAATAATTGCCCTCCAACTTGGGAGAATCCTAAAATAGAGTTTAAATAAAGCAAATAGACACACACACACACACACACACACACACACACACCAACCCTGTTACATTCACTATTATCATAAATATTAAAAGGGAAAATTAATCGCCTTGGGCTGGTGCTCAAAAATCCACCCAGACTTCCCAAGGGACTGGGCCTTGAATGAGTTATGCCAGACTTGCCAGTAAGTAAACTTTCCAATTCATTTCCACTGCACCTTCAAAGAAAGTTCTCATGAGCTAGGAAAAGAGGATTGCCAACAAGGAAGCACCATCATGGAACCATGTTTAATCCAGTGCAGGCCCTTTCCTGAAGAAGAAGATGATCTGAAATGAACAAGAGAGTATTTTTCTCCTATCTCCACCGAGGGAAAGGGACAAGTGACAATAAGATCACAAAACTTATAATGCCAGCCTGAGAGGGGCACTGAAAATCAAACATTTGTAACTTGTGATCTTTGGAACCTCCATTTCAATTAGTTCTTGAAAGGAAAAAAAAATAAACCAAACAATTTAAAAAGCTGAGAGGAAAATGTGGCCTCCATGTCCAGAATTCAGTCAGTCAAGAAGCATTTATTAAGGACTTACTATGGGCCAAGCACTGTGCTAAGCACTGGGGGATATCCCAGAAAGTAAAAACCACAGCCCTGCCCTCAAGGAGTTCTCATTTACATGTAGGAGACAACATGCAAACAATTATGTACATACAAGATATATACAGAATAAATGGAAGGTAATCTCAGAGCAGTTCAAGGTCAGGGAAAAACCTCCTATGGAAGGTTGGAGTTCACTGCCTCAGTATCATATTAGCTGTGTCACCCTGATCAAGTCATTTAACCTTTTAGCTAAACCCCCAGGCAATTCTCTAAAACTGTAAGTTGCAGAGAATGTATTGAACTCTATGGAGGGGAGAGAATTGCATCACCGAAAATTCCCAATACAGATAGAATTGCAAATCTATACCATGCACCTTAAAAAAAATTATAAAGCTACTGCTAGTTTTCTATTCTCATCTTTCTAGTTTGTCTGGTAAAGACAAATGCATAAAGCTTCCCCAAAAATTCGGAATTTGTTCAATGCCCTGAGCTACATTGTTTTTTCCTTCTTGCCAGAACACTGGCAATTCTCTGCTACCATCCCCCATAAAATAATGTTATTTTTAAAATGTAACAAAAAACCCAATCTACAAAAAAAAATAAAAACCATTTCCACCAATCATGATTAAGTGAAACCCAACCAGAACCAAATGTCCTCTCTACTACTGACCATGTATAGCCCAATAATCACCAAGTGTTAGAATAGCACCATTGGGACTCTCTCATCACAACAGAAAGAGGTTTGTGTTTAAAAACTCCAAGTGGAAAAATCCTCCCACTTGCCACACATACATTCCAAGAAAAGTAATAGGAATAATAATTAGTTTTACTGCAGTTCCTCCCCTGGATTCTTGGATCTCTTCTATCTCCTATACTCAATTGTTCTCAGTATAGCTCTTCTGGATGCTTCTAATCTTCTAAACTTTTGGGTTTTTCAGTGTCTGGTTTTTGTTGTTGTTTTTCTATTTCATTCCCTAAGCCCTCTCCCTACATCCAAGCCTCTCCAGTCTTTCACAATACTCCTATATCATATTATGTATAACTTACAAATAACATGTAGAACCTTCATTTAGAAGCACCTATCATGAACTTCTTATGTAATAACTAGGAGAGTAAAAATGGGCTTGTTTGGGGAGAGCAGGGTGGATATTAAAAATGCATGGGTACCTTATCCATCCCATCAAGGTCAAATCCATCAGAAAGAGTCACATCAAGAAAACAACCATCAGCCAAAGCCAGAGATTCCAATTTATCAGAACCTCTATTATATGCCTGAATTATTTCTTATCCTGGAACGACAAAAAGCTTTGCATGTTCAATTCATCCAGGTAGGCACCTTAGGTCAGCAGGGACTTTATTATAAGAATTGTAGGCTACAGTCAAGCAAGGCAATTTCTTCTCTCCAAGTCAGTGAGCAAAGACAATGCTTACTAGTTATGTTCCTGATTTCACACAATGCCCTGTGGCATCCCAAATACACTCTAAGAAAGTTTTGAGCTCAATGCCAATTCTACCTCCCCATACACAGGTCACCTGCTTGAACCCACAAGCAATAAGAACTCCACTCTCAAAGACTGACTAACTAGCCCCATAGGTCTCAGAGAAGCACCAGTGTAGATAACCAAGTAAGAGAGAGAGAGACAGACAGAGAAATTTCCTAGTTATCTGTTATGGTATAATGGTCTTTCTTTGGTCTTGTTGATAAGAAAGAGCAGATTATTAATGAACCTGTGACTCTCAGCATGGCTTTTGGGCAGGATCCTTTGAACCCTAGTGACCTCCCTAGAGGCCAAGGCTGCTTCAAGTCTTTTGAACACCAGTGCCAAGATGCTGGGCAACTGATTCACTGGGATCAAAAAATATTGTGCTACTGTCTCCCTTCTTATCTTTGGATCAAGTAGATGAAAGATGTCTGTGATTGAGCAGGTAACCAATGTAGACAGCCCATTCAGTTATTCAAGGATAAGTATCTTCATGCTTTCTCCCTGCTCAAGAACACAGAAGGATTCTAAAGGACCTACTCAGACTTCACTTCATTCTCATCTCAACTCTCTCCAGATTCCTCTTCCTCCTCCTTATCTGCCACATTGCCACCCTGGGAAATCTCCTCTCCTGAGCAAGTTTCTGAAGTTCTCCTCTCCTCATAGGTGACTCCCTCTCCATTGACCACCATTTTGGGAAGGATAACAACCATGCTTTACCTAACTCACACCTCTACTCTCTCTGAGATAACCCTTTCTCCTTCCTCATTGATCCTTAAAGGATATTCTTTTTTCCCCTTCCTACTGCCCCTTACCCACTTTCTAGGACCCCATATGTATTGTCTTCCCTTATTTTTATGTAAGCCTCTTTCTTCTCCCTCTTCCCCTTCCCCCTCTGCCTCTTTGCTCCCCCTCCCCCTTCTCCTCCTTCTTCCCCTCTCCCTCCTCCTCCTTGTATTTATATCCCCAGCAGTTAAAATACTGCCTGGCATATAGAAACAACTTAAATGCTTTAATTGTATATCTAAAAGAATTCTAAACTCTTCAGTCTCTGACTGGAAAACTTCATATTGCTTTGCTGACCTAATGTCACACAGCACCCCCACTTCAAATCCCCTGTTCCTGCCAGGCTGATCACTTTGCTGTCCATTCTTACACCCAGCTTTGCCTCTCTATTGTTGTCTTTGCTCAGTTTTAGCCTACTCCTTCCCATTACAATGAACTAAGGGGGCTTCCAAACTCCAGCACCTTCCCTTCTATCCTAAGTCCAAGCTTTCTCCTATTCTACTTAAATCATCTGCAGTCCTCCATCTGAAAGTTACCAAAGGCAGAGGCACTTTCATATCAGCGTTGTAATTCGAAATTGGAACTATTTGTCTATATTTCTATGGATTTGATACTTCCTTATCTTATAGCTAACAAATTAATCCCTACCTCCTATTTTCATAATTGTTATGATGTTAAATTGTGATCTACCTAAGGGAAAACCCCTTTGCCAGTACTCTCAGACCTATTTTGCTTAGTACTATCCCAAGTCAGTCTATATTCTGTTTTGCCATCCAAATCCCCTGCTCTTTTATTACCAGACTCTCTTTCACCCTAGACAGATAGAGCCAAGATGAAGAGTCAACATGCTGAATAAATAAAAGAAAAAAAAATAAGAAATGCTTACAATGTCCTATGCACCATGCTTAATACCAGGGATGCAAAAATAAAATGAGAGATGAACCCTTGCTTCTAGAAACATACATTCCATTAGGAGGGGGAGATTATATACGTATTCTAGGCTTGTGACTTGCAATATACATATATATATATGTACATATATATACACACATATATATGTACATATACACACACACACATATATATACACACACACACATATATATATGTATTGCAAGTCACAAGCCTAGAATTCTTTATTTCCTTACAAAATCCACTGATACAAATTTTATTTTCAATTCTAATTTGATATTTCAGAACAATCATCATCTAAAAAACATAAAACAAACACAAAAGATGAATTTGCTGGTATCCTTTAGAAATATTTCATCATTATTCTTTTCTTCAGGTGCTAAAGGTAGATACTCTTGTCCTGGTGTTCTGTCTTTCCACTTTGGGGCCAGTAGGTAAGTCTAGGGTCTGTGTTGTCTTTCCCTGATGAGTCTGCCAAGAGGTACAAGGCCTGATTTGTGAGATTTCATGCACCAAAGCTTGAGAATGAATAAGGTGAATCCTGAGGAACTGAATCTTTGGAAGTCATGCTCGATTCTATAATGTATACATAGTGCAGACGCACACAGCTGCACTAGGGGAATCAAACTAGGAAACCTCCAAGGGTCTACTCTAGGCAAGGGGAAGCCACATAAGGCCCCACCCTGGAATTCACCATGCCTCTTTAAGGCTCTATCTCCAGACAAGAGGTGGCAGGATGAATATGTCCATCACTGCAGGTCTCTGATTATATTTCACAGCTAACCATAGGAATCACAGAACCATATGAATGTTTGAGGAAAACAACACACGTGTACACTGCACACCCATTTTTTATATAATGAGCCTCAATAATAGACCTATAATTGGAACAAGTCAAAAAATCAAAGATGTTTCCATTCAAAAGATGACAGGATAAGGTATCCCAAAGGGAAGAAATAAAAGTTACTCTGTCTCAGGAAATTTGTTTGCACATTAAATTAGAGTATCAATCAAGTGGTTCTAATTCATATGTGAGAAATTATTCTTTAATGTATGCTCATTATTGATATTTAATGTATTCTACCCATCCTAATATTGCATCAAAGGCAGTTTAGTAATAAATAATTTTAAGTAATACCCAATTTTTAAAAACTTCATATAATGTTCACTATATCACCTAGGCTAGATCTGTGTTGCCATCGTCTATGAGATCCAGGCCATTCCTTCCTCACTTTCTCAATGCTTTCAGTAGCTGGCATATAGTTTGCCTCTCCCCTTAAACCCTACCTTCAGCCTGAGCAACTTCAATATTTACCTTGCTGACCTGAATACATTGGCCTCCAAGTTCATTAACATCTTCAATGCCATGACCTCTCAATTCTGCCTCTCCATTCAACTTGTCTACTGACAGGTTAGTAATACCTCAGAATTGTCATATAAAACTCTTATCCTTCCATGATATGGAACTCTGAATTCACTTTCTCTAATCACAACCTCCTACCACACTCATCTCTTCCTTTGATTCATACCTCTTCATGCTCACCTCAATCTTCTCCTCAGTTCCAAAGCCTCTTTCTTGACCTTCCTATGAATTCAACAAGGCTCTCTTCTCCCCTTTTGAGTCTCTTCTTTGTCCTTTCACTGTTCACACTGTGCTAATCTTCAACCCTGGGACATTCTGACCAACCATATTCTCATCTCCTACTCAAGAGATTACAAGATGACATGGACTGAATCCACTACAAATTCATATTATATAACCTCAACTGCCCTCCTTGTCATGTAACAATTCTTTTATTCATTTATGATTGTCTATGCATCTACGCATCTCGATTCCCACAGTGGTTGTTCCAGATTTTCTCTCCTTCATTCAAACTAACTTCATCCTCATTCTCATTTCCCTCAGCAGATGATTTCAATTCCTGTTTTACAAAGATGATTAAGGCCACCTGTTGTGAGCTCTCTAATCTCCTGTCCTGCATATCTCAAAACCTCTATACATCTTTAGCTAATTTTCCTTTGCTCTAATCTCAGTTGATGAGATGACCTCTCCCATTGCCAAAGCTAACCCATTCATTTTCACCATTGAATCCATCCCCCTTATCTCTTCTAGAAGCTTGCCCCATCAATCATTCCTCTCTCCAATCCATCTACTGGTTCCTTCCCTGATTCCTCCAAAATGCACGTTTTAAAAAAATTTTTTTAAAAAACACCCTATTGTTTATCTTGCAATTCTCTCAAGCTATTGTCCTATTTCTCTTCACTCTGAAATACTAGTAAAGATAGTCTACATCTGCTGTGTCATTTCCTTATACGTTTCTGAAATCTGACTTGGAACCACACTGTTGTACTAAAACAGTTCTTGAAAAGATCAATAGTAACTTCTTAATTTCTAAATCCAATATCCACTTCTCAGTTCTCATTTTCTTCAATCTCCCTGCTGTTTTGGACACAATTGATCAACTCTTCTTCTTGTATATCCTCTGATCCTTTGGGTTCCATGACATCTTTTTCTCCTAATTCTTCTCCTACCAGTTTGAATGCTTTAGAGTCTCTGTAACCTATTCTTTGTCCTGCCCCCTAGATGTGGCTGCGTCCCAAGTCTCTACACTTGCTCCTCTTTTCTTCTCTCTACATATCCAGCTTTGTTTTCAATAACTGCATCTCCATATAAGCCTCTCAAATCTATGCACCAAGCCTTAATCTAGTTCCTGAACACTCATTTAGCCACTTCTGAATCTACCTAATTGTTCTATTAACTAGCTCATATCTCCACATTTTCCACAATAATAACATGTTAAACTTTGTCTTAAAATATGTGTGAACTTGTGTGTGTGGGGATAAAGCAAGTGAAAATAGTGTATATACACACAGTCATATATACTGTATGAAAGTAACATAAAGACACTTTTAAGGTCTCTCTTAAGAACTTTGGAATTGACACTGGCACAGGACTACCCAGGATGGCATGCCCTCATAAGAGAAGGTGCTGTGCTCTATGAGAAAAGCAGAATTGAAGTAGCTTAAAAGAAATACTCAGATTTAGAGAATCCACCCCAAATGTTCACATGGACTATTTGTGTCTGACCTGTGGTAGAGCATTTTGAGCTCATAACTAAGGACAACAACCAATCAATAGATGTACATATACAGTATATATGTATATACTGGGTGGGGGTGTTTATGAGAGAAAGCAAAAGACAGAGAGAGCAAGAGTGAGAGAGAAATTGAGAGAGTATGCACACCCTCCAATCTACAAATTCAGTAATCCTAACTGAAACTGAAATTGGGTTAGTCTGGAATGACTTTTATCGCTGACACCCTGATGGTTCTTTCTAATCATATCTTTAAGGATACATAGAATTCTATCAGGAATCAAAGTTAAGATCTTAGGTCTCTAATTTGTGCATTCCATTCTCTTTCCTTAAAAAAGTAAGGAATTTGCCTTTCTCAAGGACTGTGATACCCCTCCTGCCCTCCATAATATCTCAGATAGTAATTAACAAGGTTCAAGAATTACATCTGCTAGTTCCTTTAGTATCTAAGGAATTGTTCATCTGGAACCCATTAAGGGTAAGTAGATGTTCTTACAACCTCCTTAATTATCTTAGATATCAACTCCTTCTTAGTTATATTTGTTTTATAATTTGTAATCCAAAAATTTTGAACTCATTTAATAGACCTAAAGAATGATCTCATTTCAAAATGGCAGTCTATCTGCAGTGGAGTGCCCAAATTACCAATGCTGTTTTTCACCAATGGTTTAGATAAAGGCATGAAATATCTCTCAGATTTGCAGATGACACAAAACTAAGAAGGATGGATAACACATTAGATCATAGAGTAAGGATTCCAAAAGATCCTGACAGGTTATAATATAGGGCTGAATTATGTAAGATTAAATTTATTAGGGATAAATATGAAGTCTTACACTTGAATTCAAAGAATGAACTTCATAAGAACAAAAGTGGGGAGCTATGGCTAGTGGATTATTAATATGAAAAAGATTTGGCTGTCTGAATGATCTCCTGGCACAAAATGAATCAGTAGTGTGATATCTCACTCACAAATATAAAGCAGTCATAGGATACATTAAGGGAAGCATAGCTTCTAGGAATAAAGATACTCTACTCTGTCATCATTAGATGATATCTAGAGTACTATATTCATTTCTGGTCATCAAATTTGAGGAAGGTCATTGGTAAATTGGAGAGTGTTAAGAGGAGAGCAACCAGAATAATGAAAGGCCTTGAGCTGATGCCTTATGAGGATCTGTTGAAGGAAGTGAAAATGTTCAGAAGAGAAGACTTGGGCAGGGGTTTCTTCAAATATCTTAAAGGATACCATGTGGAAGAAGCATCAGATTTATTCTGCTTTGCCCCAGAGAGTAGATCTAAGCAACACATAGAAGTTATGAAGAGATAAATTTGGCCATGAGTCCCAGGCATTGTGCAAATTTATTTTACAAATATTATCTTATTTGATCCTCACAACAACACTGCAAGGAAGAGAGGAAACTTAGGCTACCAGAATTTAAGTAACTTGCCCAGAGTCATACAGTCAATAAGTGTCTGAGGTTGGATTTGAACTTGTCTTTCTAATTCCAAACCCAGTGTTCTATCCTCTGTTCCACCAGCTGTCTGAGGCAGGTCAGGAAAAATTCTTGAGTCTATCCAAAAGGCTGCCTAAAAAGGTAGTGTATTACTCTTCCCCATATATTTTCAGTCCAAAACTAGATGACTATTTATCAAGTATATCATAGAGTACATTCTCTGTCAGGTTACAGGCTAACTTAAAAGAACATTTAAATGCCTTCCAACATTGAAATTATGTGATCCTTAAAGTTTCTACCTGCTAATACTGAGCTAATTCCATTTTCACTCAGTAACTATTTTCAGGAGATAGGAGGGGAAGAAAACCTGAGTTGATGGTCCATCTTGGCCTTATTTTAGAACTTATTCAAATGAGAGGATAGCAAAGGAATAGACAACAGATAACCTTTGAAGGTGAAACCTGAAAATACACTGAGGACACTTAGGAACAATCTTGTCTACAAGCTGAGCTAGTTTTTTCGTCTAACATACTATATAAGTGAAGTCATCTTCTGGGATTCCCATCCTGCTCAACAGGAATTGTTCAACCAGACGCAAACTGATATTTTTTGACTTGACGGTGCCATTGCTGAGGAAGTCAGTAGAATGGGTCATCTCTGCTCACTCTTTTAAATCAACCTTGCTCAGGAAGAGGGAGAGATAAGCATCTTTATGCCTGAATACATCCCTTGAACAAGTACTCTCATAGTATAATTCACATCCCTGGCCTTGATTCCTACCAAAGTACATTGTATGGTTGGCTGGTTTCCTATAAGGGACAGACACTCTTTTTTTTTCTATTGGGCTCATAGCCTTCCCATTGCAGGACTTATTTAGTATCAATAGTATTGTAGATTTAGAGCTGGAAGGAATCTCAGAGGTCATCTGGTCCAACTCCCTCATTTTATAGATGTGGAAACTGAGGCCCAGATGTATTTAATGACTTGTCCAAGGTCACACAGGTCATAAGGGGCAAAGGAAGAATTTCAAAAGAACATAAATCTAGAGCAAAAAAGTACCTTAGAGACTATCGTGCTCAGGGGTTTTTAACTTTCAGTGTGAATTTGTGATTTAAAAAAAATAGATAAATATTTCAAGATAATTGGTTTCCTTTGTAATTGTCTGTAATCTTATTTTATTGTATAAATTTAAAAACATTCTGATAAGCAGTCCATAAGCTTCAGTGGACAGAGAAGGAATCCATGATACACAAAAAGGTCTAGAACTACCTGACTTAATCCAAACCTACTCATTTTACAGATGACGAAACTGAGGTCTCATCTTAATAGAAAAGGTTGTGATGGGAAGTAAGCATCAGAGACAAAATTTGAATTCATATCAACTGATTCCCAGATCCCGGGACTGTGAAAAGTTAACATTGTCAGAGGTGCTGAAGCCAGGTTATGGGTGCTATCATCGCCTAGCATCCACAACAACTATTGCTATCATTTATAATTCCTATTTCTTGTATATATGTATGTATCTTTCCCTCTTTTCCACTAAAAGAACTATAGAGATGGAAGGCACATTATAAATCATCAGATCTAACCTCTTCCTTTTTCCATATGTGAAAATGGAGGTTAAAACTGTTAAGGTGACTTGTCAAATATTAGAACTTACTCATGTCAGAATTGGTGTTGGACTCCAGGTTTCTTTACTTTTCAGCAGATTGTTGCTTTTCTCACTTTTTTTTTTCCATTTTCCACCTTTAGTGTTTATTTTCTTCTACTGCCTTTCTTTTTTCCCCTCTTATTTTCCCCCACTGTATGCCCTGGGTAGAATTCATTGGTATGCCTGTTAAAGAAGCTGCTGCCCATTGCAAAAGAATCAATTTGGAGATTAGAAGAGCTGATGATATCTGAATGTAAACTATACTTTGAACCTTTTATTCCTGCAAACTGAAACCTAACACTCCTCTTTGTAGTTTAAGTTGTCTGACATCTAAAATCCTTCTCAAACATAACAAGCAACTCAGGACCACCAGAGAATGAACAGATTGTTTAAATGTCCCACTTATCACAACTAAGTCCATGAGTCAAGGTGTGGTCTGTCTCAACTGGACATGCTGTTCTCAAGATCAACTTAGTTTCCTTTTGGCTTTACCTTGTGAGGCTCAGACAATTATTCAACTGTCCTTTCATATCAAACAAATGCTTTCAAATCACATAAAGGAGACAAATGAATAATAATACATGGCAAGAAGGCAGTAAGGTCCCCAATGTTTCATCACTAGCCTCTTGTAAAAGCAAAAGTGACAGAGCTGTGAGTTGTAGGATCTAGGGGAATTAGAATCTGATTCTAGGGATCTTAGTAAGCCATCCTACAGGAATGAAGAAAAAAATGAATATTTTCCCACTCCAAAACAACATTTTTTCACTTAATTAGCCCAAGGTCAACAATTACTCAGCATCATAGAATGAACTCAAACAGTTGAAGAAGGAAATGCCTGGAACTCTTGTTGTCAAATACAACCACAGTTAATGATAGTTGTGGGCATCAAGACACTTAAAACTAATTCCTGATAAGATATGTTTAGACACTTTGAACAACACTAGAAGAACTTTTCAAACACCTAGAAATCTAGCATGAGGTCCCATTTAAGGCATTCAGCCCAGAATCTCTTTTCAGAAGGCCTATTTGTCCCAAAAATCACTGAGACAGTGTGTTACAGATCAGAGTGGTCAAACACACTGTTCACCCCAGAATTATTTCTCAGTGCAGCTCATCCAGATTAAAAAATAATTAGGAAATATTTAACAAAAGAAATAAATATGCAAACAAACATATCTGATGTTAGTGTGGTTTATTTTTTATATCAATATGAAGCCCATTGGGATCTTTATGCACAGTTTAGTGGCCTGTGTTACTATTTGAATTTGACACCATTGGTATGAAGGATAAAGTGCTGAGTTTGGAGTCAGATGACCTGGATTTAATTCCTTCCTCTGAGATTCATTACCTTGTGACCTTGGGCAAATCACTTAGCATTTCTGTGCCTCCATATTATAGGACTGGACTAGGTAACATGTAAGTTCCCTTCTAGTTCTAAATCTATGATCCTATGATTTAAAAAAACTTTTTTTATAGAAACAACCTTGTGAAATAGGTAGTGAAAACAATACAGTTGAGGGAACTAAGAACCAATGAGATAATATGACTTGCCCAAGTATCAACCAATAAGTGGCAAAGTCAGGATTCTATACGTGGTTTTCTGATTACAAGGTAAGTGCTTCACCCTACTGATTCTCATAGGTCTAAGAACATAAGGCCAAAATAGGATAAAGTATCAGAACAAGCCACTTTATGTTCAATGATAAGCCAACACGTTGCTCCCATTTCTCTCTTTCTGTTGAAAACTAGCTTTATCTCAACTTCTAAACCTAACTTTCGCTAACCTGAAATGCACAGATGTCCTTTAGAAGATTTTTTTAAAACTCTGAAGAGATAAGGAAGCAGTTTTAAAACACCAACTACTGTAATCATCAAACATCTTCTGGTTACTATTTAGCCACTGATGCTAAAGAATCTCTTAATGTTATTCCACTAGGAAATTCTATTCAGTCTTTTTGGAATGAAGGATGCTCAGTCCATCAGATAAAATACCCTTGATGTCAGTAACCAATTGGATTGTAAAAATGAGGGCAAATTAGAGCTAACACAACAAGGAACTCAACGTCCAGGGGGAAAAATTCCCACTCAGAGGGCAAGAAAAAAATGTACTTATTAAAACATATTTTTTACTTCTAGCTATGAGAAGTATCATGATACGGTAGCAAGAATGTTGAGTTTGGATATTCCCAGACTTCAAATCCAAGCTCTGACATTTACTCCATGTGTAACTTTGAATAAGTTGCAATTTCTCTGGCCTTAATTTCCTCATCTTTAAAATTAAGGAGCTGCACTAGATGGACTTCTAGATCTTTTACATACACATCTAAATCTATGATCCAATAACTTCTAGTCCTAGGAAAGAAATAGCAAAGGTTTGTTAACTACCACCAACATCATCTTTTAACTAACTTCTTTAGAGAAGGCCTTGAAGTAGCCACTGTAATGAGATACCCTTCTTCAAATAGTGAAAATGAAACACAGAGATTTTGGTGAACTTGACCAAGTCCCAGGATCTTTCTGCAACTATCTTATATGTACCTTCAGAGATGATCTAGCAAATCTTCTTGCTTCCAATCAGGCCCACTGTGGAATGATCTGAATGTCAATCCAGATTTTTTTTAAGATAGCCCCTACTCTTTGGTAATGGTAAATAAATACATGCATATATACATATATACATACACACACATATATATATATATATATATATATATATATATATATATATATATATATATATATATATATATATAGACATATAGACAGAGAGAATAACTAAGAGGGGTTGTCCATGAATTTGGAGATTGCTGAAGTAATTATAATTTATGACTGTAAGAGAACATTATTGTGTCATAAGAAATAACCAAAAATGGATAGATGAATGCAGAGAAATCTGGGGAGATTTGTATCACTGATACAGAATGAAGTAAGCATAGCCAGAAGAACAATTTATATAATAGAACATGCTAGTTTATGAAAGAACTTTAAAATATATAAAAATTCTGACCAATGTAACAATCATTACAATTCCAAAGGACTAATGATGTATGCTAACCGTCTCCCAATAAAGAGGTGATGGTCTCAACACGAAGAATGAAACATTGTATCATTTTTTGGAAATGGTCAATTTGGGACTTTGTTGGCAATGCTCATTTTTTACAAATATTTTACTTTTCTTTTGCTTTCCTGAAGAGGAAGTGAAAGAGAGAGGAAATAAATGTTTGCTAATTGAAAAAAATAAAATTTAAAAAATGTTTCCCTCCTCAATCTTCTAGATAGGGGCAGCTAGGTAGTACAGGGAATAGAGTGCTAGAATTTGGGTCAGGAAGACCTGAGCTCAAATCTGAACTCAGACACTTGTCGTATGATTCTAAGTCACTTAACTTCTCTCTGACTCTGTTTCTACATCTGTAAAATGCGCATAATCATAACATCTATGTTGCTCTCATGGGGATCAAATGAGATAGCATAACAAAAAGTCCTTTGCAAACCACTAATGCTATATAAATGCTATTATTACTTATTGTTAATAATTACTCCAGAGAAGAGGTGTGTAAAATCCTGTTTGAAAGTCTTGCCAGAAACTAGCAACCCCTGTGGTCAGAAAATCCTAACTCGAATCCTTTACTCAGTAGTATTTTGTCATTGTGATTTATTCAGAAGACCTGGAAAATAACTACTCACCAGGCTCTACATAATAACCCACTAGTCTCCTATTTGAAGGGATAATGATGCTCATCTAAGAGACACAATTATTATTGAATTCAGGGACTTATTGCTTAGACCCAAATAGGGAGGTATCAAGAGTAGGGCTAAAAATGACTTTTAAGCCAAAGTTACAAGATATGTCTTAGTAGTTTGTATGGATACTGCATCCCTCAGTGTTTGATACTTTTTTTTGTTCATCATTTCTATATAGATTCTGCCAAATAGAGCTTTACTTTATAGCCAAAAAAAAATGTTTGAGTAAAAGCAACTGTTAAAATAAACACACCAGAAAGTGTATGAAACATTCTATATCTATTGTCCCCACTCCCAATCTCTTTTCCAAAAAGAGAGAAATAAGTTCCATCATCTATTCTAGGACCATGATGCATCACTCTAAACAAATGTCAATTGTCATATTATCTCAGTCATTGTATGTATTGTTCTTTGGTTCTGCCTCCTTCATTTTGCATCAGTTAATGTCTTCCCATATTTCTCTGAACTTTTTCAGTCCCTGATATTTATAGCACAATAACATTTTACTATATTTATGTTTGCTTAGCCATTTGATTAGCCATTACCTATCTATGGTCACTCACTTTGCTAGGCCTTTCAGCTGCTAGTGCCTTCCCCTCAAAGGTTACCTTCTGTCACCTCTGTATTTATTGTGTATGTTCATGTACGTCCATTAGAATGTAAGTTCCTTCAAGGCAGGCATGTTTTTTGTTTTTTCTTGGTATGACATCTGCTTAGCAGAAGGCCTAGCACATAGTAGGTATTTAATAAATGCCTGCTGATTGATCGGTTTGTTCCATTTTGGAAGGGAATAAAGTGTGTTTCAAAGAAAAGCAAGTTAGATATGTATGGTAATCCAATCTGAAGGAGAATAAGCTGGTACTTTTGCTAATAGGAGGATATTACTCTCTCACCCTCTGATATCTCCTAGTCCTAACATTATATACCTTGATGCCTTTGAGGGGATACTGCTTTTGTTTTGTTGTGTGACTTCTGCATAGTGGTCATGTTCCAACCAATATGCTATGGCGATTTTGAATGGGAAAGCTAAGAATTCATGCTAAGAATTCATCCTCTAAAAAATTTTTAAAAATAAAAAAATAAAAAATTTTTTAAAAAGAATTCATCCCCTACTACAAATGTAACAGGTTAGAACATAGCAGTTAAGCTGCTATGACCATGGAGGGAATCAAAACAAACTTCAAGAAGACTGAACAGTGTGTGATCCCATACCTCATGCTGCTATCCAGAGCCCAGAATTGAGACGAGGATGGATTGAGGTAAGGTGGCAGTGGAATTTTGTTGAAGTAATGGAAACAGACCAGCCCAACGCCAGGAATGTTGGTCCCTTTACTGAATACACATTTGAGGGAGAAAAAATAGATGTGGTACAAAAAGAAAAATGGGAGACGGATGAAAACAGAGAGGGAGGAATTGAAGCAAGAGGGCTAAGAGGTGGCAGGGGAACCATAACACAAAGTTAATAACAAGCTAAAATGCAAATAACAACAATAGTCTTCATGTCTGTGACTCATCTCAGTATCCTGAGGGAAGTCAGCAAACAGAACACAGACCAGCCAGTAGCTAGGTCTGTACAGCTAATCCAGGTCAACAAGCTAAAGCAATAACAGAAAAGTTTGCTGCTGCTTTAAAAAGCTGGAAAGGAAGGGGCAGCAGAGTACGGTTCTTGACATTACTCTTAAATATACCTGCTTATTCTTCTAGGATGCTTTCAATTCACTGAAATTGGAAAGCCAGTGAAGAGGGTCACAGCTCCTGAAATACAACTCACCATGGCCCCACTCAAAAGCAGAACTGTTCTCTTAGTGTTATGCTCTGCTGAGCAGGAGCTTTCTGCAAATATGTTCTTCCTCAAATCCCTGCTCCCTAGAAATCCAAATGAACATACCTTTCTTATGTAGGATGGAAAAGGAGAGGGCAAATGGGTCATAGTCCCATGACAAACTCCAGAGGAAAAGAGAATGAGAAGAGGGAGGATTTCATCAGATGAATTCTTAGCACCACGGTCTGAACCAGAGGATTATGGAAGAGTACTCTAAAAAGAAAAGCCTGGCCTCATTCCAAGATGACCACTTACCCCAAATCAGACAAAATTGTGCTCCAGAAGGCGAAGATAGAAATAAAATCCTGTTCACCAAAATATTCACTGCAATACTTTTTGTAGCACCAAAGAATTTGAAATAAAGGACATGTTCATTAAATAAGAAAGAGCTAAACAAATTGTGAAATTGAAATTGTAATGAAATATCAGTGTGCTGTAAGAATAGATAAAGATTTTAAAAATTCATAGAATCATGGGAAGACCTACATGAACTGATACAAACTAGTAGGCAAATCAGGAAAACAATGCACACAACAACACTATAAATGGAAAAACGAAACAAAGAAAAACTGAAACTGAAGGCTATGTAATTATATTAACCAAATTTGCTCTGGAAAGAGAGATATAAGAATGTCTTTATCTCCTTTATATTCGTAAATGGAATACTATGGATAAGGAACACTGTATATTTAATGTTGGACTACTTTAATTAGATACTTAGTTTTGTTTAAACATATTTTTCCTCTTTTGTTTTTATTCTTTGCTACAAGGGAAAATTCTCTAGGTTGGGAAAGTGGGAAGGATACATTGAAATATGAAAGAAAAAAATTTTTAAAGATACCAATAGAATTGTTCATAAATCATTACCTCAAGTTTATTAGCATTCCCCTCTTTAATGTGTGACATGATCAGGTACCATGGACAGTTCCAAGGAAGTCTGGGAATGGAGTGGTAATAGGCACTTTCCTGAAAGCTTCAGCTTGAGAAATACACAGACTGGAGTGAAGAGGCTGACCTACTCTTATATCGCAGACTGGACAGCAAAAATAGACCAAACATCCCATCAAGTTACAAGTCTCGACTTAGAGATGAACAAACACAAAGAAGAATTTTCTCCTAAAGGCTCTCTTAGAGTAATATTCACCAGAAAGGAAAATAATAGGAACAACTGGATTCAGTGGTTTCTATTTTCATATTATTCTGCTATTTACTATTAAATTTAGTCTATCAACTAGAAAATATTCCAATGTCATGACAAGACCACTGAATTTAAAAAACCTAGGTCTAAGCTTGGGCAAATTATTTAACCTCTCTGTGATCAGTTTCCCCATGTGGGTATTTCTGCTAACTGCCTCCTAGAAATGTTGAGAGACTCAGATGAGATCATAGAATACTGTCATCTAATCATCATCCCCCTCCCTTTTTTTATAGAGGAGGAACCTGGGGTTTAGCAAGGGGAAAGGGTTAGGTCAAGTTCACATATCTAATAAGTGAAAGATTACCAGGACTCAAGTTCACAGGCCTTCTGATCTCAAGTTTTGTGCTTATTCTACCATGGTCATGCTACTCCTCAGAAAGAGCATGTAGCCACAAAACTTTACAAACAAATGTAAACTATATAGTATTATTTCCTTTTCCCCTGATTTTATAAATCTCAGTTTTCTTTTCCAACCTCTCTAAGAAGGGAAGTTCCTTCCAGACAGGGATTTTCCAACCCTGAATAACCATTGAGTACCACATTAATAATATGAGCATTGGCTATAAAATAATGATAGCTGAGGATATAGTATCCTCAAAGCAAAGATAGCAGAGGTCTCAGGAACAACAGGTCTTGAAAATTGGACACCCTCCAAGAGAGACTACTGAATGCACCTGTCTAGGAATGAAATACATTTATACTCACTGTTTCACCTCCCACATCCCAACATATTTAAATACAAAGGTTTTCCATGTAAACAATATTTAGCTTGTCTCTATTAAGCTTAAGACAAGCTTCCCTGAAATCACTAAGGCACCTTGCCATCAATGCTGCCACCACTGTGATCTGACTCTCTCTGGTACATGAGCCAATTTATAGTTAAAGGCAGGTATTTGCTTCTTTCCTCTGAAGACTAGTTGCAATGACTCTAGTCATTAATTGCAGTGTAGGACAAATGCAGAGTCTGGCTTTTTCCTCCTCACTTGCTCCACAATTAATTTTGCAGCTGCTTATGGGTACCTCTGTAGAAGCCACTTGGAATACTGAAGGAGTAAAGGCATAGCAGGAGAAGGATACAAAAATAAAAGAACCTGTTTCTACTTTGTGGGATAGTCAGTCAGTTTACAGGCATTGATTAAGCACCTACTATGTTCTACGCACTAGACTAACCACTGGGGATACAAAAAAAGACAAATAGTCCCTGCCTTCAAGGTGCCCCAATTTTAATGGAGAAGACAACATGCAAAAAAAATGTACATTCAAGATATATACAAAGAAAACGAGAGATAATGTCAGAGAAAAGGCTTTACAACCTTATCAGTCATTCCTCACAACTAGACCATACAATCTTTGAAGCCCAGACCAAGACTGATCTTTTGTTGCATCCCTCACAGAGCCTGGATAAGTGCTTTGCATATGGTGGGTTCTCAATAAAGTCTTGTTGAGTTGGAGCAGTGTTTAATCACCTGATGTTCTAGATTAATAATAAACTATTTCACATGTGGATGCTTTATCTCCAAATGAGACTGTGCTATTTGATACTGAAAGCCATGTTTTATGATGTGTGTGTGTGTGTGTGTGTGTGTGTGTGTGTGTGTGTGTGTGTGTGTAATTTTACTCAGACATGAGCAAAGGACATATAAGGCACTCAAATATCTGACAGAATGAACTGGTATAAGTGGGGAATTCAGATCTCAAGTCTACCACCTACTCTCTGTATGACTTTGGGCAAGTCAATTAACTTTCCTTTGCCTCAGCTTCTTCAGCTGTAAAATGAAGAGGGTTGAACCAGATGGCCTCTAAAGTCCCTATATCTATGAAGTCATTGTACAAAGCAAGCAAAATATAGCATTTGGACTTGGCCTTGGCCTAAGTTCTATCTACACAGAACCCAGGAATATATACTGGCCATGTGCCACCACTAGGGCAGAGTATTTAAGAGAAGACTGGTTTTGAGTGTAAAGGATAGAGGAAGATAGTGGGACTTGGTATTTTTTCTTTCCAGCCACTTGGGCAGGACCATCGTGCCTAAGCAGTTTCGGTACTGTGGACAGAAATTCTGACTCACTAGAAGTTAGATGCCTCAATGGATAGAACACTAAGTCTGAGTCCAAACCTATCCTTAGATACTTAATAGCTCTATGATCCTGGGTAAGTCACGTAACCTTTCTTAGTTTCCTCAACTGCAAAATAGAAATAGTAAGAGCACCTATCTATCAAGGCTGTTGTGAGGATCAAATGAGATATTTGTAAAGTCCTTAGCATAGTTCCTGGTTCATAATAGGTGCTAAATAAACTCTTATTCTCTTTCCTCCCCCCACCTCCATTACACAAATAGATTTACCCAGTGTGAAATGGAAAGATACCATTAAAGAAGAACTCCCTAAAAGCTGGATATCTGCTCAGAGAGTCAACTCCAAAAACTCCTCCTCATCTTCTTAGATTCCTCTTTGCCATCTTTA
This sequence comes from Pseudochirops cupreus, assembly GCA_028627135.1. Lineage (NCBI taxonomy): Eukaryota > Metazoa > Chordata > Mammalia > Diprotodontia > Pseudocheiridae > Pseudochirops > Pseudochirops cupreus. The sequence continues at coordinate 286,075,224 of CM053583.1, read as the reverse complement.
TCTTACTTGACACATTTTTTCTGAACACTCCCACCCTCAATTTCATTTAATTTATATTTTTTTTACCTAGAGAGGCATCACAGTATTCTGTGTACTGAGTCAATTTTAGAATCAGAAAGACAATAGGTTCAAGTCCAAACTCTAACCCATACTGGTTGTGTCACTAGTTATGTCACTTAACTTAGTTCTCTAGGCAACAAGTTGCAGGGAAGGTACTGATACGCATTTGTAGAAAGGAATTTCTTCACCAGGAATTTTCCTAGACCAGTAAAATGTGTGCATCTAGTCCCTATTGCTGTATTTTGCATGTATTTACACATGAACCCTACTATATACTTCTTGAGGACAAAGAGTATTTCATTTTTATCTTTGTACACCTAGCACCTAGCCCATGATAAATAATGTTTGTTAATTAAAAGACCCTCAAAGCACCTCAATAGATTGTCCCTTGATCTACTACAAAAGTTGGGTGTAGGAAAGAAACTTAAGCAAATCTCCTTACCAGCTCCCTGCCAAGAACATCTGGGTGAACTGTGGGACCTCCCTAACACTGGGAGTTGATACCTAGTCCTTGGAGAATGAGTACATGGATGTTAACGTGGTATGATCTATTCTAATATTCTGATTAAAGTTTTATACAAAATTTTTCAAGTTCCCTTTAATAGAAACATTTCAGGGTTAAAGGACAAGGGAGGGGTTTCCTTAGTATAGGATGGGAGTAAAATTGCAATCAGCGATTGTTGTTTTTTTTTCTTTATGTTCTCAGTGTTTAGCTCTGTGTCTACCACATAATAAGCATTTAACAAATGCTGGTTAGGTGGATGATCTATACCAGTGGTTCTCAACCTGTGGGTTGCGACCCCTTTGGGGGTCGAACAACCCTTTCACAGGGGTCACAGGAGTCTCCTAAGACCATCAGAAAACACATATTTCTGATGGTCTTAGGAACAGAGACACTGCTCCTCTATCTATCTCCAGGTGGGTCCGCCCACATGCAGACACACCAACATACAAGTATTAAAGGGTTGCAGCATTAGGAAGGTTGAGAACCACTGATCTATACAAACCTCTAGACCAGGGTGAGTACTGGGGCCCCTACCCACAAATAGATCAAGCCAAAGAAGGTCATAGTAGATATTATAGGAATCATCCTCCTTTGATCCTGCAACCATGGTTTAGCCATTTTTCCCTTGAACCTTTACCTCCCAAAATTAGAAAAGTGGAGATCAAAAAGGCTCCAAGTTGCTATAGCTGATACCTCAAAGCACCTTCTGGTATCAAGTGGTAGACATGGCAAGATGGGGTAACTATCTGATTGACAGCATGTACCCTGGACCTTACTACTAAATAGGGCTGAGTGCTCACTGCACATCAACCAGGTGATTATCTTTCCATTTCTGATACACTCCAATTTGTATTATAAAAAATTATAATATCTTCTTTCCCATAATTTCCATTCACTGCTTCTAATTCTGCCCTCTGGAGATACATCAAATAAATATAAATCCCTGTGCTCTGAAATAACTTCTCAAGTATTTGGAGATAACAATGTTGCCTCCTTACACTAGATGTCTCCTTTTCTAGAAATCCAGCTCTAGTCCCTCAAAACACTGACATAATAGCATGGTATAAGGGAAAGGGAAAGGCATTTTTAAAAACTTTGTCTCTCATTACTTCATGTATTCTTTTTATTTGTTAATTTGTTCAAAAACCAATTTCACAAATTTAGAGATAAAGGAAACTTCAGAATACATCTGGCCTAATCTCATAATTGTATAGATGAGAGAAAAGACCATACAGGTCAAATAATTTGACTCATACACCAAATGGCAAAACCATGACTCCAGGCCTGGATGACTTTTCCATTACTTCATATTAAGTGCCTGGGCTTTTAAAAACCTTCAAAGTCTAGCCCCTTCCTACCTTTCTAGTCTTTTAACACTTTACTTCCTCTTCCTCCTCCTCTATAACCTGATCACACTAGCCACCTTTCTATTTTTCCAACAGGACACTCCATCTCCAGAATCCTTTCCTTTTCACTGGCTGTCTAGCCCATGCCTTAAATGCTCTCCCTCATTGTTTTCACCTTTTGACTTCTTTCAAGTCTAAGCTTAAATCCTACTTTCTGCAAGGATACTTTCCCATACCACTCTCTAACTCTAGTGTCTTCCCCGCTGAGATTACCTGGATAGCTGTTTGTGTGCAGTGTTCTCCATAAAAATGTGAACTCCTTGGGAGCAGAGATTGTTTCCACCTCTTTTTCTATCCCTGGTGCTAAGCAGAATTCTTGAAACATAGTAAACATTTGTTGACTGACTGATGGATCTAGGCTCCAGAAGAGATGCAAAGATAAATAAGATATGGTTTCTATCCTCTAGGAATTTACCATCTAGTAAGAGGAAAATGAGACATATATAGATAAATAAAATTCAAATTAGAATATAGTAAGATCATATAGATATGTATATATACACATTACATATGTAATATGCATATTATATTTATAAATCACATGCAGATTTTACATATATAAATATGTGTGTATATATACATATGTGTGTGTATACTATGCTATCCAGAGGCATAGTAGTGTGACAGAGAGCCATCTGCATAAAAGATCAGAAGTGGGTTCAAGTCTTGCCTCCGACACATATTCTGTCTGTGATCCCATCCAAGTCACCTAACCCAATGCCCTTTCCAAGCAACTCTCCAATCTGCAAAGCAGATACCAATCCACATGGATGGAGAAAATGTCTTGAGTAGGAGAGCTCCCTGTACTATTATTAAATCACAGGTCCAGTTCAAAATAAGAAAATATTATTAGACAAGGGAGAAACCACTTCCAGCCAAAGAAACCAGGAAAAACTTCATGGTGAGGCAGCATTTGTCAAATGAGCTGATAACTCAGACCTTCCCAGTTCTATACTTGAGTAACTGATTTATGTCTTTGCAACAAAAGCACAGGATTTTATACTTATTCCAATTAGATCTCATCTCATTAGTTTTATCCCATGTTTTCAGTCTCTCCATATAATCTTAAATCTTGATTCCACTGTCTAACATAGAGAATCCTTTCCAAATATGCTAAATTTGAAATTTCCCCCCAAGTCTTAGATGAAAATATTGAAAGGGACAGAGCCAAGAACAAAGCCCTCCAGAATGCCAGGAGAGACCTCCCTCCAAGTTGACATTGATCATTCATCAATATGACATTCTTCTAGATTTCTGAACCACAAGACCAGTGAAGTCAAGGGAAGTCCTTCCTTCAGGAAGGAAGCTTTCCTCCTTTCTCCTAAAAGCACTCCAAGCTTAGGCAATGTACTTATATTCAGAAAATCCCTCAGTCCACAGGCTATGTTTATTTGTGCTTCTTTATACATTGCTCTCTCTCTCTCTCTCTCTCTCTCTGTCTCTCTCTCTCTCTCTGTCTGTCTGTCTGTCTCTCTCTCTCTCTCTCTGTCTCTCTCTCTGTCTCTCTGTCTGTCTGTCTCTCTCTCTGTCTCTCTTTCTCTGTCTCTGTCTCTCTCTGTGTGTCTCTGTCTCTGTGTCTGTCTCTGTGTCTCTCTCTGTCTCTCTCTCTGTCTCTGTCTCTCTCTGTCTCTCTGTCTCTCTCTCTGAAATTGGGTATCCTTATCTCACTCAAGCTAGAAGGGCAGTGGCCTCTCACAGGTATAATTCAGGAACAGCACAGGGGCTCTTATCTTTTCCCTTATTATCCATGTCTAAAACTATGTATCTCATTCTCCACCTTGGGTCCATCACTTTTCTGTCAGGAGATGGGTTTGATGCTTTATCAGTTCTCTAGAATCATGTCTGGTCATTATATCAGTCAAAGTCAAAAAAAAATTTGGAATGATGCCTCAAAAATTACTAAATTATGTATATACCCTTTGACACAACAATATCTCTACTCAGCCCTACCCCAGAGACAAAATGCAAAGGATTCACATATAATAATATTTATAGTGGGTCTTTTTTGCAGTGGCAAAGGTCGAGAAACTGTGAGGGTACCCATCAGTTGGGAAATGGATGAACAAACTGTGGTACATCATTATAGACTACTATTCTGCTGTAAAAAATAAAATTATGAAATGGAAGGTTTCAGAGAATTCTGGGAAGACCTGTATGAATAGAAACAGAGTGAGATGAGAAATTATTTACTTTTTGTCATTTTTTCTCTTTATAAATAAGTCTTATTTTCTTCTAAAGGAACTGATGATACCATATAGGAATAGATAGTTCTTATGGTAGAAATAATGTGGAGTCAGAGGACCTGGGTTCAAATCCCAATTCTTCTCCTTTACTGGTGAGACCTTGAACAAGGAATTTTACCACTCTGGGCTACAGATGTCCCTCCCCCATTTATGTAATAAGAAGGCTGCATACATGATTGCTAAGATAAGGATTTAGAAATCAAGTTCTACACTCCACAGTCCTATGACCATCAGCGTTGTGTCATTACCCTCTACTTATCTTTTGGCCACCATTGTCATGGCATAGCTCACTGTACTGCTAACCATATTTATGATCAGAATGGGAAAGAATGCACAATGCCAAATTCTGCTGCAAGTAAGAAGAGGATCAAACTGGCTTACAAGGCAAACCACTGACCCTTTCTGTAATAAGTCTTCAAATATCATGAGTCATGTTGGTAAATCACCTCAGGTCACTGCAGCCTAATTGGTCCTGATGGATGATCACAAATTCAAAGAAATGTTGTGTTTATCAATTAAGTCTCCTCAAGTTCTTGGGCCTATCCTGTCCTCAAAGGACTGTTTCTATCTGAGACAGACAACAACATGTTCCAAATAACATTTCAGATCTGGGAAATCTGAGATCCTCTACCTGTATCTGCTAGGTTGTAATCTCTCTATTAGATTGGAAGTTCCTAGCACGTAGGGATGCATCTTATTCATTTTTGCATTTAGCAAAAGGCTCAGGAAATTTGTGCCAGATTTAATACCTTGCAGTCAACCAATTTCCAACATATGCCACTGCACTAAAAGTCTTTGGATCAGTTTTTACCCATCATAAAATGACTGGATCTGTTCTTACCATCTCCTCGCTCCAAAGGTTACATGAATAAGGATGAGATACCTACCATCTGCAAAGAGTCTTGAGGTCACTGGCTTAAAGTGATCCTGAGCACAGAAGATAATAAATCATGTTCTGACATGACCATGAAGAGCACTTTCAGAACAAGGTTTCCTAAAGGAGCAACCAGGAATTTGCCTGAAAGTTCAATGTGGCAATATATGAAGCCATTGACTTTCTAAGGGCAAAGGAAAGAGTAGCAACAATTCAAGACCTGGATTCTTTCAACAGAACATCTATGATGTACACAGAGAGTTAATTCCATGCTAGGCACCTAGTAGGACACTAAAGTATAAGACATGAGTGACCTAACTGGCTTACAATCTTGCTAAGGCATCAAGGCACACCCAAGAGTTTCAGCGCCAATATTATTATTTGATTTATCCTTATCTCCAATGAAGACTCTGGCAATCAGTAGGCGAGTCAGTCAACTATCTAAGCCTTAGTTTCTTCCCCTTTAAAATGGAGGTAATAATATTTATGATACCTACCCCATATAGTTATTGTAAGAAAAGTACTTTATAAATCTGGAAATTCTATGTGTATAATAATTCTGAGCCAGTTAACACTAGCCACTGTTTAAGTGCCAAGTTGAATGATGTAGATAAGTGGTGTAGGAGAACGGAGAAAGGGGGAGATCATTGTGAACTATACTGTAAACTGAGTGGCCAGTCTTCTTTAGGAAATGGCATTTCATTTAGGTCTATGAGAATGACAATTTTTTTTATTCTTTAGAATTTCTAGAAGTGGAAGACAGAGTGTAAACATAGGCTCAGGGGTAAGTAGCAACATGTCTTGTTTCCTCTTCACAAACTTAAAAAAAAAAGATTTACATTCATTACCTCCATTTTTCTCACCTCCTACTCACTTCATAATCCCTTGTAATTTCGCTTTCAACCTGACTGCTCTACTATAATATCTTTCTCCCAAGTTACCAATAATCCCTTAACTGCTCAATCCTTATCTTATTTAACTTCTCTGTAGCTTTGGACAGGGTCACACTCCCCTTCTCCTGGACACTGCCCTTCTGTTGTTTCCTGCTCTCTGGGTTCCCCTGCTAGACATTTCTAATATTCTTTATTAACTAATCTTCCTCTTTCCATAAATTCAATTCTATCCTGTGTAGTGTTACTTCCTCCCCTACTGTTCTCCACTTCCCATAGTTTCAATGACCATTTCTATGCAGATGACTACCAAATGTATCATTTATGTAAATATAAATATTTAAATATAAAGTATATAGATAAAATTGTAACTATATATAAACATAATTATATAAATAGCTATTTATAGGGTATATATATGTATCTATATAGACAGAGAGTGGATAAGATTGAGTTGAAAGAAATAGAGATAAAATAAAGATAGTAATGATAGCAATAAAGATAATAGAGATATTCTCCTCATTCTAATGAACTCCAGTCTCATATTGCCAACCAATTGCTAGCCATGTTTTGCAGGCATCTCAAACTCATCTAAAATGAAACTCATTTTCCTCCATTCCTACTCCAAATTGCCCCATTTATGTTGAGTGTAACACTGTTCTTCCAGTCACTCAAGTACACAACCATGAAGTCATTCATGATTCTTCCCTTACCCACAAGCTCCATATTAAATCAGTTATCAAGTCTTGCCCCAACTACTCCTACAGTCTCTCTTACATTCATCTCCTTATTTCCACTTATACATCTTCTGCCCTAGCTCAAATCTTCATCACATCTTGCCAGGATTATTTTAATACCTTCATAATTGCTCTTGTTCACTCCAAGATACAAAACTACCAAATCTAGTCATGTCTACGTACACGGTTCTTTGATACTTCTCCTTTTCTCCATTCACACAGTCACCAACAAAGTCCACATCCTCATAACCTCTCACCCAGACTACTGCAATAACCTCCTAATCACTCCAATTGCCTGCAATCTTTCCTCTCCCCTATCCATCCTCTATAGTTTCCAAATTGTTATTCTTAAAATACTAATCTGACCATGTCACCTCTCCCCTACACACACACACACACACACACACACACACACACACGCACCCTGAAAATCTGTCATGGCTCCTATGGTACAGAATCAGTCTGGCATTTAAAATCCTCCATAATCAAGTCAAGTATTTACAAAGCAACTAGTATGTGCCGGATCTCTTGCAAGACGCCATGAGTATAATGACAAAAAAGAAATAATCCCTGTCCTGACTCTCATTTGTCTTTCCAGTATATTTCCTATTACTCTCCTTCCTGCAAATTTCATATTTCAAATTTCATATTACCTCCATATTTCATATTGTCATTTAATCTAGACCCCCATATTCAATATTCTATCACCAGTCCTTGTACTTTTTACACGAGTAGTCTCTCCTGTCTGGAATTCACTAAATACTTACCTCCTTCATGTAGATTCTCTGGCTTCCTGCAAAGTATAGCTCAGGTGGCATCTCCTATAAAGGCTCTTTCCAACCCTCTCACTTATTAGCACTTTCTCCTTCTTGAAATCATTTCACAGTACTTTACAAATAAATGCATGCATATATCCCTCAGTAGAGAGCCTGAGGTTTTTTAATTTTGCCTTATCCTCATCTCCAATGAAGACTCTGGCAATCAGTAGGCATTTACTAAATGCTGGTTGAATTGAATTACAGAGTATGCTGGGAGAGGGTGGGGTGGTTAAGCTAGAGTACAAAGGGAAAGCTGAGGCTTTTGAATACTAGAAGGTAAGGTTAGAAAGGTAGATATTCCTCCTAGTGGCCTGGCATCACAGGAATTTGCTCAGGTTGCTTTGGAAGGTCATCTAACCCTTTCCATGTCACATGTCCCTTATGTTTTTTTTCTGGCACTGTCACTGAGAAATATATAAAACTGTCTGCTGTTATGACTCACCAGATCTCTGTGTCTTGGAGGCACAGACACCTTGAAATCTCTAGTTATGAATGAAGACACACCTCAAGCATACTCTGGCCTGGTCCCTGATTTTGGCTTCTATTAAGGAATAATGGGATACCCTGGTGACCTTGACCTTATTTTGTTATTCAAGTCAGGAATCACCAAAATCCAGCAATTAAGGGAACCAGGGAAAGTGGATCCAAAGCTGAAGACTGCTCTAGACTAAATCATAAATCCAAGGGAAAATTCAGGTCTCTAAAATTTTAAATAGCTTTTCACCGTCCATTGAAACAAAGTGAAATCTCCACAATATAACCTCAGTCTACCTTTCTATCCTTGTCTCTTGCTACTCCCCTAATGGGGCCCTACATTCCAGTCATACTTTGCTGCACATATTTCTTTGCTCACCTTCCCTCTCCATTATTCTTTCACTGATTTCCCAGCTACAAGAGCTTTCTCCTTCCTAGAAATGCTTTTGTTTATAACACATCACATATAACCTTGTATTGTATACATGTCTTAGCTTTCCAAATAGACTTTAAGTTCCTCTAGGAGGGAGACAATACATTATGTGTCTCTGAATCTCCATTAGTACCTAACACAGTCTCTTTCATACTATGAGTATTCACTAAAGGTTTATTGAATGAAAGATGGAAGAACCAAAGCAACAAAGCAAGTGAGGCTAACAGGAAATACTAATCTTCACTGGGAATGCCTCACTCTTTTGATATAAAAGGCAATATTTTATCCATTCTAAATCTGTCACCCTAAGAAGGAGAGAAACAGAAGCAGGAGATCCAAAGTAAAACCAGAATTCCTCAATCTACTAGGGTTTGGGGGATATAACATGCAGACAGCTGCATGTTTTTCTTTGAGAGAAAGAAGGTTTAGTGGATAGAAAGTCAAGTTCAGAGTCAGAAAATCTGGGTTTAAGTAATGCTTCTGACACAAGTTGGCTAAGAGACCTTGGACAAGTCATTTAATCTCTCAGTACCTGAGTGCATTTTTTTAAGACTAGAGATTTTTCCTCCTCCTGACTTTAACAGCTGTGACTCCAGAGTCTCCATGGACACCAACTGCAACCTAATACAGCCCAGCTCTGGGTGAGTAATAGCCACCAGCTAGGATCCCAACATCCCCATCTGCCATCAGGAGCAAACTTGTGCATACACAGCAAGGCTGATCACGACTGGGATCAAGCTTCCCATGGGGGAAAGAGACCCAGTGGATACCTTTGACATTCTGGAAGGGCAACACCAAGCAGGATAAGGAAGTCGCACCAGAGAAGAGATTCTCCTTTCCATCGTTCCAAAGAGGGTCCCTGGATGACACACAACTTGTTCTACATGCTGCTGGCTAAGCTGCATTGCAGCATTTCACTGGTGTTGTTTAAACATTATTGGTGGTGCAATTCCCATCCTATTGCTACCTCCTCTGCAGCACAAGCTCAGTCTGGTCATCATCTGAAACCTTTATTAAAGCTCCATGGTTATAACAAAGCCTCAATAATCTGGGCTCATTTTTGTTTTTAGAAAAAAAAGGGAAAAGTAAAGGGAAGGAAAAGAAGGAAGGAAGGAAGGAAGGAAGGAAGGAAGGAAGGAAGGAAAGAAGGAAAGAAGGAAAGAAGGAAAGAAGGAAGGAAGGAAGGAAGGAAGGAAGGAAGGACATCCTTCCTTTAAGTTGGATTTTAACATGGACAAAATTCTTACTCCAAAAGAACTATGAGAGATCGGTGGGTAAATATCTCTATTTGAAAGACGAGGAATCCAAAGTCATATAGTTAATAAACATCAGAACTAAGATTCAACCTGTATATCCTAGGTTTAGGTCTAGCACTAAATACACGACACCACATCTGATCATGAAGGCAGCCACCAGCATAAATTATTAAAAAGCTTGAAATGGTAATATTTCTAAAGAAATTCCATGTTTCTACTTTTCCTGCAGAAACTACACCCATTGTACGCTAAGCTTTCTTTTTTCCTTCATTCTCTACTGGACATAGAAGAGTTGGGGGGAAGGAAGAAGCAGCATAGATGCACAGGTCATAAGCAGAAAAGGAAAGGGCAGAGGTGGAGGATTTTGATCCAGTAATGATGCATAATGTGCTGAACAGAGCAAGTAGATCTGCCCAAATGGGGTAGAAATTATTTGTCGGGAAGTTGTTGAAATCAGTTTTTCTAGGAAAGGCAGCATCAGATTCTAGGGGATCTTAAAAGTCAGAGCAGTGTGAGCTGGTTTTTGTAGGCAACAGTGAGCCACTATGGGTTTTTCAGCAAAGGGGCACTAAGAAAAAATCATTGTTATAAAAAAAAAAGATATCCTGACAGTAAGTCACTGACTTCACTGCGGTAGAAACGATGAGCATAGGAGACCCAATAAGAATCGATGACAGCAATATAGTAAGCCTCAATGATAGCCAATTCTGTAGAGGTGGCAGCAGACCTGGAGAGAATTGGCCAAAGGACAGTCACTTCAAAGACAAACTGCTAACAAAGTGTTTTCTAAGTATTAGTCCTCTGAGTCTGATTTAATGAACAGAAGGAAAAAAAATCTCCAATTAGCTGTATTATTTGCATGCAAATAATTGACAGGACCAAGTCCTTAAGAACTGCTCATTCTTTTAAGTAGGTTAAAATCACCACTTGCAATTTAGCATAAACTTTCCCTTGATTAAATGTTTTCATCATAGATAGACCAAAGAGTAGGTTCAGTGTAGTCCTCATTGAAATCATGAATCTAAAGTTAAAACAATTTGTTATCATACTTGGCTTTACCTCCCACAGGCTTTCTCAACCTATTGGAAGCAATCCAGAAAAAATCAAAAGTACATTGTACTCTGTGGGAAGTAGTGAAATCACCCATGGCCTACTTGTTCTGATCATTAAGCCACACAGCTCAGAGAAAACCTACACTGCTGACTCCAACGATCAATGCTATTTTGGCTGCATGGCTATGTCATGACAATGACAGTCATGTTAGGCTCAGTTCACACAGCATTGCTTACAAGAAGCTTTCCAGAAAACTGTCTTTATAGTTGGTGTTCTCTCCTTCATCTTCATGTTGTTATTTTGTTTCGTTTCCTTTTTGGACCATTCTTGTAACTTCGTTGGTATAGGGTACTCCTAGTGGGAAAACTCCATCAATGGAGATCATCTACCAATGCAATTTATACTCTTAGAAAGGTATCTGAAGCAATGAGAAATGAGAAATGACTTTCCCAGAGTCAAATGGTCAACATCTATAAGAAGGACTAAACCCAGGAGTTCCTGATTCTGAGACTGGCTCTCTATTCACTGCACCAAGATACTTCTCAAATTATCTGTCTATATATGGTGGACCCACACTCCCAATAGGCTTGTGGACAACAAGGGCATTTTAAAAGTTTGCCTTGCTATTCTAATTGCTAGCACAGTGTTTCAGTGGGGTGGAGGTGTGTGGGTGGGGGTAAGGGATGCTTTATAATTTATAGAGCACTTTATTTTTATATTATTTCATTTGATCCTAACAAAAACTCTGTTAGGCTATTGCTATGTATAATCCCCATTTTACAGATGAGGATATAAGGCTGAGACATTAAATGATTTACCCAGGATCACATAGTGTCTGAGGCAGGATTTAAACTCAAATCTTCCTAACTCCAAGTCTAATACTCACCACACAAGCTACTGCATTAAAGTTGAAAAGGACAAGGCATCAGCTAGTCAAGTCTTTTCTATCTAGGAAGGAAACAGTGCCTAAAATAGTTGTCCCATTCTTGCACATAAAGGCTGATACAGACTTTGGCACTATTTGTCTCTTAGACTGTCTTTATGCCACGACCCAGATTATTCAGGACTGTAGGCCCTCAAGAGTAGAGGGGGGGGGGGGCTTCCTTTGGGCCTGACTTGGTCCCTTTTTTGTATGAAACTGCCCAAAGGAGACTTGTCCTATCCCCTTTCATGGCTCTCTCAGAGCTTCCAAACCTCCAGGGTTGAAGTGCTCTCAGACATCACAATTGCATGGCCTAGTCACAAGTTTCTATCACTACAGAACTGCTTCTCTGCAGGCCACACAGACATGAAGGCACAAAACCCCAGCAGGTCTTGTGTCTCTCACCTCCAAATGCATGCTAAACAGCTTACCAAGCAGCATCAGACTCATTAACAACTAATCAGTGCTAATTGGCTGTGATTCAGCAAGCTGAGGTCTGGGTGGAATTCCTTTTAGGTGGGAGGCTGAAGCCCAAACCACCCAACAACCCTACTCTAGGCCTCAGAAGAAGGAGAATAGGTGAATGAATTAGAAGCAAGGGAGGGAGAAGTGTGGTAATTGGCCCCTTGGAGAGACGACCTTTTCAACTGAGTCAGTCTCCCTCCAGGAGACTTCCATATCTAGGGCACTACTGCTCAGGCATCCACCTTATCCAGCTGCAAAGGCAGGGGCCCGATAGGTTCAGTCATTAGCACCCAGGACAACTGCAACAGAGGAAACTATCTAGGGTTTAGTTGCCCTGTCCCCTGCTGCCCAAATTAGAAAAGCATTATTAAACATTTGCCAACAGTCAAGGGTCCTAAACCGAAACTCAGATGAGCTATCACAGTTGATGGAATGAGATATAAGGGGCAAAGACCAAGGACCAACATTCTGCAATATTTTCTGACTATGGGCATGAGAAAGTATAGTGTAATGATTTTGTATGGAGAACTGGATTTGAGTCAAGAAGACCTGAATTTTAATCATTCCTGCTATGTGATCCTGGGCAAGTCACCTAACCTGTTGTTGTTTGGCTGCTTTTCAGTCATGCCCTACTCTTCACAACCCCCCTTGGGGTTTTCTTGGCAAAGACACTGGAATGGTTTGCTATTTCCTCATCCAGATCATTTTACAGATGAGGAAACTGAGGTAAACAGGTTTAAATGACCTATTGTGGAAAGTCATACAGCTATTAATTGCCTGAGGCCATATTTGAACTCAAGAAGGTGAATCTTTCTCCACTATACTGCAAGAGTCTCCTCATCCTGGAAGTTCACTTTACTCTGTGGGATGGTCCCTGATTGATTGGTCATTTCCTCCTAGAACTATTTTAAGGAAAGTGAATAACCATATCTTCATTCCTCCCAAGATTCTACTTTCCACTTTCTCTCTAGACATTGCTCACTAGGTTCCCATGTGGCACCTTCCTCTCACCCCTGCCTTTTGAGTTTTCTTTTATGTATTATCTCTTCCCCATTAGAAAGAATATAAGCGTCTTGAGGGCAAGGACAGCATTTCTTCTTACTTATATTTGTACTCCCAACACTGAGCACAGTGTCTGGAATCACAAATAGTTTAATAAATGCTTGTTGACTTAAGCTAGTGTTTGATAAATATCTGCTGATTTAACGATTTCTCAAAGTCAGATCAGACTATTCATTTGTCCATTAATAATGACGATCCTAGAGACATATATCGATAGACCAGTTCTATGGGTTGTCCATCCAACTGCATATCAGAATCTAGACAATTTTGGACAACTCTAACTGTCCCAAAGTCTTTCCTGAAATCAAAACCAAAAAAGACCTCTTTGCAACTTCCACTCATTACTACTGTTTCTGCACTTTGGAGCCAAACAGAATAAATCTAAACCCTCCTGACCATTTACAGACCTGCAAATACTTGAATATAATTATTATGTCTTCTCTGAGGCATCTTTTCTCTAAGCTAAATATACATAGTTCCTTCAATGTATCCTCATATACTCAAAGCCATGTTCACCATACCAGTGGCCCTCCTCTGGGTACTCCATCTTATCAATGTCATCTTTAAACCTTGAATTAAACTAAACTGAACACAACTCTAGATGATGTCTGGGTAATACAACAGGCTTATTGTTTCCTATTCCTGGAAGTTCTTTTACTGTAGCCCAAGTTTATATCAGCATTGTGATGGTGACATCACACTGATGATTTTTTTTAACTTGTAGTTCACACACACACACACACACACACACACACACACACACACCTTTTTTTTTGCTTTTTTTTTTTGGAGGGAGGAGGGCAGGGCAATTGGGGTTAAAGTGCCCAAGGTTACATGGCTAGTTTTTGTGTTAAGTCTCTGAGGTCACATTTGAACTCGGGTCTTCCTGACTCCAGGGCTGATGCTGTATTCACTGTGCCACCTAGCCGCCTCCTTCATCTTATACATGGAAGATTATTTTTTTGTATCTCTATTGAATATCATCTTATTCATCTACCGATTTATGTCATCTACAAATATGACAGCTATATAAACTAGAATGTTTATTATCAATAATTATTTTCCAGGTAAGTGACAAGGCAACTCATGCCTTCTCAAACCTTCATCAAGGATACCAGCAATGAGTATGCAGATTATTTTCATTAAGATTTTGTAGAGATAAGAAAGTATGTATGGGGCTGGAGAGTTAGTTTTTCTTCCCTCCCCTCCTTTACTCCCTGCTTTGTGTGAGGCAATAATTAAAGCCTGTGATTTTTTTAAGTATTTTCCTTTTTTCAGAAATCTTGATAATCAATCTGCCAATATTTTTAAAACTCTATCTTCCCTAACATGGATCCTATCTGTATATACTTGATCTAGTCTAGCTATGATTCTCTACTTTTTTTAAAAAAATTTACTTAGTGCCACTTCTACATTCTCATAATTACACATTGGGGACTATGATGCTAGAGTGCAAATGTTGTAACTCTGCCATGAATAGAGAAAAGAACATATTATAGAAATCTTGATAAAACTTTTCCATTTTTATCTGATTATTGTTCTCCTTTCTGTTCTATCCTTATATACCCTCAGGGTGGTTTCACTTATTTGGGTCTTTTGCCAAGCTTTTTGTAAACTTGTTTTTCTCTATACTACTTCTCAATGTTTTATGAGGTGAGTGTTCATAATCTTCCATCATCCTTTTCTACAAGATTTTACAAATGTGTGTATCTTCTAAATCAGGATTGTCTTTACCTGACATAACCACTCTACTTGACAGAGAAATCAATTGTTTATTTACTGAAATGGTTTCTAGGTTCTTTTTGCCACCTCACTGTAATAACTGATTTTCAGTTTGTAATTCCTTAGGGAAAGATAAAAACCTATATGAAGATCTGTTCTCCTTTCTAGTAATGTCAAACCCAAATAGAAAAGAAGGTGCATTAAACCATACATAAAGATCCCTTAGGACAGCATATTGACTTAGAAAACCACATATTAACATTACTTATGTTCTATTGTATTTATATTTATCTTGTTATGTTTCCTAATTACATTTTAGTCTGGTTCTGCTGCACTAGAGAGTATTGCAAGGGACATGTATGTTTGATACCTCCATTACTTATTTTTCCAGCAGCATAATCTTGTCATATTGGAATTCTAGCAATAATGTACCAAATCATCTCAAGCTCTATATGTTTGCAGAGCCCCTTAAATCATTGTGCTCCATAATCATTCAGAAGAGTCTGACCTAACCATCCACAAAGAATACTTAAGTGGATGAAGAATGGCAACTGGCCAGTTATGATATGCAGTTGAATGGGCAACCCATAAAGTTGGTTTATTGGTCACATGTCTTGAGGAGTCACTAATAATACACAATGAGATGGACCTAAAGTTGAACAGGAAGAGGAAAGGGGATTAGTCTCCGTTTGAGGTACTGTCCAATGCTTTAAATAACCCCAAACTTCTCACTGAAAGAAAGACCCTTAATTTTTAACAATATTCTTCTGGCTAAAAATCATGAAATTTCATAGTTGCCAAAATACTCAAGGTGCAGGTCACCCAAAGGTAATGAAGAATCACATGATGAGCTACAACAAATCAACAATTAAGAATTACATAAAAGTGGCAGAATGGATGTTATTAGAGACACTTATGGCTAAAAACAACAATAACAAGACAGACTAACCATAGAAAAAGAATCCCAAAGTGATAGAAAACTAATGAACATGTAAGATCAAGGAATTTGCCCCTTCCCTCCTAACATATTGGGCACGTGATCTATGGAGGATTTTTTGGAGGAAATGGACATGAATTATTCAAGATAAACAGGTTTGACTGGGTTATGTACTACTGGAGAGAGTATCCACATTAATGAGATTTTAAAATCCATTGGAGTAGGAGACAAGTATCTTCTTATTTTTATTCTTTCTTCTAATTTGGAATTGACTTTGATCTTTGCTCTAAGAAGCTGGTGTTCTGACTGTCCACAGACAGCTGATTCAGAAATGACTCCCACATCGGTAACCAGTCATTTCCTGTCTGTTAAAATAGAATCAATTTAATTTTTTTATGTTATTTGTTGCTCACCAAGGGCCTTTTGCTTATCTTCCTGAAGAATGCATTCATGACCTATAGGCATCACTCAGCAGGCATTTTTTTTTGAAGTACTTGCTATATTCCAGAAACTATGATACCATGCACTGAGGATATAAGGAAAAGAGGGAGGGGAGCATGCTCCTCTAATTCTCTACAGACCTTTAGCCTTTCCAATTTCCTATATATAATCATGTTTTGCAACATATTTTTCACCATCCTCCTGTATTCCCTTTCGCATTGAAGTAATTCTGAGGAGAAATTATTTACCCTATCATTTTCTGCAAAACAAACCTACAGTATAATAAGATAAATTGCAAATATTTTCACAGCAGCATTTTTGCAAACATTTATGAAGAGTATTATTAATATCATATGATCAAATTTCCCAAGAAATTCAGTTTCTTGTTGCCTTTTGAAAAAGGTAAAACCAACTCTACAAACAATTCATTGTTTATCTTTCCCAGAACTCATGAGCTCGCCTTCCATTCAATGGCAATTTTCTTTTGTCTCATGGCTTCATTTGTAGCACAACTTCAAGACTGATATGATTCATTTGTTCAAGGACTATGTCCACTTGTTTTTCACTCACATTTAGAATATTATCCGCTAAGTTACTGTTTATAGAAAGTCTAAAAATTGCATGGTTCTTCACACTTTCTGCCTCCTCCTGTACCTCCACTCTGCCATACTCACTGAAAAAGCTGAAGTGGGTTGTATAGGACTGAAGCTCATGTTGTACTTTCCAGCGCTTTTTGAGTTGTCAGTCATGTCCAAAGAATCCATTAGCAAGTGTCCAGCCTCCTGGACCATGATCATCTCTGTACTTAACTGATGTCTCTCAGAAAGCTGAGTCTAGAGCTAGCTAGAACCATACTTGAAGCCTTTACAGAATAATCAAGAGAAGCTGTCAGAGCTTTTGTTCCACTGGCAGAAGCTTCAGGAATGCTGGATAACCTCTGCACTAAAATAAGACATCCAAAAAGAGCTTTGTGGAATACATTCATATCAGTATAATGAAATACAATTGCACTACTAGAAATGACAAACATGAGAATTCTGAGAAACTTATAGGAATACTTCCACAAACTGATGCAAAGGAAGTAGGGCCAAGACAACAACATACATAAGAACAAGAATAATGTTAATGTAAGCAACACTAAAATATTTCTGATCCCAAATTAAATAAAAGGTGCTATCTATTTTGGTCTCCAAACACAGATTATGAAAGATGTTTTCATTCTCCAGAGAGAGCAGTTAGGACAGAGGTGGGAATGTAGGAGCAGTAACAGTGTGGAATGTTGTATATACATTGTTAGTTGTAGAGGTTGCCACATAGGTTGATTTTTCATAACTGTTTTGTGGTTGATATTAATATTCTAAGTTATGAGAAACAGTTCTACTTGCAGTAGGGATAGTCGTGTTTTTTTAAGGAAACAATAGAAAAGAAAGAAATCAGAACTTCCTACTCAACTTCTTCATAAAATCATCTCTGGTCCTTCTAAGTGGGTGTAGTCTCTTAATACCAGTAGCACTTCGGATCTTTATTGTGGTATACATTTGCCACATCCTGCCATATATCACAGTTACTGATGGCTTTATCTTGCTTTATGAAAACCGCCTATCTCACAAAAAGCTTTTGGAGAAGCCACCTATGCTATACTCAACTTTGTATTTCTACAAGTTCTTCTTCCTATATATTTTCAAACTAGAGAAAGCATTAAGAACTCAGAGTAATGCTGAACTATAGTGGCTTTCTAAGAACCAGCTAAAGTTAAATGAAATAAGTGAAAAACAGAGATGAGATTTTCTAAATGTCTGAGGTAATGGGATCATAAATTTAGAATTGGAAGGGACCTTAGTGATCTTCTTATCCAACTCTCTAATTTTTACAGATGAGAAAAATGAGACCGTGAAAGCTTAAGCAATTTGCCCAAAGTCACAAATACACATCCACACACATACACCGAGGGAGAAAGAAAGAAAAGAAGGACGGAGAAAGAGATAGAGAGAGAGAGAGGGTGAGAGAGAGAGAGAGAGAGAGAGAGAGAGAGAGAGAGTGGCAGAGCCATGACTCAGACTCCCTCAGACTGCTGTCTCTTAACTTCAAACCCCCAGAATTGTTTCCTCTACACCATGCTGCCTCCCCTTTCCCTAAAATGAGCAAAATTCAGTGATTTGTGCATAAAAGTCTAACTTTTCATGCACAGAAGTCTAACTTTAAAGGCAATCTTCCACCAAGGAAAGTAGGGAAGCAAAGGATTTTGTTTACATACAAACCAAGCAGTCATTCAAAGAGTATTTATTATGTTCTAGGCACTTGGGAATATGACTCCAAAAGGGAGATGGTATCTGCTGTCAAGAAATTTACCTTTTACTAAGAATAAAATTTCATAATCCTACTAAGTTACTTCTAATAGTGCTTTTGGGAAATGTGCTACTTAACAAAACTCTTTTGAATGTTGAGTGTTTTCTGCATGGCATAGATCTATTTATATTCTTCAGTCTATCAAATCAACAGCTCTGAACCAGACACTCAAATAGACCCTTTCATTCTGCTCCTGTATGAAGATTCTTATCTCTCATCCCCAACCCCCCCCCCCGCCCATATGCACATACTCACACACACAAAGATGAGTTCTGACAAACATTAACAAAAACATTGTCTGTCATTCAGTTTTTGTGAATGCAGGGAAGAAACAGATTGTGAGTACCACCAGAGCAAAGGAGCTAATCATCAAATATTGTAATAGTCTTCTATAGAAGATGAGCTTCTTGAGCACAGAAACTGTTTCATTCTTGTCTTGCACACTCCACCCAATGCCTGCCACAGTGCCTTACACATATTAGGTAATCATTAAATAATTGTTGATTGAGTCTATCTCTAAATCTATAATTCTTTGATCCTATCATTAATTAATTAATTGATAACAGTTCTAGGAAATGAGAGAACTTACTGATGTTCTACTTCATGACAAATTCAATAGTTTTGTGTTAGATAAAATCTTTTAACTTATACTGAGAAAACTTGTCATCATTCCATTGTCAGGCAGGCCCCAATAGCTAACTTCCTTTCATATATTTTTCCCAACAGAGTGCTATAAAATAGAACTATAGTTACTATGATGAGAGTTCTAAGCACAAATAAGGTCTGGTCTCAGCTATTTCATTTGTGTCCTTCTATTATCTCTCATACCCTGATGAGTGGCTGCACATGATATGACAATCTGGGCCCTGTTTTCAAAGGCTCATTCATGGTTCTCAAATATTCTTTGAGCCCAGGAATTCTAGAGAAATATAGGCAATAAGGGGAATCACTCAGGTCCACAATTTCAGGGTCACTCTCAACTCCAATTCATTGTCAAATCTTATCATTGCTCCACAACATCTGATAGATAGATAGATAGATAGATAGATAGATAGATAGATCATGTTATCTAATTATACAGCTACCACCTTTGTACATATCCTCACAGCCTCTTAAGTGGACTATTGAATTAACCTTTTAATTGCTCACAATGCTTTATCTCTCCCCATTTTAATTCATCATCCATTTAGTCACCAACATGGTTTTCCTTAATGTGAAATCTGACTCCATCATCTCTAACTCAACAAGCTCCTTTGGCTACCTATTACTTCAAGGGGGGAGGAGAAGAAAGAAGAGGAGAGGGATGAAGAGAATGAAAAGGAGAAGGAGGAAAATGAAGAGGAGGAGGAGGAGGAGAAGGAGAAAAAGAAGAAGGAGGAGGAAGAAGAGGAGGAAGAAGAGGAGAGGAAAGAGAGAGGAAGAAGAAGAAGCAGAAGAAGAAGAACAAAAGAAGAGCTAACATTTATATAGCAGTTACCATGCACGAGATATGTGCTAAGCAGTTTACAATTTTTATCTCTTTGAATAAATAAAGTCTTCAATTTGGCATTTAAAGCTCATCCTAACTTGAACCCCTTCCTAGCTTTCCAGCCTTCTTACATTTTGTTACCTTTCACACACTCCATGTTCCAGTCACACTGGCTACCTTGCTGGTCCTCACACATGACTAGTTATCCCCTAAGCCTAGAATGTTCTCCATCCTCATCCCTTCCTCTTAGTTTCCCCACTTTCCTTCAAGACTCAGTTCAAATCCAACCTTTTATGGGAAGCTTTTCCTGGTCCTCTCAGCTTTTCCTTCTCAGATTGTCTTCTAATAAATAAATAAATGAATAATAAATGAATGAATAAATAAATCTATGTATGTGTGTATAATATTAATATACCTATATATACACATTTATGTGTGTATATAGAGAGAGATCTATTCTTTGTTGGTTATTTCCATATTTGTCTCTTTCATTAATATGTAAGCTCCTTGAGGGCAGACACTGTTTTTGTCTTTTGTTGTATCGCCAGTACTTAACATGGTGCTAGCCACATAGTAACCACCAAACAAGTCTTTGTTGATTGATTTGTCATTTCTGTAAATGTTCTGTTTTTTGTAAATAGAATCCCAATCTTTCTTCCCATATATTTCTCTCTTTTAATCCTAACAAGTTTCCATGACTAGAAAAACATATAGTCAGCATTTGAATTTTTGGTCAGTTCTACATGGTAGATATAGTGTGAAAACATCAAAAATTACTTCTCAGTTAAATAGCCTCTCCCGATTTCATTAATACTGTTTAGTCATGATTTTGAAAGCAAGCCATCAACAAAATTCTGGTCAATTACAATCATTAATGTCAGTAGCTTAATATCAAAGTTAAAGAATACATGACCCCCTGTAACACCATGCACCAGCAGATTCCCAAAGGAATGCTACTGTGAACAGCCTTTAGAGTTCAGATTACAAAATATAGTGAACACTCTGTTTATTCCATTACAAATCAAGACAAACATTCAAAACATTCTAATATTCACAACATT
>CM053583.1:286037318-286053551 GCA_028627135.1 Pseudochirops cupreus | reverse complement strand
CCTCAGCCAATCCCCTTCTTCCACATCAACAGGGGAGTTCATGCCTTCTCAACAGTGGGACAGAGTTTGCACCTTCCACACTTAGCACTTAGCACTACTAAGTGCTAAGTATCCTGATAAACTAATTACTATTACACGCCCTTTTTTGTTAACAACCAATAATCTCCTGTTTTCATAAAACGAACTTTGCAGGCTGGTTTGCTTGGGTGTTTGTTACAAGTGTCTCTGTCAGAATAAAATGTATTATTAAATTTTAAGAGAAAAAAACAGACTATATTCATTTAGTGAATTAAGAGATAGGAGTGGCAGTAGGTAAGCAAAGATAGAGAATGATAAAGAGACTGGGGCTGTTTTTTGGAAACAAAGCTGATTTTTTTTTTCTTGAACCTCTCGTAAGATTATTGAAAAGATTCCCAAGGAATGAGAGGGAAATGGAAGGCAGAAAGGTGGAAAATGAGAGGAAGATTGTGAGGGGAAAGAATGAGAGAGAAACAGAAAGATAGAGAGACAGAGAGGGGGGTAAGAGAAAGAGAGGGAGGAAGAGAGAGAGAATGAGAGAAAGGAGGGGTCAGTCAAAAGAAAGAAGACATAGAGACAAACAGAGGTACAACAAAAGAGACAAGAGACTAGAAGAGGAAACAGGTTTCATACAACTGAACCATAAAACTTTTATTTTTGCTGGAGATACACTGATGCTGCACATTTTAATACAGGATGCTAGGCAATAAACATTTTGTACTGCAGAACCAGCAAAGCTTCTAGAATGTGATTTAAGAAAAGAGATAGTAGTTTCTTTCCATATGACTCCAGGATAAGAACAATTTTCCCCAGGAGATGAAAGTATGGGTAAAAGCAACCCAGCAGGCATTTGGGGCTTTAGTACAATTAAAACAGCAATCATCCCTACCTCAGCCAAACCCTGTCTCATTTAGAGTGTGAAATGTAGGGTGAGATGGTGCACGCATATATATGTAAGAGTACAGTAACTGCCTCAAAAGAATCGTGCTTACCAACTCAGAAATCAGCTTACAAACCAACTTTGACAGTGGGAGGAAAGAAAGAAGGAAGGAAAGAAAAGGAATGGAAAAGAAAAGGAATGGAAAAGGGAAGGGAAAGGAGGAGGAAGGGAGGATGAAGGAAGGAAGGAAGGAAGGAAGGAAGGAAGGAAGGAAGGAAGGAAGGAAGGAAGGAAACTACAACACTGAGATGTTTATGACCATCATAAGCTCTCCCAGCATTTTCCCCTACATTAGAGATTTCTCATAGTTTTAACAATTATAATTGTTCATTTAGTTACATAACAATAATGATAATAATAACTCATTTATATGTTACTTTAAGGTTTACAAAGCACTTTCCTCACTGAGCCATATTGTAGCTAGCACATATACACCTGAACTCTAGTACCAACTCTACCAATGACTATGTGACAGAATAATCTTTTTTTTCCATTCTTCCTTCTGCACAAATGAAGGAGTTACTTTGAAAATAAATTAAATGACCCATTCAAAAGCTCATGGAAGAAAGGATACTATTGAGGGAAATGGGGAAAGTTACTGACCTTCCTTCATTATGGCCTGGGAAGGCTAGCAGCTCTAGGTGTGGGCTGGCCCAATACCACACTAGAGTTCCTTCTCAGGCTCTCCTCCTCATCACTTTGTCAGTTTCACTCATAAGGAAAAGAGAGGTTGTCACAATGACTGACAGAGAGTGAGGAATAATAGACAAGAGCTTGAGAGATAGGCTAAGTTCAAGTGATGATGTCTGTCTGTTTCTGTTTCCCTCGTCTCCTTCCCTAAGTCGTCTTCAAGGTAACACTCTTGTGATGTGTCCTTTACTTCACCAGCGCTCTCACCCTGTCTTTCCTTGCCTCTGGTCAGAAAAGTTTTCCAAAGACAATTCTCTAGAATAGTTTTTAGTCAATCCTACATTACTTTCTCCTAGAAAAGAATAGCTAATTAAAGGCTATCCTCAAATTTCCATGACTTGAGTTGTTCAATCATCTATGTTTTTTTGATTGGGGTCCTGAAGTGAGATGGATAGGTTAGATAATCTGACCAAAAGCAGTTTCCTTACCCTTGAACTGGGCTATGAAGACTCTCTTAAATAGGACACTTTTCCTTCTCAGTACTGCCTTTTAGCCCAGAAATTGTATAGGCAACAAAACCATGGTTTTCAAGATGCAGCTGATAGCTCTCTGAAAATCTCCTGTAGAGTCTCAGAGGAGAACACAATCACTTAATTTCCCAGTCTGTGTGTGTGTATCCAACTAAAGATCATACATTAAAAAGAAAAAAAATGCCATTTTGGGAGGACACATAGCTGAATAAAACATTTTTTAAAAAATGCAACACACCGATAAAAAGTTAATGTGACAACACTTATTTGGGAAGGATGCATATGTCTCACATCATCTGTGATTAAAAAGTTTCCTGCCTTATTCATGTGGCTTTTAGCTGTTTGCATAATGCAGACACTCAAAATGGAAGCTAAGTGGAAAACTCAGAGTCATATGAATTTATTGCAGTTGAAAGAAATGGAACAGTGAATAAGGAATACAGACTGCTCATGAGCCAGAAGAAATATTTTTTTCAATGACTTGCCAAATTAGTTTCATGAGGTAAGATCTTTAAGAAAACTGTTAATCATTTCAGTTTTTTGGTTTTTGGTTTTTCTTCTAATTAGAGGTTTAATAAGCTTAATAAGAATAATTTTAAAATCTTACATTTCCACAAAATCTCAAAGTTGGGAAAGACCTCAGAGATCATCCAGTAGTCCCAACTCGTACTTGAGTCAGAATGCCCTCTTCATTTTGTCTGACAAGTCGCCATCTATTTTTATTATTATTCATTTTTAACATCGTTTTCTTTTAAACTTTTGATTTCCCTATTCTTTCCTCACCCCCTCCCACCCACTGAGAAGGCAAGTAAAATGATATCAATTAATTATACATGTGAAATCATACAAAACATTTCCATATTAGCCACTTTACAAGAAGGAAGGAAGGAAAGAAGAAAAGTAATTTGCTTTTCTTCTTTCTTTTTTTAAATCAAATTGACCAAAAGACATTTATCTTATTGTAATTTTTTTACAAAACCAACTCTTAATTTTATTTATTATTTCAGTAGTTTTCTTAATTTCAATTTGATTAATCTCTTCCTTGATTTTCAGACTATCTAATTTGGTATGTAATTGAAGATTATTAATTTTACTTTAATTTAATTTTAAATTTAAATGTGATTTTTAATTTTTAGTTTGTTCTTTTTCTAGCTCAGGGGTGGTGAACCTACAACATGACCCTTTGGGTGCTCATGTGCAGTTCTTTGACTGAATCCAAACTTCACAGGACAAATCAAAAGGATTTATTCTATAAAACTTGGACTCATTCAAAAGGCCAAACCTAAGGACCTAGAAGGCCACATGTGTCCTCAAGGCCACAGGTTCCCCATCCCTGTCTAGCTTATTTTAATTACATCTCGAATTCATTGATCTCCTCTTTCTCTATTACATTCACATAAGCATTCAAAGATATAAAATTTCTCCTAAGAATTGTTTTGGCTGCATCCCATAAGTTTTGGTATATTGCCTCATTTTTGTCATTCTCTCTGATGAAAGTAGCGATTATTTCTATGATTTGATGTTTCACTCATTCTTTAGGATTAGATTATTTAGTTTTCAATTAATTTTTTATCTGTCTCTCCATGGTCCTTTATTACACGTAATTTTTGTTGCACCATGATCTGAAAAGGATTCATTTAATACTTCTGCATTTCTGCACTGGATTGTGAGATTTTTATGACCTAATACAACAGTTGATCATTATGACAACATTGCTGTCACTGTGCACAATAAGTTACTTGTTCTTCTCATTTCACTTTGCATCAGTTCATTTAGGTCTTGCCATATTTTTTTTTCTGAAACCATACCCTTCATCATTTCTAATAGCAAAATAGTACTCCATCACAATCATATGCCACAACTGGTTCAGCCATTCCCCAATTAATTAGCATCCCTCAATTTACAATTATTTGAAACCCCAAAAAGAGCTGCTATAGATATTTTTATACACATAGTGTTTTCCTCTTTCTTTGATTTCTTTGGTGTATAGACTTAGTAGTAGCATTTCTGAGTCAATTTTATAGCTCTTCAGGAATAGTTTCAAATTGCTCTCCAAAATGGTTGGACCAGTTCACAGCTCCCCCAATAGTTCATTAGCTTATCCTTTTTCCTCAGCTCCTCCAGCATTTGTCATTTCTGATAGGTGTAAGTGGGCACTTTTTTTTTTAATATGACTATAAGTAGCTTTGACTCATAAATAGCTTTGGTTTCTTCTGAAAACCACCTGTTACTATACTTTGGAATGGTTCTGTTTATTTTTTTAGAAATTTGACTTAGTTATCCATATATTTGAGAATGAGATCTTTATCAGAGAAATTTGTTATAACATTTTTTATATTACTTCATTGTCTATGTTACTTTTAGCAAAATGTAGTTCCTCTGTTTATCTCTTCTGTCTAATTAGGTCTGTTTTTGCTTTGTCTTTTATCTGAGATCATGATTGCTACCCCTGCCACTTCTACTTCAACTTAAGCATAATAGATTCTACTCTAATTCTATATTTTAATTCTATGTCTTTCTATTACAAATATGTCTCTAGTAAACAACATGTTGTTGGATTCTGGTTTTCAATCCAACCTGCTATCCACTTCCATTATATTCCATTCACATTCAAAGTTATTATTATTGTGTATTTCCCACCATCCTACTTTCTTCTGATAATCCTCCTCTCTCTCTTTTTATCCTGTCCCTCCTCAAAAGTCTGTTTGGCTTGTGACAATTGTCAAATCCACCCTTCTTTATATCACACACCCCCCCCCCATATCTTCTATCCCCTTCCCTTCCTATTTCCCTATTGGGTAAGGTAGATTTCAACTGAGTGTAATTATATATTTCTCCCCCTTTGAACCAACAAGAGTGAAGTTCAAGCATTATCCACCAACAACAACTTATTTTCTCCTTCACTCTAAAAGCTCTTGTTTGCAAAACTCTTTTATATGAAAAGAAAATTCTCATTCTACACCTCCCTTCCCTCTCTCCCAGTACATCCCCATTTCTCATTGTTAATTTTTTGGAGATCATGCCAATATAATTGATTCACTCTCATGCTCTCTGTCTATGTAGACTGCTACTAACTTCCCCGATAATGACAAAAGTTCTTGGGAATGACATGTATCATATTCTTAAATAGGAATATAAACAATAATTTTAAGTCTCATAATTATTCTCTCATATTTACCTTTTATGTTTATCTTAAGCCTTGTGTTTGAATATCAAATTTTCTATTCATTTCTGGTCTCTTCATTAGGATTGCTTAAATGTCCTCTATTTTTTCATATGTCCATTTTTTTCTCCTGAAGGATTATACTCAGCTTTGCTGTGTAGGATATTTTTGCTTATAATCCTAGCTCCTTTACCCTCCAGAATACCATATTCCAAATTTTCCATTCCTTAACATAGAAGCTGTTAAATCTTGTGGGATTCTAACTGTGGCTTCATGATACTTGGATAGTTTCTTTCCAGTTGCTGGCAGTACTTTCTCCTTCACCTGGGAGCTCTGGAATTTAGCTTATAATATTCCAAGGAATTTTCACTTTGGGATATCTTTTGGTGAAGTCTTTAAATTTCTATTTTATCCTCTTGTTCTAGGATACAGGACAGTTTTGCTCAATAAAGTCTTGAAATACGATGTCCAGGATCTTTTTTGATCATGACTTTCAGGTAGTCCAATAATTCTTAAATTATCTCTCCTAGATCTGTTTTCCAGGTCAGTTGATTTTCTGATGAGATATTTCACATTTTTTTCTCTTTTTTTCCCATTCTTTTGACTTTTTCTTATTGTTCCTTGATGTTTTGTCGAAACATTAGCTTCCAGTTGCCCAATTCCAATTATTAAGGAATTATTTTCTTCAGTAAATTCTTGTACCTCTTTTTATATTTGGCCAATTATGCTTTTTAAAGAGCTCTCTTTTTGTGGATTTTTGTACCTCTTTTACCAAGCTGTTAGTCCTCTTCTTATAATTTTCTTGTATTGCTCTCATTTCTATTCTCAGTTTTTCCTCTGCCACTCTTAATCTCTTCCAGGCATTCTTATTGGGCTTGGTTCCAATTAGCATTGTTCTTTGAGGCTTTTGTGTAGTTGTTTTCACATTGTTGCCTTCTTCTGAATTTATGTCTTGGTCTTCCCTGCCACCCTAGTAGTTTTTTATGGTCAAGTTCTTTTTGTTGTTGTTTACTCATTTGTCCAGTCTATCTCTTGACTTTGAATTTTATGTAAAAGCTGGGCTCTGCTCACCTGGGGGTAAGGAGGCACTGTCTCAAGCTTCACACTTTCTTGTGCTGCTGTTTTCAGTACTAGTTCTGAGGGTATGCAAGTTTTCAGTGTTTCCAAAGTGGTATGATCCAGAGAGAGGTAAGGTCATGCTCTGCTTCCCTGTTGCCACAAGTGCCAGCAATCCTCTTGGCACTAGAACTGCTATCAGGATCACTGTTCCTTTATGGCCAGCCATAGGCATGCCTCTCCACCCTGGAATTGCAACCTAGAACTATGTATGCACAATAGAGTTGCCAATCATTACCAGCTGCACCCAGTGCCAGCAAAAGGTTCCCTGTAATCTCTTTATAACCAGTTGTCTCACTCCCTTAGTATCTCTGAGCTAAGAATTCCTGAAGTTGCTGCTACTGCTGCTGTTTCAACCACCTCCACAGCCCAAAGCTGCTACTCCTGCCACATCCCAGGATATCTCTCATCCCACATCATAGACCTCTTCTGTCCACCTCTTATGTTGTTTTAGACTGGAAAAACACCTCACTCTGACCTTTTGTTGATTTTGCTGCTTCAAAATTTGATTTGAAGAGTCATTTTAAAGTTGTTTGGAGGGGAATATTGGGAGAGCTCAGTTGGATTGCTGTCTGAACTCTCTCTGTTAAACTTTTCATATCATATGGTGAGGTCTCACTCTTCTCTTTACATTATCCTTAGCACTGAAGTGGTTTAACTAATCAGCACTCTGATTAAGATTAAATTAATTATTATATAATTCATTATTAATAATTAGCACTTACATAGCACTATAAGTTAGCTGTAAAAAGTTATGTGGTACCCCATTTGATCCTCACAACGACCCTATGAAGAAGGTGCTACTATTATTCCCCATTTAACAGAAGAAGAAGAAGATGATGATGATGATTAATCCTCATTTTACATATGCAGAGATTACCTGTGAATAGAATACACACTGATGTTAAATACATTTTCTCCATTACTGTTCTCTTCTTTTGTCATTGTGAGAGTGAGATATCTGCTCAGGTTACTGATTAGGGTTTCCCGATTATACTCTCTCCTCTAGTTTCAGTTCTACACTTGAAACTCAAAGAAAAGCACATTTGAATTTTCCTGTGCTGAGACCTGACGTTTCCAACTTTATGTAACCCTTGCAACAGAAGTGTCTTTCTGAAACAAAATGGTCCAGGTACTCTTTGAGGAACTCTCACTTCTATGGCTCATTGCCCCCACCCAGAGAGAACACAAAAGTCTATTTAGTTGGTTATAAGAATGCCATTATCTTAGACTGTTCAAATCAGTCTCTATTTTCTACTCCAGGTAAGGATATGTTGATTCCATCAAGATTTATTCCTCATTCCTGTGTAGAAAGCTGCCTCACGCATACATCAATCCTTGCCACTGAATCCTACAGAATTTAGAGAAGCACTTCTATTCTCATCCAATGTCTTTCAGCCTCCTCTCCTCCAGGTCAGTGGGGCTGGTTTATACAATCTACCCTTGGGTGATCTCCAAAAGGTAAAGGGATAGAGTGGAGCCACTGGCCCCAGCAACTTCTCTCTACGTGGGCACCTATGACTCCAGGGAGTGGAATAACCTCTCTCTGTGTTTACACCCTCTTTTCATTTCAGACAGTCTGGATGATATGATTATCTAGCTACTTACTGTTGTCTCACCAAAGGTCTGCTTTAGTTTATAAAATGGAAATGAGTAGAGATGTGATAGAAAGGACATATACCTTAAACCCAAATCTAAGTTCTGACATTTACTAGTTGTGTGATCATAGATATGTCATTTAAGTATCCTGAGCCTCAGTTTCCTAATCTGTGAAAGGACAATGCTAGCACTTGTATCATCTAACCTTGTAGAATTGTATGAAGAAAGCACTTTGTAACCTGCAAAATGCTATTGAAATGAAGTTATTATTATTATCAGTAACAAAAATAATAAATCTTGGGAGTAACTTGAAATTGTATCTTATAAATATCAAGATCTGAGAATAGATACCCATCAACAAATTATTCTGGCAAACAGAAAGCAGAATTTAATTTGAAGAAAATATCGAGCAGCTGGAATCTAGAAACAGCACCTAAATGACAAATAGAACGAGTTCCAACTCTGCCATAAATAGTGTGGTTGCAGAGAAGATTATTGGTTATGTCATAAAAAGGCTACATGATAATGATGGAAAGAGCATCGAACTTGAGAGTTAAAACACCATATTGGATCCTGGCTCCACCACATCCTAGATATCAAGTCTTAAAATTCACCTAATTTCTCTGGCTTAATTTTTCTTATATGTAAATGAAGTTTATTAACACTCCTATTAACTAACTCAAAAGGCTGTTGTGAGCATCAAATGAGATAGTATATGTAATGCATTTTGTAATTTTTTTGTAATTCTGAGGCTACTTCAAGACATATAACTCCTTACCTCCATGACTGCCCTGTGAAAACAGACCCCTCAGCAAAGGACATGTTAAAATTCTAATGATCATAATTCACACTTGCATATCCCTTCCAAAATGCTTTCACATATTATCTTATTTGATTCTCTCACAGATCCTCTATGAATTATGTAGTGAGGGCAGGAATTAATATTTTCATTCGACAAAGGATCAAACTAAGGTCTTGATTAAACAACTTGCCCCAAGTCACACCATGAGAAAATGGCAGACCCCAGACTACAGCTCAGGTTTTCTGACTCCCAGCCCAATCTTCATTCCACTAGAGCCCACTGCTTCTGAAAGACACCGGGTCCCATTTGCTGATGTCCTTCATAAAGTGTAGAACCCAGAACTGAACAGATTATTTCAGGTGTGTTCTAGAGTTTAATAGATTGATTGTCTTCTACTTAATGAATTTTACAGCTTCAGTGGAACACAAGAAATCATCTCATATAGCCAGATGCCTCCTAGTAGGCTAAGTATTATTATTCACTTTTGATAAGTGATATTCCCAAGTCCAGAATAGGGAAACAACTGACCTAAGATTAAACAGGTAGTAAGTGTTCTTCAATTCAGTCATTTTTCAGTCACTTCTGACTCTTCATGACCCTATTTGAGGTTTTCTTGGCAAAGATACTAGAGTAGTTTGCCATTTCCTTCTCCAACTCATTTTACAGATGAAGAAACCAAGGCAAGTAGAGACTAAGTGACTAAGAGTCACACAGCTAGTCAGTATCTAAGGTCTCATTTGAACTCAGGTCCTCCCGGCTCCAGGCCCAGCATTCTGTCCAATGTACCATTTAGCCAGGATTAAAACTTAGGTCTCCTGGGTCCCAGTTCTTTCTACAATACTTCCTACTATAACATAGGCAAAAGGAAATGGCTTGAGCTTTGACTGACCTTCCCAGACTGAAATCATGTGACTTCCCCTCATAAATGCCACACAGCCAAACTTACCTTCCTGCTATTCCCCATACACACCATTCCATCCCCAGTATGCTCAGGTTGTCAGCTCTGCTTGGGATATGTTCCCCTCATCTCTACCTTGCAGAGGCCTTCACTTGTTTCAAGGATATACTCAATGACAGAGGATTCTGGGAAAATGGAGCAGGTCAGAAAATTCCAAGCTCTCAAGATTTTCCCCCACAGAAGAGTTAAAATAGCACCTTAGGGCAAACAGCGTATGGGTGGAGATAAATAAAAACAGGGGCATAACCAACTGAGGTCCTCCTGGGACAATTTGAGAAGATCAGAAGAAAAATCCCAGGAGAGGTTTGGTCCCTGTGAAGAGCAAACACCTCCAAGCTAGGTTCCATTTGCAAGCAACTAGCCTCTTAAATAACAAGTGGTAAAAAAGGCTTAGTTGGTTTGAGAGACTTTCTCAGCCCCAGGGTAGTGAGGGGAGTTAAGCATCTGAGTCCAGGAAGATGGAGGGAACCTTTGCTGGCCAGGAACGCCAGATCCAGCTTTGCTACAAAAAGTGACAGGGGTGAGAAGGAACCAGCACACACCAGCGGAGTGCAGAAGCAGCGGGGCAGAAAGACCCTGGCTGTGGGCACTTACAGGAGACTGGAGGTTTGCTTCTGGTTTCAGGCTGGAGGGAAGAACTGAAGACTGGGGCAAGAGACACCATTTCCCATACCCCAGGACTACAGGTGACTACAAATAATTAAGCTATCACCGCAAAAAAAAAAAAAAAAACCACAGGCAAAGGAGAAAGAACTCAACCAGAGAAAACTATTGTAGGAATAGTGGGGTTCATCTTCAGAGGAAGATATTGAAATAAAGTAGCACCCAAAGAGTAATGGCAAATGGTCACCTACCCCAAAAGAATTCATAGAAGATCTTTAAAAAGACTTGAAAAACCAAATGACAGAGATGGAGGAAAAATTTAAAAAGAAAATAGAGTAATCCAAGAAAAACAAGAAGCGTATGAAAGGAAAGTCAACCAATTAGAAAAAGAGATTCAGAATCTTAAGGAAGAAAATGATGCCTTGAAAATTAGTATTGGGAAAAGTGAAGCCAGTGAATTATAAGAGATCAGGAAATGATTAAATAAAATATGAATAATGAAAAAATACACTCAACTGTCACCTCCTATATGAAGCCTAGGCTGATGCCTCAAATACTAGTCCCTGTTCTAGTGCTTGCTTTATAGTTACTTTCTATGTATTTTGTACATACTTTTCTGTGCATCTGTTGCTTCTTCCCAATAGAAGATTGTCCTCCTTGAGGACAGGGATACTTTTATTTATGTCTTTGTTTCGACAGCACCTAGCACAATGGCACTCAATAAGGAAGGAAGGAAGGAAACAAGGAAGGAAGGAAGGAAGGAAAAAAGGAAGGAGGGAAGGAAGGAAGGAAGGAAGGAAGGAAGGAAGGAAGGAAGGAAGGAAGGAAGGAAGGAAGGAATCTGATCCCTTGCCACAAGCCAGCTCTATGCAATTCAGATAACATAGACTTGTCTTAGTCCCTTTTCTCTTGTCTCACCTACCTTAAAAGAGAGATAAGAAGTCAGAAAGCAACCCAGGAGGCTTTACTTTCTTCCTTGTGCCCAAAGCCTGACAGAGCAATCAAAGAAAACTGGTAAAAGAACTTCGGGAGTTAGGCCGAGGCAGTGGCAGAGATGAATGCTTTCATGAAGCCCTTCTGCCTTCTGGGGAGAGATTAACAGGGTGAAGAAGAAAAATTCCACAATCCAAGAGAC
Organism: Pseudochirops cupreus; assembly: GCA_028627135.1. NCBI lineage: Eukaryota > Metazoa > Chordata > Mammalia > Diprotodontia > Pseudocheiridae > Pseudochirops > Pseudochirops cupreus. Next base: position 286,042,057 of record CM053583.1, on the reverse strand, counting down.
CAAATAAGATTACTTTCAGGAACACTGTTCTATAAGTCATGTCCCATTTGATCAGAAAGATAGTCTCTGGGCTAGATCTTTGATCATCAGAGCTGAAGTTCCTTTCCCCAAACCTGCTGATGGCCTGCATTCTCAGGATAAAACATAAATAAAACTTCAAAAGAGATGATGAATAAATTAAACAAACAGATAAAATAAAAACAAAAAGCATGCTTTCATCCAGAGATCTGGACCAGATGGAGCCAAAAGGTCCTAAAAACCCAAGTGGAAGGCGGTGAATATTTGTTCCCATTATTTCTTTTTTTTCCTTTTTTTGGAGGGGAGAAGGCAAGGCAATTGGGGTTAAGTGACTTGCCCAAGGTCACACAGCTAGTAAGTGAGTCAAGGGTCTACGGCCACATTTGAACTCAGGTCCTCCTGACTCCAGGGTCAGTGCTCTATTCACTGCATCATCTAGTTGGCCCTGTTCCCATTATTTCACTAATATTGGGTAAAGGAAGGGGATGATGGCAAGAGAAAACTCTCCACTATTGAAAGTCAGGATGCATTATCTTTCATTCTTGGAGAAAAAAACTCTGGTTTATTTACTCAGTTGATGTCATTGGTTGTTGATTAAAATTTTCTTCCACCTGTTTGAAAATGATGATTGTTATGGTTATTGGTGCAAGGAGTTTCTAATGTCCCCCTAGAAATTGCAATTCATACAGACACGCTAATAAGGCGGCTGAGACTGTTAGTCCCTTTTGGTCTGCAGGACAAGATGCTTTTTCCAATCTCTTAGCTCATCAAACCACATAGACAATCTAGGGGTAAACAGAGAAGTGTAGTGGAAAGAAACCCAGAAGTCAAAACACTTAACTTCTAGGCTGGACACTGACAGTAACTGGCTGAATGGTTTAAGAAAAAGTCATTTCATTTCTCTGTGACTCAGTTTTCTCCTTTGTAGAGAAAAGGGAAACACATTTAATTTTTTTCCCCTAAAAATGGTCTGAAGGTTTCATTAGACTGGAAACTCAATTGGGATCAGCAATATGGTATGACCCCTCCTGGATCACTGCCTTGTTAAGGCAAAGGGGCTTGTGTAACTCAATGAAACTATGAGCACCATGCAGAGTCATCCAAGAGGGACAGGTCATAGTGGAGATTTCTTTTTTTTTAAACCAAATATTTACTATTTTTTATTAGATTATATTAACAGTAACAACTGGCAGCTGAGGCATAAGGATTTAGAATTATATATATATATATATATACACACACACATATATGTATCTGTACCAGACAGATGCGGTATGTTAACAAGATTACCAAGTATTCACCACATCATCAATCTTGAGAATGCTTCATACTGCTTCAGTAGGTAGGGTCAGAGAGAGCACTGACCAACATCAACAAAGGTTGAACCACTAACTCCCCCAAAATGTTGGAAATTCCACCCTTTCAGATATTAATCCCTGCAGTGGTATCTCCCTGAGCATGCCAATTTCTTAAATCTGTTACAGTAGAAAAGGGATTAAGGCCTTCATTTTCAGCTAGAGTAGATGGAATGACTTCCATAGCATCTGCAAAAGCTCGGACACAGTATGATTCCATCCCACTCAAAGTGCATGAATATTCAGTTAAACCCAAGGCCAACTCTATCTCTGGAGCACCACCTCCTGCAATCAGCACTCTCTTTTTCACTAAACAGTGAATAACACACACAGCATCAGGAACTGAACGCTCAGCTTCTTCAATCACCAATTTCTTGGATCCATGAACAACAACAGTAACTATCCAGGGTTTGCACAACCTGTAATTTTGAGCTGTTTGCCAGAACCATTTAAGTTGACCTCTTCTGCTAGCTCAGCAGAGCCAAGCATTTTAGGAGTGAACTGGTCAATATGGGCAACTGGTTTGGTTCCAATCATTTTATAAATAAATTCAATGTCTTCTCTTTCAATATCTTTAACCACCATAATCTTCGTTTTGTTTAGGAAATGTAATGCAAGATCACTAAGAGCATCCCTTAGAATAAATTTCTGTATGAGAATTACATTGCATCCAGATTCCTTAACTTGCTTCACTAAACTGAGAATATAAGTTCTCTCTTCTTGCAATATTCTGTCCATTTGAATATAGTCAGAAACTACAACTTGATTATCATACCTGTTTTAGGAGCAGATAAACAAAACTGAATGAGACCAATCTTAGCTTTTTCAACTCCGGTTATGCCAGTATTTGCCATCTTCTGAGTTAGGACCAATCTTTCCACCAGTTCCATAGCCATCAATTACCCCCCCCCCAAACTTCTTAACTATTTTAATATCTCAAAGATCTACACTAGTAGCTATTGTTGGGTCAATCATCTTCATCATGGCTTCTGTACTCATTGGAGAAAGCAGGCTTGAGTACTGAGAGTACTTTGAGTTTAGTGAAGTGGTCACACTATTTAGTAATATTTCTCTGTCACTCAGTTCCACTCGCTGTGCCATTTTTGTTAAGATTTTGACACCTCTATCCAAAGCTTTTTGGAATGATTCTGAAATGATGGTTCACTGAATCACCTTTTGAAGAAGTTTGGAACAAGAATCCAAAAGAGATCCAGCAATCACAACAGATATGGCATCACCAGCTTCAGTATCCTGTGCTTCAGCAAGCTCCACCAACATTCTGGCTGCTGGATACAAGACACACCTTTGTTTCAAAATTGTAGCATCATCATTGGTAATGGTCACATCACCTTTTCCATCTTGAATCATTTTTTCCATTCCTTTTGGTTCAAGGCTGGTTGTAATCACATCTATAACCACTCTGAAGGCAGAGATGTTGCTGATGCAGATCTGGACCAGTTTGTCCCAGTCCTGCTAAGTGCCTCTTCCCCTGATTCCATCAGGTCCATTGTTCCTGGAACTCATGTTCTCTAGCATAGTCAGTCAGGTTCAGTGAAGTTCTGTGGTGATTTAAGAACCCTGGCTGGACACAGATTGTGTCCAACCCATGGACCAACAGTCTTCAACCAATGCCTCCATGAAGCTTCCAGAAAACAGAGCTTGTACCTGACACAATGGAGAACTCTGACAAAAGGTGATCTCCTGGAGAAGGAAATGGCAAACCACTCCAGTGTCTTTGACAAGAAAACCCCATGTGCTGTATTAAAATGATAAAAGTTTCTACAACAGAAGATGAGCCCGTCAGGTTGGAAGGTGTCTAAAACACTACGGGGAAAGTGAAGAGGACAACTACAAGTAGCTCTAGAGCTATTGAAGCTGGCAGGCCAAAATTAAAAGGAAGCTATGAGTGTGTCTGGTGACAATAAGAAAGTCCCATGATGTAAAGATAAGCTGGATGTATTCAAACAGGAAATAGAAAGATTAAACATTAACATATTGGATGACAGTGAACTTAAATGGATGGGAGTTGGTGAATTTAATTCAAGTTACATCATTACATATACTACTGTGGGCAAAAATCCCTTAGAAGAAATGGGGTAGCACTCATAGTCAATAAAAGGGTCAGAAAAGCAATACTTTGAACATGAGAATGGTATCTATTCAAATCCGAGGTAGACCATTCAACTTCACAGCAATACAAATCAATGATCCAACCACTGATGCAGAAAATGCTAATATTGTTCAGTTCTATGAAGACCTATAATGCCTTCTAGAAATAACACCAAAAAAAAAAAAAGATGCCACATTCATTATAGGGGATTGGAATGCTAAAGTACAAACTCAGAAGATAATTAGAATAACAGGCAAGTTGGACCTTGGAGTACAAAATGAAACAAAGATTGACAGAGTTTTGTCTAGATAACTTTCTGGTCATAAGAAACACTCTTTTTCAACACCCAAAACTCTACACATGGATATCACCAGATGGTCAATATAGAAATTAAATTGATTATATACTTTGCTATATGTAGAAGCTACATATAGTTAGTTAAAATAAGACCAGTAGCTGACTGTGGCTCAGATTATTTTCTTCTTATTGCAAAATTCAGACTTAAATTGAAGAAAGTAGGAAAAACCATCAGACCATATAGATATAACCTAAATAACATCCCTTATGAATATGAAGTAGAGGTGATGAATAGATTTAAGAGATTAGATCTCATAGATAAAGTATCTGAAGAACTATGGACAAAGATTCACAATACTGTATAAAAGGCAACAAAAAAAAATCCCAAGAAAGCAAAATGACTGTCTGATAAGGCTTCATAAATGGCTGAGAAAAAAAAGGGAAACAAAAGGTAAAGGAGAAAGGCAAAGACCTATGCAACTAAATAAAGAATTCCAGAGAATACCAAGGAGAGATAAGAAGGTTCTCTTAAAAGAGCAATGCACAAAAAATAGAAGAAAACAATAGAATGGGAAAGACAAGAGATCTCCTCTTGAGAGAACTTTTGAGATAATGAGGGAATGTTTCCTACAAAAATAGGCATGATAAAAGACAAAATGGTAAGTACTTAACAGAAGTAGAAGAGATTAAGAAAAGGTGGGAAGAATGCACAAAAGAACTACACAAGAAAGATCTTAATATCACCCATAACCACAAAGGTCTTGTTAGTGATCTAGAACAGACATCCTGGAGAATGAAGTCAAATGGGGCTCAGGAAGCACTGCTTACAATGATTGAAGGTGACAGAATTCCAACTGAGCTATTTAAAATCCTGAAAGATAATATTGTTAAAGCGCTGTACCCCGAGCAAATTTGGAAAACTTAGTGGCCAAAGGATTGGAAAAGATTAGTTAACATCC
>CM053583.1:286017614-286036818 GCA_028627135.1 Pseudochirops cupreus | reverse complement strand
TTATATGTATATATATATCTCTCACCTCTCCAATCCATCTTTTACATGGCTGCCAGAGTATTTTAGTCTCATCAGTGATTATAATGGAGAAAAAAAGCATTGTATTATAAATAGAGGAATCCGCTTTGGAATCAGGAAGGTCTGGGTTCAAATCCTTTTTCTCTAACACATGCTATATGACCATTGTCTAATCACTTAAACTTTCTGAACCTCAGTTTTCTCCTTTTCAAAAGAAGATAATCATAGCATCTACTTTAAAGGGTTGTAGGAAGGATCAAAGGAGATAAAATATGTAATGTATGTATGATATATATATATATATGATATATCACCTGATTCTCACAATAACCTCATCAGGTAGGTGATATTGGTATCCTGATTATACAGATGAAGTAATTGTGACACATAGAGGTTGTGATGTGCCCAAGGTCACTCAGCTAGTGTTGAAGTCAGGATTCAAACCCAGGTCTTCTTGACTCCAAGTGTAGGGATCTATATACTATACCCTGCTTCCTAGCAAAGAGGATAACAGTTGTGACATAGTAAGAAGAATATTAATGCAGAATCCAAGTGATTAACAAGAACCGGTTTATGAGAAGAAGGCAGTAATAATACTCAAGGTCTCACTTGTCAATATACAAGGGCACAGAGAATAAGTGATAAACAGAATGAAGTAGTGATCTAATTTTGAGCAGATAAATGAAACTTTGTGCAGATTACAGAGAGTGAATGGGGTTTGAGCCACAAAATGACAAACCACAAATGATTAGTTCGAAGAAACTTCAGAGCCCGTGTAGTCCAATCCATAATGAACAAGAATCTCCTTCCTAACGTACCCGATAATGTACACTAACGTATGTAATGACCATCCAAGTGCTCATATAGCTTCTCTTGAACAAGTCTAAGAAGGGGGAAATTCCCTCCCTCTCAAAGGCATCCACTTTCCATTTTTGGATAATTTTAATTGCGAAAAAGTGTTTCCTTTCATTAAGCTTAAATCTTCCTCATGTAACACCCACTCATTACTCCCAGTTCTACCATTTAGGACCAAGTAAAACTGGTTTAATTTCTCTCTCACATGACAGTCACTCAAATGCTTGGAAATAATTATCATGCTCTCCCTAAGACTTCTTTTTCTTAAGGCTTAACAACCCTAGTTTTTAAATCTAGCCTCCTAAAGCATGACCTTGAAAACCTTCATCATGCTTGTCACGGAGCTTTGGATATGATCTAACCCATACATTTTCTTCCTAAAATGTGGCCCCCAGAACTAAACACAATACTCTATATGTCTTCTGCTCAAGGTATAGTGGGACTCATTAATACCTCCTTCGCCCAGAGAATGAGTATTCTTAAAGCAGGTTAAGATTGTAAAAACTTTTTTGATAAGACACATCTTAATAAGCTAATGTTTAGTCATACTATTGCTATCTTGCACTTATAAAACTGATTTCTTAAATAAAAATATAATGCTTTATGTTTATCCCTATCAAATTATGATATAATATATATTATATTAAATTATAGATTTGGTTCACAATTTAGCCCATTGAGATGTTGTTGTTGTTTAGTGATGTCTGCCTCTTTGTGATTCTATTTGAGGTTTTATTGGCAAAGACACTGGAGTGGTTTGCCATTTCCTTTTTTACATTCATTTTCCAGATGAGGAAACTGAGCCAAACAGGGTTAAGTGACTTGTCCAAGGTCATAAGCTAGTAAATATCTGATGCCAGATTTGAACTCAGGCAGATGAGTCTTCCTGATTCCAAGATTACTGTGTCACCTAGCTGCCCAATTAAATTATATCCCTATTAAATTATAATATAAATTATATTAAAATATAGATCCATTAACAGTTTTAGCCCAAAATCTTCTTAGAGATCATCTAATCCCAATCTCTTTTTTTAGAGATGAGAGTACATATGTCATCCAGGATCATACAATTGGTTCATGGTAAAGACAGAGGTAATGAGTAGGATATGGCAATGGAAGGTACGTTTTATTCAAAAGGAACCGAACAGCTAGCAGGGATGGTGGAGCAGTATGGTCTATTAAGAATATATAGTGATATGAGGAAATTTTGAACCATAAGGTCATGTGATGTAATACATTTGAATGAAGATCACTGGAGGAAGAAGCAGAAGCCTTTTTATGTTACAAGTATAGTACAGATCACCTGATCAGCACAAAAGATGCATGATAAGTTTGGGAAATAGTTTGCAAGTCTTGAATGCAAGGCTTATATTGTACTAATTATATTATACTGATCATGTGGACATCTGTCATAACTTTATTCTAAAAGAAAAGCATTTGATGAATCCTTGATTCACAAAAAGTGGAGAAAGCAATAATAGGAACTATTCTTCTAGACTTGATTCTGATCAATAAGAAGGAACTGGTTGCCAAAATGGAAATGACAAAACCTAGGAGTAAGTGACTAGCTTCTTAGAGTTTATGCTTGATAAGGAAGGGAACTTCTACTGATGAACATCTTTGATTCATCAGTATAGCATAGAGGTGATCCTAGGTTCCTGATGGATATATCAGAAGAATGTAAGCCAAGATCTGTCATATCATGCTTGGAAGGCCTTGGGCATGAGTGTAGGGACAGAATGTATTCCTGAAACCTGAGGTTTAGTCCATCTAAACTTGTGCTGGGCTAGCCTCCAGGTGATAAATTTTGTGACAAGAGCAACTCTTGAAGTTCCTCTAAGTCAGCGGTTCTCAACCTGTGGGTTATTTTCAATTTGTAACAATGAAAATACATCCTACATATCAGATAGATTCATAACAGTAGCAAAATTACAGTTATGGAGTAGCAACGAAAATAATTTTATGATTGGTGGTCACCACAACATAAGGAACTGTATTAAAGGGTCACGGCGTTAGGAAGGTTGAGAACCACTGCTCTAAGTTGTAGAAGGGTCATACTCTGCATTTGGTGGAGGGACTATCCTAACTAGTGAAATTTGCAGAGCCTTGACATATTGAAGATAAGAAGGAGGTAACTAGATATGGTTTTTACTCTAGATTTTGAGAAAATTGATTAAAAAGTGTTTTGGGAAGAATAAATAGAATCCTATGTCCTAAAAATCTTCAGGAGAACTTGCCTCAATTTGGAAAGAATATTTTTCAAGAATAAAATTCTGATGACACAGAGATAAATGATTCTGATGAAAAAGGAAAAGAGGAACATATCCAAAGAGACTGATCTGGCTGCATAGGAAACTCATCAACCAACTTAGAAAAAAAAAGAACTTGAATGAAAAATAGAAATGTGGGCAGTTAATGGAGGATGAAAGCAAGTATAGTGCTTTAAAAATATAATCAGGAGAATGAAAGCTCAGAACAAGCTGAAAGTCTATGTCAACAAGTCACCAAATGTTTATTAGGAACTTACTGTGTGCCAGGCATTATGTTAAGAGCCTGGAATAGAAATATAAGCAGAAAGAAAGATAGTCCCTGCTCTCAAGGAGCTTACATTCTAATGGGGGAAGACAGGGTGTAAAAAAACTGAAAAATGTGTACATGTGAAAATGCAGTTATGAGGAGCAGTGACAGGATAGAAAAAGTCTTCTAGAGAATCATGAGTCCAGCCTGGAAAGAAATGAAGACATCATTGGCCTGGATCTCCTCCTTAAAAAGTACCTTCTGGGAAGAATTAGCTAATCAGAGAGAGAGAGACTGCAGAAGTAGATAGTTCTTCCAGTGTGAGAAGTCCAGAGTTAGAGTGAGCTTACAGATCAAAGAGGTTTCTATGGTATGATAGACAAATGTTGTGGGCTTTGGAGTGTAGCCTGGAGAAGAATGAATGATATGAATACTAAGGATAATGAATAGGTTGTTTTGAAGTATGTTGGAGGAAATAGGAAAATCAAAGAATCAAAAGGACTGCTGCTTGGACATAGGTAAGATGAAGCTAACAGATAATGGAAAGAGAACAACTACTCAATTTTTATTTAATGTGTTTTCTCTATGGATTTTCAGACTTATTCAAAATAAATTATCAGGAAAATGAAGCCAAAGATAAATGAGGAAGTAGTAAGAAAAAAACAAACAAACAAACAAAAGCAAAACCTAGCTGCACTTAATGAGTTCCAATCCCAGGGGACTAAAACAACTTGTTAATTTGATTGCCAAGGTACTGTTGGTATTCTTTTAAATTTTTTTTTTTGTGGGGGACAAAGAAATGGTTTCTCAGGACTAGTGAAAGAAAAATATTGTCTTGATTTTCAAAATGGAAAAAGACTGGATTCTTGAAACTCCAGGAAGGTTACCATGACTTTGATCACTTGTGAAATTTTGCAACATAGTTTCTGTGAGCACTAAGCAAGGGAATCAATGGTCTCCAAGAACTAACATTTAGAAGAGATCATGTCATGTTAATTTCTTTTCCCTTTTTTAGGGGGAGAAAGACTGATAGATTGGTAGGTCAAGGGAGTGAGATGAAAAAAGGATACTAAGATTTCCCAAAGGCATTTCAAAGAATCTGAGAGTCCAAGACTTTCATATTTGAAAGACCAGAGATGCCATCTATCCCAGCTTGGGCCTGAACGATTATCCCTTTTAGAAAATACTTTACAAAAGTGATGGATAAAGTATTTTGTAAAGGGGATAATTTTCACTTGAAGACTTCTAGTGAGGGAGAAACTCACTACTTCCCAGGATAGCCTGTTTCAGTATTACATAGCTCTGACTGTTGGAAAGATTTTCCTTACTTTGAGCTGAAATCTGCTCTTTTGCAAAGTCTATTAATTTCTCCTAGTTCTGTCCTCTGGAGCAAAGCTTAAATTTAATCCTCTTGCACATCACGATCCTTAAAATACTTGAACTTAGCTATCATATGCATACTTTTTTTTTCCAGAGGAAGCATTCCTAGTTCCTTCAACCAGTCCTGATAAAGCATGAACTAAAAGCGCATTCACAGTGCAGATAATCCTTCTCTGCATGGTCTCAGGTTTAGCAATGCCCTTCACAAAACAATGTCTAGAACTGAGTACACTATTGCAGATAGTGTCTGATCAAGGCAGAGCTCAGGAGAGCTATTGCTTCCCCAGTGTTAAACACCATGCCTCTCTAAGTGCAGCCACAGGTTATATTAATGTTTCTGGCAGCAATAGCACACCATTACCTCATATTAAACATGCAGTCTATCTAATTTAACCTTTGTATCTTTTTTCAGAAGAATTAGTCTAGCCAATCATATCTCCCCCATATTGTACTTAGGAAGTTAATTTTTTGATCTCTACATTTATTTCTATTTTAGTTCCTTTTTAACAGATTCAGTCAATGTCTTTCTAGATTTCTAGGTCTTTCATGATAGGTAAGGTAGAGAAAAGTGTGTGTGTATGCGTGTGTGTGTGTGTGTGTGTGTGTGTGTGTGTGTGTTTGTGATGTGTGGAGGATATTTATAATTGGGTAGATTTAGAAGTGGCTGCATAACTAGACCCAAAGAAAGTGATTAATGGATCAATATTACTATGGCACGTTCTACTGTAGTATTCTAGAAATCTGTCCTTGTACCTCTACTGTTCAACATTTTAATGAATGAATTAGATGAAGGAGCATATGGCATGCCTATCCATTTATAGATTACAAGAAGCCAGAAAGGGTAGCTACCATATTGGATCAAAGAAATCCAAGGCTATCTTTTACAGGTTAGGACTATAGACTGAATCCAATAAGATGAAATTTAATTGGGATAAAATGTAAAGTCTTATAAAGTGTCCAGAAGTTAAATAGATTACTTTATGAGATTGCCTGCGATTGAGTGCACAAGGACAGACTGAGAGATGTGGTTAAATAAAAATTCAAGTGAAAAAGATCTGAAACATTTTAGTGAATTGTAAGTTTACAATTAGAGGTAACTCTGTGATATGGCAGCCAAAAAATACCCCCAACAAAAAATTAACGTGATTTTTGACTGCATTAATAGAAGTATTATGTCCAGAGAAAGGTGTGTGCTGTCTTCTGCAAAATATCTCTGGAGGGCTGTATGTAGTTTCAGGCAATATGTTTTAGAAAAGACATTGGCAAGCAGGAAAATGTCCAGTGGAGGGCAACCAGCATAGTGATGGGGTAGTAATCATGCCCTATAGGACTGATTCAATGAACTAGATAAATTGAACAAAATAATAAATTATTTGGCGCATGGAGTGGGTGTGGGGCAATGACAGGAGGTATTTATAGGACTATCATAGGGAAGAAAGATTATGTTTTGCTTGGCTTTTTAGGGCAGACCTAGAAGAAATGAGTTCAGAGAGTCTTATTTTGAATTTAACAAAAACATCAGCAAACTTACAACTAAGAAAATCAAATGAAGAACTTTGTGCCTCAGTTTACCTTATCCTATTACACAATTGCAGTGGTTCAAAAGTGTAATAGTCTTTCTCAGGAGATCATGGGCTACCTATCCCTGGGAATCTATAAAATGAAAGGGATGGACTACAAATGTTAGCTACTCCTACTCCTCAGAATTATAATCATAATCTATTTATTTTGAGGTTTGATCTCTCAATCTTGCCTAGACTGGGCCTGAGTCTACTACAGATCTGCATGGGAGTTTTGACCTGTTTCATTTCTGACCTATTTGTCCCTCTGTAGGCAACTTGATGGCTCCCTTCACTCCTGGGGCCTCAACGTGCTGTTGCTAGATTTAGGGTAGACACTCATGAGAGTGGCTAAGAGTGACTTTGTTCACAGCTTATTATTATTATTATTAATTATTATTATTATTATTAGGTGAACTAGGTGCTTCTGTGTTCAGTTTTAACTCTGAGCTTCTGTGATGATACGTCCAACAGGCTAAGAACTGAATGTCTTTTGCAGACTGTCGTCAACTTAACAACCTGCAAAACTCAACTTTTCATTAACTTTGACTCATCAAACTGACACAGTTTGGTTGGGTAAAAAAAAATTAAAATCCAGAAAGATCTCCAGACTCTTTGCAAATTGTTTCACGAGGTTTTAGAAGTGTTGCATTAGGATAGAGTGTGACATGCGAGAAAATTAAAATACTATTATAGATTTCCTTTCTTTGGCTCTGATTTCTTAGTAGCAATTACTAGTCTGCAAACATCTACAGAATGCAGACTGCAGCAAGTTGCAGATGGCAGAAGAATGCAAATCAATGTGGACATTGACCTGGCATGTATGTGGAAATGACAATGCATTGGAAAGCTAGGACAGTGATGAGGTACCTGCTTCTCTTCTGAGTTCTCTTAGCTAACGAGAAGGGTTTGGACCACAGGAATTTGCATTGGGAGCTGAGCAGCGTATGTGGAGAGCCTTTGCAAGTCAGAAACTGCAGAAAAAGAAAACAGTGAAGCTGCTGGTAGCTGGGGCATCCTTTGATTCCCTCGAACTGAAACAAGAAATTTTAGCAGCATGAAGCACAGAGAAATTTGTTAGCACCCCACCCCTCCCCCTAACAAAATGCCTTCATTTGCTTGTTGCAAAGTTCTGTAGAAAGAATTGCACTTACCCTGGAAGGTGATGGGCTCTGCCTGTGTTGAGGAAAGTCAATGCTTTTCAGGGTGTTGACTCTACATGTTCTAAAATTATAAGACTGGGGGATCATGCCACAAGCAAAGAAATCTATGTTCTTAGGAGTCATTCTGACTACATGTCCAGTGTGTGAAGTAAAGTTCTAGATTCGACTCAGTTTGTAGGTCACATGTCATTATGTATGTTCAATGGGACTGCTTTTGAGGCAGAGAAAAAAAATTCTTCTCACTGCTAAATTTTAAAAATAGCACTTAAAGCAAAATATAGTAGGATAACATGTACACGCCAAATACATGTAACCCTGAAAGCAGGAATCAGATGTCCTGGAGCTCCTGGTTCTGACGCACAGTTCATTGGTTAAAAGTCTTGAAAAATGACAATGGAGAAGAAATATAATCAAAACTGGAGAAATTATGAGCAGATATGGAGCAAGTGAATTTGAAGTTGTGACCAAACTCCAGGATCCTCAAACTGTGAGATACTTGTTTAAACTTGACAGTTTTATCACATCTAAAAAGTGAGGCAGTATTGTGAAGAACACTGGAGTCAGGCAATGTTGTTTTGAATCTCAGTTCCCACATTTATTGGCCAAATGACCATAGGCAGTCAACACTTGATTTCTTCCCCTTTACCTTTTGTATTCTGGCTTCAGTGGAAATGGTTCTGTCCAAGGTTCCCAATGACCTCTTAATTTCTAAATTTGATGACATTTTCTTGGTCTTCATGCTCTTTTACTCCTCTAAAGTATTGGATCTCTTTGTCCTCCTCAATACTCTCTCCTCCTTGGATTTTCATAAAACTTCTTTCTCCTGGTTCTGGTTCCTGTCTGACTATGTCTTCTAAGTCAGTTTTACTGTATTATCATCCATGAACCATCCCCTAACCATAGAAGTCCCCTCAAGGTTCCAACCTGGAACCTCTTCTCCACCTTATTTTTCAATGGGTATCCCCAGTTCTTAGTAGAGTGCTTTGTACATATTAAATGCTTAATAAATGCTTCATTCATTTATCGTAAGACTGAGGGAATGTCCAACTCTCAAAGACTTATTTGCAGACTAAGGACCAACTGTTGTTAACAGATGGAATTTGCTCCTAAGGAGCTCCTTATACCAATTAAATCACAGGTCCAGTTTAAAAAAAAAGTTTTCCTACCTCTCTCATAGAATTGTTGTAAAGAAAGCACCTTATCAAACTTAAAGCCCCTTGTAAAGATAAGGTTGTATTTTTAAATTATTACCACTTTATTGATGGTAAATGTAAAGAATCTGTAACTCCCAAAATATGGCCAAGACTGAAAGTATGATTAAGTTCAGTAAGGGCTTAAATAAATCCAAGTATAATAAATATACGAAGGGTCATGAAGAGGAAGTCAATTAATCATTCAGTCAATCAACATGCCTTCATCAAGCTTTTACTATATGCCAGGAAACTGCTAGGGGATACAAAGTTAGGGATGGCTCCTTACTGGGCATCCCTTGGTGCATCTGTCCCAGAGAGATTTCTTGTCTGCTTTGGCCATTAAGTGGGCACAGACTGGGGTTTCTAATCTTCACTGGGCTCACTGCCAAACCCTGTGGCCAGAGGCAGGGCTTTCTGGTGCAAGATTATACATTGGTAACTGTCAGCAGGAGGAAGATGAGGAATGTTCTTCATTCTATGTCCTTTTTTTTCTTTAAATTAGTTTATTTAATTTTAGTTTTCAATATTCTCTTCCATAATCTTTTGAGTTTTAAATTTTTTCTGCCTCCATCTCCTCCCCCTTCTCAAGATGACGTTAATATGATAAAGACTCTACACATATATTCTTTCTAAACATTTTCACATTAGTCATGTTGTAAAGAAGAATCAGAATGAATGGGAGAAACCATAAGTAAAAAAGAAAAAAGAGAGAGAGAGCAAATAGTATGTTTCGATATGCATTCAGATTCTGTAGTTCTTTCTCTGGATGTGGATAACAATTTCCATCATGAGTCTTTTGGAGTTGTCTTAGATTCTTTCATTGCTGAGAAGAGCTAAGTCTATCAAAGTTATTCATTCTACAATGTGGCTGTTACTGTGTACAGTGTTCTCTTGTTTCTGCTCATTTCACTTAGCATCAGTTCATATAAGTCTTGCCAGATTTTTCTGAAGTGTGCCTGCTTATCATTTCTTATAGCACAATATTATTCCATTACATTCATATACCACAACTTCTTTGGCCATTCCCCAGTTGGTGGGCATCCTGTCAATTTCCAATTCCTGACCAGCACAAAAAGAGCTGCTGTACATATTTTTGTGCATGTGAATCATTTTCCAATTTGTATGATCTCTTTGGGATACAGCCCGAGAAGTGGTATTGCTGTTTTTTAAAATGCAGCTGCAATGTTCAATTGTGTGCTAGAAGTCTGGAGATCCTGACAAGCAAAGAACTGGAGCCATTTGGAGTCTGCCACATGTTTGGCAAGGACGTAAATATCAGAGGTTCAGAGGGGACTGAAGGAGGAGGAGCATTCTAAAGGTGCTTCCTTCACAGAATGTAAATACTAAAAATTCAATGTCTCCAAAGGAGTTTATTACTTTACCCCCTAAAGTCACTCCTTCTTTGGACTTTACTCATGCTTTCTGGGGTGCCACCATCTCCTCTAGCTTCTGTGTTCAAACTTTGGTGTTGTCTTTGACTCTTTCCTTTCTCTCATTTCTTACATTCATTTCAGGTCCTGTTGGTCCAACCTCTAGTCCAGACTTTCTCTTGCTTCTGTCCCTCTCTATCGTCATCATCATCATCATCATCATCATCATCATTATCATCATAGTACTAGTTCTCATTAGGAATGTATGTGGCATCCACGGAGGACTAACACCTCTGGTATGAGGGCTTGCCAAGTTCTTTTCAGGGCTGCTCATACACCTATGGTGTTCACCTTCCACCCAACTTTCATCTGTAGCATTTGCAGAGGCCACACCCTGTAAAAAGTGTTTTAGCAGAGGATCTAAACCAGGTTGAGCGTAATTGATAGGTCCCAAACCCGTTGGTGTGTTAGGGAGATATCTACTCCAAGCATCTGAGGACTTCCCCTGGTAGAATGGATGAATGAGAACCATTTGTTCCAACAGCCATGAAGATAACTGAAGTAGGTGCTGTGGAACACTTAATTTGGTCAGACCTCAAAGATGCCAAGGTTGTCCACTGAATCCCAGGTCATTGCCAATTGTCTTGACGTTTGTCTTGTTACTGGATTTTGATGACTCTGGAAGAGAGAGTGAGGCTGATACCTTTGTGCAACTCTGCTTTACTTCAGTACCATTCATACAAGTCAAGTCACCACCCCCTGATGTCATTGGTCTTCTTCCAAATGAAAGATGAACAATGAGTTCTCATTAACACCTGTGTAGTTTACTGTGTTATCCTCCCAACAGATCTTCTCACTTCTATTTTCTCCTCTCCATAACCCACACTTTGTACTGTTTCCAAACTTATCTGCCTTATGCATAGATCTGGTCACGTTACTCTACTGAAAAATATATAGGCAGCTAGGTGGTAAGGTGGATAGATTGTGGGAGCTAATTTTGAATCCTGCCTCAGGTACTTACTTCCTCTATGATCCTGGGCCAGTCACTTAACTTTTCCTGCCTCAATTTCCTCATTTGTAAAATAAACATAATGATAGCACCTCCCTCACAAGGTTGTGATTAAAATTGAATGAGTTAACATTTGCAAAGTATTTTATAAAACTTAAAGTGTTACATAAATGATAGCTATTATTTACAATAGTGGGCTACTGAACAAATTAATAATACTTTACCTTATATTCAGAGTCATCCACAATCTTTAATTTTAAAAATATGTATAATATTCCTCTCCTCCACACAAACCATACTCCAGCCAACTGGATTATTACTTTTCTTCTGAACATGTCCTATACTTTCCCACCTCTATGTCGTTTTCATACTATTTCCTAAGACTGTCCTCCTTGCCCCTCTTTAGTTGGTAAATTACCACCTATCCAAGATCAAATCCAATCTCCTCCCTGGAGCCTTGTTTAATGTTCCCTTGTAGTAATGAATGACTTTTCCTCCTTCAGATCTCACATAACATTTTATTTTGTACTTCTTTATTGTGCATTGCAATTATTGTTATAGTCTTAATATATTATGCTGCTGTCCAGTCATTTTCAGTCAAGTCCAATTCTTCATGACCCCTTTTGGGGTTTTCTTGGCAAAGATACTGGAGTGTGATTTGCCATTTCCTCCTCTAGCTCATTTTTTAGTTAAGGAACTGAGGCAAGCAGGGTTAAGTGACTTGCCCAGCATCACACAGCTGCTAAGTGTCTGAAGCTGTGTTTGAACATCTTTCTTCCTGACTCTAGCCAGTGCTTTGTCTGCTGTGCACCTTATAGTTATCTGTAAATGTGTTCTCATCCCCCCACTGACCCCTGCCACTGTCAGAAGGAGTACTGTCTTGAAGGCAGGGGTTCTGTCTTTCCTAAACTTATTGCCTAACACAATTCTCTGTACATAAAAAAACCCATTTATTCATTTATTTATTTTGTTTTTTGGAGGGAAAGGTAAGGCATTTGGGGTTGTGACTTGCCCAAGGTCACATGGCTAGTAAGTATTAAGTGTCTGAGGCTGGATTTGAACTCAGGTCCTCCTGACTCCAGGGTCGGTGCCCTATTCACTGTGCCACCTAGCCACCCCACAATTATTTGTCAAACTCGTTTGTTCTTGAGGTTATAGAACTGAGTGTTGTCTGTGAACATGGCTTTCATCAGCTTTCAGTTTTCAAGTTTAACCTTTCTACTTTCTGTTTTTCACTGGTGGTTTACCTGTAGCTATGTTCCCTTTGACTCCTATGACGAGCAGTCGGTATGTACTGAGGGACTACGAATCTGTTTTATTTTATTTCGAATATATTTGATTGACATATTTCCTTTCATATTACCTATATATTTTTAATGTATTCCCTCCTCTTCCTATTATTCTTTCTTTTCCTTTTCCTCCTTCTCTTCCAGCTCCTCCTCCCAGAGAGTCATTCCTTATAACAAAGAAGTAAATCTATTTTCATATTAGTCTAAAGCAAATTTGATTATTAAAGACAAAAGTACAGCTGTAAAATCATAATTTATCATCTATTCATTTGTGTTACCCTTTCTCTTGTCCTCCATTAATTAACCAGCTAATTAACAATAATTTCTTCAGTGACTATCCTGTGCTTAGAACTGTGGTGTGTGTGTGTGTGTGTGTGTGTGTGTGTGTGTGTGTGTGTGTGTATGTGTGTGTGTATGAGAAAGAGAAAAAGAGAGAGAGACAGAGAGAGAGAGAGACAGAGAGAGAGAGAGAGGGGATAATCATACAAAAGATGTATGCTACATGGTCTTCAGCCTTATAAGAGTTTGCAATCAGTTGGGGAAACTGGAAGGCATTGGAAACTGCTTGAGTGCTAAAAAGTGTGGTTGCCAGTAAGGTGATGTAGGTAAAGAACTCTTCAGACTTTAAAGTACTAAATAAATGTTACTTTGATGATGATAATGATGATTGTTGTTGTTAGACACTTCCTAATTATCTCAGCTATTATTACCCCCCCATTTCTTTGTATTTCTTTTGTGTCTCTGTATAATTATATATGTATATGTACGTGTGTGTGTATAAGTAAATAAATAATCTTTATTTAATTGTATTTATGCCATTCCTCCTAGTAGAATGTGAGCTCATTAAGGGTGAGCAATGATTGGATTGTGTCTTTGTACCCCTAGCACATAGCATAATGCTTGGACCGTACTAAATGCAAATAAATGATGTTTAAATTGAAATGAATAATTATTAAATGCATCAGACCTTTAGGGAGAGATCATTCTACACTGAAGTAGTTGGGGATAAAATGAAATAGAGAGGTTATAAACAATAAAATGGATGACCTTATACAGTGAAGGGAATCAAGGCTTTCACTTCCTTTGGGATACTGCCAGATTAAAGATTGTACTTAGGGCTTTGGCTAAGGAAAAGTCATGGGGAAGATACATCAAAACACAAATGGATATGAGGCTAATTGTACCTGTGTTGTCATCTGGAAGCTTTGGTTTGAGACTGGTAGGATGTGGATCACACAGACCAGAGTTTATTTGGATTCATCTAGGAAAGCATCATGGAGGAAGTGAGTTGTGCAGTGTTTTTCAGGAGGGGAGGGGGTTGTGAGGAACTTTTCTTAGCAAAGGCATGTGTTGGACGAATGTTGGGTGGGTGGGGTCAGCTAAGCACAGGTGTTTTTATAGACCTCAAGATGAAGAAACAGAGCAATTTACAATGATAGGTCTTGTTGAAAATAGACAGGGACAATGATCAACGTCAGAACTGCACATGGACACAGAATGGGAAAGATGGTGAGTCAAATGTTGGATCCTGTATCCACACTCATACACGTGGATGCAGCATCTACAGAGACATTTTTGATGAAAAAGACATGAGAGAAAGGAAGATTGACAAGGGAGGTGGGGAGAAAAGGAGGGAGGGTGTGAAAAAGAAAAAGAGAGAGACATAAATACAGAGAGACAGAGATAGAGATGGAGACAGAAAGACAGAGAAAGGCAAAGAAACAGAGATGGAGAGAGCTAGACAGAGACAGAGGCAAAAAAACAGAGACAGAGAGAAAAGACATAAACAGAAAGAGACAAAAACAGAGAGATAGAGACAGAGATAGAGGGATGGATATATAGAGAGATGGAGTCAGTGCCAGGGACAGAGAAATAGAGAAAATGAGAAAAAGCCTTTCAATACCTTGGACTGCACAAACTGGAGAGTAGGAGGCTATTTTCTCCTTTTCCTTTTAAGCAAATTCTTTTCTAGCTGTGACTGAAGAAATGTATTCTTCTGAGCCTACGATCCTCAAGCTTGTGAGAGTCTTACTGCGGTTTTGCTGACATTAGAAAAGAGGGTTGCATTCTTCAAGATCATCTCCTTAGTAGGGAAGACAGAGGGTATCTCCCCTTAAGGAGTGCTGCAAGAGGAAGTTGATGAGAGGCTTCTCCAGTCTCAGCAGACTAGACTGAAGATTATTTCTGAGGTAGAAAGAGTTGCTTGACTCTTCTATTCTCTCACATTTCATTTGCTTACTTTTGCTGGAATGCTCCGGAGGTGGCAGCATTGATGAGCCTTCTTCCATTGTCGTGCCTGGAGAGATTAGCTTCAGCAGAACTCTTTTAAGTCTGTAGTTTTATTCTTTTTTATTTTTTTTAAACCACCTTATAATGTGTGTGTGTGTGTGTGTGTGTGTGTGTGTGTGTGTGTGTGTGTATTAAACATCAAGAGCCTGAACATAATGGAATCATAGCAGGAAACCATGGTATGTCAGAGTCAGAAGAGATTTTGAAAAGGGAACCCACTCATTTGACATATGGGGAAAATGTGACACAGAAGGAGTGAGTGCCTTGTGGAAGGTATATGGTGAGTTAATAGCATCACTAGGACTGGAAGTTGGGACTCAGCTCTCAGTACAGGCATCACTGCTTCCCCTGTTTTCTAGGTTGACCTGCACTAAGGCTCTCCTAAAACCAAGTTGAGCAATGAGTGGGGTACAGAAGGAAAAGGTAATAGGGAAGGGACTCTGCCTTATGAAAGAGATAAGTGCAGGATTTTGAGCCCTTGAATACTGACCAGAGGCTTGACAATACAACAAAGTAATAGTGTTCATAGGACTCAGGATATTGGTGTGAATGTCTGACCCTGGGCTAGGAATTTACTTCTCTGACCCTCAGTTTTCTTGTCTGTAAAATGTGAGGATTGTACTATCAGGGTTTCTTAACTTTTTTTTTGTGATGTGGACCCCTTTGGTAGCTTGATGAAGCCTATGGACCCCTTCTCAGATAATCTTTTTAAGTGTAAAAAGTAAAGTACATAGGATTATAATGGAAACTATACTGAAATATGGTTATCAAAATATATAAAAAAAAAACCAAGTTAATGGATCTCAGGTTAGGAATCTCTAGAAGAAGATCCCCGAGTTTCCTTTTAAGGATGAACTCTGAGGTCCTATGATGCTACAATACCATGGCTTCTAGTGATGGGCAGAAACCTTTGGTTTATGCCAGATAGTCTTATAGGATCATAGACAATGCTTGGAGTCCATAAAATCTAACTCCTCATGTCATAAGTGAGGAAACTGAGACCAGGAGAGGTAAAATTACTTGTCTAGGGTCATATAACTATTGAATGTCTGAGGCAACATTTTAACTCAGGTCTTCCTGGTTTCAAGTCTAGCATTCTATTATGCCACACAACTACCTCTCATGGCTCATGCTAGCTTACCTGCTATAGTTGTGCCTAGATCCAGGGTGCCCATGCTCTGTGCAAACGGCTACCATCCTAGGTCTTCATGGGTATATCCACTGCCAAGCAAACAGCCGCCTTACTTGTGATAGGATGCGAAGGAATGTGAACGTGATA
Source organism: Pseudochirops cupreus (assembly GCA_028627135.1). Lineage (NCBI taxonomy): Eukaryota > Metazoa > Chordata > Mammalia > Diprotodontia > Pseudocheiridae > Pseudochirops > Pseudochirops cupreus. The sequence goes on along the minus strand of CM053583.1, from coordinate 286,020,897 downwards.
TTTTTGAGGCATGTATAGTCGAATAAGTTTCAAAGGATGGAATTTAATTTATTAAAGTTCATATAAAAATGCAATAAAACAGAGTTTTGGTGGAGGGGAAAATGCTGAATGTATTATTGGGGGACCCAAGTTCAAATACTGTCTCTATTTATTATTTATTACTATGACATAAGAAAAATAACTTAATTCCTCTGTGCTCCAGTTTTTTTTAATCTGTCAAATGAAGGGGCTAGACCAGTGGTCTCTGAGGTTCCTTTAAGTCTTTGATTGTATGGGAATCTTTGGTTATTAAGAGTTGTTTGTATTTTGATAAGAAAACTAGAGATATAAAATTTCCACTATAGAAAGAGTAGTGAATTTGGAATCAGAGGACTTTGGTTCAAATTTCTGCCCTGCTACTTCAGCCAACTGTGACCTTGGGCAAGTCAAATTCTCTGGCCCACAGTTTCCTCATCACGAAAATGAAGGTTTGCACTGGATGCTCTCTGAAGTCCTGTATTGATCACTGTATAAGACTGCCAACACCCGGTTTAAATTACCAACTGGGTCAATGCACTGCATAATTACATGTGTAATTAATTTTTGCTTATCAAAGCTGAATTCTCCTCTAGTAACACAATTACTGTGCTTGGGCTCAGGCAGACTGGGGGTTGCGGACTCATGTGAGATCATGCATCATAAATACTGTAGACTCATTAATTGCCTCCCAGTTTTATAGTAGAGGTATAGAAATAACTTTAAAAGTGATCTGGTCACAGAATAACAGAATTTTCGAACTGGAAAGTTGGAAAGGACCTCTGTTGCTATGTAGTCTAACTGATAAGAAAGAAAGTCACACTCTAGCACACCTGGAAGATATCCAGTCTTTGCTTGAAGACCTCCAAGGAGAGGGAACTTAGCACCTCTCTAGGCAGCCAATTCCACTTTCAGACAGCTCTAATTGTTAGGAAGTTTGTCCTGATATCAAGCCTAAATTTTCCTCTGTGCTGTTTCCTTTCATTGATCCCAATTCTGACCTCTGGGATCCAACAGAAGAAATTAAAAACCCTTTTGTACATGGTGGCACTTCAAATAACTGAAAACATCTACCAAATCCCAGCCTCTTATTTCCCAAGTCTTTTCTTCAAAATAAATTGCATCCTTAGTTCTCTCAGTAGATCCCCATAAATCTCATCACCATTCTGGATCTCATCTTCTGGATGTCCCCCAGCTTATCAATATCTGTGTCCCCCAGTACTGGGAACAGTACTCTAAAAGTGGTCTGACAGAGAAGAGAGTGGTTATTTCCTTCTTATTCCTGGAAGCTCTGCAACTTTTAGCACAGCTCCAAATCAAATAAGCTGTTTTTGACTGTCACACCATACTTTGTTGTTTTTGTTGTTTAGTTATTAAAGTTGTGTCCAATTCTGCATGACCCCATGGACCACAGCACTATAACCTTTCTGTCCTCTACTAACTCCCTAAGTCTGTCCAAGCTCATGTTTGTTGCTTTCATCGTACTATTTATCTATCTCATCCTCTGCTGTCCCCTTCCCCTTTTGCTTTCAGTCTTTCCCAACATCAGGGTCTTTTTCATTGAGTCCTGTCTTCTCAATATGTGGCCAAAACATTTAAGCTTCAACTTCAGTATTTGTCCTTCCAATGTATAGTCTGAATTGATTTACGTATTGACTGATTTGATCTCCTTGCTGTCCAAGGGCTCTCAAAAGTCTTCTCCAATACAATAATCCAAAGGTGTTGATTCTATGGCACTCAGTTTTCTTCATAGTCCATCTCCCACAGCCATATGTAACTACTGGAAAAACTGTATGGACCTTTGTCAGCAAGGTGATGTCTCTTATTTTTAGTACACACCTTAGTCCAGTATTGCCATAGTTGGTTGGTTATCATCCTTTGTTCTTGAAAAGCACCAAAATGACACCATTATGCTAGAATTGAGTTACAATGTGTCCAACTGTGACTGATGAGACGACTACAAGCTCACAATGTTCTACCAGAAGTCAGGCACAAATAGTCCATGTGAACATTTGGAATGGATTCTCTAAATATGTGTATCTTGAGTTTCTTTTGAGCTATTTCAATTATGCATTGCTCATAGAGCATAGCACCTTCTCTGGTGCCATGCTGAACTGTCCTGTGCCAGTGTAGCCCATGTCACACAATCAATTCCAAAGTTCTTGAGACCTTGAGAGTGTCCTTGTATGGCTTCTTCTGACCACCACATGAATGCTTGCCTTGTGTGAGTTCTCCACAAAATAGTCTTTTGGGCAAGCATACGTTTTGCATTTGAACAATGTGACCAGCCCATTGAAGTTGTACTCTCTGAAGTAGAGTTTGAATGCTTGGCAATTTAGTTCAAGAAAGGACCTTAGTGTCAAGAAAGATATCTCTGGTATCTTATCCTGCCTGGTGATTTTCAGACTTTTCCAAAGACATTTCAAATGGGAGCAATTCAGTATTGATATAGCTTTCCTTCCAAAGAGCAAGTGTCTTTTAATTTCATGGCTGCACTCACCATCTTGCAGTTATCTTTGAGCCCAAGAATATAAAATCTCATACTGTTTCCATGTCTTTCCCCTCTATTTGCCAGGAAGTGATGGGAAGAGTTGCCATGATGCTAGTTTTTTGTTTTTATGTTAAGCTTCAAGCCATATTTTACATTCCTCTCTTTCAACCTTATCAGGATGCTTCTTAATTCTTCACTTTTGCCATCAGAATGGTATCATCTGCATAGCAGAGATTGTTGATATTTCTCCTGGCAACCTTAATTCTGTTTTTTTACTTCTCTAGACTGTATTTTGCACAATATACTTTGCATATAAATGAAATAAATAAAGCTATAAAATACACCCCTGTCATACATCTTTTCTGAACGTAAACCAATCAGTTGTTCCATGTTTGGTCCTGATAATTACTTCTTGACCCACATCTGGGTTTCTCAGGAGACAAGTAAGATGACTTGGTTCTTCCATCTCTTTGAGAACCTGACACATTTTATTGTGTTTCACACAAAGACTTTAGTGTAGTCAATGAAGAAGAAGTCGATTTTTTTTCTTCTTAGAACTTCCTTGCTTTCTCCACAATCCAGCAAATGTTAACAATTCGGTCTCTAGTTCCTCTTCCTCTTCAAAAAGCAGTCTGCTCTTTTGATAGTTCTCAGTTTATATATGGTAGATATCTAGCTTGTAGAATCTTGAGCATAATGTTGCTGGTATGTGAAATAGTATAATTGTTTGGTAATTTGAACATTATTTGGAATTGCCTATCTTTTGGACTGGGATGT
>CM053583.1:285973465-286017114 GCA_028627135.1 Pseudochirops cupreus | reverse complement strand
TTCAATTGTTTTGTGTTTTTTTATTTTTTCCATTTATATTGTTGTAGTCATTTTATATATTGTTTTCTTGGCTCCACTTAATTCACTTTGCGTCAGTTGTAATAAGTCTTTCCATATGTCTCTGTATTAATCACGTTTATTGTTTCTTACAGTACAATGCTAATCCATTACATTCACATACCACAATTTGTTTAATCATTCCCCTCTCAGGGGGCATGTAGTTTGTTCTTTGCTACCAATCAATCCAATAAAACATTTATTAATCACCTACTGTGTGCCAGGATTTGGGCTAAGGGCTGGGGATACATTTGATTAAAAAGAAAGATGAGAGTTCTTGCCCTCCAGTGGCTTACAATCTAATGGGAAGAAACAACAGAAAAGGAGACAGGAAAGTGTATATGTCAGGTGGGGTGGGGAGGGGAGACTTGGCATGAGTACATGTTCTGTGGTGTTAGAATGAGGCTGAGCAGCAGATATGGTGCCAAAAAGTCTAGTTTCTGCCCTATAAAGGAAGACACAGAAAGTGCCACTAAAATAATTTGGCATCTGGAGGGGAGCGTGCTTTTGTTTTGTTTTTTTATTAGTGACCTCCTTGGGATATATATCTAGCAATGGAATCTCTGAGTCAAGAAGTAGAGACCTTTTGGACACTATTTGTAGAATTCCAAATGACTTTACAAGATGTTTGTGACAATTCATAGCTCTGCCAAAGGAGTATCCCTGGGAGAAGATAATCAAGTCATTGAATTATTGAAATTTTGGAAGGAGATGTAGGAGGAATCTAGGGGTTAGGAATGGTGTATCTGATGCTCCTCTGAACTTTGCTTGTTACTTTTGTCCACAGGGACCTTAGAGTACATCTAGTCCAATACCTTCACTTTACAAACAAGGAAACTAAGGCCTGGGAAGGTGTAGTGATTTGCTCATGGTCACACAGCCAGTAAATATCAGAGGCAGATTTTGAACTCAGGCCTTTTTGCTTTCAGGCCTAGCATACCATCTCTACCACACTGTCTCTCCATAATGAAGGTAATTGGTATCTTAGAAACAGTGTCTCCATCAGACTGTGAGTTGATTCCAAGAATATGTCAGCTCCCACGGAAATGTCTTACCACCTGAACACTTTCTATCAGCCTGCGTGGTGATGATACATCTGGTGGCTAGGGGCGTTGAGTATGGGGTTTTTATTTGCAATTTTTACTTGCCTACCCACTGCCTTCTTTTGGATTCCAACTGTTTTTTTTTCCCTTCCTTTTCTTCCCCTCAGGTTCATTCCTATTTGTAAGGATGGGATAGGTAGAGGAAGGCTTTTGTTGAGGACTACTCTGGCTTTTCTTCTGGCCCTTTGAGAATCCTGCCTCAGGCTTATAATTAGTATCAGGGATAACGGATTGGTTCAGGGTTGGCCAGCCTGGGAAAGAAGCTAGCAACATCGTAGCTTTAAATGGCTCCCAGGATGCCAGCTGAAGCCAGGGAGCTCATCCTCCCTTGTCAAGTCCCAACATCAGCGATTACTCAGAAAGCTCCCTGGTCACTTGAGCTGACTTAATTAATTAGATAATTTTCTTTTTACAACCCTAGTTTTCTTTATCCTTGGAACAAGCAGCCAGCTCCAGTTTACCTAACTCAGCTCTCTAATTTCTGTTTCATGTCAGAAGAAATTTTTCTCTTCCCTTCCCCTTCTGAGGTTTATTCTGAGGAAAGGATGGATTTATAAAGTGCTTACCATCATATTGGTAGCTGGTGAGCTAGATAGATTAAGTGTGAGGGTGAGGTCATAGGTTTGATCATCATTCAATTTCGTTTTTTGTAAAAATAGGGGATGGCAATAATAGGGCACTTGACTTGGAGTCAATAAGATGTGGGTTCAAATCCCACCTTAGGCATTTATCAGCTGGGTGCCCCGGTCAAATCACTTAATGATTTTGTGCCTCATTTTTGTCCTTTTTTTTTCTTCTGTAAAATTCTAGGAAGGATTGAATTCAATGATCTCCTAAGGTCTCTTCTAGTCTTAGATCTCTGCTCCCATAATTTTATAATACCTGTCCCATGTATCTCAAAGGTTTATACTGAAAACCAAATGAGCTAATACATGTAAAACCTTTTGTAAATTCTCAAACACAAATACGAACAGTGATGATGATAACTAGTGTTTATATAATAGCAATTGTGATTTCACAAATCACTTCCTTTACTCCATCTCCATGTACATGTATTATTATCTCCATTTTATAGAAGAGGAAACTTAGACTCTAAAAGGTCAAATGATTTATTTGGCCATGGTTATAAAGCCAGCAAGAGTTTATAAAGTGACTTAAGATCAGGATGTAGGATTTAGAATTAGAAATTACCTTAGAGATAGAGTGGTGCTGTGACTTTGATTTCAGACTTTCTGGGTTAATTTTTTTCCTCTTCTACTTATGAGTAGAACATTTATGAGTGAGAACGTACTACAGTAGATTGGACTTGGTATTGTTGAGATCAGAATTGGGAGAACTGGTTCAGATTTGAAAGAATTCACTTAGACCTTCTCTTTAGCCAATGGGAGCTTTATTGATGAAAAAGTATATGGGCCTGAAATTTAGCTAGCAGCCAAACAAAGGCATTGATATAGGAAAAGGATCAGACTTGTATAGACAGAAAGCTATATAGCCTGTAGGATGATGATGTAATTTTCAGGGTTTCTAATGGGGGTTGGAGATTTAGGGATGGGATGAGGAAAATGGATGGCACCAGATAAGGGAGACAAGGGAAATTTTGTGACCCAGGATGGGGGGAGACAAGGAATTTTATGGTCCAGGATAAGGGGAAGTTTTATGGTATTCCAAGATAGGAGAAGAGACTCTAGTATGCCCCTGTATTCAAGAGGGCCTCACAAGGTGCTGAAAAAGCAACTCTTAATATTAGCCCCTAGGGCACCTTTGTATCCACATCAGTATCAGGAAGATCTGGGCTCAACTCCTTTGTTACCCACTTATTAGCTGTAGGAGTCTGGATCATGCCTAAGTTACCCCATGTGTAAATGGGGCGATAATAATGGTATGTCTATAAGATTACCTTACATTTTGTATAAATCTTGTATATCACTATATAAAGCATGTGCATGTTTTCCCCCTGACTAAAATGTAAGTTTCCTGAGGGCAAGGTGTGCTTGTGCTTTTTCGTTGCATCATCAGGCCTTAGCACAGTGACTATTACATAGTAAGGGCTTAATAAATTCTGTTGATTGATTGTTTCTCTCCTGTACCTATTGTGAGGCTCAAATAGAATATGTAAAATTCAATTTTCAATTTTTAGATGTCACTGTGGACCTTATTAGGCAAGTCATTTTACTCCTCTGGGTCTTAGGTTCCTCATTTGTAAAATGAAGGCTATGGACTAGATTTTGCATCCAAATCCAAAGCCCATTTCACTACTCTCTAACAAAAATAGTTTATATTGCATGCTTTAGTGATTAGGAGTAATGAGAATTATCTTCATGTATGAAGGACAACACACATGTTTTAAATGACTTTACGTTGGGGGATGTGGTAGAGGAGAAAAGGGCAGCATCTTCTTCCTTAGCAGACATCTGCCCCCCTCTCTTGAAGTCCCAGAGTGAGGAAATGGGTCCCAGAATGCCATGGTACACTGATTTGCATTTAATTACTGAGAATGCTTTTTTATTGTAATGCTACTTGATATATTAAAAGAAGTTCTACTTGAATTAAAACACTGAGCCTTAAAGTATCTTTTATGTGGAACATGTGGAGTCATCTCAAAATAGGTGGTTGATTTTCATAATTGTTTTGCTAAGGTAGTGATTACGCATAATAATGCCCTTCGTATTCTTAAGGTTGAGGGGGACAGTGTTGGTCAGATGCATGAGGTATATAAGTTTTTTTTAATAAGCAGCTTTTATTTCCTGTTACTTTTCCTTTCCTTTAAGGTTAACCTAGCAAATTGTATTTAAACATGTAAAGGCCAGCCTAGCTGTGAGATGTGCCTCCTCACACTTACCAGTCACCCCTCACTTCCAATCACACATTACAGTATTGTAAGATTTCTTAAGATACATGAAAAGTGATAACCGTGTTTGGCAGGATCCTCTGATCATCAATATCAAGCAAGGCAGAAGGTATGGAGTCTTATACTTCCTGTATGTGTTTGCGACTGTCGGGAGAAAATTCACGGTGGAGTCCAAACTGAGGAGGGATTCCCTATAGATAGTGAGGTCCTCCAAATGCTCGTGTTTGCAGGTATCATAGTGCTATTTGCATTTTTTAGGTTATTGCAAAAATCTTCTAGAAAACTCCAGATCATTGCAAAGCCTGCTAGAAAAGATCCATAACTATGTCAAAGAGTTCGGCCTGACCATCCACACAGTAAAAACTAAGTGGACAAAGAATGTCTATTGTTTAGATGATGATATGTAATTATATATTCAGTTGAGCTCATCTATTAACATATATATGTATATAAGAATATATAAATACACATATATCTCCACATGTACATATATTATGTACATATTTATCATAAATGTATGTATGTGTGTGTGTGTATTATATAGATGGACAATTAGTTTGATTCAAAATGAAATGGGAAGAGAGGCACTTGAGTTCCCAGTAGGTCTCCTTGAAATAAAGGCCCATCTTTTTAATACCAACGTTCTTTCACTGGTATTGTATACCTATAATTCATGGCAAACTGATGTGGAATTGGAAATTGATGCTCCATTTTATTTTTTATTAATTATTGATTAAGAATTATATCTAATCACTAGAATGAGTACTTAGGAATTAGTTTGATTTAAAAAATAGTTTGGGGGGTGGCTAGGTGGTGCAATGAATAAGCACCAGCCCTGGAGTCAGGAGGACCTGAGTTCAAATGTGGCCTCAGACACTTAACATTTAAGTAGCCATGTGACCTTGGGCAAGTATCTTAACCCCAATTGCCCTGCCTTCCCCCTTCCAAAAAAAGCAAAAAGATAGTTTGACTTCTTAACACCAGAGTCTATAAGATAGTTTGACTTCTTTATAGTAGTTTAACTTCCCCATTTCTCTGGGCTACAACCTGGACTCAATTTATCTTAACTCAGAAGAGAGGAGGGAGGATGAGTTGACATGGTCATAAGATATTTTGCCTGGACCTAAGCCTAGTACTGGACCACTCTGGTGCAGTGAGTGGCCTAACATAGTGTTTTCCAGATGTTGAAACCCCCCTTTTGTAAGTTAGTCAGCATTATTATATCAAATATAACCTTTACTATCTGTATAAAAGACTTTTGTCTGCTCTAGTGCATTCCAGGTCACTGAAAGGCTTGGGATCTCACTTTATTGGCAAGTGCTAGCCTTGCTAATAAATTGATTATACTTAGAACTTTGTGCCTCAGATTCACTTGTGACACCAATTGATATATAAAAAAAGAAATGGGATTAGGTATTTCATCAAAGAAGCATATGACTGAAAAAGAAGATGGGCCAAACATGTGGTAAGTTTGAGTCATAGCCAATGGTTAGCTGGTATACTCCAATGGCATCCTACTGGTGTTCAAAGAAATTGGGGAAGGCCAGTAGCACATTGGACAGATCCCCTGTGGTAGAGTTTAGGAGAGGACATGGGCAAGAGCTGTCATGAATTGGTAGATATGGATGGTCTGCAATCTGCAATGTCAGAAAAATTGAGGGAAGTTCCAAGCATACTGATTGCACTTCCTATGGCAGAACTTACAGGAAGGCATGAGCAAGAGTTGCACTGAATGGATAGCTATGGATAGGTTGCTATCTGCATTGCTGGAATGAACATCTGCACTGATGATATCATAGAGTCATTTTAGTATTTGAGAGTTACTAATGGGTAATATTGGTAAGGAGGGGATGAGAAGAGGGTAGGATAAAGTAGGGCCTCATTTCCTAAAGGCCACCCCTAAAATACACAGCCTTGGGGTGGTTGAGGGTGTTGGGAGAATTGTTCCTTTCTTTAACCTTGCAAACTTGGCAATTCCCATTAGTGGCATATTTTAAAAAGGTTAATTTTCCTTGGGAAGGCAAATAATTTGAGTAGTTTGAGTGAAGACAGGGGAGAGTAAGTACTGGGTGAAGGGCTAATCTTGGATTGGTAGAGAATATAAAAGGGGTCACTAAGAAGGGAAAAGAGATAAAACCATTTTTTAGGTCATTTCATCTACTTCACTCCTTTCTTAGGGAGGGTCATCAGGAGTACATTAGGTAAAGGAGTTTAGGAGATTCTCACTTACCCTAATTAATTACACCCTCTCAGGATACCTACAAATGTCAGGAATCTGTGTTGCTTATCTTGGAACTTAATCACAGCCTGTCCATCTGATTGTTTCTCAGGTATGCCTTGTTCCCCAGTCAGACTCTAAGGTCATTGTTTCTTTTGATCCCCTATGCCACCTTACACAGTGCTGAGTAAGTAAAAAACACTCATACTTGTCAAATGGGATTGTTGGTTGATATTTGAAATCAGTACATACTATTTTGAATATCAGGCTAGGGGTCAGGACAGCTGTGAATAGCGATTATGAAGAGAGTTTTATGAGAATTCTGAGGAGGAGAATATACTTCTTCCTGATTCAAACAGAGTCTAGAAGGATGAGTAAATTTCAAAAAGTGGAGATGGGAGGGGGGGCATTTCAGGATAGAGAATGGCATGAGGAAAAGTCTGGAAACCATAAACCTTGGGATATGTTTAGGAAACAGTGAATGATTCAATTTGACTGGAGTATAGGATCCATGAAGGGAAGAATGGAAGATTAGGTTGGTAAGATAGTTTGGAGTTTTTGTCTTTAAATCTTCATTGGTTGGTTGGTTGGAGGTAGATTGAAGAAGGCTATGAATACTAAGCTAAGGAATTTAATTTTATTCAAGTGATATCAGGGGCATTGACAATTTTTGAGTTAGGAATTAATGCAATCAGAACCATGCATTAGGAAGATTACGCAGGCAATGGTGTGTTAGATGTACAATGGGGGCTAGGGATTTTGTGTGAAGCCTTCATTCTCCCAGCTAGCTGATAGAATAATAGAAAATAAAAAGCAAGAGCAATAATGGTATTGATATGCTAACAGAGTGCACAGATAGTGTCTCTATACTGTCATCCCTTTATAAAATTTGAAAAACTTCTTTGAGTTGGATAGGAAGCTGAAGAATGAAGGAAGAATAGTTATATCCTTTCTTAAAAGACCATTCTAGGGGATAGCCAGGTGGTACAGTCGATAGAGCAGCAGGCCTGGACTCAGAAGGACCTGAGTTCAAATCTGACCTCAGATACTTACTAGCTGTGTGACTTTGGGCAAGTCACTTAACCCTGATTGCCCCCCCACCCCAAACAATTCTACCAGTACTTGAAGCAGTTCAAGAGTTCCAGACATTTGAGGCAGGAGCAGGTTTGTCAAGTGTTATCTGTTAGAAGGCAATAGGATGTGAGGAGTGGATTTTCAATTCTCTTACCACCTGAAATTTCTTCAAGTACCCTGTAGCAGAGGCAATTCCAACTGGTGGTATAGCCAAAAAATTTCAAATAGATCCCTTAAATACAGAAAACCCTTGACATTCCCCAGATGGACCCTTGCCACACCAAATAGAGGTATAGAGGGTTGTCCTTAGAACAAACAGGTTAAATTTAGAAAACCCCCAAATAGGCATAGGGCTCTCCAAAGGAATTAAACATTTTGGATTGTATACTTAAGGGCATGTAGTTGATAACAATTTCAGACAAGTGTCTTGGAATCATATCACAGTAAAGCAAGTATTCTGTGTTTTCTCAAAAGAAAAATTAGAAAAAACAGCAAATTAACATGAATTAGCTCCCTCAGCATGCTCTAAGAAAATCACTAGGCACCAGTATTCTAGGATAGAAACATCCTTATTGCTTATATTAGTTTCCATACTCATCATAGCCAAATTAAAACAATAGATATCAGTACTAGGGATTTTATTGATGCAAAAATTATTTCCCCGAAGTGGTCTGATTCCAAAGGAAATAGCTAGAAGAGTAACTGTCCACTCACAGGTTAAAGCAAAATAATTTTTTCTAATGGATACGTGAAATACTAGGACATTTAAAAAGAGTACCAGATGATGAATCTTTCCATGCAAATATTTAGGATACCCAAATATACCCTATAGGAACCCCCATGATATAGTAGATCCTTGTCAACTACCCCCACCCCCAGCCCAACTCACAATCACACATGAGTTAGGTTCCCTGGAGGAATACTTTTTACCTTGAGGGGAACCATGGGCTTAAACTCATAAAATTATATAGCTCGTGAGCCCCTACCTGTGAGCTTAACTTAAAATAGTCAGCCAGAAGACACAAATAGAATAACAACACTGATCAAGATTGCATAGTAAAAACAAAAACTTCACAATATTCTTTGTCAAACTATCCTACTAATGCAGACATAATAGTTGTAGGAAGAAGGAGGTGGACATAAATATAGAGTGCAGTGGTAGTGAGACATGCATATGTTTCAGGAACACTTATGGCTACGACAACTCAAACATCTGGAGCTGCCGGGTCCCGATGCCTTTTCTTTTCTTCTGGTGTCCTCATAGGCTAAGTACCTTTATTGGTTGATCTGCTCAGCTAGGTTCCTTGGATTTGTTCCTCTCAGTGTCTTGGTTCCCAACTGTTAGGGATTCTTTCTTGATTCTTGACCAAATCTGCTCCTCTTTTTATAGATGGATTGAACTGGGGACAGATTAGAGGCTGGGAACATAATTAGGAGGCTATTGCAGTAAATCAGAGGACAGATTGTGAAGACCTGAACTAGGATTGTGGCAATAGAAATAGAAGGTGGGGGTGGGGGTGGGGTGCACAATGTGAGAGATATCCCAGAGGCAATCAACAAGAATCTTTGCTTGTTTGGATGTTGAGGAGGAATCAATGATAACTGTGGTTATGATCTTGAGTATTTCAGAGTTCAAGAGTTCCAGACATTTGAGGCAAGAGCAGGTTTGTCAAGTGTTACCAGTTAGAAGGCAATAGGATGTGAGGAGTGGATTTTCAATTCTCTTACCACCTGAAATTTCTTCAAGTGTCTCTGTAGCAGAGGCAATTCATTTAAAGGCAAAACATTTAAAGAAAAAGAAATCAGGTGGAATAGTAGGTTTTAGGGAAAGCATGAAATATCAAATCTGATGACCCCCACTTTCTCCTGATAACTCACTTGGGAACGAATGATATCACCAGAGAGAACAGAGAAAACTCAGTTAAGAATTATGAAATTCTGGGCAAGACACTGAAGATCCTAAAGCACAGGTGGTGTTTTCCTCATTACTGCTGATTTAAAGTTGGGGCTTCAGAAAAGAAAGGCAGATATGGAAAATCAGCTTCTGGCTAAGGAGATGGTGCTTGGGAATGGGATATGAGTCTGTGGTTGTTGTTGTTCAGCCATTTCAGTCATGTTCAACTCTTTGCATCCCCATTTTGGGCTTTCTTGCAGAGATACTAGAGACTGGTTTGCTGTTTCCTTCTCCAACTCATTTTACAGATGAAGAAACTGAAGCAAACAAGGTTAAGTGACTTGTTCTGGGTCTTACAGCTAGTAAAATGTCTGAGGCTGGATTTGGATTCAAGTGTTCCTAATTACAGACCCTGCTCTATAATATTATAAAATCATAAGATGAGAGATTTCAAACTGGAAGAGACCTTAGAGGTAATTTGATTCAATTTCTCCTCTCATTTTACAGAAGAAGAAACTTAGGCACAGACAGGTTAAGTGAATTGCCCAGGGACATATGGGCAATAAGTACCTGAAGCAAGATTCAAACGCAGGTCTTATTTTTTTTTTCTTTTTGGAGGGGGCAAGGTAGGGCAGTTGGGGTTGTGACTTGCCTAAGATCAAATGGCTAGTTTTGTGTTAAGTGTCTGAGGCCTGATTTGAACTCAGTTCCTCTTGACTCCTGGGCTGGTGCTCTATTCACTGCACCACCTACCTGCCCCATATACACACATTTTATCTGAACGTACATATACATACGTATTTACTACATATCTGCAGCCTTGTGAATCTGATTAATTAGGTTTTAATCTGAACTGAGAGAGAGAGAAACCTGCTCACATAGATGTGCTTAACTGGATTATCATGGAGATTAACAAGTATAATACTGCAAAAATAATAAAGATTTAGTAATTCCCAGAAAACAATACGTAAGAAGAGAACCAACGACAAAACACATGATCTCGGATATCTCCATACAAATGCATGGATGTGGCTCCTAAACAGGGTGAACCTGAGGTCATGACTTGAGAAGATACAAATTTGTCCTCCTTTGTGTCACTGAGATTTGGTTTCAGAGACTCATCATTGGGATGTAGCTCTGGAAGACTGTACCTTATTCACAAGGAATAGAATAGATAAAAGGAAAAATGGAGTGACATTGTATAGTTTGAAAAAGTTCTATCTATCTATATGTTTGTCTGTCCATCATCTATCTGTCATCTGTCCATCTGTCTGTCATTTGTCTATTTATCTATCTCTCTATCTTTAATGTCACAACCATTTTGGGATAAATATTTCATAACCTTCTTCCCCCAGCTTTAACAAAGTAAAACAGTTACATCAATTGACAAGGTGTATGCAGTGTTCCACACTCTCCAAAAAAAGGAGGCAATGTATTTCCTTATCTCTTATCTGGGGTCTATATTGGTCTTTACAATTACACACTGTTCGATTTCATTGTAGGGTTCTTTCTTTTCCTTTATATTATTTTAGCCATTATCTATATTGATTTCCTGCTTTTTTTTCTTGACTTCATTCTGCCTTAATATCCCCCTGTTTCTCAGAATTCCTTGTATTTGCCACTTCTTTTTTCTACGTAGGCACAAAAAATAGACTATTATAACCAAATACTAGAGTTTGATAAATTGTTCCCAAATTAATGGGCACTCTATCCACCTAGCTGCCTGTCCAAAAGTGGAAGGGGCTGCTTTGGTAGGCACAGGACTTCCCATCAATGGAGATTTTTAAATAGAGATTAGATGATCAATTGTTGGCAGGATTGTAGGAAAGATTCTTGTTCAGGTGTGGGTTTTGATCTCTGAGTTTTCTTCCAGTATCACTATTTCGTGATTCTCTTTTTAATGTATTGAGTTTGTGTTGCCATAGAGACAATACCAGACACTTACTAGCTGTGTGACCTTGAGCAAGTCATTTAACCCTGTTTGCCTCAATTTTCTCATCTGTAAAATGAGCAGGAGAAGAAAATGGCAAATCACTCCAATATCTTTGCCAAGAAAATGGGGTCATGAAGAGTCAGACATGACTGAAAAATGACTAAACAATGACAAAAGGAGACAATGTTCATGTCAAGCTGTCTAGGTAATTGGAAATAAGGATCTGGAGCTTGGGAGAGAAAGTGGGATAAAGATAAACATTTGGAAGTTAGCCAGGTAAAGGTTATGAGTGTGAATTGGCTTGTCAAAGACTAGATGATGCACCAAATAATCTTTATACTCTAAATCTTATAACTTTATACTTTCTAAGGTCTTTGTAGCTTTAATTCTTTGATTCTGTTAAAAAAAATCTGTAGAGAGAAAAGATTGTTGATAGAGTCTTGGAAAAATGCACTGTGAAGCAGTGAATATGCAAGATGTGGAATCCGAATGTCCTGGGTTCTAATTCTGCCTCTGGCATTTAATAGCTGGGTCACACTGGGCAAATCATTTAATCTCTATATGCCTGTTTTCTCATCTATAAAATGAGAGAGTTAGACTCGATAACCTCTAAGAAGCCTTCTAGCCCTAAATCTGTGATGCTGTGACTGTCTACAATCTGGGTATAGGAGGACGAGGAACCAGGAAGGAGACAAAGAAGTGGTCAGAGAGCTAAGAGGAAAATGAGAATGGTGACAAAATAAGAAATAAGATAGTTGGTATTATATTTGTTCGGTATATACTTGTTTGAACTTCTTCCATCTCTGGGAAATCTATGATTCTTTACCTTGCTGCAGTGGAGAGAAAACATAATCAGCTGATATAGACTTAGGATTTTCACTGCCTTTCCCTCTCCCCACCCTGAGGCAATGAAGGTGACGCACTTCTGTGACCGGCATAGTCTGACTAACCTTCAACTCAAGATCTCTCAGAGCATTTATTTTCCTTCAGAAAGTAATTTCTTATTCAGTGTAAAGACTAATTTTTTCCTGGACTGTGTAATACAAGTCATTTTCTCAGAATGAAAAGATTAAAAATACATGTGTGTAACTACCGGCGGAGGTATTGTGTTTTCCTATTACGCCTTTCTTTCTTTGGGCCACAAAGACAAGTAGGTCCAGAGGGCCAGGGACTAGGATACTGTTTCAGAACTTCTTAGGTGACTCATCTAGCCTACTTTTGGGGATTAGAATGTCAGAAAGGAGGATTGTTTCACCAGAATGCCACAAAGATTCCAAGGTAGCTTGGCTGGCTTGACATAGAGCCTCCTCTAATCTGTCCCAATTTACCTTGCCTACATCCAGAGACCAGATCACCCATTCATATTCGCTAAATGTTGATTAAGCATCTACTGTATTTTGTGACAGAAAGTAGTTAATATAATATGGACTGCCACTCCTTTAAATAATCCTTGTAATGTTTGAATTTAAGTAATGTCCTTACATTCCTACCCTTCAGATATTTACTCTTTACTGGGTTGAGCTGAACTACATCCTAGGTCTCCCCAACTCCCATTCAGGGATTTTGCCGTGTCAGGGAGTACATCTCAAGCTGGATCTCGACTATTAGTATCCTTACTCTCTTACACTGGGATTTAGAGCATGAAGGGCAAAACACCCAGAACAAAGTGGCTTTTCTTGCCTAGAGTGTCAAGGGCCACTGGGGTCTCAAGACCAGGCCTTGCTACTTCATACTGCCTTCTCCTCCTCTCCTCCTAAAACTATAAACTTTTCACGGATCTCTTTGGTTGGGAAATCCACTGGATATCCCTCAGAGTGGCAGGCTTTCTACCCTGTTATCTCAATTAAAGACACTTTATTCCTCAATTCATGACTTTGATTTATTTCAGGACTTGGTACTTGCACTGTGACAAGTGTTGAGGATAAAGTGAAACTGTCCCTTCCCCTTAAGGAACATGTGTTTTGTTGGGGGGAAATAGCACAGACACAGATAAGCAATTACAAAGCACTTTTTTGAAAAGGAGAGGGCATTAGTAATTGGAAAGGGGGATCAAGAGAAGCCTTATATAGGAAGTGGCATTTGAACTGAACCTTAAAAATTGGAGGACTCCTAGGAGGCAGAGGTGAGGAGGGAATGTATTGTAGACATAGGGGCGATGTGGCCCTTATTTCTATTTGAATTTGACATCACTGGTCTAGGCGAAAGGTGATAAAGGCTTGAATTAAGATGGTAGATATATGAGTAGAGAAGGGAGCAGATATGAGAAGTGTTGTGGAAGTAGAAATGGAAAGATTTTAGTAGCTGGATATGTGGGTGAAGAGAGAGTGAGGAGTCACGGATAATGCCACAGTAAGTCAGCTGTGATTTATTAAGCACTTACCGTGTGCTAGATGGCTCGGTAGATAGAACGCTGGGCCAGGAGTCAGGAATTCCTGAATTCAAATATGGCCTCAGACACTTACTAGCTGTGTGATCCTGGGCAAGTCACTTAGCCTCTATTAGCTTTAGGCTGCTGGAAAAGGAAATGACAAACTGCTCCAGTTTCTTTGCCAGGAAAACCCCATGGACAGTATTGGCATGCTGTGGTCCACAGGGTCATAGAGAGTTGCATTTGACTGGATATGCCAGGTGCTCTGCTAAGGGTAGGGAATAGAAAGAAAAACAAACAAATGAACAAACAAAATCCAACCCAAACAACAACAAAACCCAAACTCAGTCTAATAGGGGAAGTCAGAGAAGTCCATATGCAAACAACTATGTATAAAGATAACATATACGGGACAAACTGGAGATAATCACGAGAGAAAAGGCAGTAACACTAAGAGAGATGGGGGAAGGCTTGTTGTAGGAGGTGGAATTTTAGCTGAGACTTGAAGGAATCAAGGGAAAGCCAAGAAATGGAGATGATGAGGGAGGGTATTCTAGGACCAGGTGACATTCAGTGAAAATGCCCAGTCTGGAGATGGAATGCTATGTCTGAGGAACCGCAGGGAGGATCAGTGTCACTAGATTGAAGAGTATGTGAGAAGAAAGATATGAGGGCTGAAATGGTAGGGGGGCAGGCAGTAAAGAGCCAAAATGTTAAAAGTTTAAAAGGAGGATTTTTATATTTGATCCTGCAATACTGAGTCAGGGGTGTGATATGGTCAGACCTCCATTTTAGGAAGATCAGTTTGACAGTGAAGGATGGACTGGCATGGGGAGAGACCTGAGAAAGGAAGACCAACCAGAAGGCTATTACAATAGTCTAGACATAAGGTGATGAGGGCATCAGAGGATCAAAATGGGGATGTATGTGCTGAAGGTAGAAATAAAAGAACTTAATTAGTTGATTAGATATGGGAGGATGAGAGAAAGGATGCCACAGGTATGAACCTGGGATCCTGGAAGGATGATGGTACTTTCAACAAAAATAGAAAACAACATGAGTGAGGAGTAAATTTTTAGGGGAAGACAATGAGCTCTTTTGGACATAGAGGGCTGGAGATGTTTCTGCATCGCCCAACAATCCAGAGATGTTTTAGAGGTAGAGCTGATAGAATCAGGCAACTGATTGGATATAGTTGGTGAGGGCAGGAGGAAAGGATGAGGATGTATGGTGGAGGGTATGAACCCATTGTAATGTTAATGGAATAGGAAGATCTTTTCTGTCCATTGACAGGCCTATGTGACCACATGTCCCCTTTTCCCTTGGAACAGGAGCAGTGTTCCAGGTCTAAAGGTACAGAGGTATTTCAATCACGCATGTCTTGCTGCTTTCACAGCTGCGATACAACCTGAGTCACATAGAGCCCATTGGGGGAGGAACTTGCCTAAGGAGGAGCCTGCTCTGGGGGAAGCTTGCTTAGGGGGAGGCTTGCTTGTAGGAAGGCTTTCACACCTTTTTGTACTAAGCTAATTAGGCACTGAGTCACGATGGTTGTGGTGCCTTCTGACTCTGAGTCTATTAGTTGAAAACTATATATACAGGGAGGTTGGTATTTTAGTTTGGGGGCTCACTTATGAGAAGAACCTTCTGATTCCCTGGACAGGACTCTGAGTAGCTGTTTATTAAAAGCCTCCCCAACTACCCTGATGTTGGTGCTCTCTTAGTCTGCTGTTGTATGTAGGTGGTTGTACTATTTTGTTCAGATAGTTGGAGCCCTGTCTGTTGGATTCTTTTTTAGATACTTCTTTCTCATTATCTGTACTAAATCTGACAATTAAAGTAAGAGCGTTAACCTCTTTAAAACTGTCTTTCCTTTAGAAAAGCAGATCAAAGAACCTGTGCTAGCAGCCCACTCTGTATACTAGTGTAATTGCTACTACACCCAGGTAATCGCAAGACTAGTACTTCTTGCAAAATAAATTAGGAAGTTCAGAAGAAGCAAGGGTTTGGAGGGAAATAGAATGGGTCCTCACTATTTATCCACAAAGTCCCTTGATGCTATGCTAGTGAATTTCAAACCAGAGGACTCATTATGCCATGACACTTATACTTATGCTTGAAAACCTCCTAGTCACAAATTTTAGTCACTATGGTTTTCCTTGAGGGGGAGCAATTCATTCACTGGTTTATTAATTTAATAAAAATTTATTAATCTCCTTGAAGTCTGAAGTGTTGTTTAGTGGAAACAACACTGAACTTGGAATCAGGAGACCTGGGTTTGAATCCCTTATTTAACACTTACCAGCCCTATGGTCTTGGGAAAGTCATGTTAATGTGTTAACTCTTTTCTTATCTGTAAAATGGGATCATACTCTACCTTGTGGCCAAGACAGTGCTTTTTAAACCTTAAAGTACTATTTTAATGTGATTATTACTACAAGGCAGCATGAACAATCCTTAACCTCAAGAAGCTTGCATTCTAATAGGAGAAGACAATATATACATAAATTCCTAAATGTAAAATAAAAACAGAGTAATTCTATATTAATTATTAACAGAAAGTTTTGTGACTCTTTCAGCACTTTCACATTTCATTTGGTCTCTATAATAACCCTGTAAGGTTGGCAGGATGAGGAATACTAAATTTCCCTTTTCTGGAAGAAGAAACAGATTCAGAAGAAAAGGGACTTGTTTATAGTTACACCATTGAAGCTAAGACTAGAAGGCAGATCCTCTGAGTGGTGGCATAGGCAGTGTCAACTAACCGCACCCCCATTGCTTCCTCAGGAGTCAGGCCACTGTTACTGCTTCTCTTTGTTTTGGGTACATAGAGAATGACTTATACTATTATCTGTCATTTCTCCACAGCTCAGCTCCCCAAGATTGTAGCATCAATGAGGGTAGGGATAATACTTTTCCTGAACTGTGTATCTTTCTCATTGCCTACCACAGTGCTCTGTGCACAGTAATAAGGATGAGGACAAGTTCTGTGGTTTCATTGGCATAGGGAATTTCTGGATGTGGAAGATGAGGTAACTTTCCTTTACTGATGGAGACCAGCACCTTCTCTGTAACTCACAGAGTTCTTTAGGACAACTGATCTGCCTAGGGTCACAAAACCAGGATTTATTAGAGGAGACACTTGATCTAAAGCCTTAGAGAGGAAGGTTTCAGCAGCTGGAGAGAAGAGGACCATCAAAGTCCTTTTAGAGGAGCACTGGTACTTAAACTAAATCTTAAAGGAAGCCAGAGATTTCTCTTCTACCTCCAAACTCTCTAGCAAATCTAGCAGGAATTTTCCCTCTCACTTCCAGGAGAAAAAATAAGCCTCGCCTTTCTCTTTTATGTCTTTTTTTCTGTGTCAAAGTCATGTATCTTTTAACCTGTATAAAATCATTGGGGAAGTAAGCCTGCAGTGTGGTTTATCCCAGGCCTCCTAGGGACTACCTAGGGGTCTGTGCTGGGGCTGTTTGGTCAGGTGGTAATTATGATGATGAAGATGATGGTGATAATTTCAGTCACTCAATTAAAAATTATTAAGTGCCTACTATATGCCAAATGAATTTCTTGCTGGGAAGGGATTTCAGAACTCTATGGCAGGAGGCACTTTTGGTACCCCTTTTCTACCTCTCTGGCTTTTTCCATCAGGGTCATGATGCTAAAGAGGAGGGATGGTGACAAGAGATGAAAAGGAGGCTGGGCTCTCTGGGAACAGGTGATATTCTTGGGCAGCCAAAGCCATGGTCTGGCCAGTCCAGTCTCCTCTTCCATTTCACTTGCACCAGAAGGTGGATCCCTTCTGCATGAGGAAAGGTAGCCAGGAAAGGGCTGAGATTAACTCTGGTAGAAGTCAGGCTTCAGGTCTGCTGTGACAGGGCTTTCTCACAACCCATACATTTTCCCCTTGGGGAGTCCTTTCCTTCTCTCTGTGAACAATTTTATGTAATAAGGGGTGCTCCCTCTGTAGAGTATTGATTTGACTTTCTGGAGCATCATTAAGGAGCTGAGACCTAGAGTCCGTTGCTACAGCAGGGCCCTATTTGGAATTCAGAGGGAGAAGGGGAGGACTGTGAACCAAAAGTCAAGTGGGTGGGAGAAGTGTAAAGAGACAAAAATAATGCATCCCTTGCATGGAAACTCCTTCAGGGAAGAACTGTTCCTTTGAAATTAGACACACTAATTAGCTAATGATTTCTAAACACCCAAGGACTGTATGTTCCCCAGTAAACCTCCTGTTGTAGGACCAGGTGCCAAGAATTGAGCTGCAGGAGGCACCTGGGATTGGGAAAGTTTAAGATTTGTGAATTGCACCGTGAGGCAGAGGTAAATGGGAGAATTATGAAACAAAACAAAGAACAAAACCCAAAAGCCAAAACACACAAAACAAACCATATGTATTCACAGATACCATAGCTCCAATGAGAGAACTGAACTGAAGGGTCTTTCTGGAGGTTTAGAAGAGTCAGACCAACATTCCCTGGGTGTTTCCTGGTATGTGTGGTTGCTTGCTCCTGTGTTCTGGCTGTGCCTGAAGGTTTGAAATAGAAGGTTGGTTCTTGTGCACTTTCCAACCCATATGCACTCAGGGAAGACTTGGCATCTCACTAAGAAAACTGTGTTGGCAGCATTTCTATCCTGGTCCTGCAGACACCCATAATGGTAGGTTCTTGACCTGGGGCCTACTGATCCATTGCCAGTTCCCCCCCTCTTCCCATGGCATGAATGGCTTCATCCAAAGGTGTAGCATCCAGAATCCCATTGTCAGTCATGGAAAAGGTCCCTAATAAAACAATGCTCCCAGTCAGTTTGCATAGAATGTCACTATGATTCTTTAAAAACCAAAAAAACCCAACCAAACCAAAAAACCCTTTGGCCCAGGGCTCATTCAATAGCACAAAGCTAGGTGTGCTGGCAACATGCCCACTCTCTAGGAGTGCATAATCCAAAGCATGTGAAAATATGCCCGGTATTTTTAGAGAGCCGTAATTCAACTATGGCACTTGCTTTCCTTCCCATGGGTTTCTGGATTATCCCTGGAGCAGCATATGCTGATACTTTGCTCACCTGGTCTGGTGTTATGACTCTTATTGCTGTGGAGTAAACAGATTGTCTCAGGTAGATCTATGGCCAGATTTTGTTCCCTTTGTCTCTTAAAAAAAATAACATGTTGTCTCTTTACCACCCAGCAGACCACCCTCCTGGGAGCAACTCAGATTTTGTAGCCACTACTGAGTAGGAGAAAATTGCTGGCTTTTTGTATTTGCTGCATAATGGTCTCCATCGATGTTGTTGGGGCTTTTGCTTTTCAAACATCTCCTGTTTCTGTAACCTTCTCTTTCTCTTTCCCTGGGCCAAGCAGAATGCCTATTCAGGCCCCATGGGAAGTTGGATGATTCAACTATTTTACAGAATAGACATTAAGTGCTGGGTTATTTCTTTGGGAGGCAGTGCTCTACAAAGTGTGATGCCCACCATGTCACTTCATAGCCTGATTCAGCACAATGCCAGCTGATTGGAGAATAACTACAAAAGGCAGTGTCGGGCCTTGGTTTGGTTTGATTTGTTTATAGCAGTCCTGTGAACAGATCAAGAGAGCAGCTCACTGCAGAGAGCGATCATCAGCTGGGCAGGGAAGAAAACTAGGGAAGGAGATGGAAGAGATGAAAAGTAATAGGGTAGAAAAGCTAGAGTGCTAGACTGGGAATCAGGAAGAACTGCATTCAGATTCCATCACAGATACTTAATCACAGCTGTGTGACCATGGGCAAGCCTCTTAACTTCTCTGAGCTGTACTTTCCTCATCTGTAAAATGGGGAGAATAATACCTACCCCTCCCCAAGTTGTTGTGAGGTTCAAATGAGATAATGGCTATAAAGGACTTTCCAAGCTTTAAGGTGCTATAGAAATGTCAGCTATTATTACTAATGATGAGGAGAAACGGCTTATGTTTAGTAAAGGCAATTATCATTCCAATAATATTTCCATTTCTATAAGTTTACAGTTTGCAGAGCGCTTTCTCAATACCTCTCTCTTGCCATCCCTTATAACGATTTTTAAAACAAGAAAGTAACAATGAAGTAAAAATAACCAACATGTTGAAATAGTCTAGCATTTTATATGCAACATTCCATACCTATGAGCTGTTGTTATGGTAGTTGGTCCTTCATTTTTGAAGAGGATCAACGACATCACAAGGTGATATCTTGACTTGTTTGTGAATTGGATTCAAGTGCACTCAACAGTCGCATCAGCAAAGAAGCTGTGGGACTTATCTTCTCATATTTCTCTTTTGAGGACTTACCTAGAATGCAATAATTTCATGGCATTCAGTTTCAATTGTTCCATTTTCTTCTTTTTTCATTGAATATTGCATTCCTTGTTAAGCTTAGCAATTTAAGCAGAATGTTACTATTCTTAATGACTTTTGGGTTAAGGTTAGCAGTTTGAAGGAGGCAGTACGAGTTGTGCCTCATCACTAGATTTCAGAGGGAAGTGGAACAAGGGACCATTAAACTCTAGTGAGTGTGTTCAGGAAGATCAGAAATGATTGAAGCAATAGAAAGATCTGGTGTGGTCCATGTTGACTACACCCAAAATAAAGGCAGACTCCACAGTGAGGCACAACAGATTTTCATAGGGTTGTTTTTTAGTAGTGCACCTGTTTTTCCTATATTTGTGTCAAGCTTTTGGATCTGGGGGCTCAGCTCAGGCTGATGAGAAGCTCCAGAGAAACACACTGTCACTGTATAAGGAGTAATCTGGGATATAG
Source organism: Pseudochirops cupreus (assembly GCA_028627135.1). Taxonomy (NCBI): domain Eukaryota; kingdom Metazoa; phylum Chordata; class Mammalia; order Diprotodontia; family Pseudocheiridae; genus Pseudochirops; species Pseudochirops cupreus. The sequence goes on along the minus strand of CM053583.1, from coordinate 285,996,850 downwards.
TTCCAGAGGAAATGTGCTAGATCAAGGGCTCATAACCTTTCTCTCTCTCTTTTTTAATCATGGACCCCTTTGTCATTCTGGCAGAACCTATGGATTCTGGCAGAACTTCAGAATAATGCTTCTAAACGCATAAAATAAAATACATAAGATTATATAAGGGAAACCAGTTACGTTAAAGTGTGACTCTCAAAATACTGAGAAAAAAAGGTTCACAGACCCCAGGTGAATAACCCTACTTTAAAGTCCTAAATAATAATAACTGATGTTTATATAGCATTTTAAGATTTGCAAAGCTCTTAATATTTATTCTCTCATTTGATCTTCACAATAGCCTTTAAGTATTATTTTTCCATTTTACAACTGAGGTAGAGAGAAGTTAAGGATTTACCCAGGGTTACATTACTAGTAAATGTCTGAGGCAGGATTTGAACTCAGGTCTTTCTGACTCCATACCTAGAACTCTATCTATTACATTACCTAGCTGTGTGAATAAATAAAATAAATAGAGCTTACATGCTTGGGAGAGATTCTCACAGCAGGTAAGAACCCTGATCTTAACTTCGGAGGCTTTATAAATAATCTGGTTGAGGTGGTTGGGTATTTTAGAGGCTCACCTGTGACATCTATCTATCAGGCTCAATTTACTGATGATTAATTCTAATGCTACCTCCCCTCCCCAGGCAATTGGAGTTGAGTGACTTGCCTAGGGTCACACAGCTAGTCAACATTGGAGACTAAATTTGAACTCAAGTCCTCCTGACTCCGGGACCAGTGCTCTATACACTGTACCACCTAGCTACCTCTCTGCAGCCTCTCATTAAAAGACAGTGTGGTGTATATAGTATCAGGAACATCAACCTGAATTTGGAGACAAAACAGATTTTAGTTCTAGTTCTGATTTGTCCAAGGTAGGAAGGAGTGGATGTAATCAGAGGTAGGTTATGAAACCAGATCTCATTAACTCCACAGTCAGATCCTCAAATATAACTTTGTCTTTGAAGTCTTCCCCGAATGTTTCAGCCCAAGTTTAGCTGAACTCATTTAGTACTTTGTGTTACTTTGCATTTGTTCGCTATTAATTACTACTGATCCAATTTTTTCAAGTCCTGCCTGACTCTCCATGACCCCATTCGGGGTTTCCTTGGCAAAGATACCGGAGTGGTTTGACATTTCCTTCTCCAGGTCATTTTTTAGATGAGGAAACTAATGCAGAGTTAAGTGACTTGCCCAGGGTCACACAGCTAGTAAGTGACTAAGGTCAGTTTTGAACTCAGGAGGATGAGTTCTTCCTGACTCCATACCAGGCACTCTGTGCACTATGGTGCCACCTAGCTGCCCCACTACATATCCAAATACTAATGTGATTGGATCTTTCTTCCCAGATCCAACTATGATTTAGATCAAAGAAAAAGTGACTGTGCTGGCATCTGGAGTGGGGAGGGGGAAATCACTTCCTTTTGTTAGTTGTCCAGAGATCATCAGAACTGTGGGTCTCTGAGAGTCCTGGTACTCTACCTGGTGATATTTCAAAAGTGATTGGGGCAGGGCAGATCCGGGGCTGAGGGTCTGCAGAAGTCTGGGAGGGAGGGACATAGCCCACCTCCTCCTCTCCCAGCATGCCTGCACATGTTGGTTGCATCATTACTGCTAGGTCTGTACCCTGAATTTCCCTCTCTCTTAATTCAGCTGATATTACCCCAGATCCTTGGATTCCTATTTTTTTTTTGTGAGCCTATGATGTATAATTCGCTAGGCAATCAGAATATAAGGATGAAATTGTATATAACCTTTTTGTCCAGAAAGCTTACAGTCTGGCAGGGGAGGTCAATCTATAACTCAAGTAATTATAATACAAAACAATAAATCAGAGTACAAATGACAAGGAGAAGTCTAAGAAATGCGTTGTGACAGAATTGAGGGTGGAGATATTACCTTTCATTGGTATCTGCTCAGCAGAGCCTTCATAGATGGCATGACATCTGAGCTGCACCCTTGAGCAAGGCAAGAATTTCAATAGGCAGAAATTGATGATAAACTCCTTGAGGGAAAGTGCAGGGATAATTTAAACTTCTTGGTCTCCCCTAATAGCACCTAGCTCGTGGCCTCTCACACAGAAGGAACTCAGTAAATACTTATTGACTGGTTTGTAATAGGTGATCAGCAAATGCTTGTGGCTTGAAAATGAGAAGTCAGGCAGCATTTTTTAGGGGGACTTTGACAAATCCCCCCTTGTGTGAAGAAGATCAGACATATCTTTGGGAACTTTCTGAGACGCCTCCTCCAGGTTGACAGTCAGTAAGGAAACTATTAATGAGACGTGGGTTGGTAACAATCTTTACAGTGGGAGAAACAGTTCATGGGTAAAGGTGCCCGGGAGATTACGGAATCATAGATTTAGAGCTAGAAAGGAACTTTGAGATAATTCATTGTGACCCTTTCATTTCAAAGGTGAGGAATCTAAGGCACAAAGAGGGAAGAAAGCAAATATTTATTTGTTGCCTACTGTCTACAAGGCACTTTACAATTATCATTTCATTTGAGCCTTACAACAACCCTAGGAGGTTGGTGTTATGGTTATCAACACCCCCTCCCCCTCAATTTTATAACTGAGGAATCTGAGGCAGACAGAAGTTAAGTGACTTACCCAGGGTCATGTAGCTAAGAGGTTGTTTGATGCTGGATTGGAGCTTGGGTCTTCCTGACTCCAGGCCTAGTACTTTATTCACTGCATCACCTAGCTGCAGAGACCTGCATTTATTTGTCCAGTTTCACATAGCTAGGGAGAAGGCAGGATTTAAAAAAAAAAGTTATTTATTTTATTTTAAATTCATGGAATAAAATAAGAACTCCACAACACAGTATAATAAAAATGATGATTGCCCATGAAACTGCAAGATTTGAACACAGGTCTTCTTGACTTCAACTCAGTATCCTATCTCCTATACCAGATTTCTTCTTCAAATGGTAAGTAGATTGGTGAGTGAATTCATAGTAGTAATTGGCTTTTACATGAAACTTTCTCATTTTATAAAGCTATCTCTATATATTCTATTACTTGATCCTCACAATAGCCCTGTACAGTAGGTAGTACTGGTAATTCCATTCTATAGATGAGTAAACTGAGGCTAGAGGGAGATGAAGGGACATATCCAAGGTCACACAGTGAGTAAGTGGTAGAGCCAGGACTTGGACCCAGTGTTCATTTCATGAAACTATTGAACATTCAATCAGAGCCAGCAGAACTAGAACACTCAAGCTGACCCCAAGCCAGCATTTATTTGTCTAATGTCTACTCTGGTTCTTGCAAATGCCAACATTGGAAGTTTTCCTTTTCCCTGTGGTGACTGTAATTAAAACAAACGAACAAACACAACCAAATTTCCTTAGATAACTAGGTATTTTAGGAATGAAGTGGGAACTCCTGCTGAAATGAATAAAGGCCTGTTATAGAGGCAGGCTTTATGGTAGAATGTGAACCTTAGAGCCAAGAGACCTTAGTTTGAATTCTGGTTCTAATACTCACTGTGTGACCCTGGACAAGTGACATAACCTCTCTGAACTTCAGGTTCCTCATCCGTATAAAGGGACTGATAATTCTTGTTATACCTACCTTCCAAGGCTGTTATGGAGATAATATTTTGTAAATCTCCAAGCACCAGGCAAATGTGAGCTTTGTTTCTTGACTCCAGTTGACTTTCATTGTTTCTTGACTCCAGTAGAAACCTCATTCACACTGAAGTGATCAGCTCAGCTGAATGTATTACTTATTGGTATTTAACCCTAATAACCATCTCCCTCCTTCCTCTCCCCAAAGGAAAAAAAAAACCTGGTAGTTTTCCAGTACTTCTTAAAATAAGGGGTATTTTTAGAGTGACAAGTGGAAAACTCTCAGAGCTACTTCTTCTTACTGGTGCCAAAGCTAACAACCTCACCTTTGGCTCTCCAAGAGTAATCTGGCTCATCCCTCTGCTTCCTCAAAATTTAATTCTTAACCCCGGTTTAATTCTTAACCCATCATGGCTGATGGTTAGGTTAGGTCTTTGGGAAATGGTAGTGTCCAATGCTCTTTATTTAGAGCATTCCTGAGGGACATGGAAAATAAATCACTAATTTTTGGAGTTTTATAATCAGTAAGTCCATCAACATTTATTAAGCACCTACTGTGTGCAAGGCACTACACTAAGCAATGGGGATACAAAGAAAAGCAAAAGACATATTGCACCTACTATGTGATAAGCATGCTGCATATAGTTCATCTGTACCTCATAGTCTAACAGGGGAGACAATATGCCAAAAAATCCCCAAAACAACCCAAACAAAACAAAACAAAAAACTAGGTACAGATGAACTATATGCAGGATAAATCAGAAATAATCAACAGAGTGGATGCTGCCAATCTAATCTGATTCTCACAACAACCTCGAAAGGGGGGGTGCTATTATTAGCCCCCTTTTACAGTTGATGTAAGTGAAGCAAACGGAAGTTTGTGGCTTGCCCAGGGTTACCTAGTTGGTAAATACCTGAGGCAAGATTTGAACCCAGGTCATCTTAACTCCAGGCTCAGCACTCTACGGTACCAGCATAGGTAACAATAGCTAGTGAAAATTCTCAATCTGGAGATAGAACGTCTTGTTCAAGGGGGTCAGTGTCATTGGATTGTAAAGTATGTTAAGGAGTATAAAGTATAAGAAAACTGGAAAGGTTAGGTTATAAAGGTCTTAGAATGCCAGAAGATTTCATATTTGACCTTGAAGTTAATGGAATCTACTGAGTGGGGTAGGGTGTGACACAGCCAGACCTGTACTTCAGGAAGATCAGTTTGACAGCTGAATGGATGATGGATCGGAGCAGGGAGAGACTTGTGTCAGAAAGGCCAACTAGCATGATACTGCGATAGTCCAAGAGTGAGGTGAGGAGGACCTGTATCAATGTGATAGTAGTTTTAGAGGAAAGATGGAAGCATATGTGAGAGATGTTACAAAGGTACAATTGACTGCTCTTGGCAACAAATTAGATATAGAAGGTGAAAGAGAGGTGAAAAGTCAAGGATAATACCTAGGTTGTGAACCTAAGCATTCGGAGAATGGTTTTGCCCTTGAAAGCAATAGGGAAATTTAGGAGAAAGGAGGATTCATAGCACCAACAGTGACCACGAATATGTTAACACAGTTCTCAATTGCAAAATATAACAGATTCTCCATATAGAAGACAGAAGCAAAACATTTATTCAGATACCAGAGAGCCAAATACCAACACCAGGAAATCGAATCCATCATAGTAACAAAGTTAGTATAGCATAGCACAGCAGGAAGCCACACCATCCTTTAGCATTCCCACAAACAAATACTTGCAAGCCTAGCTGTCTCCTTGGGTGCATCCTCCCCTCCCTCCAGCTTTAACTGCTCTGACTCCCAGCTTCTTGTGGGCTGTGCTCTACCCTTTAACAAGCTCCTTCCACCACTGGCTTCATGTGATTACATTTGGCTTATTAGGAGCAGGGAAGATCTTCAAATTACCATTACCATTACCATTACAGGGTGTGTGTGTGTGCGTGTGTGTGTGTGTGTGTGTGTGTGTGTGTGTGTGTGAAGATAATAAGTTCAATTCTGGACAAGTTGAGTTTGACATATCTACCAGTCATCCAGTTTGAGATATCCAATAGAAAGTTAGAGACACCAGACTTGAGGTCAGCACAGAGGTTAGAACCAGACAAGCAAATCTGAAAATCATTAATATAAAGATAATAATGAACTAAATGGGAGCGGATGTGATGACCAAGTGAAATAGTATATATAGAGAAGAGGGCGTAGTAGAGTCGAATTGGAAGCGATCATTATTGTTATGGGTAAGGAACTGAAGCCCCCAAGGTCTTGCCCAAGATCATACAGGTAGTAATTGAATCAAAATGTCCTTTATGCACTGACAAAAGCCCTTTGGTATATGCTGACTGAGATATGGTTAGGAGTGGGTGGACAAGGCACATATCATTTCTTTTCTTTTTTCTTTTCATTGACTTGTTTATTTACTTTTAGTTTACAAGATTCAGTTCTACAATCCCTTGGGTTTCAAATTTTCTCCCCTTCCTTCTTCCCCCCATGGTAGCATGCAATCATGTATAGGATCTGCAAATACTATCACATTGTACGATAGTCTGGTTGTCTAGAAGGGTTGTAACCAATGGAGTGAACAATGGGGAAAAAAGAAACAAAACCAAATATGAAAAAGAACAATAGCATGTAGATTGCTTCAGTCTCCATTTAAACTCTGGTCTTTCTAGATCTTTCTCTGAATGTAGATATCTCCTTCCATCCTGAGACTTGTAGAGTTGTCTTATAGCTGTGCGTTGCTGAGAAGAGTCCAGTTTATCAAGGTTGGTCGTCACACATACGATGTGTCTGTGATTGTGTACAGATTTTTCCTGGTTCTGCTCTTCTCACTTTGCATCAATTTGTATAAGTCTCTCCAGGTAATTATGAAGTCCAACTCCTTCCCATTTCTTATAGCACAATAGTATGCCATTACATTCATATACCACAACTTGTTCAGCCATTCCCCAATTGATGGGCATCCCCTTAATTTCCAGCTTTTTGCCACCACAAAGAGAGCTGCAATAAATATTTTTGTACATATGGGTCCTTTTCCCACTTCTATGATTTCTTTGAAATACAACCCGAAAAATGGTATTACTGGGTCAAAGGGTATGCAATTATTTATAGCCCTTTGGGCATAGTTCCAGATTGCTCTCCAGAATGGTTGTATCAGTTCACAGCTCCACCAACAATGCATTAGTGTTCCAATTGTTCCACATCCTCTCCAGCACTTGTCATTTTCCAGTTTTGTGATCTTAGCCAATTTGACTGGTGAGATGTGGTACCTCAAAATTGCATTTCTCGAATTAATAGTAATTTAGAGCATTTTTCCATATGCTTAAAGATATCTTTAATTTCTACCTCTGAAAATTTCCTGTTCATATCCTTTGACCATTTATCAATTGGGGAATGACTTGTATTCTTATAAATTTTACTTAATTCCCTGTATATTTTAGAAATGAGGCCTTTATCAGAGACACTGGTTGTAACACATATCATTTCTTTAAGGGATTCTATCAGAACTTGTTTTAAATACAGAGATGGTTAAACTTTTCCAGTTTCCTTTAAAACTAGCTGATTTCAGTTATAAAGTTTATATAAAAAGTAACAGAGCTATTATGGATAGAGTACTAGACTTAAGAGACAGGAGGACGTGGGTTAAAAATCCCACATTAGATACTTACTAGTTTTGTGACATTGAGCCAAAACATTTCATCTTTTTGAGCCTCAGTTTCCTCACCTATAAGAGGAGCATAATAATAACATCTACCCTACAGGGTTATTGCAAGGTTCAAATGATTTAATATTACAAACTTTAAAGCACTATATATTGTAATCATCATGCTCTGATCCTTTATAGCGATGTGATTTAGGACACTGACTAGTCTTGAGGACTTTTCTACCAATCCATAGACTTCTAACAGTCTCCATTGCTGAAAAGAGTTCTCATGCTAGAAATTCTTCATGTTGATCCTTCAAATAATGGATCCTTAAAAGAGGGTCCTTGCTCTTTCAGGAGAAGAATTTTGTTTTCAACAATCGTTTCCCCTCCCACATTGGTAGTCTTCCACTTGGGATCCTGATTTGACAGGATGTCTAGTTTTCATGAAGCTCACCCTTAGATTATAAAGTTAATTGAGTGAATTTAGGTCATTAATCCACAGTGCTCTGACATTTCTCACTCACTGACACTTTTATAAACAAAGGACAGTTTGATTGAAGGTAGTTCTAAATTCAGGTTGTGTTCACTCAGAATCATTTCTCTGAGAACTGCTGTTGAAAATGGAGCTTCAGAGATGGTAGCGAAGTGTGACCGGTTACTGAGTCACTTTACAAGCAGAGTTTTGAAAGAATCAAAGGAAAGCAAAGGAATGAAAATCATCAGGCATCTGAGAAGGCATGAAATGGGTCAGAAGCTGAGTGCTAGTGTGTCTCATCCACAGGCCATTTCTCTATCAATCAAGCCTTAATCATCAAGCAATTAAGCCAATCAAACATCCAATAAACACTTACTAAGGGCCAGTATGTTAGGTTAGGTACTGAAATATAAAGGCAAAAGATGAAATAGTCTCTGACCTCAAGGTTACTTCCTTTTGGGAGAAAAAAAGCACTAATGTTAATATAAGCAAGAGATTTATTTAATGCTCCAACACTCCCAGCAATGCTGACGGCAGCCCAATCGTGCCTGCCCATCTTGCATGACTCTTCTCCATGTCCTCTCATACATTTACTGAAGTGGAGCCGCTCAGTTTGGGGGTAGTCTTCCTCAATTTCTTTAGGATGCCAATGAAGTACCCTGTCTCCCCGCTTGTCGTCCCTCCCCCTTACCGACCATATGACCAGCCCATCTTTTCTCCTTATCATACATTTTTCTAATGACGCCTTCTAGAAAATCACATGAAGTTCTTCATATTGCAACCTGCCTTGCATATATGCATATATACACACATGTATTATGTGTATGCATATATACATATGCATATACATGCATACATACATGTATACTTTTTTGTGGGAGGAGGCACTAGTAGCTAAAGTGATCAGGAAAATCCTCATGTAGAAAGTAATCTGAGATGTGAAGGAAATTAAATATTCTAAAGAGCCTGGGATGAGGGGTGGAGTCCATTATATGCATAGGGGATCGCATTTGCAAAGTACTACAGGCTCTGGAGAGATGGAGGGGATCATGCATGAGGAAAAGCCGTAAGGCCATTTTGGTTGGACCCTAGTGTGATGAAGGGGAGTAAGCACCACATAATCCGACATCATCATTCTTTGCACTGAAGAGACTAGAGGGACAGCTGTGGGTGAGCTTGTCATACTTTTGCTTCTAGGAAAAGAGGTAAAAGATAAAGAGACATTGAAGAAAGGGTAGATATTTCACAGACGATGAGAGCTGGGAGGGAACTTAGAGATCATCTAATATAACCCTTTCCTTTTTACATGATGGATAGAGCTCTGGGCCTGGAGTCAGGAAAACCTTAGTTCAAATCCAACCTCAGATACTAACCAGCTGCGAGATCCTGGGTAAGTCACCTCATCTCTCTCTGCCTGAGTTTCTGCATCTGTAAAAGGAGGATACTTCCCAGGGTTGTTCTGAGGATCACATATGATGATATTTATAAAGTGTGTAGCACAGTGACTGGCACATCACAGTACTTAATAAATGATTCTCCTTCTTTCATGAAGAAAATGGAGGACAAGCAAGTCTGTAACTTACCCAATGTCACAAAGCTAGTCATTAGCACAGCTGAAGTTTTCCTGACTCCCAGTGTCTTTCTGCTCTAGGACAAGGTGTCCTTTTGGGAATTCAACTCCAGTCAGGCATTCAACATTTATTAAGGGCATATCATGTGCTAGGCACTCTTTTATCATAGTTTCAGTCATTCAAAGCATCTTACCATGGTGTAGCCTTGTAATAGATATACTCTTCCCATTTGAAACATTATAAAGCTCTGCAGCAGTTCACAATGCTGACGGCCACTGTAAATATACCGGCATAGCGCTCAATTGCAAAATATAACAGACTCTCCACATAGAAGACAGAAGCAAAACATTTATTCTGACACCAGAAAACCAGATCCCAACACCAGGAAACCAAATCCATCATAGCAGCATAAAGTTAATAAGGCATAACATCACAGAGAGCTATACTGTACTTTAGCCTTCCCACAAACCAACATTTACTTGCAAGTATGTCTCGCTGGGTGCATCTTCTCCCTCCTGTCTCTAACTTCTCTGACTCCCAGGTTCCTGTGTGCTGTGCTCCACACTTCAGCAAACTCCTCCCACCACATGCTCCATGTAATTACATTCAGCCTTTTAGGGGGCAGGGCATATCTTCAAAGCAGGGAAGGTCTTCAAATTCCCTTAGGCTTATTAAGGGGCAGGGAGGATCTTCAAAATCCTATTACCATTACAAGCTCACAGGCTGACTTGGAATGAAGATATCTGACTTCTTTAAGATAGTGGTAGTGGTGGTGATGGTGGTGGTTAAGAAAGGCAAATTTGGTGGTAAAGCCAAAGAAGAGGTACAGGAGCAGTGTCATTTTAAGTTACATCAAATCCAGATATTTTCGCCCCCTTCGTGTTCCATGTTATAGATCTAGCCCTGATGAATAGCTACTGCAGCTGAGAAATCCATCACAGGCCTTCATCCCCTGTGTGAGTCATCTCCCAGGAGCATTCACAGTGCTTTGGCTTCCAAGAATAGCCTCGCCTAAGGGTGGGAGAGCAGGTTTTTTGCCAAGCTTGGAATCCCTTCCAACTTCTAGGGCTCTGAAGTTTTGTATCAAATGAGATTTGGACTTGTTTAATAGAAAGAATGACTTCATATTTTTAAAAAGGCAATACCTGGTGAATTCTCCCTCCACCTCCACAGGGAGGCTTGGATGTCAGTCACCTTTAAAAAAAAAGCAACAAGAAAAAAAGAGCTAAATCCTAAATATTGGTTTTTTAGTGAGCTAACCACAATTTGTACAGGATGCACATGACCCCTCCCTTCCCTTGACTCACACAGGGACATGAAACAAATATTCAGGTAATAAATATGCTTTCAGCTTTGCAGAGCAAAGACTTGATTTGAGAGGTTTTGAATGTGGAAAAACACCTAGGTTGTAGGCTCAGAAAAGGAGTCTGTTTCTCACATGAGACCATGGAATAGTTTCTGATTTGTAATGTTTTCTAAGCTAGTTTGCTATCCTTTCTCCCTTTTTTCCTTCCTTTTGTCCATCCTCTTTCTCTTTTCCCTTTTTCTTTTCTTCCCCTTCTCTTTTCTTTTTCCATTTCTCTTTTATATATTATATTATGTTGCATTGCATTACATTACGTTATGTTATGTTATACTATATTATATTATAATACATAAAATATATTCATGCTTTCACTTAGCATTTTATCAATACTTTTTACTTTTACATAATAATCATTTCTAGAGATACCACACTGCCCTGGCTCCCCCAGTCAGTTCCTTGCAGTGAAGAAAAAGCTTAAGCAAAAACAACCAAGCAACAGTATTGGATAACACATACAACATTCTGCCCCTGTAGTCCACCAGCTCTCCAAGAAAATGGACATATTCTTAGCATCTCCACAGGAAAAAATATCCCTATGAGATCTCACCTTTTGCCTTGTACCAACTACATTTGGCATTGTCTACCTTGCCAGAATAGTTTCAGGATTCCAATGGTGTACATCTACTCTTTGAATCCAGTGTACTTGTGCTCTTGAATTTGTTTCCCCTTAGTCTTTTGTGTTGATTTGTTCTTCCTAATTTGTCTTTGGTTCAGAAACGTGATCTATTTTCTTTACCTCTTACCAACTATATTGTTGTTGGTTATAAACTCTCTAAGTCTTGTTTCCATTTCCCTTTTATATATTATTATGTTATGTCAAGTCATATCAAGTCATGTCATGCCCTAAATCATGTATTAGGTATCATGTATATCTATATCGTATCCTATCCTATGATATAATATAATATCCTATTCTATCCTATGCTGTCCTATCCTGTCCTGTCCTGTCCTGTCCTGTCCTATCCTATCCTATCCTAAAAGGGACAAGGATCCTTAATAGGATTTTTTGGGATGGATCAGGAAATTGATGAACTATGTATATATATAATGTATTTCAATATAATTGGTTGCTTTTGTAATGCTATACATTTTATTTTATGCATTTAAAACTTTTATTCCAAGAAGGGGGTCAGTAGGTTGACTGCTAAAGGGGTCTATCATACAGACACACACACAGACACAGACACAGACAGACAGACAGACACACACACACACACATACACACACATGAGGCAGGATCCTAGAAGATGGCGCAGTGGGTCAAAAAATTCCAAGCTCTCCAAATTTCCTCCACAAACACGTAGAACATCACCTCAAAATGAACATAAAGAGGCAAAAATAAAGGGGTAAAGCAGTCGTCCCTCCAAGACAATTTGAGAGGACCTCAAGAAAGAAAGGACATCCAGGGGCTGAGGTTTGGCCAGAGTAGAATATAAGCACCTCCAGGCCAATGCAGCTGAATCAACAAAAAAGCAGACCTTGGGGGCAGTTCCCTTAGGAAGCTGACTAAACCTCAAGGACTTTCACACCACACACACACACACACACACACACACACACACACACATACACACTGCATTGTATTACATTAAATTATATTACATCACATTATATGGTATTACATCATGTTATTTTATGTTATACTGTATTATAATATATAAAATTATTATTTTAAAAATAGTTCATGGACACCTAGGTTAAGAGCCCTGATTTAGCTCTTTAATTTCCACCCTGCCTATCCAAAAGGGTGGTTCTGAGCAGCATTTGAGGAAAGGATCATGAAAGTAATTTGTGAATTTTAAAGCCTTGGGGTTAACATCATCATCATCTTCAGTCGTAGTCATCGTCATCGTCATCGTCATCATCATCATCATCATCATATCTCAATGACTTGAGCAGTATAATGGCTTAGGGGACCAAGGATTCTTAATAGGATTATTTGGTACATACTTCGGGATGGATCAGGAAATCAATGTTTTCGTGCTAGTGTTCCCATGCCACTTGTCAGCACCATTTAATCCAAACTCAATCTCCTTTGTACTAAGGAAACTAGAGCAGCTATTGTGGGTGAAGTTGTCATTCTTTTTCTCCAGGAAAAAAAGGATCACTATAAAGCTAGATGAAGAAAATAGCCAAAATGTAGACATTTTCAATGACCAGGTTAAAATAATTCCTGACATATCATGGTTGTGTTTGTGAATCATAGTTGGAGGCCTCAGCAAATATGGACATATCAATCATTATTTTTATGTAGATAATTCCCAGGCTTATATATGCAGCCATAATCTCTCTCCTGAGCTTTTTTTTTTTTTACCAGCTGTCTTTAATACATTTCAAATTGAATGTCCTGTCTTTCAAACTTAACATGTTCAAAATTAAATGCTTTTCCTGCTCCCCCTCACCTCCCAAGCTTTCCCCTACCCTCTTCTGAACCTTTTTAACTTCCCTGTTACTATCATGGTGACCACTATTTTCTTCTCTAAGCCTGCAATTTCTTTGTCTACCTTAATTCTTCATCCTCACTTACTCTACAGATCCAATCTGTTTCCAAATTTTGTTGTTTCCCCCTTCATAGCAGCTCTTATATATGATCTCCACTCTCCCCTCACTGCTAAATCACCACTCTGGTAGAGTGCCTCATCGCCTCATGCCTGGGCTATTGCAATAGCCTACTGATTGGTCTCCCTGGCTCAAGTCTTCCTCACACCAATCTGTCCCCTACTCTGCTGCCAAAGTGATTTTCTCAAAGTTTAGATAAGACTATACCATATGCCTTACTCAATAAACTCCCCATTACCTCTAGGCTCCCTGTTTCCCTTCAGATTAATTGTAAAGTTGTCCGTTTGGCAATGCTCTCTATAACCTTCTTATATTTCAATCTTACCCATTACTTTTCTCTAGGCATTCTACAATCCATATACAGTAACCAACTTATTGTTTCTTACACATGTCACTTCGACATCTTTTCAAACTCAACATCTCTACACTGGTGATTCCCCATGCCTGAAATGTTCTCCTTCTTTATTCTGCCTTCCTTCAAGACTTAAATCAAATCCTACCTTTTGCAGAGGGGATTCTACTAATGCTTTTCTCTCTCAGATGACTTTTCATCCACTTGGTATATATCTTATACATTTACATCTTTGGGGGGGGGTTATTTTTTAAACTTTTATTTATTCCCATTTAATAGTATTTTATTGTTTCCAATTACACGTAAAAACAATTTTCAGCATTCACTTTTATAAGATTTTGAGTTCCAATTTTTTTTCTCCTTACCTCCCTCCTCCCCCAGATTGCAAGCAATGTGATATAGGTTATACATCCTACACTTACATCATTAGAATGTGAGTTCATTGAGGGTAGGGATTATTTTGTCTTTCTTTCCACCACCAGCACTTAGCACAGTGTCTGGTACATAGTAAGTACTTAAAGAACGATTTTTGAATGACTGCAGTTTTGAAGGAATTGGTCAGTGTGAGGAACACTCATTTTTTAATCTTTATGTTCCATCTTTGACAATTAGTTAAGCTTAATAAATAGTTCATGCCATTCTATCCCTCAATGCCATTAAACACTACCATTGCTTCAGAATGATGGAGGCAGAGCACAAAGAACACATTTCTGTAGCCTCAACTTGCGATAAGGGAGATCATGTCAGGAATGAAGGTACAGGAAATGAGAACTTAGATTCAAAAGCAGAAGTACCTCAAGACAATCTAGCCCAGAGGTCCTTAACTATTTTTGTATCATGGTCCTTTTGGCACAGTCTGGTGAAGGCTTTGGACACCTTTTCAGAAGAATATCTTTAAATGCACAAAATAAGACTCATGGTATTACAAAGGAAACCAATTCTAATGAAAAATAGTTATGAAAATATTTAAAAACCCAAGTTCATAGACTCTAGGTTAAGAAACCCTGATCTAGTCCAACGCTCTCATTTTTATAGGTGAGAAAATCAAGGGATAGGGAGGTTATATTTCTTGTCCAATGTCTTATGAGGAATGCATAGGTAACCAGGGCTCTTTTCATGATCAGGTCTGTGGATCCTGGCCCTCCCTCAAGAGCATTGTTTCTCTAGCCTGGTTTCATCATGATAAATCAGGAAGAAGCCATAAAATTGAGCTTCAGGGTAAAAAAGTCCCATACCTTCATTACGGGCATCTCTAATTAGGCTCAAAGCACTTTGGAAAAGTCTCAGACTATGTCCTGCTGATACTTTGGAGGCTCATCAGAGGACAGCTATGCTGAGGCAGGTGTTGAGGTAATTAAGATCAGAGATGGGGTTTCAGGGTGCTGTGTCTGGAGGACTTCAGTTGTTGGGGTACTGGCACTTATGTTCTTGCTTCTGCCTAGAATGGGTAGTTGTTGTTCAATCATTTCAATCATGTCCAACTCTTCATGGCCCCATTTTGGTTTATTTTGGCCAAAGTATTGGAGTGATTTACCATTTCTTTCTTCAGATCATATTACAGATAAGGAAACTGAGGCAAATAGGGTTAAATGACTTGCCCAGAGTCATACAGGTAGTAAGCTAGTAAGGTCAGATTTGAACTCAGCAAGATTTCCTGAATCCAGACTTGGCGCTCTATCTACTGCATTATGTAGCCGACAGATTAAGTTGATCGGCTGGCAAAGATGAATGATGTAATTAGTGAGGATTCCATACCCAATAAAGTGTCAATTGGTAACATGTCCAGTGGTCCATTTTCTGTGATAGCATGTCTTAACCTTGCATAGAAAAATGGCTCTGATATCCTAAGGGTCCCTGTACAAAGTACAGTCAGAAAGAATGGAAATGCAATGAAGAGAGACAGAGAGAGAGACAGAGAGAGAGACAGAGAAAGAGACGGAGACAGAGAGACAGAGAGAGAGAGAGAGAGAGAGACAGGGAGAGAGAAGGAGAGAGGGAGAGAGAGAGAATGAATAAGCTTCAGCAGCACAGGAAGTATTTCCTACCCCTTCCAAATTTTCACTAGGTCATTTGGGTGCCAGATGCTCATGAATCCTAAATAATAATCCCCAGACAGTTTAGCTTAGAAATATAAGCAAATGTTTGGGAAAATCTAACACACCATCACATTTTCAGGTACCCTTCTCTGAAAGCTGGAATTTGTGCCAAGGTAAATGATGTCACAAGGGCTATGACAACCATCTTTGAAAAGCAAAGTGTCACACTCAGGTAATATTGGAGATGGGGAAGGGACAGACTGCCAGGATGCAGGGACATGTGTGTACAGGAAAGCTGAGGATTGGTTCTCACTCTGAGAACAAACCCGTGCCTGGTCTGACTTGCCAGCATGCAAATGATACACTGTGGGAAATAAGTAGCATTATGCTTATACAACCCAGACAGTAAACAAGAGATGTGTGTGTGTGTGTGTGTGTGTGTGTGTGTGTGTGTGTGTTTCTATGTTTTTTATATCTATCCTCAAAGTTTTGCTCTCCCCAATTCATCAAGATATTAAAGAGTACGCTCAATGAGATGCTTTCCCAACCTGCTGAAGGGTGAAGGAATTCTTCCATTTCTTTCCAAAATCTACTGTTGTCTGAATTTTGAGCCCAGAGCAAATAACATTTATATAGAATTTTTTTGTTTTGGGGATAAAGTAAAACAAGTTCACCCTTCATTCACTTTCAGGGAAGATACCCCTGATAGTGTCCTGTCTTTCTCCTTTACTGCTAAGGATGATTTTTAACATTCCACATGGTTGGCATTTTATGAGGTCATAATAGACTGCGGGCCTCCTGGCTTCATTTTTTTAACTCTCTGTCTTCCTAGTCTGCTAGGCCACAAACCTTATCATGTTGCAGACAAGCTTACTTTTAAGGTGCTGGATTTATGTGACAATTTTAGAGGAGATCACAATATGAAGTTATTCTTCTGAGGATTCTTCCTTCCTTCCTTTTCTTTCTTTCTTCCTTCCTTTCTTTCTTTCTTTCTTTCTTTCTTTCTTTCTTTCTTTCTTTCTTTCTTTCTTCTTTTTGCTGTTTCTTTCTTTCTTCCTTCCTTTTGCTCTCTCTTTCTCTTTCTTTCTTCCTTCCTTTCGCTCACTCTTTCTCTTTCTTTTTCTTTCCTTCTTTCTTTCTTCCTTCCTTCCTTCCTTCCTTTCTTTTCTTCTTTCTTTCTTTCTTTCTTTCTTTCTTTCTTTCTTTCTTTCTTTCTTTCTTTCTTTCTTTCTTTCTTTCTTTCTTTCACAGCAGACAGTCAGATCATACAGGAGTTCAATTTGCATAACTTGGCTGTGCCTAAAACCACCCCCAGTGAGAGGATAAATAAACATCAAGGGTCTGCAGAGATAGCCAGGCATCACAGGCTCCCTTGGCTCAGAAGAAAGATGACTGCAGTGGGAGATGTGGGGTCCCATCCCAATGACTCCCTGCTTCCAGCAGTACTCCAGAACTTTCTGCGGCCCCTGGGAATGCTATTATTCCACAGAGGAGAGACCTTCTTCTCAACTGCAACAAATGGCTCCCTTCTTCATGGCCTGGCTCTGCAGGAAAGCCTTGCAAATGAGCTACCTTCGTTAAAAAGAAAAAATAAACTCATTGAATTTCTCAGAGTTCTGGTCATAGGCCTAAACAGTTGAAACATGCCCAGGTGCTGTCTCTCCATGTCCCTATCTTCTCATTTGCCTGACATGATGACTTAGGAGTCTGTAAAATTCAGACAACCTGCCCTGGCTCGACCCATTGTAAAGCAGAAAGACATGCTGTCTTATCTCTCTGTGCTAAACAGATACTATCAGGCCATTCAGACTCAGCACTTGAC
This sequence comes from Pseudochirops cupreus, assembly GCA_028627135.1. Lineage (NCBI taxonomy): Eukaryota > Metazoa > Chordata > Mammalia > Diprotodontia > Pseudocheiridae > Pseudochirops > Pseudochirops cupreus. The sequence continues at coordinate 285,979,418 of CM053583.1, read as the reverse complement.
CAAAAGATTCCTCAATCTTTGTCCTGTTGGAACAATAGAAGATGTTGAACATTTCCTGATCCTTCACTTTGTCCTGTATTTTGGGGATGGAGGGGGCAGTGTTACATTAGGAGGGCCATGGATAGTGAAGCCCTGATCCTATCTACTGAAAAATAGCTGGAATGTCCATTCTACCATCAGTGGACATCTTATATAAAATGCTGCTAGTACTGTCAAATCTAATTTTGAAAGACATACTTATTAATATACTTTTTTATTCATTCATTCATTCATTCTTTTCTTTTCCTTTTTCTTTTTTTCCTTTTTTTGAGACTGGGTCTCTCTGTCTCTCTCTTTCTCTCCTCTCTGTCTCTCTCCCTCTTCCCCTCCTCTCTCCTTTCTCTCTCTCCCTCTCCCTGTCTCTCTCCCCCATCTCTCTCCTCTCTGTCTCTCTCTGTCTTTCTGTCTCTGCCTTTCTGTCTCTGTCTCTGCCTTTCTGTCTCTGTCTCTGCCTCTCTGTCTCTGTCTCTCTGTCTCTCTCTGTCTCTGTCTCTGTCTCTCTCTCTGTCCCTCTGTCTCTCTGTCTCTCTCTGTCTCTCTCTGTCTCTCTCTGTCTCTGTCTCTGTCTCTGTCTCTCTCTCTCTCTGTCTCTCTGTCTCTCTCTGCAGTAGTCACATCTAGCTAGATCGCAGTGTTGATTAGTATGGAAGCTTTAACCTGCTCTGTGTTTCTGACTTGGAATGGTTGACCTTTCTTTAGATAACCTGGTGACCTTTTGCTTTTGGGAATTCATTCATGTAGTTCATACACTTGAATGGTTTAACCCTATCATAGCTCAGAACCCTCAAACTCTAACCTGAACCTCCTACAGGAGCAGGGATTACAGGCATGCACCATTACAACATGCCTGGATCATTCCTTTTTAATCATAATAACAATTAATTAGCAAGCATTTATTAAGTAAATTCTATGTGCCAGGAAAAAAGAGAGACAGAGACAGAGAAAGAAAGTCAGAGATAGAGAGCCAGAGAAAGAGAGACTGAAAGAGAGAGAAAGAGAAAGACACAAAGAATTGATAAAACAATCAAAGGGATAGGGCACTTGGAAGACTGACTTAACGGCTCCAAGTGGCTTATGTCCTGGGGCTTGGTAGAACTAGCTGAACAAGTTACAATCATTTTTTCAAAACCTGCAAGAAGGAAGGTCTTCTAGAAATCTAGTTTTAGTGAGTGTCAAGAGAAAAGGATCTGCCTAGAATTTACTGTCCTGGAAGGATGATGATGGTGATTAGGGAAAAGATCAGAGAAAAGAGGAAGTGGAAAACACATAAATATCTATTTAACACTAGAATCCTGGGCTCTAAGCAGCCTCAGCAGTTTATCAAGAACAAATCATTCCAGGACATGTTGGTAGCATTTTTCAATATAACGACAAATAAGCAGTGTAAGGGGAGGTAATAGATGGCCAGTCCTCAAGCTGTAGAGAAACACTTGGTAACGTGTCATGGGTTTTCTAAATAGCTGCAGGTGGGCATGCATAGAAATTCAGCTGTGAGGAGTAGAAGCAGCCACCTGGAGTATGAGAGGAGAGCCTGACAAAAGAGCTCGGAAAGTGAGGATGATGAAAGAGCAAACGTGGTCGATAGATGCGATGAATATGGCTTCCTAATCTTGGTGTCGTCCTTGAGCACTGCCCTCCGCCACCCACCCCCTGCCACCTATCAAGGTTCTAAGTCTGCCTCTCCTTTTACAGTATTTCTCCCATCCATAGGGAGGCAATGTGATATGGTGAGAAGAATGCCAGATATGCATTCGGAGGACCTGGTTTCAAATCCTATTTCTGCCACTTGTAAATAACATTACCTCTCTGGCCTTAGTTTCCTTATTTGTAAAATGAGTGGATTAGGTTGGATGGTATTTATTATTTTTTCCAGTGTTAAATCCTATATTTGAGCTTTGGCTATGAAACCAAATTCATTTTCTATTACATCCTTCTGTTCTCTACCCCAATCCTTTCCCATGTTCTCAATCCTTTTGAAAAGCTATTGTTTTTTTCTTCCAAATTTTCCTATTTGAGTGCTCTCTCTCTCTCTCTCTCTCTCTCTCTCTCTCCCTCTCTCCCTCTCCCTCTTCCTCCTCCCTCCTTAGACTGATACAAGTGGATAAGGATTCCTCCAGTGTTGCAATAAATATTTACTTTGCTGGCTTATGGGATGTCAGCTGCTGCATGCAGATGCTTTGTGTCATCAGTGCAGTTCCTAACAGCCTGCCTGTCTTCTAAAGCCCTTCATAGGCTGACCCCTCTACATACTTTATGATCCAAACCAGCTTCCTTGCTGTTCCTGGCATATGACACTCCATCTCCTGACCATGCCTTTTCTCTGGCTGTCACCCATGCCTGGAATTCTCTCCTTTGTCCCCTCTGCCTCTTGACCTCCTTCAGGTCTCAGCTAAAATTCCACTTCCTGCAAGAAACTTTTCTTAATTTCCCCATTAAAGTTATTGTCTTCTCTCTGAGATTGCCTCCGATCTACCCTGTATATATCATGTATATTCATAGTTATTCGCATCTTCTCTCCTCTACTTGGAACGTGTATTTTGAGAGCAGGAATTGATTATTAATTAATTGACTTGCCTGGAGTCACACAATGATTAAATTATCTGAGGTGAGATTTGAAACATGGTCTTGTAGTGCCCTATTTGCCACCCTATGTTCCTTCCCCATGTTGCTGCCTTCTTCAATGTAAGGAATAGAGTTTGAGGAGAGAAGGGGATGGTGAATAGGATAGGAGAAGCTAATGCAAATATTCTTAACCAAAAGATTTCAGGGAATAAGAGATATTGTTGGGATATGTGTGAAGGCATCCTTGAGATCACAGTAGGGCATCCAGTCAGGGGCAAGCAAGATTCTTCTGAAGTCTTTTGACTGTCATTAACTTATGGGTATCCTGGTTAACTCATACCAAGGAGGCAGTAGCACATAGGGGAAAATTAGATAATTTGTTTAGAGATGGAGTGAACCTTAGAGCCATTCCAGTACAACCTCTTAATTTTGTTGTTGTTCAGTCGTTTCAGTTGTGTCTGATATATATAATAATATAAATTGCACCTACCTTATATTGTTGTAAGGATAAAGTCATAGAAAAATGCTTAAAGTGTTAAATCAATTACAGCTCCTTTATCTAACCCAACTCTCCCTTTTTTACAGAGGAGTTATGTAAGGCATATTAGATGCTAAGCTAAAGTGACTTGATCTCTGTGTTCTATGGAGTATCCTTTGAAACTTTGGTTTGAAGGATGTTCCTCTGCCTTCAAGGCTAGTTAGGTGACGCAGTAGATAGATTGCTGGCCTTGGTGTCAGGAAGACATAAGTTCAAATTCTGGCATTTACTTATCTGTGGGGCCCTGGTGAAGTCACTGAACTTCTATCTGCCTTACTTCATTTGTAAAATGAGATAGTAAATAATAATACTGACCTCCCTGGTTGTTTTGAGGACTGACTTGGCTAATATATTTGTCAACAGCTACATAATTCCTGGCTGTTATTGTTACCAAGGGCCAGTACAGGTGCTGCTCTTTCCATGAAGCCTTCTCTGATTCCCTTCACCTGCAAGTAATTTTTCCCCGCTCAGATTTCTCACTGTACTTTGCCTGGATCCCTCACGTCTGCTTTGCATCCTTCCCATCTGCGTGCATTTTTTAATCTTCCCTACTAAATTATAACTACGTTGGCTCTTTTTCATCATTATGTCCTCAGCACCTAGTCCTGTACCTTCCAGGTGCTCTGTCAGTATTTGTTGAGTTTGCTGAATGTGTCAAGTTCATGAACAGTTGGGGAAACACTAGCAGCATATATACCTGATGGATGTGCTGTACTTGAATGTTGATCAAAGCCTTTGAAGTGATGTAAAATAGAAAAAATAGTGATTTCCCAATGAGGACAAGTTTTTATTTTATTTTTAGGGCAACAGCTTTTAAATGAAAGAATATTTATGTGTACTCAGAATGCCTCAAAAGGATAATCTTTAGCCTTGGTCTCTCTCAGCATCTCTAGCATCTAACATGAAGTATAACAATCGCTCTTCCTGGCTTCCCTCCTTTCCTCCCCTCCCCCCAATATTTAGGATGTTGAGAATATCATGCACCAAATCAATCAATCAATAAGCAATTATGAATTACTTCATATTACTTCAGATACCTCCATGCCATAGCATTGGAGATACAAAGACAAAAGTGAAATGCTCCCTACTTTCAAAAATTTTGCATTTTATTAGGCAGATACAATATAGTCACAGATAAATCAATTCAAGTTACAACATAACTACATAGTGATTCAGGGAGGGGGAAGGTAGAAGCTATTGCTTGGGGAATCAGGAAAGGTTTCTTAAAGGAGGTGGCACTTGAGCCTTGAAGGAGCACTGAGTTCCAAAAGGAGGGAGAACTTTCTAGATATAGTGGAGGGGGAAGCCTGTTCAAAAGCATAGGAAGAAGAAATGGAATGCCATATGCAAGGGACAGCAAGTGTATAATTCTTTGCCGTCTGTCTTTGGGTTTTAGGTACCTATTTGGAAATGTCAGGCTTAACCACAAAATGGAAAGCTATGTAGGAGGCAGCATGATGGTGTAATAGAAAGAGAACAAGATTTGGAGTTACAAGACTTGGGTTTGAATCTAATCTCCATCCTTGTTACCTATGTGGCCTTGGGCAGCTCACTACTTCTCATTTCTGCTTCTATTTCACTATCTTATATGAGGTAGATGAGATGACCCTGACGGTCCCTTCTCATTTTAATTATCTATGATCCAACTTTAGAATTCTCATCTCTCTCTCTGTATTTGCCCTTGCTGTCTGGGGTTTGCCTGCAGAAAGATGAAGTGACCCAATGAATAAGCTGAAGTCAATAACCAAGACAAATAGCTTTAAAAAATAAAGGTCAGACACATTTGGGCCCCGCACCAGGAGAGCTCTTTGACGTCCCCTCAGCACAAGAGGTCACTTCTTTGGAATTTGCCTTTAGCAGAGACCTCTTAGGTGCTATCTGACTAATGGCTCTGAGCAGTAGACTCCTTCACTGTTATACTGCTAGGGCCAGTGATATTGTGATGTCATTAATCCCTTGCCTGGTGCAGAGTGAAGTGAAGTCAGGATCTTTAAAGATGCATACATCTGTCTGACTCACACGAATGGTAGTTCACCTTCACCCAATGTTACTCTTTAGGGAGGAGGGGGGGAGCAGGGATGAGGATATAGAGGTTATAATTTTATTCCATTTAATGACTCGTTGAGTTTAGGGCCTAAGACATCCCTGGACTTCTTGATAATCATTAGGTTTCCTACATGCCTTCTTCCCAAATCTTCTGTTGCTTCCAAACTTCCCTAGTTTTCATTATTGGAGTTGGTATCTTTGGTTTGCTGACTGGACAGTTTGGTTGAGGTTGCTTGCCTTTCTCTTTAGCATTCAAAGAAACAAACCCTAATGATGCTTAAACACTGGGGGCCTATTTCTCATTACTTCTCTGCCCTCTCCTCCCTAACCTTCCAGCATTCCAAAGCCTAGAGACTCTTTCAAGTTTCCCCCAGGCTAGAATGGATTTTAGATTATTGTTATAATCAAAATGTGAGTTGAGTTTTTCTTTACAGAGAAAAGTAAAATAAATCATAGTTATTATTATCATGTAGAATAGTGAGCTAGGGTAAAGCATTTGTAAGCTATAGTTGCAAGGTTAAACAAATTGTCCTCCTCACATGTGTTATGGGAATCTAAAGATTTTCCCTGACCCTAGGCTCTTTGACAGACTTAAGTGACTCTCAGAACCTACCCTGATTTGAAAATATACTCTCCAGTGTGCTCACTATGGAGAGGTTCTGCGTAATTTCACATGTTCAGCCTGTATTTGATTGCTTGTCCTTCCAGTGGGGATGGGTGGTGAGGGAGGAGGAGAAAGAATCTGGAATCTGGAGTTCCATAATCAAA
>CM053583.1:285956964-285972965 GCA_028627135.1 Pseudochirops cupreus | reverse complement strand
ATCACCTAGAGCAGCTGGCTTCCTTCACTAGACACTAAAAAATAACCACACATAGAAAACTCTTCCCACCACTCCTCTCAACTTGTCTCAAATGGTGAAGATCAATCTTATGGAGTCATGAAGAGTCAGACATAACTAAAATGACTGAACAATGATGACAAATGGAGCATAATCAGGAGAACAACATACTATACTAACATACAGAATAATACTGAAAGACTTAAGAACTCTGATCCACACAATAACCAATTGTAATCGTAGGGCCCAATGATTAGCATGCTACCCAACACCAGATAGAGCAGCAATGGACTCAGGGTGCAGAATGAGATAGACATTTTGGAACATAGGCCATTGTGGGAATTTCCTGTCATATGACAGGACACTTTTTCATGCACAGGGCACAAGGTCCTGTTCTGCCCATAAATCACTCACACTATCAAGCCCAATTGCCAGGACATCTATTGTATTTAGCACTGTCTGGCTACTATACCAAATGCAATAAAGGATGAATGTTTTATTTCTGGGGTACATACACCTCAGAGCACAGTGGATAATTAGAAACCAGGCTTACAGCAACTGAGCCTCCTACTTTGAAAAACCCTTTGGGGGAGCTAGGAAGTCATACCTTCTTAGGGCTTTATGGGAACAGAACATCTCACTGATGGAACAAAAAGCAGGAGAAAGGCATAGAGTATTAGGTGTCTCCACAATTCCAGGAGTTTGCACCAGGGACTTCCATGCCTGCACCATAGGTATGAATGTTAGCAGGGATCTATTTTGTAAGCATCTATTAGAACATGCAGTCTAAGTGCATTGGAAAGGCAATATGGCCCTGTGGGAAGAATGCCAGAATGGGCATTCTAGACTCCATCTTTGCTACTTACTAGTTGTTTCTTTTGCATGACTATGTATATTGTTACGAAGGTTTTGTTTTTTCTTTCTCAATTATGGCAGAGCTCAGGAGGAGAGAAAATAAGTGCTTGTTAAATAATTAAAATAAAACAATTGACACTTTTAAAACAAGAGGCTGTCTTTTTAAACTAGACTTTCTATTTCTTTGGTAGAGGAAGCAGCTGATGAACAAACTCCCTTTAACAAAGAAGTTTGCAACTTGAACTCTTAAAGGAATTGCCTGAGGCAGTGAAGTTAATTGAAAAATTGCCCAGTCACACAACCAGTAAGTATAAGAAGGAGATTTGAATCCAGATCTTTTTGACTCTGAGGACAGTTCTTTTATCCATTATTCCATGATGCCTTTGTGAAGGACCATAATAAATTATCTCACATTGTCATTGTAAGGCCTAAATGAAATAAAACATTTGAAAACTTTAAAGTGCCATATACTGTAAATGTCAGTCTATTTTTCTAAAATTCAAAGGAATAATATTCATCCTTATTGCACACCTCAAAGGGTGGTAGCAAATTGATCTCAACTGACTGAGGATATTGACATACCCTAGAAAGACTTGCTAAAAAACTGCATTGTGGTTCTGTGGCTAGAATACTACTTTTGAAATTAGGGCACTGGGGGTTCTAATTCTGCTTTCTAAACTTACTACTTATTTTGATTTGAGCACTCAAGTTGGAACCACTCAATTTCCCTGGGTCTCAGTTTCCTCATCTGGAAAATGAGGGAATTGGACTAAAAAGTTTCAGAGGTCAATTTCAGTGTTAAAACTACATTCAGAAGTCAACTTTTTTGGTGTCATAAGTCCACTTGGCAAATGGTGAAGCCTATGAATAGCCCTTCTCAGAATAAGGTTAGGTTGTTTTGTTTTTTGTTTTTTGATGCATAAAATAAAATACATAGAAAACCAATTATATGAAATATGGTTATCAAATTTTTTTTTCAGTTTATGAATCCCAGGCTAAGAACTGCTGATGTAGATCTATGATCTTATCATCTACACATAGTTCATTCTGACCTCCCTCAGGTACTGTTAGAGAGATTGGCTAGTAAAATTGAAAACACAAAATAACAGAAATGAGCAATTCCTCCAGACTTCATCTCTATACACAAGAACTTCACAGAAACACTCTCCATTATGGAGAAACATTTAGTTAAAACAGAGATAGTAACTCCAAAGAAAGTTACCGAAGCCCAAAAAGATCAAAGTATCATGGAAAGAAATTGGAGGATTAAGTTCAACTACCTCATTTTACAGAGTAGGAAACTGAGGCTTATAGGAGTTCAATACAAGGCAGTCTCACCAATATGTCAACTTCATGGGATTGAGTGTATTCCCAGTGGGAATACTGTAAAAAATAATCATACAGTATAGTACAAGGAGACTTCTTCATATAGTAACCCATTTTTGCATAACACTTTAAGGCATACATCAGTTCATTTGAGCGTCTCAATAATTCTATGCAAAAGGTAAATGCCTTTTTTGTCCCTTTTGTTCAGGTAAGGAAATGAAAATCCTGAGAAGTGTAGGGATTTAGTAGATTGAGGGTCACTCACTTTACCTTCCATACAAACTAAAATGCATACCAGTGTATACCATGGATGAGTACATCCTATGCATTCCTGCCAACATCACTTTGCCCATTCTCTATGCCTAGAATACTTTTCTCCCCTCTAATCCTTACCCTCATAACCGATTACTAAAACTTAAACCATTTCTCAAGACTCAATTAAACCCACCCTCCATGGAAAATGGACTCAAACCCTATTGCTTATGTCTCTCTCATACACTTACCATGTGTTACATTGTTTTGCCCTAACTTGTATTCAAGAGGCAGAGCAGTGTAGTAATGAGTACATTGGACTTAGAAACAAGAGATCTGTTTTTGATTCCTGGCTCTGATATTTGCCAGCTATGTTACCCTGAGCAAGTCATTCAATCTTCCTGGGCCTCAGTTTCTCCATCTATAAAATGAGGATAGTGATACATTGCAGAGATAAAGCAAGGAAAGACTCATGTAAATCTTAAATTTCCAGAGAAATGTAGGTTAGTGTTATGTAGCTTGTGTTTCCTGCATTTACTCTGTGCTATCAATGATCCTAAGACGCTCTCCAGAAAAAGAACCCATCTTTTACACCAATGTTCTCCCAGAGGTGATAAATGGTTGCTAATATTAGAATACAACAGTCTCCTAAGGAACAGAATTCTAGAGGCCCAAAGGACAACTGAGAGTATGTAGATACACATGGAGAGTACATGTTTGTCATAGTATATTTCTGATTTTAAAAAAAACTATGATCAGGAAAAAAATGTTCTGGCTACCATACATCAGAAATTATAAATGAAGATTGCCTAGAACTCTTAAAAACAGAGGGCAAATTGAAAATAGAAAAAATCCACTGGTCACCTGCTGAAAGAAACCCCAAAATTAAAACTCCAAAGAATATCATAGCCAAAATCCAGAACTTCTGGGTCAAAGAAAGGAATACTATATGTAGCCAAAAAGAAAGACTTCAAGTACTTAGGAGCCACAGTGAGGATTACGTAAGACTTAGCAACTGCCACAATAAAAGAGAGATCTTAGAATATGATATTCCAAAAGCAAAAAGAACTAAGAATAACCTATCTGACAAAACTAAGAAAAAAGAAGGAAAACTAAATCATTAATGGAATAGAAGATTTCCAAGCATACTATATGAAAAGACTAGAATTGAGTAGATATTTGGAGACAGAAATGAAGGAGCAAAGAGAAACATAGAAAGGAGCATATATTTATTTAATTGAAAAAGAATATGTAGAAATGACCAAAATGCCAGAAGAAACATTCATTGCTGATGGGCATAACAAAGTCATATAATAAAATGGCAATTCTACTTAAATTCGTTTATTTATTCAATGCTTTACCAAACTCTCAAAAGAATATTTCTTAATGCTGGAAAAAAAAAACTAAATTTATAGGGAGGAACCAAAGGTCAAGAATCTCAAGAGTAAAAATGAAAGGAAGTGGGAAGAAAAGGAGTGTATCAGTATCAGATCATAAATTGCATTAGAAATAGGAATCATAAAAATTAATAGTAATCATTAAAATTGTAATGATAAAGAGAGAAGTCAATCAGTGGGACAGATTAGGTACCCAACATAGAGAAGAAAATAAACATAGTAGCACAGTGTTTGGTCAACCCAAAAGCCCCAATTACTGGGAGAAGAATTCATTATCTGACCATAACTGCTGACAAAACTGTACAACAATCTGGCAGAAATTTGTTTTAGATTGGCATCTCACACAGTACATGAAGATAGGCTACAAATGTATCTATGACCTATGAATAAAAGGTTATATCATCAACACATTAGAGAATAAACAAAGAAATTACCTTTTGGATCTATAAAGAGAGGAATAGTTCATAATTAAACAAGTAATAGAAAAATCCACATAAGAAAAAAATGGACAATTTGAACTATGCAAAATTAAAAGTTCTTGCCCAAACAAATTTAATGTAGTTTTAAAAAATTAGAAGGTAAACATGTAACTGGGGGGAAAAAATCTTTGCAACAAGTTTCTCTGATAAAGGGGTTTTTTAATATATGTGTGTGCATGTATATATATATATATATATATATATATATATATATATATATATATATATATATGTGTGTGTGTGTGTGTGTATATATATGTGTGTGTGTGTGTGTGTGTATATATATATATGTGTGTATGCACATATACATGTATATACATTAAACTTATTTAAATTTATAAGAATAAGAATCATTTATCAATGGATAAATGCTCAAAGAATATAAACATGCAATTTTCAAAGGAATAGATTCAAGCTATCAACGATCATACAAAAAATGCCCTAAATCACTAATAATTAGAGAAATTCAAATTAAAGTAACTTTGAGGTATCATCTCATGCCCATCTGACTGACAAAAATGACAAAAGATCAAAATGACAACTGTTGGAGAAACTATGAGAAAACAGATATACTTATACGCTGTTGGTGGAGCTGTAAATTGCTTAAACCACCCTAAAAAAGCAATTGGGAAACATGCTCAGAGAGCAGCCAAACTAAGCATACCATTTGACCCAGCCACACCACTATTAGGCCTTTACTCCAAAGAAATCAAGGGAAATAAAAAGATTTATATTTATAAAATTATGTATGGCAGACCTTTTTGTGGTAGCCAAAAAAAAAAAAATAGAAATTAACGGGCAGTTTTTCTGTTGGGGAATGGCTAAACAAATGGTGGAATATGAATATAATGGAATATTATTATGTCAATAAGACATGATAAAATGGACAATTTTGGAGGAAACTGAAAAGACATAAATAAATACAAAGCAGAGTTAGCAGAAATAGGAGGGCAATTTATACAACGATAGCATTATAGAGAACAATAACTCTGAAAGACTTTATCAACACAATGATAAACCATGTGTCCAAAAGAATAAAGATGAAGCACACTATTGGCTTTTCTGACAGAGAAGTGATGAATTTAAAATGCACAACGAGGCATATTCTTTCAGACATAGCAGAACTAGGAGTACAATTTATATAGTAATATCATAGGAAAAAAAACAACTTTGAAAGACTCCATCAGTGGAATGACAAACCTAGAATCCAAAAGAATGAAGATGAAATGCACCACTCACTTCCTGACAGGGAGGTGGTGAACTTAAAATACAGACAGAAATATTTTTTCAAATATGAATGTGAGGAATGTTTTTTCCACACTGTATAGCTATATACTGAGAGATTTGGTTTGGAGGTCTGTTTATTTTGACTTAATTGAATCAAGGAGTGTAGTGAAATTGTCGGATTTTTTAAAAGAACTACTTACTTGAAAAATTTTAAACAATGATAAAATATTTTAAAATAAGATAAAAGTGCTAAACAAAAGATAATAAAATAAGATTTTTAGAGCAAATTTCTGACAACCAACACACAAGAAATAGACTAAGGAAAATCCAAGGATAAATGGATAGGAATAGAAAGTGAGCTACTCGTGTAGCAAGAGGAAGAGGTCACATATGGATATGCCAGATGTTGTGTTGCTACCCCAAAATTTAAAAAATACCTAGAGGAAGGTCCCTAGCACATTGAGTGGATCTGCAGTAAGTTCAGTGTCTGGTTCACAATCTTTCCCTCCACCCAAACTCCTGCCTTTATAATAAAGTCTTCAACACAGAGATTGATGAACCCTTTAAAGTGCTAACTTCCCAATGCCTCAATCTACTTAATTCTCATGACCTACTGCACCACTGCACCTCTGAGATGGTCATATTGTCTTATTGTCACCCACATGTTTTCTATCCCCATGTTATTGTACACTGAGACTCTCTTATCTGACTATAATATTTTATCATTCCATCTTCTCCTCAGTCTTACAAACCCTAGCTCTGTTCTTTATCTTCATTGTGATTTCCATTTCCTTAATTCTTCAGGTATTCCCAAGGCTGGCTATCCTCTTTTTTTCCTTTTCTTGACCCTTTGGTGTCCCAGTTTAACTCCAAGCTATCCTTCCTTGAATCCCTTGCTCCCTTGTCTTAAGGCCAATCAGACCTTGCCAGACTCCAACTTGTGATTACTCTCACCATCTGCTTCCTTCACTAATATTTAGATGCTGCTGAACAGAGCTGGAGGAAATCATAAAACTCTGCTGACTGGATTCACTAAAAATTTATGTTATTTAATCACCACTAGCCCTCACTTCAACAAGGCAATCATCCTACTTCTCCCTAATTAATTTGATATTCCATTCTCCACAGTGGCTGTTCCAACACTTTTCATCACTCCTTAAGAATGCCGTAGTATTCCTTCCCCATGCCCTTTCTACTGTAGACCTCACTTCATAGATCACCAAAAAAAATAAAAAAATAACCAAGGCCATTTACTGAGAGCTCAGTATTCTCTACTCAACTTACATCAGTCAAATAATTGTCCCTTCCATCTCCTCCTTCATCAATCTTATATGAAGAAATGGACCTTCTTCTTGCCAAGGCCAAATGCACCCTTAATTCCATACCCTCCTATCTTCTCTAGTAGACTGTCACACTATCATCCCTGCTCTCTCTTTTATCTTAACTCTCCTCCAACCTACTGACTGCTTCCATGCTGTATACAAATATAATCATGTCTCCCTTATCCTCAAAAACTGTTCTCTTGATCTGTCCACTCTCATTAATTATCATCCTATTTCTTTCCTTTTCTCAGCTAAATTACTTGAGAAAGTCATCTACAATTAGTTTCTCTATTTCTTTTCTTCTCACTCTCTTCTAAACCCTCTGAAGTTTAAATTCCAGTCTCATCATTCAACTGAAACTGCTCTCTCCAAAGTTAGCAAAGATCTCTTAATTACCTGATCTAAAGGCCTTTACTCTACCCTCATCTTCTTAACCTCTCTGCAGCTTTTGACACTGTTGATCACCTCTTCCTTCTGGATGCTTTTCTCTATAGGTTTTGTGACACTTCTACCTCTTGGTTCTCATCCTAATTGTCTGATTTCTCCTTCCATCTCCTTTACTGGACCTTCATCCATATCATCATATCATATCATCATATACCCTAAAGCTCTGTCCAGGGCCTCTTTCTCTTTTTCCTTAATGCCATCTTATTTCTTAATCTTAGCACTTTCAATGAGCTGATTTATTATCTCTTTGCTGATGATTTCTAGGTGTAGAAATTCAGTTTGAAGCTCTTTCTCCTAACATCGTCTCAAATCTCTAGCAGCTTGTTATACATCTTGAATTGGATGTTTTATAGGCATCTTGAACTCAACATGTCCAAAACAGAAGTCATTATCTTTCTCCACAAACCCTTCCCTCTTCAAAACTTCTCTGTTAGTATTTACAGCACTAAGCATTCTTCCAGTCACCCAGTCTCAAAACCTCAATGTCATTCTCATCTGTTCACACTTACCTACACACATATGCACAGAGAGAGAAAGAGGAAAGGGAGAGAGAGAGACAGAGAGAGAGAGAGAGACAGAGAGAGACAGAGACAGAAAGACAGAGAGAGACAGAGACAGAGACAGAGAGACAGAGAGACAGAGAGAGACAGAGAGACAGAGAGACAGAGAGAGACAGAGACAGAGACAGAGACAGAGAGAGACAGAGAGAGAGAGAGTTGCCAAAGTGGTTTTCCTAATGTGCGGATTATCGTGTCACCTGCCCTCCATTCACTAAACTCCAATGGCTCCATGTTGGCTCCAAGATGAAACAGAAAATCCTCAATTTGTCATTTAAAGCCCTTAATAACTTGGGCCTTTCCTACCTTTCTAGGCTTCATACACCTTGCTCCCCTCCTCATATTTGACAAATAAACTATACTTGCCTGGTATGCTGGTCTATGCCAACTGGTCTCCTGGACTTTCCCTATACCTGGAATGTTCTCCCTCCTCACCTCTGCCTCCTGGTTTTCCTGGATTCCTTTAGGACTCATGTATTTTATGCATTTAAAAACCTTATCCTAAAAAGGGGTTTATAGAATTCACTAGACTTTAAAGGGTTCCATTAAACCAAAAAGGTTATGAACCTGTGTTACAGAAATTCTGACATTATGGGGACACCAATAGAGCAAGAAGACTATCAGTTAAGTCAAGTCAAGTCAAGTCAACAAACATTTATTAATTGTCTGCTACGTGCCAGGCATTGTGCAAAGTACTGGGGTTACAAAGGGAAAATAATCCCTGATCTCAAGGAGTTTATGGTCTAACGAAGCAGATAACATGCAAACAATTATGTACAAACAAGATACATACTGGATAAATAAGAGAAAATTATAGGGGGAAAGTATCAGCATTAAAGGGAATTGGAAAAAGCTTCTCACAGAAAGTGGAATTTTATCTGGGACCAGAAGGAAGCTAGAAAAGCCAGGAGGTAGAGATGAGGAGAGAGGGTATTCCGGGCATGGGAAGCAGTCAGTGAAAATTCAGAGTTAGAAGATGGAGTGTCACGTAGGAGAAACCCCATAGCAAGTAGGCTAATGACACTGGATCATGTTATTGTTTTTTGGCCTTCAATTTGGAAGAGGACCAGCGACATCATGGGGTGATATCCTGATTTGCTCATAAATCAAATTTAAGTGAGGCAGAGTTGCACAAAGTTGTCAGCCTTACTCTTTCTTCCTGAGTTATTGAAGTCCAATGGTAGGACAAAAGTAAAGACAACTGGCAGTGGTGGCCCAGAATGCAATGGATGACCTTGGCATCTTCAATTTCTGACCAAGCTCTAAGCACTCCCACAGGACCTGCTTTAGCTGCCTTTATGGCCACTGAAATAAATTATTCTCATCTGCCCATTCAACTAGTTTTCATATGCATAAGGTAGATACACCTCTAATTCATCAATGGGTTTGAGGCCTATTGGTCACCCTTGACCAGGTACAGCCTTTCTGCCAAGATGATTACACATGAATGTATGTATGTATATATGGTATAAATATATGTGTGTGTACATATGTATTGATCATAAATGCACATAGAAGGGAGTAAGGTACAAGAAGACAAGAAAGGTGGAAAGGGGTAGGTTTATGAAGGGCTTTAAAAAAAAAACAAAGGACTTTATGTTTGTTTCTGGAGATAATAGAGACCACTGGCAGACCTTAATAGGGGATCACATGGCTATACCTGCACTTTAGGTACATGTCAATTTGAGAGCAAAGTGG
The DNA here is from genome assembly GCA_028627135.1 of Pseudochirops cupreus. Taxonomy (NCBI): domain Eukaryota; kingdom Metazoa; phylum Chordata; class Mammalia; order Diprotodontia; family Pseudocheiridae; genus Pseudochirops; species Pseudochirops cupreus. Next base: position 285,963,387 of record CM053583.1, on the reverse strand, counting down.
AAGATGGACTGGGTTGTGGACAGGCTTAAGGCAGGGATGGATACCAGCCAGAAGGCTCTTGCAATAGTCCAGGGGTAAGATGATAACAGGGAGCACCAGGGTGATGGCAGTGTCAGAAGAGACAAAGGGGCAAACACTAGTGATATTAAAAAGATAGAATTGACAGAATTTGGCAACAGTTTGGATATGGGGAATGAGGAATGGTGAGGGATCAAGGATTAAATCTAGGTTATGGGCCTGGGTGACTGGGAGAATAATGGTGCCCTTGAGATACATACATATGTGTGTGTGTATACACATACACACACACACATATATATACATATATATGTTTATACACACATATGCATATACTGTGTATATATACATACATATATGTGTGTGTCTGTGTTGATCATAAATGCACCATAAATGGGAAGCTGGGGAAAGGGGAGGGTTTGGGGAAACAGGTAATCGGTTTAGTTGGGACGTGTTGAGTGTAAGATGTCTTCAGTACATCTAGTTCAAGTTGGAGGAGTGAGTCTGGAATTTTAGGAGAGAGGTTAGGGTTAGATATGCATTATTGTTCTTCAGTCATTTTAGTGTTGTCTGACTTCATGACCAGTGACTTCACACAGTTGGGTCTGAGGCTGGGTTTGTGCTCAGGTCTTACTGACTCCAGGCCCAACTCTCTATCTACTGCACCATCTAGCTGCCCCAATGCAAACTATCCTTGCTACTGTTGAAACAACTCAGAACACTTGCCCTCCTAGGAGATAGTGCGTTTGAAGCATTCTCCTTGTTTCAACAGGATTGGAAGCAGGACGTGCAATTGAGTCTGGGTCTGTTCCACTTGATTAGATGCTCTTGGGATACCTAGTGACCTCCAAAGCTTGTGTAGACCTCTCATTCCTATTCTCATCTTTAGACTGAAATATACCTAACACAACACAGGCAAAAAAGTATCTATATTGTTCTTCAAAGTGTTAGGGGGAAAAAAGGAACAAAGCACCCATAAGATAACCAGTTTTAATAATTTAACAACACCAAAGACTCTAAATTCAAGGACCATGTCTCATGTGTTATACCCCTTCACAGCACTCAAAATACTGCACTGAATATAGTAAACACTCAAATATCTGGTGAAGGGAAGAAATTCTTGTTTCTAATCTTTTTCAATTCAAGTCGATTTTATCCTGAAATTCTTGTTTCTAATCTTTTTCAATTCAAGCTGAATTTATCCTATTTGGTCATCCTCTTCACCCAAATAAATAATGGTCTGTCCTGATGAGTCAAGGCCTCTTTGCTTAAAAGCCAACATCTACAGGAGGCCTTTCTCAGACCTCTAGATGCAACTGGTGGTTGTGTTTGTCCTTTGTCTTTGAAGAGGACCATGGCATCAAGGAAATGATGACATGACTTGCAGTTGACTTTGATTTGAGTGAGGAGGGCTGTGCAAGGTCACCAACCTCACTTTCTCCTCCAGAGCCATCTGGGTCCAGTGGCCAGAAATTCATGAGGATGGCTGGAGATGCCCCAGGATGCAATGGGAGACCTTGGCCCTTTTAGGCTAAGGCCTTTTCATGTGCTCATGTAGAGTGAAGTAATGCCCATTCAGTGAATTGGCCTCTTTAAGAAGTGAGTCAAGGGATGGACCCATTAATTAGAAAAAAAGAAAAAAAAATGAAGCTGGGTGGGGAAGACCCTCAGGGTTGCTGTCCAAAGAGAAACAGTTACCATTGACATTCACTCTAAGCCAGGAGGGCCCAAAATATTGCCATTAAGTGGAGCTTGAGCAGGGACCTACTGTGGTCCAATCTATGAACCTTAAACCCAGCTCACTCTGAGACACAACTGGTAGTGTAAAGGATAAAGCACTAAGACTGGAGTAAGAAAGAGCTGAGTTCAAATCTAGCCTCAGATATTTACTAGCTCTGTGTCCCTGGGCAAGTAACGTAATCTCTTCTGCCTCAATTTCCTCAATGGTAAAATGGGAATCATAACAGCAACCTATATCACAGGGTTGTTGTAAGGATCAAACGAGATATTTGTAAAAGCACTTAGCCCAGTGTGCACATGGCAAACACTATAAAAATACTTAATCCCTTTCTATTCCTAGTCCTTCCCATGTGCTTGGTGCAAGCTTGACCCTCTAACCCTAACCTTCCATTTTCTGTGTCTTGAATGTACCTATTCGTGTATATATTATCTGTGCCATTGGAATGTAAGTTCCTCAAGGGCAGGAACTGTTTCCCTTTTTTTTATTCCCAGCACTCAGCACAGCACCTACCTCAATAAATACTTGTTGGTTGGTTGACTTTCAAAAAACACTGCTTAAGTGTCAACTTTGTTATTAAGAACTCCCTATCAGGGTGGCTAGGTGGCAGAGAGCACCGGCCCTGCGATCAGGAGAACCTGAGTTCAAATCTGGCCTCAGACACTTAACACAAAATAATAGCTGTGTGACCTTGGGCAAGTCACTTAACCCCAATTGCCCTACTTTCCCCCCCAAAAAAAGTAATTGGAAGCATAAGCCAAGTGAACAAATAAAATATGAATTCTGATTTTAAAAAAGCTCCCTATCACCTAATGTATTCAGTATTCAGTGAACATGGGGAAGGTTGGGGATGGAAGGAGGGGGGTAGAGAATCATGAAATAGAAAAGGAAGACATAGAAATTCAGCAGAGAAGCTCCCACAGTACTCACATTAACATAGGTCAGAACAACCTGAAGAACACAATTAATCTTGGAAGGCCTCTTTATCTCTTGTCTCCCAGAAGCAAGTAACTATATATAAAATATAAGCCAGTAAAATTAAAATGAACCCAGAGCATCCTCCTAACTTTTAGAAACTTTCCCCTGGCCAAACACTCTCTGAATGAAATCAATGCCAAGAGTCAAGGAAAGAGCACTAGACCAGACCTGGATTCTGGTCCTGACAGCCACTAACTGCCCCATTCTGTGACTGAATAAGGCATTGCATCTCTGTGACCTCACTGGCTACATCTGAAAAAGGAAAGAATTGAACAAGATCACAAGTGCTTAACCTGGGGTCTATGAACTTGTTTTTCATAACTGAATCTCAATATAATCAGTTGCCTTTGTACTCTTACATAATTTATATTAAACAATTTAAAACACTGTTCTGAGAAGGGGTCCACGGGCTTCACTTGACTTCTAAAAGTGTCTAAGTCACAAAAAAATCTTAAGAACCCCCTATATTGTATGACTTGTAAGGTCCCTCCCTTTCTAGCTCTAACATTCAAGAATTATCCTCTCAGGCCCTTCCAGGGAAAGGGGAAAAGGAAGCGTCAAAAGGGGCTATTCCTGGAAATTGTCCTGGGTGCTTCCACTGGTGGCTCTCCCTTTATCCATGAAATTTTCTGAATCATCACTATCTAGATAGAAGATTCAGAGTATTTCGGGTGTGTATGGGGAGGGAGAGTGAGAAAAGAAGGCTTTAATTAAGATTATCAGCTGGAACAATTTTAAGGCTTTGACACTAAGAATTCTTCCTCTTCAGATTGTAATATATGTAGATAGATGGAAAGATAGATATTGAGACAAATAGAACACATCAATATATATATATATATATACATATACATTATATAGATAAAAATAATATATAGATAGATGTGATATAAATATAGATATAGGAGACAAATCATGGCAACTAGCTCAGACAAAATCCATTATATCAGTGGTTCTCAACCTTCCTAATGTCACGACCCTTTAATACTTGTATGTGGGTGTATCTGTACACGGGCAGACCCACCTGGAGATGGATAAAGGAGCAATGTCTCAGTTCCTAAGACCATCGGAAACATGTGTTTTCTGATGGTCTTAGGAGACCCCATTCAACCCCCAAAGGGGTCGCAACCTACAGGTTGAGAGCTGCTGCATTATATCTTAATGTCTGACCTTAGGGTATGAGAGAGAGGGAAAGGAAGAAAAAGAGAAGACAGAAGCAGACGGAGAAAGCCAGAAACAGAGATAGAGGGGGAAGGGAATAAACATTTTTATGTCATTGACTTCGCGCCAGACACTGAGTTAGGCACTTTTGCAAATATTATCTCATTGGATCTTTACAACAGCCCTGTGAGATGAGTGCTGTTATTATCCCCATTTCACAGTTGAGGGAACTGAGGCAGGCAGAAGTTAAGTGACTTGCCCAGGGTCACACAACCAGTAAGTGTCTGAAACCACATTTCAACTAGGATCTTCCTGATTTCAAGTCTAACACTCTATTCACAGTACCACCAGCTACCCCCAAAGAAAGGAGAAACAAAGAGAGAGACAAAAAAGGAGGAAGAGGTGAAAAGAGAGATAGAGATAGGCAGACAGAGGTAGACAAACATTAAAAGGCAGTGTTAATGAACTGCCAGTCATGCAATCCTGGCAACACAAGGACACAGTGGAAGCAGGCATGCTACTATTTCCTTAACACCAAAACAAAAGGCATCATGCACAAGACAAATACCCTTCCTGAATGCAGCTGCACATCCTGAATTTCCAGACTGTTCCGCTCAAGTTGAAGTCATTATACTGTTTCTTTATTGCATTGGAAAGTGGGGGTTTCTCAGGTTCATGCATGACTCATAACAAACAGGAGCGAGGCAAATATGGAGAGAAATCTATGTTCCCTTAGAAGGCAAGCTGAGCAGATGCAAGGCTTTAACACTGTGTATCGGTCCTTAACTACCTCCGTTTAAAGAACTTTGCAAACCTTAAAGGGCCATACAAACGTGAGCTCTCCTTGCTACCATCACTGAAAAGCCAAAATTGCTAAGCAAAAACACCACCTGCTAAAACACGTAAAACACTCCAAATGAAGGAACTAAAAGAGGCCCCTGGGTGCACCAAATACCTACTTCGAGGCTTCTTGTACCCTTTTCACAAATGACTTGTGATGGATGGACTTTCATTCCCCATGCAGCATGGAGCCAGTTAGCGCGCATTCTGTACCCCTGTTTTTCTGAGCACTACCAGCTGTGAAAAGGGTAACCTATTGACAAATCTGTTATTTTTTTCCAGCTGCATCCAGACTCAAGTGTCTTCACTACAAATTCCTCTAATAATATTTGGCCCCAGGACAGAATATATTATGTCCTTCTAAGACCGGAGCCAGAAAAGCCTCAGGTTGCCAAAGAAGCTGGCATCATCGGCAAGGTCCCGTTTTATAGCAGCAGCTGTCCCCTTGACTCTTTGTAAAAGAAGGCAGAGTTTTAATCCAAGTGAAGGCTCTTGCAGGAGATCCTAGGTAAGGAACCCACAGAGAGAAGAGCAGATAAGCTTTACAAAGTGAAGGAGCATTGTAACAGGTTAGAAACACTCAGGCGGGCCGGAAAGAGCTATTTTCTACCAAACCCTCTAATTGCCTGGAGTGTGTGATCTTCTTGAAGGTCATTAGAGATATACTGCTGTCAGATTCCTCCCTCTAAGTTTCTACTTTGATTTTTTTTTCAGGATTCTGATTTCCTAAAATGCCCTTTTCATTCCTAAAGAAAAAAAAATCTACAGCCATTATATTTTTTAAAAGGAATTAGATCAGGAATTCATTTAAAGCAACTTGGAGAGATGAAAGGGAGTAGCAGAAGAATATGAAAACAGTAGAAGAAAATCAGAGGTGTTGTGGTCTGCCCACCCCCACTCCACCCCAGTGGTGGCTTCTTGCTGGAAGGCAAAACTCATACTTTGGAAAAATCGATGCATATTCAGCATCCCCCCACACCAATGGAACAACTGAAAATTCGCCAACATCAACTGCCTTCTCTGCAGCATTTCCTTTGACTTGAATACCAACCACATACATCATTTATAAAGTCCACATGGCAGGAGGACACCCTCCTAAATTCATTTACATGATAAGGAAGATTAAAAATGGATGATGAGAGTTATTACTTGTGGCTGAAGTTTTTTGTTTTTGTTTTTTAATCTCTACGAGGATCCAGCTTCTGCAGAGTTTTGTCTGCATGGGTAAAATGAAATGGGCTACACCTGAGCCTTGGTCCAGGGACCAGGATCAAAGAGAGGAGGCAAAGGGTGTTTCTTGTTTGGTTTTGTTTTTCTTAACAGCAGGAAAGACTGAAAGCTGCCCATGTTGGCTTATCCCTGGTGTTTGTGCACCATACACCTTTAATAGCTGACATTGATATCACACTTTGGAGCTCACAAACACTTTTCATACATTATTTTATTTGATAACAACAATAAACAATCCAATGAGTGAGGTAACTAAAGGTATTATTCTCACTCCCAATTTACAGATGAAGAAAGTGAGACTCCAAGAGGTTAAGTGATTAGTAAGCACCAGATTTCCTCACACCCAGGCTAATACTCAGTCCTCTGGGTCTTGTTGCACCTCTTAACAGCAGGTGATCTTTTCTTTTCTTTTTTTTGGGGGGGGGGAAGGGAGGGGAGACAATCAGGATCAAGTGACT
>CM053583.1:285945133-285956864 GCA_028627135.1 Pseudochirops cupreus | reverse complement strand
AAGATTTCTGTTTCACTTCAGTGATTATGTCTGCAGTTTCCTGAACTACAGCAACCATTTCTGGATAGTCTTAGAATGAATTTGCAGTCTCAACTTCCTTTCATTACAATAAAATTCAACATTTAAGTGCCTACAATGTACAGAATACTTGGGGGAGGAGGAAGGATATGAAGAGAAGCAAAATTGAGGTAATATATAGTCTCAGCTTCCCAGGAGCTCACAAAATAATTAAGGAATAAAATGCAAACCCAGATAGATATAACACACAATATTATAAGATAGGTGCATTGAAGAAGTACAAACAAATTATTTTATAAGAGCTGAGAATCATTGCCCATCAAGGGATCCAGCAAAGTCTTCCCAAAAAATGCATAAATTAAGTTGGCCTTTGAGGAGTCAAAAGATCTCAAGAACCTAGAATCAGAACTGGAAGGAACATTAGAAATCATCTCATCCAATCCATCCCCTCATACAGATGGGGAAACTGAGTCACAGAGAATTTAAATGACTTACCACAGGCTCATAGGATCATAGATTTTCAGCTGGGCAGGGCTTTAGTGGCCATCTCGACCAACTTCCTTATTTTACAGATGAGTAAACTGAGGTCCAGTCACTTACCCATAGAGTTTCTACAGCCTTTCCTCCAAATTGTCTTACATCTATTTTATGTTTATAATATGTATATATATACATGTGTATGTACACATACGTAAAGATATAGAAATTTATATATTTACATATAGATCTAGAGGATATAGATATAGATATAACTATGGATACATATAGATATGGATCCAGATACATACGTATTATCTTCTTAAAACCTAGAACGTAAACTCCTTCAGGGCTGGGATCGTTGAACTTTTTCTTTGTATCTCCTGTACCTAGAACCTCCCCTTTTGTTGGGGGAAGCACTTAATAAATGCTTGTTGACTGACTAATTGATAAGCTTTGGATCATTTTCCCAGGCTCAACTCACCAGTCTATTTATGCAAACAATACCCAGGAGATCTAATCAACTAGCCAGAGTTACAGGATTTTGTTCCCCTAAAGTTTGATTGAGGTTTTGCTGCTTCTCTTTTTCTTTTAACCAATCAGGGCTCCTCATTGGATCATAGATTTTGAATTACAAGGGACCAGAGAAGTCAACAATTCAACCTTCTCATTTTCTAGATTTAAGAAACCATGGCCCAAGGAGGTGAAGGGATTTGTCCAAGGTCACATGGATAGCAAACATCTGAGGAAGAATTTGAATCCAGATCTTCTGACTGGTGAGCCAACTCTCTATCTTCCTTGCCACACAGCCTTTCTATGAGTCATACTACATACCTAGAGTATAGGAGGTGTCTGATAAATATTTGAGTAGAACAGAATTGAACATATTTCAACATCTTCATTTTAACAATGAGGAACTGAAATCTAGAGAGGTAAATTGATGTTCAAGGTCACACAGGTAGCAAAGTAGCATTGCTGAGACCTTTTTAGTTGGACCTTTCAATTTCACTTTGATTCTTAATGAGTCCAATTTATTTTGCTGTAAAAATGATGTAGATATAGGTCAGAATTTATAAATAAAACTCCCTGATACAAAAGAAAGACCGTGGGACCCACAGAACAGTATAAAAAATGGAAGAGATTTGTTTAACACTTTATGTCTCCCCCATCTTAGTGAAGTGATCTGCATACAATAGGTGCTTAATAAACATCTAATATTGATTTTTAAAGCTTTTTCTTTAAGGGAGCAGTGAAAGGGAATTTTTTCTATTAATGAAAAATGTTCTTCCCTCTTAGAAAACAAATTAATCCACCCCACCTGTGTGTTTGTGGAACAATTTCAAGTTACTATCTATTTCCTATATAGAAACCAAGAGTCTTTTGGTCCAGAAAGCTTGAAATAAGCTCCTAAAGTCTCAGAAATACTTCATAAAAATTACTGCTGGTTAATAATGACTTACACTATTGTAGCACTTTGAAGTTTGGAAAGTGCTTTATTTTCATTATTGCATCTGCTCCTTACCAGCACCAATCCTGGTAAATAGGCACCATTATTGTGCCATTTACAGAAGAGGGAACTGAAATTCAAAGAGTTGCCTATATTCACACTGTTGGCAAGTGTCTGAATTGGAATTTTCCCAGGATGCTACAAGTCCAACCCCTGCCAAGACAGTACATGAAAATATGAACTCCTTTAAAGCAGGGACTGTTTTTGCCTTTCTTTGTATGCCTAACACTTAGAACTGCACTTTAAGTATGGTGCTTAATAAATTGTAAGTTCTTAATAAATGCTGATCATCCTACTGACTACTTAGCTCCAATCTTCCAGGTAAAGCCACCATTCCTATTAGTTTATTACTCTTAGCTACATCGCACTGTTAATAGTGATAATACTAATAGCGTAGGATATAGTATACTAACATATACTTGAGTTTTCTACAAATGCGTCATCCTGAGAGCCTGTAGTATGCCTAAGGAATAAAAAAATCTACACAATTGCTTCTCTCCTCCAATTTCATGAATCTAAAATATGACAGAATACTGCAGAGATTCCAAGTCTCAAATGAGCCTGAATGCACCAAGCAAATCAAGGGGAAAAGAGCTAAATGATTGCCCAAGAGAAGGAAACGAGGCAAACCAATTCTTCTGGTCACCCAACTGTTTAGCTAAGCCCTGCAGTAATAGGGGAAGAGGAGAAAAGAAAAAACAAAAGATGACATTTCTAGACCACAATAATATTCCAACACTTGCGAAAGTTGAAAAGAAAAGAGTATCATTCTCTCTTCACAGAGGAGCTTAGCCTTTCTTCATGGGGGAAGGCTGGGGAGGTGAAGAAGTTGAGGAAGCAGAGTGACTCTAAACCAGAGAGAAAATCAAGGAGGACACTTAAGGGTGAGTGTTCATCTTTACATGGATAACCAGAGAACAGCTAATTCCCTCCCACTCAGAACAGGAGGAGGTCTGACACATTCACTTCTATAGAAGAAAAAAAAGAAAGAGAAAAAAAGAAACATGAACACAAAATCTGTCAAAACTAAGAAGTGAGAATTCATATTCCTCCTCCCCCCAAAAAAGTTTGTAAAGTTCAGAAATTTCCTTCTAATTCTTCTGACTTTTGACAGAACCATACCTGTATCATTTCAAACAGATGAAAATATTTCCTGCTTTGTAAGACTAGCCAGAAGTAGAATTTTCTTCATTTCTCTAAATCACTCATACCCAGAATCAACTCTACTCAAGTTAGTGAAAACGTATTCATACTTCCTATATCTGACAATTATGAAATTCCCCTTTCCTAAACTAAATCCTTTAAAATATTGAGCATACTCACTTGCTCTTTTATTTGTCCTCCATGAAGACAATACCAACGCTAACTGTTGGAAAAAGGACTCTCTGTTTTACAAAAAGAAATTAGGTTTTGATCAACATCATATATTATATACCACAATGAGTTCCAAATAGTTAAAAAAAAAATCGCTTCACAAAAAAGAAAAAAAATAAGACCAGAATGGAAGGAGCTACCATGCACAACAAAGTGAGAGATAGAATTAATCAATTTCAATTATACAAGATTAAAATGCTCTTGTACAAAAAAAAAAAATGTAGCTAGTATTCTAAGAAGAGAGTCTATAATGAGAGGCAAAAAAAATTGACAAAGGTCTGATAGTAAATAAACACACACACACATTCACATATATATGTATATATGTATACATACATATATATGTATTGTATATGTAATGCATATATGTATATGTATATATACATATACGCATATATGTAATATATATTATATATAACACAAATAAATATGACCAAGAGCTATTCCCCCCATAGATAAGTGAACAAAGGATAAAAAAAACAATTTTCAAAAGAAAAAAATGAAAACCATCAATAATCATATGAAAGAATAATGTAAAAGACATAATAAGAGAAAATTTATTTTTAAAATATTTTTGAGTTTTCACTTCACAACCCATCAAAGTGGGAAAGATGACAAAAGTAAAAAATGATCAATGTTGGAGGGGCTAGGGCAGGACTAAATAAATTGTATGATATGAATGCAATGGATTATCTTTTCATGAAAACACAAATATGAAAATTTTAGGTAAATGTAGAAAGAATTGTACTGAAGGAGAGCAAAGCAGACAGAATGAGGAGAAAACAGTGGCCACGATAATGCAAAGGAAAACAGTATTAGAAGCCATCAGAAATATGATAGCCAATCATGACGTAAGGTAATAACAATGAAGTATGAGTCTCCACTTTGGGCAGGAAGGGTAAACAACTGGTGTGGAATGAGACATATGTTGTCGGCCACATCTACTTTGTGTATTTGTTTGGCTTACTGCACTTCCTTGTTATGATGGAAGGTTTGATTGGGGAAAGGGGAGGGGCTGTTATCGGAAAGAGATAGCTACATAAAAAGGAACAACAAAACAATAAAAAAAATAACAGTGTCCATTTTTATGTGTTACCTGATCTGTGGTTTATGCACCTTGAGAAGCTACTAGTAAGGCATTTGCTCTGCTAATGAAGGACTGCTCTACAACTTGTACACTTATAGAGTTGTTGCCTAGGGCAACAACAGAGAAGTTAAGTGGCTTCACTAAGGTCACCCAGTCAGTAGTGAAGAGACAGGATTTAAAGTCTGCCTGATGCCAAAGTCAGTTGTCCATCTATAGTATCACAGTGCCTCTCAACAATGAAAATAATTGCTAGCTTTATAGAAGCTTTATGGGTTTACAAAGAACTCTACACAGATTTCACAAAAAAGATGGAGATGGGAAGAAAATTCATATTACATCACCTGAGGTTATATAGTACAAATATTATCAAATGAAATAACAGGTGAAAAGAACTTTGAAATCTTGAAAGTATTAGGTAAATGCTATCAAGGATGATGATGATGATAAGGTGACCTACCCAAAGTCACATAGTAAATAAGTGTCAGGGTTGGGATGCTAACCGAAGTCTTCTGACTCATAGTTGAGCAGCTGATTCACTACACCCTGCTGATAGTGAAGAATTGTCTACTGTCAAGTGCTGCTGTTCCCTTTAATTCACTCTTTAGGAGCTATGTGGTACCCTAGGATGCTGACATTCCCTGCTCTAGATCTCACCCATCTTTTTCTTGACTCCATTTAGTTTTCTTGAAATGTTTTCTAATGATAGCAGGATATGAGTCTTAGCTAATGAGAAACCCTATTGCAAAGCCACTGCTTGCCCAAGGAAGAGACCCGTGCAGCTACAAATCGATCAACCTCCCTGGAGTAATTTTCCAAGTCGCAAATCTGTCAAGAGCAACCATTGCAGATACTTCATTCATTAAAACCAGTCAAGGGATGCAGGTTGCTCTTCATCCACCCACAGGAATGTAATCAGGATGGAAAGACTAGCAAGGCAAGAAATGAATCAGAAAACTCTCTCTCTCTCTCTCTCTCTCTCTCTCTCTCTCTCTCTCTCTCTCTCTCTCTCTCTCTCTCTCTCTCTCTCTCTCTCTCTCTCCCTCTCCCTCTCTCTCTTTCTCCTCCTCCCTCCCTCTCTCTCTCCTTCCCTCTCTCTCTCTCTCTCTTTCTCTCTCTCTCTCCCTCTCTCCCTTCCTCTCTTTGACAGATGACTGGGCAAAAAATAGAAGAGAATCCCTCTTTATAAATATCTTTGCATTCTAAATGTCTCTAAAAAGTGTAATGTGCCAAGATTATTTGTGAAGAAACAGATGCAGAACAGATGCAATGACCCATGAGGTAGCTAAGAAGTTTCCAAGTTGAAATTCAACAGAAGGCAACAAAGTTTCTTGGGGAAAACAACCTGCTCAATGAGGCAAACTTCTCTAAGGCAATCAATCATAGAAGAGGCCATCTAATCCAATACCTTAATTTTATAGGTCAAGCAAGCAAGTAAAAAGTCCTCATCAAGCTCCTACTATGTGTTGGGCACCAAGCTAGGCACTGTGGATAAAAATACAATGAATGAAACCACCCCTATTTGCAAGGAGCTTACATTCTGAGAAGAGAGACAAGAAGAATGTATACAGGGTATCCCAAAAGTTTTAGTGTGACTTTAAGCTGTTAAAGCTAGCACTTATATGCAGAATAAATGTATAGATGTGTATACAGGGTAGTTTGAGAGGGAAGACACTAGCTGCTGAGTAGATCAGGAAAGGATTCTTGTAGACTGTGGTTCTTGAGCTGGGTGTTGAAGGAAGAGGGGGATTTCATGACATGGAGGAAAGGATGGACAACATCCTAGACATGAAGGACAGACAATGCAAAATCAGGAATGGGAGATGAACCATCCTAGATGACAAAGAGTAAGAAGGCCAGTTTGGCTAGCTAGATTATAAAGTCTATGAAGGGAGTCACATGTAATAAAGTCAGAAAAGTCAATTGGGAAGAGGGTAAAGGTCTTTAAATACCAAAGAGAAGAACTTATGAGGAACAGAGCAGACTGAATCACAGAGTAGATGAGGAAACTGGGCTCTTGGAGGCTAAATGACTTGCCCAACATACAGACAGCAAGGATCAGAGGAGAAATTTGAACCCAGGTCCCCTGACTCCAGGGTTAAGGTCCTCTCCATTCCACCACACTGATTCTGATAGTCAGAGCTGGCTCACAAGCCACGGAAAACCTAATCGAAAATTTAACATGATACAGAGTTTGCTTTCATGAGACAAAGACTAAATTCTAGTTTTCCATATTTAGATACAAAGAAGAAAAGAGAAAATTAAGAGATCTGAACTGGTTAATTCAGGGCCCACCACAAGTTATATCCCTTTTCAGTACCCTGTACTCTAAAACTGCCTTTGTATAATCACAGAATTCTAAACCTGTAAAAGATCTTGGAGCTCAGAAGGGTACAGGCATAGCCACCAACATACTCCACAGCACAAACTGCCGAGTCAGCAGATAGGACATAGAGCTGAGTAGACTTTTCTTTGCATGGAGCTCAGGCCACACACCAATTTTCCAATCCATCAGCCCACGCCCTCCCTGTCAAAATGGAATGGGACAGCACAAAAACATACCGATATGCCACAAGGAGGAATTCTATATATATAGCTCTCACCTCTGAATCCAAATCTCATATGATCAAATGTCGAGAACACAATTCAGGAAAATATTTAGTAACAAGAATGTAACCTGAGGGACTTCCCCCCCCCCTTCCAGATACCTCCACATTTCCTCCTACTTCCTCTCTACCACCTACTGTCATATCTTCATTAAGGGAAAAGAGACAGACCGACTGACTCAAGCAAACCTTGGAGAAGGCAAACAGCTCAGGGAGTCACATGGATTATGCTGATACCAATATCATTAACACAGAACTACCTGCTGAGAGCAACGGAGAAATAACTCAGGGCCTTTCATACGGGTAGCTTCTCCCTTCTCCTCTTCCGCCCTCATCAGTCCTTTCCCCTTCCCTTCTCCTACTTTAGTGTTTCAAAGCAGAGACAAAGATCTGCTTATTTTAAAAACTGATACCACCCTGGGACTTAGCAGGTAAATGCAAACTGAGATGCAGCTGTGCTCCCTGGGCACGATACACTAGAGAAGGAGCCTCATGATGCTTTAAAAGCCCTGGGGGAAATAGAAGCATGTCTAAGAGGGTCTTCAAGGGGAGAAGTGGAATGATACAAGAGTCAACAGGGGCTTTTCATCAAGTTAAGGAGTGAGACTGTTAAAACATATTTATTGACCACCTAGCATCCTGTGGAGATCTCTCTCTGTCTTCCTCTTTCTCCATACACACACACACACACACACATACACACATGTGCATATATACATACATATGTGTGTGTGTGTATTTAGCAACCGCACCTACAGCGGACAAACTTTTAAAGAACAACTCATGCTATCTATGAAGCATCCTAGAAATGCTAAGCAACATGAAATGTCCTCACTGCTCCTTTCTTGAGTTATTCTCATCTATAAATGCAAAGCAAAACTTGGAGAGTAAAAACCGAGGAATGAGCTAGAAGCTAGAGGGGCTCCTACCAGTGCTAATGGTTGAGTGTGTCAGGATATGGATTCATTTGCATGGGTATCCCTTCCTTTTCCTCTTACTCTCTTCCCTTATTCTTCACAGGACACTTCACTGTGTATTTTGTTAATTAACTAAGAGGACACAAGGTAATGTGATCTCAAAAGAATCTCTCTGTACTGTTGGAAACTTCTTTGACAGATGAAAGAGATTCAGTGGAATATACAAATCATCAACTATTATATTGGAGTAAAAAGCTCAGGAACTAAAAAAAAAACCATCTCACAACTGTAATGCAACCCCTAGGTGAGGAGTATTGGGAAAGTGAGAGGAAGAGAGGAAAGAATCAAGGGTTTGCCCAAAGAAACAGGACAGATCACTAGAAGGGGAAAAAACATATAAGGCAAATCACCTTTAACACCACTACTATGATTAAATAGGAAGGGAAAAAAATAAGTATTAAGCACCTACTATGTTCCCGGCACATAGTAAGATTATACTACTATTTGTTATTCAGTTGTTTCAGTCGTGTCTGACTCTTAGACCCCTGTTTGGGGGTTTTTTGGCAGAGACTACATAGGGTTACTATTTCCTTCTCCAATTCATTTTATAGATGAGAAACTGAGCAAATAGGATTAAGTGACTTGCCTAGGATCACACAACTATTAAATGTCTGAGGCCCAATTTGAAGATCATGAAGGTGTCTTCCTCATTCCAAGTCCCAAACTCTATCCACTGTACCACTTAGCTGCCCCTTGTATTACTAAACACTTTACTATCTCATTTAGTCCTCACAATGACCCTGGGAGGTAGCTGCTATTATGATCCTTATTTAAAGTTGAATAAACTGAGGCAGGCTGTAATTAAGTGATTTGCCCAGGGTCATATATCAAGCTTCTAAGGTCACATTTGAATTCAGGTCTTCCTGACTCTAGGCCCACCACCCTATCTACCATGCCACCCAGCTGCTTTTAAATAGAGCATTTTCCTTTTTCTGGTCCTAAATTTCCTTTCTCATTGATTCAAGTCAAGTAGCATATGGCCACCAGTCACCCCCAATCTATCAATATGAGACATATTTTATAACTCCAGTAATTACCTTCTGTGTTCACAACCAAACTGATGATCTTTTCTCTCAAACCTGCTAGTCTTTTCGAGCTAACTATTACTAAATGGTTCTTAAATGAATGCTTAGCACCACTATTCACTCAGTTGTCCACATTCAAAATCCTAATCTGATTTTACCCTCTTTCATCTCCTTAACCTTATATCTAATGAGTCATCAATACCTGTTGATTCTCCCTCTGAACCACCACTCACATCCATCACTTCCTTTTTGTTCTCAAGGCTATTTCCTAGACCTTAATAGGCCTTAATTATCTCCGGTATAAACTACTGCAGTAGCTTCCTAGTTTTTTTTTTTCTGCCTGAATTCTCTCCCCTCACTGATCTGTCCTTTCTACCACTGCTAGTATGATCTTTCTTATCCACTGTATTGTTTAAGTCACTTCTCTGCTCAAAAATCTTTACTAGCTCCCTATTGTTTACCAATATTCTTTTTTTTTTAACCTAACATTCAAGCCCTTAAGAAGGTCTTATTTCATATTCTTCCCATCCACAAACTTTATATTCCAGTAAAACCACAATATTCTCTCTTCCTTACACATACTTCCCTGCCTTCTTTGTTTTCTTACACCGTTCCCTATGTTTGGCATTCCCTTTCTTCCCTTTTGTACTTTATAATGAAGTAGCTCCAAATTGTCTGATGGAAGAATATTCAGAATCATTCAACAACCATTTAGTAGGCACTTCGAGAGAAATGATTATCATTAACCAATTATGGGGGGAGGCAAGCTTTTTCCCTATCCTATTTCTTTGTTCAAAGTCCAGCCTTTGAAGTTCATTACTGACTTTTGCCAAAAATTTGCCCTGCCCAGACCGCCTTATCTAGGTGAATTCCTGCCCACCATGTTCCACTCAAGCAATGTTGTATTGAGGTAGATTCTTTGTCTAGATTGCCCAAAGCTAGGGATGATCCCGGTGTAGAGATGGTCTCTTTGTCCAAGAGAGACATGATGTCACTCTTCCAGACCCTCACTGGAATGAGCCCACTTCTCTTTGTAAAACCCACCTCTCATTAATTGTTTGCCAATCAGAGTTGATCACTACCTTCAGGAATACCCACTTTTAAAGGGCATATGAACTGTGAGCCTACCACCATGAGGGGTCTTTGGCAGTAGGGAGTGCCACTGACCTTTTTATTAATAATAAGCTAGCATTATTAATAAAGTGATTAATTACCTAGAAATTTCGTCTCTTGAACTTCCTAAATGGCACAATTTACTATATGCCAAACACTGTGCAATGTACTAGGGATACAAAGATTTTTTTAAAAAGCAATCCCTATCCCCCATAGAGCTTGTATTCTACATAGGGGTTTGGGGGGAAAGGAGGAGAGATGTGTGTACACACAAGTAAATACCATGTATATGCAAAATAAATAAAAAGTACTTTAGGTGGAAGTAGGGTTCTGGCAACTGGGGAAGATCATCAAAGGCCTTTTCTAGAAAATAACATTTGAATGGATCTTTGAAGGAAGTTAGGGTTTCCAAGAAGTGAAGATAAGGATCAAATGCATTCCAAGCATGAAGAACAGACTATGCAAAGGCATGAAGATGAGACATGAAATGTCATATAAACAGAACACAAGGGAGAGAGTAAGACTGAATTATAGTACATCAAGAGTACATTATTATGTAATGAGCCTGGAAAGATAGATTTAACCCAGATTGTGAAGGTCGTTAAATACTAAACAAAGGAATTAATGTTTTATTCAAGAAGAAACAATAAGATACTAGAATCTCCTTGGAGTAATGTGGACAGATCTATTTCAAAACGGAGACGTCTTATATATGTCTCCTTGTCTGTACCTCCTTTTGTGACTTCAGTGCCCCATGCAAGCATTTTGTAAACAATACTCTTATTTTTGTCATATTTATCAACAATTTTTTGCCAACTTATTGGCAAGCACTCCCACTTACATAAAGATAGAACCAGGGAAAGGGGAAAACCAGAATTTGTTTCCCATCTGGACAAAATACCAAGACCCCAAGGATAGTCTCAAAACTGAAAACTATTGACAGCTAAATGAAAGAATGCGGCAAATCACTAATAGTAAAAGAGAAACAAATCAAAAGAACTCTGGGTTTTATCTCATATGCAGCAAACTGACAAAGTTAACAAAATGTGGGATTAGTTCATTTTGGAGGGGTTGTAAAAAGATGGACACAATGACTCATTGATGTCAGAGCTGTAAATTGATCCAGTCATTCTACAGAGAAATTTCAAATTAAAGGAAGAGAGGGACTTAAATATTCATAAGAGATTCCATTGCTAAGCATGAACCCCAAGAAGGTCAATAACAAAAAGAAAAGCCTCATATACACTGACATAAAAATAGCAGCATTTTGTAGTAGCAAAGAACTAAAAATAAAGTAGCCATCAACTGGAGACTGGCTAAATGGTCATATATGAATGTAATGGAATATCACTGTGCTGCAAGAAATAATGAAAGTGATGAATAAAAAGAAGTATGGAAATAGTTATATGAACTGATACAAAGTGAAATATGGGTGATCAGGTAAACGACATACAAAATAATTACAACAATATAAGTGGAAAGAATAACAATGATAAAACAGTAGAAACTGAATGTTGTAAGATCACACACTCACACACACACACACACAC
>CM053583.1:285875009-285944633 GCA_028627135.1 Pseudochirops cupreus | reverse complement strand
ATTCCAATATAATCAGGTAGTACGATGGATAGAGTACTGGACCTGGAGTCAGGAAGACCTGAGTTGAAATCCAACCTCTGATATTTAATAGCTATATGACCCTGGACAAGTCACTTAACTTCTGTCTGCCTCAGTTTCTTCACCTATAAATGAGGATAATAGCACCTACTTTCCCATGGTTCTTGTGAAGATAAAATGAGATAATATTGTAAAGTATTGGTCAATCTTAAAATACCAGCACTTAGGACTCCCAGCTGTTACTATTGTCCTGTGTACTTTATTTTATGCATCGAGAGACATCCTGAGTCGGGGTCCAAAGGCTTCATAGGGCTGCTGAGATGGCTAATGATAGCCCTCAAAAATTAAGAACCCCTGTTTTCAGGTATAGAGAAAGGCACAGTTGCATCATCATGGTTTCCCAAGTAGATATTTCTTGCATATGGGTATGTCACCTCGTCTCTTTTCCAAGATACTGACTGGTAGAAAGGCTGGAAGGTGGCATTTTGTTTCTTATGTAAGTTATATACCATTATTTCCAGTAAGGGCTGATGTGATAATTTGGCCTCTTGAAGACAGCCTGAACTGTCTTTCAAGATCCCAACCCATCTAAGGGTGTATTTAAGAATCCAGAGAGGAATGGGTTTTGTCGTTGTTGTTTTATCAACATATTTAAGTCATCCCTCCCTCTACTATCATCCTGGGGGGCATGGTACTCATAGCTCACAGATTGAAGAAGAAAGGGAAGGATGTACATGTTATAAACCCTAGGGTATTATCTTTGCCAAAAAAAAAAACCCACAACCTATGCATGTTACAGTGACTACCTCTCTTGCCTCTCCAGTGGAAGCAGCCACACTCTCACCAGAATCTGCTTCACGATTGCCACCCATCTTTAAAAGGCAGTATGAACTTTCCTTCCTTAGCTAGTGTGAATTTTAGATGCAGTCATATGCTTCCTTCACTGATCAGGTACAGATAGCATACTTGATTTGGAGTCAGGAAAATGTGTGCCCAAACTCTAACTTGGTAACTATGTGACCCTGGACAAGTCACGTCACCTGTTTCAGCTTCAGTTTTCCTTCTCTGTAAGGTTGTTGCGTATATATGTAGAGTACTTTGCTACCTTTAAAATGCTTTATAAATATAAGCTATTATTATTTATTAGCAATATTATTATTATTTATGATGAGGAAATTAGGTTATGGATGGTCTGGAAGAGAAGGTTCATTTAATGAAGGAAGGGGTACTAATGATGGGGAGCTATCAAGAGCACAAGGCAAAACTCCTAACTCAATTTCTTTCCCTTGAAAAAAAGGATATATGTGCAGCTGTGTTGGATTCTGGCACAGATAAGCATTCATTTTTAGCTTTAGATTTTAAATTGTTCACTACTACAAGTTTGGACAACTGAGAACAATCTTGGGCTGGGAAGGGTTAATATTTCTAAATGGCCCTGACAGAGAGAGATATTTCCAGGCCTAAATGAGACTTAAAGGACTGTTTGAGTGGGCATCTTAAACTTACAGATTTGACTGGCATGATTGTGCACTTGAATAATGCCAGGAGGGCAAGAAAAGAAGGCAGGCTCAAGATCTAACAGAATTCATAGGATCATTGGGATGATGGGGAAGTCCTGAACCTGTGATACTGGGGACCAGTCAGACAGTGTGATGATCCCTGAAAAAGTGACAGTACAAAGTTCACTAATGCCTATGCCTCAAAAGTGGTGCCTGTGGTCATATAGTCTAAGTGCCAGCTGCCTTCAGTCTAGGGACTATCAAAGAAGGAATTGAGACTGGACAAGGAGAAATTTTCAGGAGATATTAGTCTCCAGAAGTGTTCAATTTGGGCTTGTCATTTCCAGGACTTCCAGTGCAGGAGTTCCTAATATTTGGCCCAGTGATACAGATAGCAGTTGGCTGGGAGGAAGCAGTAAAGGGAAATGTCCTTGCTGTATATCAATGGCTTCTCTCTTTCTTGTGCTTGATTAGATGTTCTTCTGGGCCTATGGCCAATGAAGAGAATATGGATTCAAGCACTGACTGATCCTGGGACTTCAAAAAACCGTTCTGGCTGCACCTTACTGAAGAACTGGTGTGTGTCCTGTCCCAAGGTGAGTCATCAGAGACGAAGAATCACAGGGTCACTGATTTGGATGTAGAATGGTAATCTAGCCCAAACCTCTCCATTTTTGAGAGGAATAAACTGAGATCCAGAGAAGTGAAATGACTTTTGAAATCTCACACAGGTAGCAAATGGCAGATGTGAGATTCAAATTTGAGTTTCTGCTTCACCATGACTTCCTTTTGGAGAACTTTTGGGAGGAGAGATGATATGGCAAAAAAAAAAAAAATCCACTGACCTGGTAGACAGTATAGGTGAAGGGAGGGTGGGGTGGGCAGAAGGTCTTCTGTCAGGTAGGTTTCAGAGAGAGTCAACAGGGTCTCCACATGCAAATCATTTGAACTACAATATCTCAGACAACGCAATCCTTGCTTTGATTGAAGATTAGATCAATGTGTTTTCCCTAAACTTGGCTTACAGGGAAGACGACTCACCAAATCTCAGAATCCCTCTTGAAATAACAGCCAGAATCATGAACCAAGCTCATCCAGGGGGAGAAAGCATGAACAACAGTTTCTGGTTTCCTCCCAGTGGCAAATGTACCTCATTTGGAAGAAAACCCCAGGAAACAGTTAAGACTATTAAATTTAAGCCTTTGTCCATAAGTAGGGAAGGTAGAATAATTAACAATAGTGACGATGATGATGATGGTGATGGTGATGATGATGATGGTGATGATGATGATGATGATGGTGATGATAATGATGATGATGGTGATGATGATGATGATGATGATGGTGATGATGATGATGATGGCCCCTTTAAAGTCTAACCCATAATTCGTCCAGCAAAGGAAAGACAACGAAAATGATAGCCAGGCTAACTACAGAAATTTGTGTGCCTTGAAACCATTAGAGTAGCTGTGAATCCCTGTCAGTAACCTTGAAATGCTCCTGCACTTGGCTCTGGCACTGGCACAAGTTGGATTAACACCCTGGTCATTGTAACATGACCACTCCTAAAAGTCAAAGAAATAGACAAGATGACTAGCCCTACTTAAAACCATCATGTGTTTCATCTCGACATGGAAGACAACCTGTTCTTCTGGGCCAGTGGTCTTCCTTCATACCAATGAAGCAAAATATACCAGAACAAATCAGAAATATCCATGCCCGACCTGCTGGAAATGCTTCAATGCAGACGAACTTTAGCAATTGACTAAAGCAAGCAAACAACTATTATACATGAAATGATCTGAAGGTATGAATACCTTCATCATACATCACAATTTCAAATCAAAAGTAGAACTAGATCTCACCAGTTATAAGAAAGGACTTCATATTTTTTCTGTAAATGATACTGTCAGCTCCAAGTAACATTACAACATATTACCAACTACTGCAGGGCAACTATAAGAAACTACTTCATCCCTAATTATAGATCAGGTGAAATAACTAAAATCTAAAGTGGGAAAAATTGGAGAATCTGAAGTCACAGAAAAAAAAATTGCTCACTTAATAATAATTCAAAATAATATATCTACTAACAAAGCATATGACAAAACAATAATGATATCTCAAATGATTCCAAAAAGAAGATGAATATATTTAGATTGGAATTTCACAAAGGTCTTTTTTCAGTTTGTTGAAAGGATTCCAGCTAGTAGATCAATTGGGCCCAAATACAACATTTCAAAAGAGCTAGAATTCACCATATTAGGAATGAATGAGTAATCTCACAACTTTTGACAAAAAGAGTAAAAATGTTTCGAGGTTTGCTTAGAACAGTATACCTGGCAACTACTGCCACAAAAAAAGGAAGAGTTATTAAGGAATACCCCCAAGGACAGGAATCAAACATAATCATGGCAGAAACTACCTGAGAGCACCATTGAAGACCTATCAAAAGGCATTGGGAAAGTGTATAAATATCTAGTTGTGCTTTAAAAAGAAATCTTCAGAACAGTATTCTCCAATTAACTGGGAAAAAAGAATGAAATGTGGAAAAAAAATAGAGCAAAACTTCTAATAATCAAAATTAGAAACAAAACTCAAAAGCTTAAGGCAATACAATGAACAAAAATAGCACAAAGAACAAAATACACAATTGAACTTCAATCAAAAACTTGACTATCAAGGCTTGAGAAGTAAAGAAATCAGAAGAGAGAGAGAATTCTTGAAGAAGGAGAACATTTAAAATTTCTGGTCTGAAATTTGCTGTTCTACATGGTCACATGATGTCCGATACAATGAGAATGCAAATTAAACAAAATGAGAAGTAGAAAAATTGTATACCATTAACATAATGAAGCACAGAATAGTTACATCAAGGGAGATCACTGAAATTCTAGTTTCTGTACAAAACTGGAAAGGAACAAGAACAGATAAGAGCCATAATTATTGACTCAGAATTATTTGTCATCTGTTTTGCTAATAGATCTAATTTTTGGAATAAATATTAAGTGAAGATTTTCTGTGACTTCAGTAATGCACTCATAGCAGTGCATTATTAGCAAAGTACTTTATAAATTTCATCTCAGATGAAACCTGATGTTACCTTTCTCAAAAGAAGACATCATATATTTACTAACAAATCATGTAAATTTCAATAACTCACAAAATATAAGCCAATTTTGTGTTTGTATGCTTTATCCAAAATATTCATAGTATCTATCACTAAAAAAAAAATCTGCAAGGACTTACAAGAAAACAACATTTTGACTGAGGAGGAAATAGGGTATATGAATAAGTCCTAGAAACATAAAGAGTTATTTATTATCAATTCAGTAATTATTGCAAAAGTCATTCAAAACCACATTTGTACTACCTTTATTAATCATTAAAAAATCTTTTGCTCAATTATGCACTCATAGCTTGCTCACGTATGGAAAATCTATAAAATAGACTCAGGAAAAGTGTCAACACTAGAGTATTTTATGTTAACTTGGAAAATTATTCCCTATTTACAATATCCTACCAATACAATAATTTTAAGAACAAATTATATAAAATTTGGCATCTTTCAGAGAGATAGTTTAGAACCAGTTACGGTTCTGTCTATGCTTAACTGTATTGTCATCTTGCCTTAACAGAACTCAAATTAAAGGGACACATTAATCACTTGATTTATGTGGATAACATTAATCTATATAGTGCCACCAAAAATTACAATAAGTAACTCTTTCATCTTGTGGAATATTTCTCCAATAATATAAAATGATATTTGGATTTAATAAGTGTAAAATTCCTAATATATCCTAAAAATAAAAAAGAAGATTGAAGCCTTTAAGGTTGAATCAATAAATCAAATTAGACCAATGGATGAAGATCTTACTTATAAATAGCTTTTTCTCCTCCAGACAAAACATATAGAACATAAAGCTATCAAGGAAAAGGCTGTGACAATATGTTAAGAGACAAACTGGCATCCTAAAATCAAAGCTTAATGGGAAAAGAACTTTTAAAACAATTAACACTCACAGAATACCAGCCTAAATGTATAATTTTGGAAATTTAAAATAGTCTATGACAGATCTGGAAATTATCCTAGCAAAAATCTTTGTAATATTAATGAAATACAGGGACTATCACATTAAGGTAGCTATAAAATGATTAACATTTCCTCATGCAAAAAAAAAAAAGAGAACAATTGATAGGCTCACTGATGATTAGCAGTCTAAAACCTACAGAAATGCATTAAGGCCAAACAAATACCCTTTTATTGAACAATATCCAAGGTTAATAACGGCCATTTACCAAGGGATTTGTTAAAAGCAACCAAAAACAGATTACTTTCAGAAGAAATCTATGAAACAGCTATGATTCAACAACTGAATCAAAGAGCATTCCATAGGCAACATCTGCATAAATTCAGCCAGCTCTATGAACAAAGAAGCATCAAAGAAATGGCTGAGTCATGGGAACTCACAGAAATAAAAGTATTTATAATGCAAAATCAGGATGAAGTCATTATCAAAAGAAATTATAGAAAGGTGGGCATCCTTGAGAAGCCCAGATTTTAAGGAAAAAGGCAAAGAAATGGCAGAAACTCTATAATAAAAGTCAAGTCAGGTCAGCAGGCACTTAAGGATCTACTAATGTGATAGGCTCTGCACTAAGCACTGAGGAAAGAGAAAGAAAAAAAAATAAAAGAAAAGAGAAGCAAAAAGAAGAGAAGGGAAGAGAAGAGAAGAAAAGAAGAGAAAAGAAAAGAGAAGAAAAGAAGAGAAAAGAAAAGAGAAGAGAAGAAAAGAAGAGAAGAGAAGAGAAGAAAAGAAGAGAAAAGAAAGAAGGAAGGAAGGAAGGAAGAGTTACCTCTCAAGGAGGTATCAATTTAATTGAGGAGACAAATAGGCAACATGCAAGCAACTATGTAGAAACAATATATAAATGGTGTAAATTAGAGATAATCTAAATGGAAAGGTGGAGGGGGTGGGATGGGAGGTACTAGTATAGAGTCAGAAGATGGAGTGTCTTATCGGAAGAACAGCAAGAAAGCTAATGTCACAGAATTGTAGAGAACATGGAGGAGAATAAGATATAAGAAGACTAAAAAGGTTGAAGAGGGCCAAGTTATGAAGACTTTTAAAGACAAAATATTTTATTTTTGATCCTAGGGATGATAAAGAGTCACTAGAATCTATTGAATAGGAGGATAACATGTTTAGATGTGCATTGTAGGAAGATTGATTAGACATCTAAATGCAAGATGGCATGGAGTGGAGTGGTGCTTGAAATAGGAAGACCAACCAAGTTATTGCAATAGTTTGGGCTTC
The DNA here is from genome assembly GCA_028627135.1 of Pseudochirops cupreus. NCBI lineage: Eukaryota > Metazoa > Chordata > Mammalia > Diprotodontia > Pseudocheiridae > Pseudochirops > Pseudochirops cupreus. The sequence continues at coordinate 285,937,795 of CM053583.1, read as the reverse complement.
AGGTGATTAAGGCCTGCACCAAAGTGGTGTCAGTGTCAAAAGAGGGAAGGGGGGTATATTAAAGAGATGCTGCAAAAGTAAAATCAATAAGATTCAGCAACAGAATGGATATGAGGGAAAGGGTAAGAAAGAATGAGAGTGGAGGACAATACAGAGGTTATGAACCTGGGTTACAGGGAGGGTGGTGGTTCCCTCAAAAGTAGCACTGAAGTTATGAAAAGAAGAGAGTTTGAGAAGAATGTAATTAAGTTTGAGATATGTTTGAGTTTGAGGCACCTACAGAATATCCAGCTTGAGATGTCCGATAGGTGTTTGGATAGTCGAAACTAGAAGTCTGGAGGATAGGGCTTGATAACTGGATTTGAGAATCATCTGCATAGAAATGATGAGTGAATCTATAGGAGTTGACAAGATCACCAAGTGAGATAGAATAGAGGGAGAAAAGAAGAGAGCCTATGAAAGAGCTTTGGGGGACAACAGTGGTTAATGGGCATGACTTAGTTGAATATCTGGCAAAGGAGACTGAGAAAGAGTAGGCATATAGGTAGAAAGAAGACAAGGAAAGAACAGTGTCATGAAAACCTAGAGAGAAGTTAGTATGAAAGAGGAGAGTGATCAAGTGTCAAAGGCCACAGAGAGGTCAAGAAAGATGAGAATTAAGAACAGGCTGATTCTGCAATTAAGAGAACATTGGTAATTTTAGGGAGAGTGTTTTCAGTTGAATGAGGCAGGATGCTAGATTATAAAGAAGACAGTGAAAATAAAGGAAGATAAAACACTGACTCTACATAGCCTTCTCAAGAAGTTTAGCCGTGAAAGGGAAGAGGACAGTAGGACAATAATTATTGGGGATAGATCAAGTAAGCGTATTTTGAGAATGAGATAGACATGGTTGTGTTAGTAGGCAGTTAGGAAGCAACCAAGAGGCAAGGGAAAGTTGAAGATTAGTGAGAGATGAGTGGTGATAGAGGGGATAGTCTGCTAGAAAAGCCTGGAAAGAATAGGATCACTTGGCATATAGAATGGTTTGTCTTGGCAATGAGAAGGTCATGCTCTTAATGTGAGACAGGAGTGATGGAGGAGATAGTATATAAATTATGAGTAGTCAGTGATATGCTGGTAAATGTTTAATAGTTGACTCTCTCAAAAAAGATCCTTATATACACGACATACTTTTTAGCTTAATCTGAAAAAGTTATGTTTTCTTCATAGCTTTCTTAAGTCTAGACAAACAAATCAAGTCTTGATTTGTAGTGTTTGCTCATTTCCAAAGTGTAAATGCCCACACTGAAAATTTAACAACTGGCTCTCTGAAGACCACTAGAATTGACTCCAGAACATCCTTTAAAGAAAGAGAGGAGAGGGATCTTTTTGTGAATGATCTTAATTTTTTTTTCAGTTAAATTTGAGGCAAGGTTCTCAGCTGAGAGGGTAGACAATGGAGAGCCATGGGGTATTTGAGGAAAAATGGAAAAATTTGGTACATATAGACATTATGATGGTTAGAATCATGTATCAAAAGCTCATTATCTTTCACACACTGACAGTTAACAATGCCCCATACAAAAAACACAACTGTGAAATAACCCTTGAGAATTCAACCAATAAACTGTACTTGAATCAGAGAATTATCTCAGACCAATTGGTTGCCCAAGGTGTCTGGATATAAAATACATCCACAAATTCTTAAAAGCATTTTAATATATTTTGCCACATGAACTCCACAAGCTGCATGAAACAAAATCTTTCAAATTATAGTTAATATTAAGAAAGTAGAAATGACAAAATTTAACAATAGATTATATATGTGAAGTCAAGATGACAATGAAATTGTGAGCATGGGTGACTGTGAGGATAGTGATGTCCTTGAGAGTAACTCGAAAGTTGAAGAAAGGGAAACAATTTAGGGGGAAATGAGTTCTACATTGAACATATTGAGCTTGAGATGCCTGAGTCGTGCAATTCTAGATGTACAAAAGAGTTGGTGATGGAAGACTGGGACTTGGGAGAGAGATTAGAGAGTGAGTAGGAATGACTGAGGGAAATCCACTGGAGAATAGAGAGGGAGTGAAATCAAGGGGATAAGGGTCATTTCTTCAAATGACACCAGGATGAAGGAAGTGATTCTGAAGGAAGATGCCTGGTTGATGTCAGATAAGGGAAAGGTAAGAAGAGATTCAGGGCTGGGGAACCTGAGGTCTCGAGGCCACATGTGGCTTTGGGTGCAGTCTTTTGACTGAGTCCAAGTTTGACAGAACAAATCCTTTTATTAAGGAAATTTGTTCTCTGAAGTTTGGATTTGGTCAAAGGGCCACCCTTGAGGACCTAGAGGGCCACATGTGCTTCAAGTCTATAGGTTCTCCACTCCTGAAATAGATCTTGGTAAATCACATGAATTTTTTCAGTGCGAAATAAAGTGATATCCTCAGCTGACAGGGTGAAGGAAGAGTACCATAGTAGGCTTTAGGAAGAATTTTTAAAAAATTTAATAACAGCTACTGTGAGTGGGATATCAAATAGATTAGGAAGATATAAAAGGATTTCATTGGTGCAATGAGGGTTCAGTTAAGATTATGTAGCACAAATTTGTATCAGACTCTGTCAGCATGGCTCCCTGAATTTTCTCTACTCCTGTTTAACAACATGTGAATCTGTAGGAATAATCGAAGGATGGTGTTGGTAAAGTGTGATCAACAATAGGACAAGGGGAAAGAGATTTTAATATAAAGCTGAATTATCAAGACAAGAACAATTGTGGGTGATAAAAATCAAAAGAAACTATCTCTGTTGTATCTAAAGGGTAAAAGTGACTCTTGGGAAGAAAATAGATTGAGCAACTGGAAAGCTACAGGAGTTGAATAATAATCAATATATAGACAATGAAGTATGAGGGCAAAAGTTGTGTTAGAAAGTAAGAATGTGATCCAGCCACTGAATCCATTGAGAAAAGAAGGCTTAGAACAAAAGGACCCGAGACTTGTTAGCACTTTTGCCTATCAGTAGGGTAAAGCAAATTACCAGTACTCAGAAATATCCTACAAGCCTGAAAGAACATTTCCCAAACTAGAAGTGCTCTGGGAATCTTTTTTTTTCCAACAATTACAATCCTGCCCAGTTGAAATCAAGGACCAGGCAAGTGAACCTCAGAATTTCATTCCAATAAATTTGGCTTCTTATATGTAAGTTTTGTATCTGGATTGCTTTTCATTTTCTGATATGAGCATTGACTTATCACAAAAGGGAGCCACTTAGAGAGCATTTGTTGCTAAGAGGTGAAGAAGACTAATCAATTCTCCCAGACCCCAAGTGTATTTTCTTACTAAGAGTTCTTAACACAAATCAAATCATAGGCTCAGACTAAAAATAATAACCATGCTTTAAAGGATATAACATATTTCCTCTATTAAAACTGAGGCAAAACTAGCCTCTACAAGTAGATGTAGGAAACAGGACAAGAAAGGAAGCTGCCTCCTTTTAGTTTATATCATGTTCCTCTCACAACTCAAGGTTCCGCCTACATCTTGGGTCCAACATCAGCTCCACCTGAACCATCTGATGCCATGAATAAAAGGAAAACCATAAAGCAAATCTATTTGTTCATTATTTCTGGTCAGTTATATAACAAAATATAAATAAATAAACTATTACATTGTCACTTCATATTAAAGGGAGTGTGATCTCAAGTGGAGCTAATGGATGAAGAATGGTACAAAAAAAAAGTATGTTTGACAGATGCAATATGGATCCGGTTTATTGCTTCTACCCTTGGTACAGCAGCAGGCATGCCTATTCTGCAGGTTGGCTATGAATGTTTTAACTGGGCTCATGTGTTCCATTACTGTTCCTTGTGCTATTAAATTTAAATCACATGGAGAGTAAAGTGAGCAGAACGCAGGGAACAATTTATACAATAATAACAATGTTGTAAAGAAAAGCAACTTTGAAAGATTTAAGAACTATGTTCAATGCAATAATCCAACTCAATTCCAGAGGACCAATAATGAATCATGTTACCCAATCCCTGAGAGAGAGGTGATGTGTTCAAGGTGTGGAATAAGCCATACATTTTAGACAGAGCAAATGTAAGAATTTGACTTGTTTAACAATGAATATTTGTTACAAAAGTTTTGTTCTTTTTCCCTTTTTCAACTGGGGAGAGGGTTTGGGGAAAGAGAAAGATTACCAATAGTGTTGCAAAAAGAAAGAGAAAAAGAAAAAGAGGGTCATTAAAGCATTTAAATAAATGCACCCAAGAAAATAAAAGGTAGACCAGAAGAAAACAGCCGGCAGAAAAGCTTTGAAAGTTACATGTTGAAATTATTATGTACCTAAAAGGAAAATTGAATTCCATATGATAAATATTCACAGTTTCTTATACAGTCTTTTTTTTTCTTTTTTGACTATGTATATGGAATGGCTAATTCCAGAATGATGGTTATAGTGATTAATTCCAGAATTCTTTCATAAAGGAAAAACATGAAAATTGTCATTCCTTTCCTGTTAAGAATGATGCTATGATCGGAGTTCTTACCATAACAATCCAGAGACCCCCAAGGGGTAGTGTGCATGAACTCAGATGGGATAAAAAAAACTGTATCTTTTTTTCACTACCCCTTGGAGGTTTTTTGTTTTGTTTTGTTGTTGTTTTGGGTTTTTTTGTTTTGGGGGGTTTGGGTTTTTTTTAGTAGTTCTACATATTTTATGTCATGCATTTCAAAACATTATTCTGAGAAAGGGCCCATAGGCTCACTGGACTTCCAAATCAGTCCATGACACAGAAATAGTTAATCTAGATCAATTAGTCCAACTCTCCTATCTTATAGATGAGAAAATAAAGACCCAGAGGATTACATCGACTGGCCCAAGATCACACAAGTGAGGGATAGGGTCAGAATTAGACCTAGAACCCTCTCTTACACCACTGCACCACGTCCAGTGCTATTTCCTCTCTATCACTCTGACATTCATCCATGGCTTCAAATTCATTACATTGACCTTATTTGCAGAATCCCCTATAACCGACTGAACTCTTGGCCAAAAACAACTAAGTCAACAGATTAGTTTAAGAAATGAAAGGTAATTTCAATAGAGTTCAGATTCCTTCACAAATGAGTGTTTAACAGTTGTGATTATTGAATATCGTTCCCTCCTTCTTCACTTACTAACTTTAAATCTTTTGCTTCCTTATCTCCCCTACTTCTAACTCTTAGGGAGGCTATGCTTGCTAGAGAGGCGGAGAAATATGAAGATACATTAACTAGATGTTCAGACACCTCCCTACAGGACCATGTGTGAACCATATGAATCATCCTCCTCAAAAAGTATTTATTAAGCCTTTCTTGCACGTGGCACTCTGTTCCTTATACAATCTGCTACAATCCTCTTGTACAATCTGCTACAACGTTTCTGGATGCAGCTGCCTTCCAGTCATCTGGACAAGAACTAAACTGAACAGAAGTGAAATAATATCCTCACGTACAAAACCCTTCTTGATCCTGATACTTAATCATATCACTTGAAACCAGTCCCCAAAAGGAGAAACAGAACTAGAAAGAAGTGAACCCACAGATTGACACCTATTTATTTATAGCTTCAAAATAATAGTCAACTTAAAAAAAATAAAATTGAATATTAAAAATAAAAAGACCTAAAAGTAATTCATAAAACAAGCAAATAAAAAAGGTGTGGTCATAGCTACAACTCAGAACACAAAACAATTTTCAGCTTGTCTTTCAGAATGTGTAATAGGAAGCTCTGACTGGAAATAAATCTTAATGAATTCAAATAATTAAGTGGTGCCCCTGGTCATCGTGTTTCCCCATGGAAATAAGAGAAAGAGAGCGAGAAAGAAGAAAGGAGAGAGCTGGGGATGGGTAGCACTTTTGATCATAAAAACCTACCTTTATATCCCACTTTACATCTATTATCTCACTTCATCCTCACAATAATACTAGGAAGTAGGCAATGAAAGTACTATTATCCTATTTTACATTTGAGAAAACTGAGTCTCAGGGAGGTTATATGACACTCAAGGCTGCAGTTAGTAAATGGCAGATCCAGGGCTAAAATCCAGCTCATAGGCTGATAGATGTAGAGGTGGCATGGAACCTTGGAGGTCATGTTGTTCACACTCACACACACACACACACACACACACACACACACACACGCACGCACTCCTTATTTTTATAGAAAAGAAAACTGAGGTCCAGAATAATTTGCCCAAGATCCCACAGATAATAAATGATAGAGCTGGGATTTTAAACTGGGTCATCTGCCTTCAAATTCAGTCCCCCCCAACCACTATATTATAATGCTTCCTGAATCCAAAATCCCAGACATCTTTCCACTATACCATACTGCCTCTGTTCCAGGAAATGAAAGAAACTCTAAGATGGACACACCCATAGCCAGTTGGAAGGGCCATTTTCCATCAGAGGACTGAAAAAAAGCAAAAAGTTTTGTTTACAAGCAAACCAATGTGCATGAGCCTACTAAGTCACTTCCAATGCTGCCTTTGGGAAAGTTACTTCTTCAGATGTTGAACATCTTCAGAATGGCATTAACCTATGTCTGTTCTGCAATTCATCACATTCAAAGCTCTGACACAGGGATTCACATAGGTCCCTTCACTCAGTTTATAGAAAAGTCCAATAGAGTCAGTGAGATTCTGCTCACCAGTCACAGAATATCTGACTTAGAAGACAGCACAGTATACATGACAGTATCCTGTACTTAACATAGAAGTATGCCAATTACTAACAAAGTGATCTGGGTAACCATGAGTAAATGATTTAACTCCTCTCTGCCTCTTTAGAAAATATTTCTAGTGTCTGTATATAAGCACAGGAATGTTGCATTACACAAACCACAGAAAATCATATTAAGTATGAGTTATTATTATTAGGACAAAGACAGAATAATAATGCAAGGAAAACAGGGAGGAAAGGGGGGCCATTCTCAAGGGGGGAAGTTGGCAACAATCTCTGTTTTTGCATTTGCTAGAGAAATGTATATTATTAAGTTTTGTTGTTTAGTCGTTTTAGTCCCACTCTTCAGTATCTCATTTGGGGTTTTCTTGGCAAAAATAATGAAGCAGTTTGCCATATCCTTCTCCAGCTCATTTTATAGTTGAGGAAACTGAGGCAAACAGCATTAAGTGACTCATCCGAGGTCATACAGCTAGTGTCTGAGGTTGGATTTGAATTCACTAAGTCTTCCTGATTCCAAGCCTGGCACTCTATCCACTGTGCCCACCTAGCTACCCTGTATATTATTAGGGCTCAACCCAAATGATAGCCTCAAAGAAACCCCAAAATGTTATTATACTCTCTTTCATAGATTTTTTTGAGCCATTAAGATCCTTAGAACCCATCAGGTCTCACTCCTCAATTTTACAGATGAGGAAAGTGGAACATGGGCAGGTTACATGACTTACACTCATAATTACACTGGTAGTAAGTGACAGTAAAAATTTTAATTCAGTTCCTTTGAGTCCAAATCCAGCAGTCTTTCCACACTGCTTCCACACCCCTAGGCATTTAGCTCTCCACATTTGTATGCTGAGCCTATAAGAAGGATGTTCTATAACTCTTAGGAATGTATGACTAACTTAATTTCTCTTCTCTCTTTCCCTCTACATGTTGTCTTCTCTCATTAGAATGTAAGCTCCTTGAGGGCAGAGACTGCCTTTCTTTTTGCTTATATTTGTATTCCCAACACTTAGTACCATGCATAGCATATAGTAAGTCTTGAATACAACAGGTACCTCCTACCTATGCAACATCTCTCCTCATGACATGATGCAAGTCCTGGATTTGCTTCCTCCTAGAGAAACACGTACTTTGAGGCTATTTGGTCTATAAATTATCACAATAGTAGATTCGAGGACTATCACCAAATACAACACTCTCTTATAAAATATTCTGCATTTTCAACCATTCTTTAAAAAATACTGATACAGACCCAATGGCTGTGCTATATCTAATAATGACTAGGAATGAATAAACATCTAACTGCCTATCAAATAGCAAAATATATATATATATTTATATATATATATATATATATATATTTTTTTTTCTAATTCAAATTGAGAGGCAGCATGCCTTATGGGATAGAGCCAGACTCAGATTCAGGAAGGCCTAGGTTCAAATTCTATCTCTGACACATAATGTCTATGTAATGCTAGGCATCACTTAACTTGTAAGTGACCCGAGAAATTCCCTAAGACCATAAGGAGCCAATCAACTGTTGATTTGCATTGATAAAAGAAGAATGCTTGCCAGGAACAACCTGCCCTGATGAAATCACAGATCTAGAACACTAAATAAACAAATTGCTTATCATCCAAATTGACAGTTTTGCAAAATGGGAAATATTCTAACTGCTTTAAGGAATTCATAACATCTGTAATATAAAAACACAACTGCATCAGGATGAAGATATATTACACAACTCACCAAAACATATTTTGGCTAAAAAATAGTTTCTTTATTCATCTCTTCCAAGAATAATTCTGAAATATTCATCTGCCAGTCTCAATAGTCTCTTGTTAGAAAACATTCAAATCACTAGAGTCTGGACCAGATATTTGCGCATCCTAAGCATTGCTACTGAAAGTTTTGAGGAATAACTGTAACATATGCAGTTTGACTTGTCACAAAATGACAAGTCTACCTATGTAGAGAAGAACTTTCTGACATTAAATGTGTTGGGGGGTAGGGGGAAGGTGGAAGAAATAAATTTGAATGTACTTTGCTGTATTCACCTTCCTCCTCTCTTGAATCCTGCTCTATGTTATGTCCTGAAAAGCTACCCACCTTGGATACTCCTAGTCCTAACTTAGCTCTTTCATATTGCTACAAGGCAAGAATACAGCTGTAGGTTTTTGTATGGGTTTTTGTTTTGGTTTGGTTTTGTTTGTTTCTTATGGTGTGGAAGCTTCTTAATACATCTGGTTCACATCCATTTGAGCCACTCAGTGAAAGAAATCCTTACCCCTACAAGTTTCAAATGACTTAGCTGGAATGTTTGGGGGCCTTTTTGTTTGTTAATTTTGTGGGAGGTTTTTGTTTTGGTTTATTTCGGTTTAGATTTGTTTGGTTTGGGTTTGGTTTTGGTTTTTGGTATGTAAAGCTATAGGCACTGGCTGGTTTTAAAGGCAACCTGTTCTTGCTGGCTAAGATTTTCTAATTTGGAGAAGACAAGGCAGATGATGAGGTTTTCAGCTATTTTGTAGTAATAAAACATAAAAAGAGCAGAGAACAGTGTTTTGATGTCAAGTAGTGCTGTCCAGAGGAACATTCACAAAGCTGTCAAAACATCACTCATACTTGACAATAACTATGAGCAAGGGAAGGAGGGAGAAGACTAAAGTCCTAATCTCTGCTTTTACTCTTCTTTCTTTTAACTCTTCCACTCAACATGTCACCACACCAATTATGGGGAAATTCTTCATAAATGAGGTTTCTACAGCTCTACATCTAAAATAGGCAGTATTATGGACTACAAGGGCCATTAGAGTGGGAGGCAGGAACCCCAGATATTAGTTCCAATGCTGGCACTAGTTAATTTTCTGATTTGGGATGTTTCACTTCCTATTTCTAGGCTTTGGTTCACTAACCTATTAATAGATAGCATTGCAAAAAAAAAAAGGAAAAAAAATTTAACAGGGGCAGCTAAATGACACAATGGATATAGCACTCCTATACTCCAGATAGGCCCTGGAGTAAGGAGGACCTAAGTTCAAATCTGACCTCATACACTTACTAGCTGTGTGACCCTAGGCAAGTCATGTAACCCCAATGTCTTGCCCCCTCCCCCAAAATAAAAAAAAATAAAGATAGCAGTTGGGCTAACTATAAAGTAAGTGAGGAACAGAGGGAGATTAGGATCATAAATCTAGAAAGAACCATTGAGAATAACACTTTCATTTTGCAGAAGAGGAAACTATACAAAGGTTAAGTGACTTACCCAAGGTCCTATAAATAGCCATCATCGGGCAATGAGAGATGGAATTTAAACCTAAGTCCTCTAACTTCCAAGCCGCTGTTCTTTCCACTTAACCATATTATTTCCTATGAGTAGTTAGTTTATTGGGTCCTGCCAATTCTTCAAGTCTTTGATTTTAAGACACTGCTATCAGTCTTCAGGGGTTCTTAACCTTGAGGTCCATGAATTTGCCCTTTTCTTATATTTTGATAAGCATTATTTCAATAATTCAATTCTAAGTATCTCATCATATATAATTAAAAACATTACTCTGAGGAATGCATAAGCTTCATGACACTACCCAAGGGAACCATGATATAAAAAGAAGAAGAAGAAGAAGAGGAGGAGGAGGAAGAGGATGAAAAGGAGGAGGAGGAGGAGGAGGAAGAAGAAGAAGAGGAAGAAGAAGAAGAAGAAGCAGCAGCAGAAGAAGAAGAAGCAGCAGAAGAAGAAGAAGAAGCAGAAGAAGAAGAAGAAGAGGAAGAAGAAGAAGAGGAAGAAGAAGAAGAGGAAGAAGAAGAAGAAGAAGCAGAAGAAGCAGCAGCAGAAGAAGAAGAAGAAGAAGGAGAAGGAGAAGGAGAAGGAGAAGAAGAAGAAGAAGAAGAAAGAAGAAGCAGAAGCCTTCCTATAGAACCAAAATAGAAATTTGACTTCCAGTAGAATGTGAGCTCCTTGAGGAACAGGGCAGCCACTATAATTGTTACAAAATTGTAACAAAATTTTGAATTCTCCTTCCCTTCTCCAGGAGAAATAAACAGTGCAAAAGTATTTGGTAGGCCAGTTATGACAACAGGAGTTGATCCAAAAATGAGCAGCAATGGGTTCTCTTTACCATCTCTCAGTATCTCCTAAAGATCAAGTTCCCCAAATCATTTTGTGCTGAGAAATGTTGATGTCTGAAGTGTATTAAGGCACTTAAGTTTGAACAGCGCCTGGTGACTGTTGCTTTGTCTTTCTGTCTGCAGTGTTTATTTAGTCCAACGGCTTGGACGTGCCAGGTACTCATTAAATGTTTATTGAAATTATCTTCTTCAGGGTCAGCACTTGACATTTAAAAAAAAAACTTTAATTCAGTAACTTTCATAAGTCCCTATATATGCTTAAATACTGGGGAAGAAAAATTCCAAAATAAACTTACTAAAAAATGGACCAGTATAATTCATTAAAATCTTTAATTTTCAATAATAATAAAAGCTCACATTTCTATAGCACTTGACAGAATGCTTTTGACATAACTAGTACAAAGAATTATAAATATTATATCTATTTTACAGATGAAGAAACTGAAGTTCAGGGAGGGTAAGTGGCATGTTTCCAGATCATCCATACAGACAGTAAGGGGCTGAATGATGCGCTATAAGCCAGGCCTTCAGACTCCAAATTCAGTATTCTTTCCAACATACTAACATGTCTGTTTAGTATATTATCCACATATTAATTTCACGCAGCAAAGGATGCCTTTGCACATTTAGAGGGTGCAAACTAATGTTCCTTGAACATTATTAATAGGAATTGCACATGTAAATCTATTTCCATTGGACAAATCAGATCCACACTAACCCACTACCTCCAAATCCTTCTCTCCAACTGGAGTTCCTTAATATTATACCTTACTCCACAATTCTACGTGTTCTACCCCAAAAGCAATATACTTCACTGTCAATTTTAATTTTGGCTTAATCTTTCTAGTCCACTATCTCCATATCCCCTTTAGGAGTCTTTTATTTAAAAAAAACTCTTGTGAACCTTATGGAAGGATATCTTGATTAAAGCATCTAGAAAATTAACTTAGTTTGTGGCTCTAGACTATAATCCATACTACTACAGGATACTGAGGCTGGTGGATTGCTTAAGCTTAAACTCAGGAATCCTCAGTTCCAGTAGGTCTAAAGTTGATCACATTAAGTCTGCAACCAATGTGGTAAGTCCTGGGAAATGGGGGCCACCAGGCCTAAGGAGGGGTAAATTAGGTCACGTCCGAATGGACCAGGTCAAAGCTCCCATGCCAATCAGTAGTGGGTGGGACTGGGCTCAAGAGTGGATAGAGCACCTCTACTCTGAGTGAAATACGGAGATTCAGTCAAAAGAAGGAAGGAAGGAAGGAAGAAAGGAAAGGAGGGAGGGAGGAAAGAAGGTAGGGAGGGAGGGAGCAAGGAAGGAAGGAACTTAAAAAGAAATTCTTTGCCCTTTTCTTTGTGTTCATTTGGGGAAGAGGAATAATAAAGCAGTTCCCACCAAAATCAGGATTTTAAAAGAAAATGATAAAATAAAATTCAGTAAGGAGTTACTCATAAATCAATAATGGGAACATACTACCAAAGTGAAATGCAGAGAAGCAAGAGACATTTTAATCAGTAATAATTACTGTTTACATGGTGTGGCTCAAACACCATTTCAAGAACCTCAGCAGTTATTCTAAACATTGTTCTCCGTAGATATGCTTCCAGCTAGAAATAGCTCCATGAGTAAATATGCCAGCTGACCTACATATATATGCATATAAATATATATATACACATAACACACACACACGTGTGTGTGTGTGTATGTGTGTGTGTGTGTGTGTGTGTGTGTGTGCTACTTTTCAAATATTGTCTGCCCTTCAAGATGATGTAAGTCCACTGAGAATTTGAGGTGATGAGTCAGGGATCATAAATTTCCTCCTCTATGCCAAGAAAATTTATACTGGATTACTCACAATGATGAAAGTGAGGGTGCTAGTTTTCAGCCAAATCCCAAAGACTTAAAACACTCAGGGCTTGGTGTCATAGGAAGATCTCATGGTTTAAAAAAAGAAGAAAGAAAGAAATGAATTAAGAATCCTAGAATACCAGTTTTGAAAGGGATGTTTGAGATAATCCTGTCCAACTTCATAAATGATTCCATTACAATGTCCCTGACAAATGGATATTCAGTCATTGCTTGACCATTTCCAGTGATAAGAATTCAGAATCTAAGATTTCATCAATCAACAAGAAATTATTAAGCATCTGACATACTAAGTACTATGATATTGTGCTAGGTACTGAAGATACAAAGATGAAGATACAAAAAATGAAACATTGAAGATACAAAAATAAAGCTGTCCTCGCCCTCAGGAAGTTTTCATTCCATCAGAGTAAATATATGCACATATATATATATATATATATATATATATATATACATATATATATATATATATATATATATATATACAATAAATACAAGGAGGGCCATTTCCTTTCAAAAATCTCCAGCTATTCTAAAAGTTATTTAAATTGACCACAAGAAATCCTGCTTCTTTATAATTTCCACCCATTTTCCTTAGTTCTGCTCTCCAAAACAGAAAAGTCTAATCCCTCTTCCAAGTGATAGCTCTTCAAATATTTGCGGACATTTTCTGCGTCCCCTCTACATCTTCTCTAGTCTGGATTTAGAAGGAGAGGGGAAAGGGAACCACATGACCTGGGCTCCTCAAAATGTTACAATCTCAGACAGGCATTCAAAAATCAACAAGCAGGCCCCAGAATGAAGTCATTCTTTGGCAGGCCAGGCAGCTGGTGGAGAGGTGGAGCGGAGCAGAAAGTTAGATAAAAACGAAGTTTAATCTGTTTGTTGCCTTCTGCAGACATAAGGTGTGTTATGATCCAGACAAAAGACTGCGTGAGACTTAATAGACTATAATTAATAATAATGCCTAATATATGTGTATGTGTATAATCCATGTAACTTGTCCTCCTGTGATATGTTAGCCAGTATTCTGTACTGGAATATGTTTTTCACCATGTCAGTTGCTTTCCTCTAGATTACGTTCCAAATAAAATGCACTATAACTTCACACAATACTGGAGTTGCAGAGAAGGGCACCGATGTTTTATTTTGTTAAGTGTTTTGTTTTGTTTTTTGTTGTTATTGTTATTTTGCCCCAACACATCACAATATTTACTCAGAGTAGTCTTGCAGTAAAATATAATTCCCATCCTATAACTTCATGACTAATTAAAAAAAAAGATATTTATGTTTGCTTGCTAAATTTATCTTGTGGTTTTGACTCATATGTCCAGTCAATTAAGATCCTTTTCTATCTTGGTTCCACCGAGGAAGAGATTAAGTGCATTGTTTAAACCTGTCAAGTGTCCAAAGTCTCTTCAAACTGAAACATCATACTTGAACTCCTTGGTTTTATAACATTAAGTAGATAAAGTAGAATGGTCTAAAGAAAACACCCTGGAGAGAGCATTGGGAGACCAAAATTCTAATTTCAAATTTGTCATGGACAACCTGTATAACCATCCTTTTAGGGCTCAGTTTCCTCATTTGCAAAATGGGTAGGGGCAGTAGGTCTTCGTGTCTTACCAACCTGTTTTGCAGACAAGTGTTGTGAAGGTTAAAATGAGACAATATATGAGAAAGTGTTCTAAAAATGAACCAGTGTTTATCTTTGCACATCCAACCAGTTACCAAGAGATTCTACCTTCACAATACATCTTATTTCTATCCCTTTCTCTCTATTTTCATTGCTATACTTTAGTATAGGCCCTAATTATTCTACTCCAGATTTCCATAATACCTGACTAATAGTTTTTCACACTTGTAACCGTCCTTCCGCTATTCTCAATTTATCTTTAATACCACAACTAAAACAATCTTTATAAACAGATCTAATCATGGTGGCACAGTGGATGGATCATGAGGAAGACTCATCTTTCTCAGACCAAATCTGGCCACTTACTGGCTGTGTGACCCAGGGCAAGTCACTTAACTCCATTAGCCTAGTGTGTTCATCTATAAAATGAACTGGAGAAGAAAACTGCAAGCCACTCTAGTATCTTTGTTAAGAAAATCCCAAAAAGGGGTTATGGAGAGTAGGACACAACTGCAAAACAATGGACAACAACAGTCATGTCACTCCTCACCTCTATGATCTTCAATGCCTCCCTATTGCCTATTGAATAAAGTTCAAATTCCTCTGTTAGGCATTTGAGACCACTATACCTTTTTTTTATCTCATATTATTAGGTACTACAGGGGTTAGAGCATTGGGCCTAGAGGCAGGAAGACCTAAGTTCAAATCTAGCCTCAGATAACTTATGAACTGTGTGACCCTGGGTAAGCCACTTTACCTTGTTTGCCTCAGTTTCCTCATCTGCAAAATGAGGAAATGGCAAACCACTCTAGTATCTTTGCCAAGAAAATTCCAAACAGGGTCATGAAGAGTTGGACACAACTTAATAACAGACAACTTTCATCCATGTACTGTGTTGTGGCATCATAGATAGAATCAGGAAGACCAGAGCCCAAATTCAGCCTCAGGGACTTGTTAGCTCTGTGACCCTGGGCAAGTTACAACCTATTTGTCCCTGTTTCATCAACTGTAAAAGGTAATAATAATAGCACCTACCTCACAAAATTGTTGTTGCTAGGATCAAATGAGACAACATTTGTAAAAGTAGATAGACAGACAGTAGATAGAAAGAATGATAGATAGATAGATAGATAGATAGATAGACAGATAGATAGATAAAAGCACTTAGCACAGTCTTTGGTACAGAGCTGCCCTAAATAAATGCTTCTTCCCTCCCCTTTCCCCAGACTACCTTCTATTATCTAGTGGAATGCCCCATTCTCTTTTGCCTAACCAGGAAATGCATTCTCAGACTTGGACATTCACGGCTTTGTTTTCATACTATCCTATGATTGGAATGCCTTTCCCCACCCCTTCTACTCAGCATTTACCAGATCATATGATCTTTAAAGGCCAACTCAAAAGGTAACATCCTCCATGAAGCCTTCTTTTATCACCCTTATTGATTAGTTGGGGGTTTTCCCTAATGGTTTCACATAGCACTTTGTTTTCCATCTCTCTAGTATATTTATCTGTTAATATTTTACAGTTTTAATATAGTCATTTCTTTATATTTATTATTATACAGTATGGCATGAAGAATAGAAAGTTAGACTCTGAGTTAGGAAGACCTAGGTTCAACCCTGTCTTGGTCACATATTTATATGACACACATAGGTAAGTCATTTAATCTCTTAGTGCCCCAGGAAATCCTCTACGTTGAAGAGCACTCACTCTTCATCATGAAACCATAGATGCATTATTTTATTTGCCCTATTTGGCTATAAGCTTGAAGTCAAGAATATGTTTCTTTTTTACACCTAAAAACCCCCACGATAGGGAATAAATATCTGATGCTTTACAAAGGTAAGATATCATAGAGAGCTGGACCTGGAATTAGGAAGACATGAGTTGAAATCCTGCTTCAGAGGCTAGCTGTGTGAGCCTGAGAAAGTCACTTAACCTTTTTCAGCTTCAGTTTCCTCATCTGTAAAATGAGAATAATGCCCCCAACCTCCTAGGGCTTTATAAGGATAAAATGAGATAATATTTGTAAAGCACTTTATAAACCTTAAAGTGCTATATAAATGCTAGTTACTAATTAATTCAAAGCCTAAAGATAATTTTTCCCCTTCAATTCCAACTCAAATCAATCCCCTACTTTAAGAGCTACTTTAAAAGATAAAGGAATGGTATTCTAATTCCCAAGAAACTAAAGTTGTGACTTGTTTTTAATTATCCCAGGTAACATGTTTGAATCTATAGCTTTATAGGCCACTTTGTTTTTGGGAAATATTGCCAATTTCTTTGCCAATGAAATCACAATATGATTCTTAGAGTCATGGAATTTTTGAACTAGAGGGAGCTTTAGGCACCATCTAGCCCAACTCTCTCATTTCAAAGATGAGGAAACTGAGCCCCACAGGAGTGAAATGATATGGCTGAAGTCAGAGGGATGATTAGTAACAGATCCAAGAACAGCACTCAGATCTCCCAAATCTCAAGCCAGGTCTCCCCCACCCCTAACTAAACACAGTATATCTAGTACCTAATAGGCATCATATTAGAGAACATTTTTATGGAGGTCAGTTGATTATTTCCTTGTATGATTCTTTTTTTTTTTTCCATTACAGAGGCAAAATCACGCTGCACTTAGAACAAAGACCCTCTTGAAAATTCTTTCTTTCTCTCCAAAACCTTAAAGAAACTTAAAGATGGAGACCTAGAAAACTGGTAGTCCTGGCTCCAGCAATAATTCCATTGATGTCTTTGTGGAGGAGAATGTGTTGTTACAGTTGATAAGAAAATGTATGTAAAGAGTCAGAAGAGAATGGAAAAGAAATACAGTCTAGGGATCTCCCAAACCAACCAGCCAATTGATGACCAGGATATGAGGGATTTCCCAGCTCTTGATAAGAATTCCAACAGAGTAAATGATTGCTTTAATTGGTGGCTGTGGGGATCACTGAGGGCATGAGCAGAATGCTAAAATGGTATCCTGTTTTCCTCTCAAAGAGGTTGAAGATAGAGGCCTAATCAGCCAGTGGTCCCTGCTCCAGCAACAATTTCCTTAACATCTTTGTGGAGGAGAATGTATTGTTCCAGCTAATAAGAAAGCCTATATAAAGTGGCAAATTTTCATATGAGGCTATGGAGCATGTGCTGAGTTTGGAATCAGGAAGATGTGAATTCAAATCCTGTCTCTGACACGTATTAACTGTGTGAGCCACAGCAAGTCATATAACTTCTCTCAGCTTCAGGAGTCTTATCTGTAAGGAGGGAATAATAATAATAATACCTACCTCATACAGTTGTTGTGAGGATCAAATGAGATACCGTATGCAAAGCACTCTGAAAACATTTAAGTACTCAGTAAATACTAGTTATTATTGTCATTGTGGTTATGTGAGAGTGAGCATAGCATAGCGGATTATGAGCTAAGTTCAAGTCCTGACTCTATAAATTACTAGCTACGTGACCCTGGGCAAGTCTCATCCTTTTGGTGAAACCAGACAACTTCCTAAGGCTGTTAGTTAGCAACCAGTTGTTGGGGTGTGTGTGTGTGTGTGTGTACACATATACATATATGTGCATATGTATATGTGTATGTGCACATATGTACATGTACATTTATTACTATGTGCCTATGTATACATGTGCATTGTGCATTTGCACATATATGCATGCATGTGTTTATATGTGCATGTGTGCATTGTATACATACTCACGTGCATACATATGTATATGTGATTTTAAATAATTACACATTAAAACAATTTTTAAACTTTTAAAAAAAGTTTTGAGTTCTAAACTCTAGCCCTCCTTTCAACAAATTGTTGATCTGTCCTGATAGAAGTTTCGACACCAGAAGTTCACTATACCAATGCAACCGTGGATCTAGACCAAAAATAAAAGTGCATTCTGTCTCTATGGTTCTGGCATGTGGCAAGAACATATTGTTGTTTTCATAGTACCCCAACCCCAACCCTGACATTAATATTTTACAAAAAGTCTCTAGAAATAAAAACTCATAATAATGCCAAAATCTCACTTAGTGAGCTAACAATTATGATTTGGGCTAGATAGTGTAGTAGAGTGCCAGGCCTGAAGTCAAGAAGACCTATCATCCTAAATTCAAATCCTGCCTCAGACACTTACTAGCTGTGTGATCCTGGGTAAGTCACTTAACCTATTCACCTCAGTTTCCTCATCTGTAAAATGAGATGGATGAGGAATTGCAAACCTCTCCAGCATCTTCACCAAGGAAACCCCAAATGGGGTCACAAAGAGTCAGACATGACTGAACAAAAACAAAAATAGGCTGCTACTTGGTCAGGCTGTTTACAGAATGACTCCTGCATGTAAGCCTGGTATCTTGATGACTGGATCTTTCTTAGGTTTCTCATTTTTCTTCAGAAGCATTTCCCCAAAGTTAGACTGATCCTGCCCAGTGAAGAGTATTGGTTATGGAATTGGAAGCAGGGGACTCCTACTGCTAAGCTTTATTACCATTGTGATCTTGAGCAAGTAATTTATTCTCCATGGGCCTTAGTTTCCTGATCTGTAAATTGAAAGAGTTGGACTAGGTCTGAGGTCTTTCAGCTTTAAATCTTTAAACCCTATGATCCTATAATGTACCTTAGTAGTAAATTCACAGAACAG
This sequence comes from Pseudochirops cupreus, assembly GCA_028627135.1. Classification (NCBI taxonomy): domain Eukaryota; kingdom Metazoa; phylum Chordata; class Mammalia; order Diprotodontia; family Pseudocheiridae; genus Pseudochirops; species Pseudochirops cupreus. The sequence goes on along the minus strand of CM053583.1, from coordinate 285,918,813 downwards.
CCCTTTGAAGACGGTCAGTTATATCTTCCCTAGACAGAAAGAAAAATTAAGTACAAATATATTAAATTAGTCAAAATTTGTGGAGCAACTACCACCTACAGAATTCATGGTACTCTGTGATATGTGACATGGTTAAAACCAGGACAGACCATTAATGACCATTAATGAACTTCCTGGCACCTAAATATACAGAACCCACTTTACCCACAGGCTTGCTCTGTCCCTGGAAGTGGTACTGAGTATGCAGTGAAATGATTGACCCCTACAAGTCTTTGTTATGGGCCATTTCACAAATGTTCCCAAATTAATTAAGTCTCTTCCTGCTGAGACAAGACAACCTAAGCTAAGCTCCAAAAAATTGCTTCTATGAGTAGCAGCACCCTCTTTGCTCCTAAACTAGTTACAAGAAATATTACCCCTTCGATAAAAGCAGCAATTGGCAATTTACCAATGGCCAACTACATAGTCTTTTAACCTTGTTGTCATTACCCCATAGTGGTGTTCATGAGAACAAGAATCAGGCTTATCTGAATTTCTTTCTTCCTCATGTCAGTCAACCTGATTGTCCATCCTTTCTCTTTTTCTTTCATGACCTCTCATATCATCTCTCTTTTTCTGTTATTCAGTCAGGTCTCCAATTCTAGTTACAGCACAACCAACTTACCTCAATTTTTTCTTTGGTTTCCCTTCCCCTTCCTCTTTTCCTCCATTAATCCACCAAAGACCTTTTCCCTTTCATTCTATGCCTTAAGATTTCACCACAAGCCTTCTCCTCTTTTTGAAGTTTTTAATTTTCAACCTCAAAAACTCCCTTACAGAAGGACATTTTATTACTGGGATCTTCTCTCTCCCCCACCCACCCTTCCCATACTGGTCTATACACATCTGGTCACTATAAACACTGATTGATTGGAATTGTTTGAGTATATGGTCTTTGTTGTGGTTTTTGGTATTTTTCCCCTCAAAGGAGCAAGAGACCTGGGGCATGCATGCAGAGCATACAGTTAGGTTCCAATTAGTGTTAATAATGAATCTCTTGAAGTAGTCACATGTATTCGTTTTTTCACATTATTTGAAGTTATAACTGTGCCAAATATAATCAGTGGTTCCAACCCAATAGAAATAGGCAATGCAAATTCAAATAATGTGACCACTTCATGGTATTCATTATTTGCACTAATCAGGACCTAATTGCATATATGTCCATTTTAACTGTTAATTAAGTTATCTTCTGCTCTTATAAACCAGTACACTTTTATATAACTGGTTTAGAAGTGAAAATTATGTCTAGACATAATCCTAGGTTTTACCAGATAAGCCTGGCCTAAGGTGAAAATAGCTTTTCTCAATGTAGAAAAATCTAAATTTGGTACATGGTCTATAACTGAGTATATATAATTATATATATAACTGAGTATATATAACTGAGTATATATAATTCTTCTATTATGTAAGCAACCAAGCAAGAGAGTTTATAAATTACATATTTTATAAAATTGGTTTTGTAGTCAACTTCTCAATGTTACCATCTTCATAGACAGCACATGAAATTTAAGTATTTCTCTATCTCCTAAGTAGAACTGGTACTTTTCAAGTCACTTACATGAAAGACTAATGTAATTAAGAAAAGTTAATATCCCATAAGACCTCCTTTGTATTTAGACAATCCTAGGTTTCTCCCTATTTGGAACCACTTCATGAAAGTGGCTGAATGCTCACCACCTGTCTCTTGAGGTGTCTTGAGACTTTTTTTTCACCTTTTTCATTCCCAGGGCATGTTTTCTACACCCTATTTTTTTCTCATCTCAGTACCTCCTAAATATTCTCCAGTCCCCCCATCATTCCACCAAGCTCAACCATACTTCAGTCCTTTCAAGGTCAACTGTCAAATGCTTCCATCATTTTGGACTCTAATCACTTACTTAGCTTACCCTCTCTCAGTTTTCTCCTGAGTATCTCCCCAATGGGGGCTTTTGCTAATTCTAGTCTGTTTCTCTTTCTACCCCCCTTGGATTTCCATTATCCTTCAATAGACATTGCTTAGGATTGTCTTCTCTCTATGTTCTTTCAAGGAAGATTGGATCTGATGCCTTCACCAAAGATCTGCATTGCTGCACGTCTATATCCTACACCTCTGAAAAAGGTAAAACAAAATTGGAGGCCCCACAAGTCATGAGAACAATAGTCAAATATCCTCTGGAGGTAGCCCACCCTATAATGTATTATAGATTAATATTTAATAGGTTATTGCTGCAGTGCATTAAAAAAACAATGCTCTGGCGGCCAAGAAGAATTAATATAGTCCCCAAAGGTATTGGAAGCAGTTGCTGAGGCAAAGGGAGATTATGACTTGATGCATATGAGAGTACCTTGGGAGTTTCAAAAGAAAAGTGCTATTTAAATCTCAAAGGGTTATTTTATTACATCTCCTCCCACCTAAGGAAGGAGAAGATTATTGTTGGTAACAAGTAAATTAATCTTTCATTGTCCTATCTCATGTTCCACAAGTTCTCTGATCCCAATGAAGCGGCATTTGTATTCTGGTATCTCCAGTAGTTCATTCTTTTCATTTCTGCCCTTCAACCTGATGCTCTGTCCCTTCTCTTTTTTTCTAGGCCCTCTCAGATCAGTTCCCTTTCCTCTATCTGCATTAACAAAGTCTTCAACCTTGGTTATACTATAACCATTTTGCTTCGGCATTCCCTCTACTCTTCCTTCATCCTCCTCTCCCTCACCAGACCATCACAAAGTTTCTTCTTTTCAAATAGATACCTTGATATTTCACATCAATCCTGCCCTCTCTTTCCTAAGTCCAATGGGTCCTTCATCTTCACCCTCAGATTTCATTGTGGACATGGCATTCTTTCAGTACCTAGTAGCCATACTAGTATGTATTTTCCTTACACACTATATACAAAATTCACCCCAATCTTTACTTTTCAGAAAATATCCTCTCTCTAATTTCCAGTACCCATGCTTTCAATTCAGACCTCTCCTCAAGAGTTATCTTTCTAGTGAAACTGTAGTAAGACAAGTATTCCCACCAACTTCTTGAAAGGAAAAAAGTTGGGGGGGGGGGGTGCAGATGAAGTCAAAGTCAACTCTTGTGTCCCTTCCCTATTCCCTGAGAGGAAGAAGCTAGAGGACAGACCTCTGCTTCATCCAATGTGCAGCAATCAATATCTTGTGGCAGTTACCTAGTGTCCACTCACCCTGAAAAATAAATGAGAGACAACACTGGTCTTTATCTCATCCTGAGTCTCTCCAGCAGTATCCCCAGACAGTTCTCCACCCACCCTCCCTCCCCAATCGAACTTCACAGGTGTAGGCAGTCATCCCACCCCATGGAGTCCTCTTTATCATCCCTAGCCCACTCACCGCCATTACCTTATCAGCCATGATCATGGAGGCACCACCATGAATCCCCAGGATAGGGATGAAGGTCTGGGAGGAGATAAAATCCAAGATCTGTGCGATGGCTTCCTGGTCCGTGTCATCTCCAAACACTAGCCCATGGATGCGGGCGCCAGACATGAGGTCGCAGACATGGGTGATGAGACTCTTGGGGTCTGTAAGGTTGACCAGCATGGCCACCACATTCACGTCGAGCGCTAGCTCACTTGCCAGCTCCCGGCCCCACAGGCTACGGATGTCCCGCTCTGTGACATCGTGGCTCCGGCCCAGAAGCACCGCGATGTTCAACGCTGGGGGCCCCTTCTCCTCTCGAGCTCGTGCCGGGCTCCGCCACACCAGCAGAGCCGGCAGCACTAGCAACGCCCAGTAGCCCAGTCTGCCCATGGTCGCCAGCTGCGATCCCTGCAGGAGAGGGCGCACGCAGAGTGAGGACCCCCAGCTCAAGGAAAGCTACATGTCCAGACTGCCACAAACTTCACTCTCCACAAACCAGGGTAGGACACGATCCTATCGTTCCCCTACCCAGAAGGAATATCCTCTGGGAATAAAACTCAGCTTCAAAGCTCAACCTGGTCCTACTTGTAGAGTGAAATATCCCTTCCCCAACACACACGCGCGCGCGCGCACGCACACACACACACACACACACACACACACACACACACACACACTTCGCACTCCTCGTCTGAGATGAGGGCACGCCTTGCGTTGCTGTGGGGAAGAATGAGCTAAATCTTCTCCCACCACCACTACCCTTTCAATGCAGCGCGTACGAGACCCGCGTGAGAAGTAGCTACTGGAGCACAGGTCCCCCTCCCTCCTCGAGAGAGGTCCCCAGTGAACCAAGAGTGAAAGAGAGCAAGGAGCTGTCCAGAGTTAGAAGAATGCCTTGATAAGAGCCTTGGAACCTGCTGGACCGATATCCCTCAGTGACCCCAGTAGAGAGCAGATCTCATTCCTTTCCACTAGCCTTCTCTGGTCCCTCTCTGTTATGGGGGCGTTGATGGACAGAGAGAACAATTGCAGGGCAGCATGGCAAGGAGTGGAGGAGAGAAGAGGAGAGGGGAAGCTTACACCAGGTTTGATCCTACTGTAAAGTCTTATTGCCATACACGGGTGCAGGTCGGTCCATGGGGCAGATGCTCAGATATGCGGGGAAACAATCGATCCCAGTCATATTCCCTCAGATTCACACACACTCAGACCCATGCAATTTGGCGCAAAGCCGCATTCACCTGTATGCATCCGCATACACGTCCCATGCTGACAGGTGATCCGGCACCACAAACAAACATAGCTCCCCCCAAGCACACAGATCACTATTCTGGTGTACACACAAGTTCTACACATAAATGTATTGCACATCGGAGCTCGTGCGTTCATGAACACAGGGAAACACGTGTACACACACGTGTGTGCACACGCCCATGAACACGCACACACCCATGCGTACACAGCCACGCGTCCCCTCACCAGGGCTGCGGAGCCCTGCGAAGTTCATCTTTAACTCTATAGAATCTCCTGCTTCTGGCTAGTCCCTGCGTCCCCACGCGGAGGGTAGGCGCAGAGAGCAGGACAGCAGCGCCCCCTGGCGGCCACATATCCCTCTTCCCGCGGTTCTCTTCCACTCGCTCTCCCCACCTTTTTTTCCTTTCTCCCCCAACCCTGCGGTCCCCAGCTCCCCCGCCGGGACGTACCAGGATCGCCGGAGAAGGTCGAGGCTGCGGTGGGGCGCGCTGCGCAGTCGAGCATTTCGGCCGCCTCAGCAGCAGCCGAGGTTAGGGGGCTCTCCCATCCTGCCACCCCAGCGCGCTCCCCTGGCCGTCCGGCGCTGCCCGCATAGCCCCCACTGAAGGCGGCTATCCCAGCCGGAGGTTTTGCAGCAGGGCTCTGCCGAGGTAGGAGAGAGAAAAGGAAAAGATAAATCCAACCTGGGGATTGTGCGTAAAATGTACAAACACAAGCATATGAAATGCTTGACCTTAAAGAGGAGCCAAGCTCGGCTCCCATTGATATACCCAAATGTGGCTCAGACGCTACCACCGGGCAGTGCTGACAGGAGCACTGAGAAATCCTACTCTGCTGAGCCCGGGGGCTGAGTGAGGGACACGGAGTTATCCAGTTCCCACCCCCTGTCCATTCCAAAAAAGCAAATTAGGCTTTCAATGCAACCTTCCCCTCACCCGTCTCCAGTAGCTTGGAGTTGTGCGTCGGGTGAGCCACCAAGCTCAAGCAGAAGGGGAAGGAGAATAAGGGTTGAGGAGGGGGGAGACCTTCCTAATGAACGAGGAGTAAGGACTGGGAAAGAAGAAAACGGAAAAGCACTTCAGCAGCCCCACTGTCCAAGAAAACGTCCTCTCTCCTTCCCTGTGTGCTTAATATCCCATACAGTGAATCCCTCTCTATCAGTCCAGCCGTCCTTCTCTTCCTATCCCCCCCCCACGTCCCCCTACCCCATGGGGGGAAAAAATTGGTTCTGAATCTAAGTGCAAACAGAGCTCCCCAGGTCCGTGCGCCCCTGCTCCGCTTTTCGCAGCGATACTCACCGCAGCCACCCTCCACATAGTTCCCAAAGGCAGCTCTTCCAAGTCATCTCCGGGGCTGAAAATCGCGGCCCCGCGGCTCCAGTTTTTAGTGCTCTCCGGCCCCCATAAGCCAGCCGAGACCCCCCCCCTCCCCAGTGCCTGTCTTCTTTCCCTCCTCTTCCCAGTGGCTACACGTCCCCTCTTTGGAGTCTGTGCCCGGGGATTCCACGCTCTGCTTCTCTCTGGACAAGACCGACGATGAGTCCTCGTCTATTCCAACACCACAGAGCTCCCTCTCCGCAGCCTAGCCTTTCGGGGCGCGCGCACCCGTGTGTGCGTGCGTGTGGGGCGGGGGGAGGAGATGGCAGGGGATCCCCGCGTTCTCTGTCAGAGGGCAGAGCCAAATGAGGAGGAGAAAAGAGTGGGAGAATCAGAAAAAGAGGTTGCTCTCAGCTTCCCTGCAGTCCAGCTCCACGCTCGGGTCCCAGCTCCCGATTCTCTACTCCCAGCCCAGAATTAGAAGGGCGCGCCCGACTCGCTGCAATGCTTTCCAGCAATGGCAAAAAGGGGTCCCTGGACGTGCTCCGCACAGCCCTGGGAGGGGGCGGGCTCCCGCTCCCGCTCCTGCTGCTGCTGCTGCTCCCGCCACTGCCGCCGCCTAGGAGGAAGAAGGGGGCAGGTGCGCCCCCACGCTAACTTAGGGGACTTATTCAGAGCTGTTTTCTTGGAGGCATGCAGAAACCCAGCTCAAGCCTGAGACTTTGGCAGAGAGAAAGAGTACCTCTTCTCTCCCCACCCCCGTTTTCCCATCCACTACACACACACACACACACATACACACACACATACACACATACACACAGAGTATGCCACCTTCTCTTACTGAGACTAGATCAAACCTGGCCTCCACCCCCAAAAGAAGAGAAGCCTTAGAGTCTCGTAACTAGGCTCTCTGAACCTTTAGCCCCAGGACAACTATAAGGAAGAGCTCTGGAAAGTCCAGTCTCAAACTAATCTGGTGCTGTCCGTGGTGCTGAAGCAACATTTCCTATAGTTCCTCCACAAGGGTTCCTCCTGTTTTTTGATGCGGCTGAAGAGGAATAAATTATTTAGTGCTCTAGGCTTCCAGTTCCTCCCCAGTGCCCAGTGCTCGTTGGAGCTTTCGTCCCTCTCTCATACATACATATACATACACGATCCTCTACATCATTTTACAAAACCAGCTGTTTGTACCCCCACCTCACCTCCGCTTCCTATCATCACCACCACCAACACCATTTCCTCCAGTACCTGAGCTCACCCCCCTGCAGGGGGCGGGAGCTGTAGGGCGGGAGTGAGGCGGGCTAAAGAGGATAGTACCACCCACTTTCAGACTGGATTAGGAGGACCGGGAGAAAGGATGAGAAGATCATCGGGGGTGTTCTGTAAGCCACACCAACTCGTAGCTGCCCCCTCGTCTTCTCTTTTTGAGCTTCTAGAACATCTTCTGGGAGCAAAAGAAGCTGAGGAGCCTGAAGTTTGCAGATTTGGTTGACAAATACACTAAATAGCCAAAATGCAGAGACCGGAAACATGGCTATTAAACTTGCTGTGAAAATTTCCAGCTTTTGAGATTTGGAACCTACATTTGAAGTTAACCATCTCTGCCCGTCCCACACAATGCCCAATCCTTTTTCCCCCCTTTGGATAAATAAATGCACATATAGGAAAATAAATAGTTTCTTTTATTTTATCCTAAATTTAAGCCCAGCAACTTCTGAGGCAGCTACTGAAGAATTTGGAGGAAGTAATGACCCTTCATTTCTGCAATTCAATTCAACGAATGTTTATTGCCCACTAACTATTGCTTAGGTCCCAAACCATTCAGAGATCAAAGGGAGAAATTCTGGATAAAGGAAAAAGTAAGAAATAAATTCAATCATTTCCCTCAAGCAGCTTACAATACAGTAGGGGAGATGAGACATGTAAACATAAAACTTTTACAAATTAGAATGCAAAAAGTGGGCACTGTAGGAATTAACAAGAGATCCCAAGTGAGAACTCATTTCCTTGTGCTTGTTGAAACAAGGAGATGTCTATTACGTCCTCATCTTGGCACTTAGGTCCTAGCTCTTCAAAGGCAATGCTGGCGGAATACAAGTTTTGGCATATACCAGAACAAGCTGGAAAGTCTTCCAGTAGAGTCTAGGACAGGTGATGGACTGTGTGTCTGTCTTCCCAGGACAAGCTGAGCTAAAATTGGAGAGGTTCAGAAACAGAAGTTGGTCCCCAGGTGATGAGGAAACTTAGCTTCTCTTCTCTTAAATAATTAGAATGATGGTGTTTGTATGAATAAAAATTGTCCAAATAATATATTTCTAGATCATTAGACCCATGACTGAGTACAAAGATTGGACTGGATCATACTTGGAAAATAATGCAATCCTTTCAATTATATCCGAGTAACCATTTGTCACAAAAATAGTCTCTTTAACACCAATATTTTCCCAATATCTTTTATCACTACAATTACAGGATATTATAGTTTTGGAAATTTTAACACTACAAAATGCCACAGAGACCATGAAAAGAATCCAGTGTTAAAGTGTTATGAATGATGATGTGTGCATGAATGGCAGCATACTGACCAGAAAAGGAGAGGAGAACAATCTAAGATTCAATAAAGGGGCCGCCTGAAGGGTCTCCTGATTCTCTGAAGACATTAAAAGGCCAAGAGAAAAGCCTCCAATATGCTTCATAGATCTATAGAAAAATTGTGAGAAAACATGGACAAGAATTTCCCAGAGTCAAAAGAAGTGGAAAAACTGGGATGTGCACCAGTAGGGGGAGTGTCCACATGGATGAAGTCATTCAATCACTAAAGTAACATTATGACTATACATTGAGTTTCAATCACTAAAGTGCTACTGTAATGCCTTATCATGGTATGTAGGGGACTTCATTTTTGTAGGCTATGGGAGGTGAATACAAATTATGGTAGGTCCTTGTAAGAGGTAAAGGTTTCAAGTACAGGTTGAATTATGGACTATATGTCTTTCACTCAAAGGCCAACCAAACCTAAATGTTAAGAGGTCCATGACTAAGTTGATCACTAGATGACCAATGATTTTGGTGACCATGTCTCATGATGATTGTCTATTAAAGGATTGAGAGGGTTTGGTGGGCATCATTATAGAGAGTAGCCCCACAGGGAATCAGCAAATCATAGAATTTGGACTTGAAAGGAAACTTTAATCAATAATGTTTTGATGTATATTAAATGAATAAATGAATGAATTCCTTAAGTCTTTTATAGAAAAGCAAGAAAAGAGCAAGTGGGGAAATAAGAAAGGTTCTAGAAACCTCAAGTACTGGCATTAGCTTCCTTTAAGAGATGGCACTTGTGCAGATCTTTGAAGAAAGCTAGTATTTTTATGAGGAAAATGTATAAGAGAAGTTCATTCAGGAGATGAGGTACAGCTTGTGCAAAGGCATGCATACTGGAAATGGAATAGTTTGTACTGGAACCAACAAGGAAACCAGATTGTTGAGTGTGTGAAGGAGGGTAAACATACCATAAGCCTAGAAAGGTAGTCTGGAAGCCAGATTGTGAAGGGCTTTAAAAGTCAAATGGAGGAGAGTGTATTTTGTTCTAGAGGTAAGAGGGGCGTTCTCAAAGCTTCCTGGACTGTGATATGGTTAGACCTATGCTTTAGGAATAATACTTAGACAACTATAGAGGATGAGAGATAGGTGAGAAGGTCTGAAAGTAGGAAAAGTAAAGGTCACAAGATCATGGAATCTAGCTCTGGAAGGGACCTCAGAAACCATCTGGACCAATGCACTTATCTTAAATATGAAGAAACTGAAGTCTAAGGACATGAAATGACTTGACCAAAGTTGCATAGGCAGTATCTAGATCTTCTGCCTCTAAAGGCATCACTCTTTTCATAGTAACATAGTAAAAACGAGGCACAATTTCTAATATCTACATTGTGCTTTAAGGTTTTTAAAGATATTTGTTACATATATTATCTCATTTTATTTTCACAAAAATCCTGTTAGGTGGGTATTATTATTCATCTCCATTTTACATATGAGAAAACTAAGGGTGAGAGAGGTTAATTAGCTTGCCAAAGGTCACACAGCTAGGACATGTTCAAGACAGAATTCACTAGCATCCTGTCCACTATATCACCTAGAGTGGTGGCCTTCTAAAAGGAAAGGAGACCAACTTACGCAAAATAGATTGTGGAGTCAGAATCCATAAGACTTTGTAACTAATTAGATATGAAAGGTTAGTGAAGATAAGATAAGAATAAAATCAAGGGTTGCAAATTTATGGGTAAACAAAAAGATAGTTCCTTCAATAAAAATAGGGAAATTCAAAAGAAGGAAAGGTTCAAGAGGGAAAAATAATAAGGTTTTTGTTTTGGATATACCAAGTTTACGATATGGCAATCCATTTAGGAATGCCTAGTATGCAATTGTTAATGTGAGATTGGAGTTCAGGAGAGAGACTTGTGCTGGATATATACATCTATGAGCAATTCGCATCGATATGGCTCCTGAGCCCACAGGTACTGATGAGATCCTGCCTAATACTTTGTTAGTATCTCTCATTTTTACTTTGTATTATAATTTTTATGTGCATCTCACATCCCCTAATAGATTGCAAGTCCCCTGAGGGAAGATATTATCTTATTTGTCTCATACTTCCTTCAGTGATAGGTAAAACAATGTAGTAGATAGAGTGCTGGCAACAAAGTCAGAAAGATGGGGGTTCTGGTCCTTCCTCTGATCCTTACTGGGTTATGTGACCCTGGATAAGAAACTTAATCTCTCAGTGTTCTAGACCACTCTCTAAATCTAAAACTGTAAGTTGCAGAAAAGATACCTACCTTCATTGGTACAGGGAGTTTCTTCATTTGAGAGTTGCCCATATCAGTGAAATCACTGACCCAGTCCCTATCCCTCTCTGATATCTAACACATGCCTTGCACATAGTAAGTACTCAATAAATGTGTTTGGATGAATATATGAATGAATTAGATGTTGCAATTGGAAAAAAGAAAATATTTCATAGTGACTGTGCTGACAAAGATGTGGCTCAGGGAGTTACTGAATCAACTGTTATTCAGCCAATTTGGACCATTTGCCTACCAATCAATCACTTTGCCAAGTAGGTCAATTAAAGTAACTGGAATAATTTGTTGATTGGTCTGAATGAACAAATTGAATCAACCATGCTCATTCTAACTTATGACTCTGATTGGTTGTTAAAATTACCAAAGAAATAACAAAAAGCTGGAAACAAAGAAGGTCCCCATTGACTGGGAAATGATTAAACAAACTGTGATTAAACAAAATATGGCTGTAATGGAATACTATTTTACCAGCCTTAAGAAATAATGACTATAAAGAATCAGAAAAACATAAGAAGTCATGGGAACTTAGAAGGGAACATAGACATAGGAACATAAATTCAGAGCTGGAAGAATCTTTGCAGTCATGGAGTCTAATTTCTCCATTTTATAGATGAGGAAACTGAGGCTTAGAGAGGATAAGTAGTCATTGGTAGAGCTGAGATTAGTCCTCTGACTCAAAGTCCCATGATCTTTCAATTGATTCAGAGTGTGGTTAAAAAAAAAAAAAGAACCAGGATAACAATATAATGACTGCAGTGATGTAAACAAACACAACATGAAAGGGTAGCCCAACTGAGATTCATTGCAAGGACCGCTCAGTACAGAAGAATAGGTGGTAAAACTCTGCTTAGTACAGAGCTTGTGGACTAAAGGAGCAGAATGTTACATTCACTGCCAGTCGCTGTTTTTTAGTTAGTCTTTTCCTGAACTGCTTTATTTTGCAATAAGAGAGGATTCAATGGGGAGAGAGAAGGAATATGTGTGTGCATGTCTGTGTGTATGTCTGTGTGTGTGTGTGTCTGAAATATGTGGTGGCAGCTATGTAACAGAGTGCCTAGAGCCTGGAAGTAGGCTCAAATTCAACCTCAGACACTAGCTGTGTGCCTCTAGACAAGTCACTTAACTCTTTTGGCCTCAGTTTCTTCATCTGTAAAATGAGATACAGAAGGAAATTGCAAGCCACTCCAGATTCTTTGCCAAGAAAACATCAAATGGGGTCATGAAGGGTTGGACATGACTAAAACAACAACAGCAACACAATATATGTGTATATATGTATTACATATAAAATAAATATACACACATATGTACACATAGAGTTGTACATGCATATATACACACATACACACATATGGACATGACTTTGGTGTAAACAAAAACTATCAGTAAAGCAAAAAGTAAAAATTAAGGTATCAAAGAAAAATAGTCCAAAACTCTTACTTTGGTTGAGATATACAAGTGTCATGACTAGAAATAGAATATCATCTAATAAGTATCTTCAAGCTAAATATATAAATATATGTGTGTAGCCAATCATCTCTTTTGATTCTATTTGTACCTATGTTTTTGTCAAACAGTTAATATCATAGAATATTAGAAGTGGAAAGAATTATGTAGAGACAAGAAAAACCAGAAATTTTTCCCACATGGAAATATTCATATATTGAGGAAATGTTATTCTGCCAAATTAAATCAGTGGGAATATGGTATATATTCAGACCATAGACTCATAGAGTTAGAGTTGGAAAGAACCTTTTAGGTCATCTAGTCCACTGAATATTTTATAGCTGAAGAAAATGAAGCCAAGAGTCACTTGTTCAATTTCACACTAAGAATAGGTGATAACCCTTGTATTCAAACCCAAGTCCCTTGACTTGACAACTAGATGGTATAGTTGTGGGCTTAAAGTCAAGAAGATCTGAGTTCAAATCCAGACTCAAATAGTTACTAACTGTGTGACCCTAGGGTCTTGGAGGACCAGACCACATGAAGAGGGTGCTGCCTTTGTTATTCTCTTAGTGTGTGAATTGTTCCCCAAAGGGTTAGAATGTCAAAGATGCCAGCTGCCTGGGTTTGCAGGGAATATTAACCTGCAGACAAAAATCAAATGGCTATCAGGGTCAAGGAGGCATTTAAAACCCTGAAGTATTTTCCTTACTCTTGGAGATGGATTTCTTCCATTCTAACCAATTCCAGGTTAGAAATCTGAAGTGCAGTATGTCCTCTATACCTTCTCACTTGTGTTATGGTTTCATGGCGTGTTGTAGAGGCACCATCTCAAAGAATTTATAGTCAGACCACTTCTAATCCAAGTACAGGCATTTACTGAGGACTAATGTCCCTCAGAAACCAGCTAGCTTCCAAGAGAAACCCGCAACTTCAGAGAAAGCAAGATGGATTTTTATAAGGTAAAGATGCAATTACATAACAGAAATTATGAATATTGAAAGGCAGGAGGGGTTTGTCAAATGATTAGGTAATAGGGGAGGGGGCCCTTCTATGGTTCAGTGTCAAACATCCTGGTCATGCTGCTTTCTGATTGGCTGTCTAAAGTGGTCCTGTTTGTTCAAGATGGATAGTTAAATATTGTGGTCCTGTCTTGGGCTAAATGGATGATGTGATTGTGGTTGAGTGCAAAACACAGCTGTTCAAATATGTGAATTGGATCTGGGGGCAGTGCCTAGCTAAGGACAGTGGCTGTATTGAGCCTATGGCATGATTAAAGCCAGATTGGTTAAATCAGGACATGCCTACTATTCAGTGGGGCCCATAAAGAAGTTGGAATATTGGGGCTGAGGGCAGCATTTTAGGATTCTATTATTTGGACCTTCAGTGTTAATAACTTGGGCTGAGTAGCATGACTCCATTCTCTCAGATTCCAACTTTATTTTAATATCTTGACTCCACTCTTCTGTGCTCCTGACCTTTGTTCTTATTTCTTATGTCTACTGTCCAATAGATCTGAAATTTCACATTTCCAACTCCAGCCCGGCAACTTGCCCCACCTCTCCCACCTACCAATTCTTCATTCTTTCCTAACATTATATAAAAAGCACTAGTCAGTTGCACCTGTATAAACTATACTTATACTGTCTTGGGGAGGAGGGAGGGGACAGAGGGAGGTAGGGACAGGTAGAATTTGGAACTTAAAACATTTTTAAATGGTTAAAAAATATTTTAACATGTAATTTGGGGAAAAAGTCTTTAAAAAATTTTAAGTACTATTCAGGACACACGGATTGTGAATCTGACTTTGCCACTAATTATCTGAGTGGCCAAGATTCCAGGGAACTGATAATGAAGGATATTGCCTATGGAAATTTGTTTTGCTTGACTATGTATATTTGTTACTAGATTTTTGCTTTTCTTTGTGGTTTGTTTGTTTTTTTTCAATTGGGAGAAGGTAATGGAGGGGGAGGGGTTGGGAAAGGGTAACCAAAAAGAAAGAAAGAAAAATAAATAGTTTTCTTTAGGCTTTTTTTTTTTTATGTACAGAAGAGAATAGAAAGCCAGAAAGAATCACAGGCAAACAGGACAGATTTCAAAACTATATTTTGAAAATCAAATTGTATATAATAGATTCACAATTTCATGTTCCACTGCACATATGGAAATGCTCATTTTATTTGGTGTTAAATTCAAAATATAAACAACAAAAATAACAAATTATCTGACTGACCCTGGACTGTTTCTAGGTGCTGGGGATACAAGTACAAAAGCAAGACAGTCCTAGCCTTAAAATAGCATTCATTCTACTGGGCACTTCCCCACTTTGAGACTCTTTCTTCTTCTGTAAAGTGAAAAGGCTGAACTAGACAATATCCAAGATCCATTTCACCTCTAAAATTCTTTGAATCTGTGATCTGACTGAATATTCTTAGCATAGACTGATGTCTGACCATAATTAATCCTGCCATGAAGTATAAGTAGGAAAGCGTAGAGCATCTTCTTTTGATACATGGAGCTGGAGGCAAAAAACCCTTTCATACTTAAAAAGTCCTAATAAAAGTTGAAGGCCTTACTTAATAACAGCAAAAACTGATTTTTAAAATGAAAATGCAAACAAAATCCAATTCACTGATTTAATAATTGTTTTTCCTTGCTTCTGTTATTAAGAGGTTTTGTCTTTTATTATAACCTACATTATTGCATTCAGTTGAAAAGATACCATACTGAACTTGTCCATCAGTATGAATATCTGGGACACATAGTACAAATGGACAATGAATTGGGTCAAGATTTAAATGGAAGGAAGAAAATAAGACAGATTGTCTTCAGAAAATTACAAAGATCCTTGAAAGTTCCAATGTTTCTCTTCAAATAAAGTCAAACTCTTTATTATGGCTTTGAGATATGGCACACAATAGTCTCCAAAGAAATGAAACTGAGTATCCCACAGAGGACAAGGAAAGGTACTTAAGGGGTATGGCCAGGCTGTAACAGATAACCAATGAGAAACTTCAAGGAGTACTAGAAAAGGATGGCATCAAGAAAATTATAACAGAAAAAGAAACTAGACTGTTTATGTAGTAAAATCCAAGGATAATAGGGAGATAACACAAGTGTTCTATTAGTACCCGCTTAGTCTCAGAAGTGAAGAAAGTGCTCCAGGATTCTGAGTGGTATCTTTAGTGGTTATCTTCGAGGAAGAAATGGACATGGGATAGAAAGTATAAATCAATTGTAATCTGCTTCATTGGAACATCTTTATCATTGAGATCACTAATAATATATCTGAGCATATGAATGTATAATGGGGATAATGTTGCTCCCTTAAGTTGTCTAAGATATTAGGTAGGAATTGAGAAGGCAACGTGGCATAGTGGGAAAGAGACCTGGGCTAGTAAGCAAGCCCTGAATTCTTGTCCTATCTGTGCCACTACCTAGCTATGTGATCTCACTTCTACTTTCTGGCCCCCAATTGTCTTAAGTGTAAAATGAAGGGGTTTAAGTTTATATTCTTTAAAGTTCCTTCAAGCTTTAAAATTTATTCTACTTCTTAGATTTAGAACCTACAATACTAGAGTCATGTTGTTATATATTGTTCAGTTTGTTGTGGATACAAACACACATGTCCATGGAGAGCTGGCATACATGCTCCCAAGATCTTCTCTCATGAATTCTGTAGCATTCCCCCAGGTGATATGTCAAGACTCCTGTCAAAATCTGGAAGAAAAATAATAAAGAGAGTATGGAGAAAATTGACACCTTTTCTATCATGTCATGGGGAATCCCTACCATGAAGACTGAAAACAGCCATTTTCATAACAATAATATTAACTATATTGAAAATAATGTATAGAAGAGGTGAGATAAGGTGAAAATATTAAGAGATTCAAAAAGAATTTCATGCGCATTCATGTGTGAGATGCAAATGAACTGGTTTGACATATCTGGAGACAGAGTACAACAGGGTAGCTACCTTCCTCCTGTATCTCTCTGGGAGCACTTCCCACTCATCCTGCACCCATGCTGGCAGATTGGAATTCTTCAGAGGATGGCCATTACTATTATTTTCAAGGTTCTAGGGGAAACTCTGTGGAAGGGATAGTCTTCTACTTTTGTAGTTACTGAGCCCCTGCTGGTGTGCTTCCGAGTTACAGATCAACTAATTGACTCAAATATCTCCTTTCTTAACTAATTTCTTGAAAAATTTTATTCTGAAATTAACAAATATCAAATAAGTTGACTATCCACATATACAGAGTAGAACAGAAAAAGAGATTGTAAATAAAACTGTAGGTCTTTATTATGTATACAGTTTGCTTTTCTTTTTAAGTATATAATAAAATCAACCTGTAGCCATAAAATAACCAGGCCTGGAGTCAAGAACACCTGATTCAAATCCATCCTCAGATACTTACTAGTTAGCTATGTGACCTTCGGCAAATTGCTTAACCCTGTTTGCCTTGGTTTCCTCATCTGCAAAATGAGCTGAAGAAGGAAATGGCAAACCACTCTAGTTTCTTTGCCAAGAAAACCTCAGACCAATTCACAAAGAGTCAAACAGCTGAACAACAACAGCAAAGTAGCTTTCAAAGCTGTCCTAATTGTCTTGACTTTTTTATGGCCTTCCTTCTGCTCTTTTCTCTCCCTTCTTCAAAAAGGTGCCTCATTGACTGTTTTTTTATTTCTTTTTTTTGACACAATATTTCTCTCTCCCTTTGCCCTCCTACTTTATCACATTTGAAAAGAAAAAGAAATGTGAAAAATATATATAGTTGAGCAAACCATGTTGGTTGTATCCTAGAACGTATGTGTCATTCTTCATCTTATCACTCAACTTTAGCAAAAAGCATTTACTCAAAAGTAAGAATAATAAAAACATAACATTCCACCTACACACTTGGGTCACACTCTCTCACCAAAGCACACTGTTGGTAGGAAAGAGTTTGCATATACACACAAAGTACCACGGTAGGGAGGCACATCTAGGGACTAAAACGTTGCCAACTCTGGACCTAAGTGGTATTTATCTTTAGTGCATTGGCCTTACAAAATTCAATGATGGACATGGTATTTGGGGCGGTTGTGTCAGACAAGCATGCTGCTACTCAGCTGGTCTCCTCTCAGTCTGTTTTACACAAGTCTGTTTTGCTTCAAGGCTATTCTGCTGGGTTACGAAAGATGCTAAGCTGGACCAGCATATTGCTAGGTCAGGCCACTTCACTAACTGTTTGTCCAAGTGGAACCTCAGCTGAGTGAATTCTTTTTTCCACAAGGGTAGCACTATTCTCTTTCTGATCTGAAGAGTTTTCTCTAATTCTTCTACCTTAGGTGGAGACTGAAGGGCTTCAAACTCCCAGGAAGCAGGTCACAGTGCAGAGAGGTCCTGCCTCTCTTCCACACAGTTCTGGGATTTTTTCTTTCACTAACTCTTCCTGGGTTAGGGCTGACTGGGTCCTTTCAATGAAAAACATCACTCTGTCTTATGGTGGTTAACCAATACATTGCTAACTCTGCTAGTTAAGCCATAACCAGGCAGCAATACATTTGTCCAGTAATTACATCTTTATATTTGGTTTAGTGTTCCTTAGTTGTAAAATTCAAAATTCTCTTGTTGTTAGTATGCAAATAAATAGCTGGGAAAGGAGCAGTGAGGCTAGTCTTTAAGTGCTTTCTCTCTGCAGCCTTTTTCTTAGTTTCCATACGTAAATTTCGTATTTGTCTTTGCCTCATTTAATCAGAAAAAGAATCTGAAAGTCTGAAAATGGAACATCCCTATACATAGGATCATAAATATTAGATTAAGAAATGAAAAGGACCTTTGACATTATGTAGTACAGCCTCCTCATTTTAAAGGTGAAGAAATTGAAGCCCCAGACCATTAAACAACTTTCCCAAGGTCATTCAAGTACGAAATAGGAAAACCAGGATTTGAGCTTGAGATCAATTCACATTTCCTTCTGTGGTCTCCAGTGTGAGTAGAGAGTCTGTGTTGCCTTCTGAATTCAGTTGTTCTTGCTCACTATAAAAAGATTTGGTGGACCTAGACTTCATAGTTTCCTTCTTCCCCATTGTGGTTGCCTATGTCCTGGATTTTTAGAGTGGATATCTGCTTCTGGGGTGCAGAAGTATTGAGCTTCGCAGGCTGGAAGGTAGGGGTTTGGTTGTTAACTTTGTGAGCTGTAGCCTCTGAGTGTTTAGACTGAGGCCAGGGCCAGGACTCTACAATGTTTCCCCAGAGTTACCCTGAGGCTTACAGAGGTGGTCTGGCTCCTTCAGATTTCCGCCTCTGTGGCTCTGGGCTACAGCTCAGGTAGGCTCAGTAGCAGAAGACGAGCAGAAGAGCAGGGCAGGGCTGCAGTTTGCTGATTGGCCAGTTGGTGCTAGAGCACACCTGGGCTACGGCTTGCTGGCTCTACCCTCCTGGGCTTAAACTCTGTACAGTCTCCCTTCCCCTTCCCTCAGTGACACCCAAGCCTGAGGCTGTTTCCACTAATTCAAGATTTTACTCTGGGTGGGGCATTTAACACCAGACTTTTCTGGGTCCACGAGGGGGGATCAGAGCAACTAAATTTTATTCCTCCATCTTGACTTCTGGAAGTTTGGGTATATAATTTTTAAACATCCAGGCTGCAGGCTGTTAGCCCCAGGAAAAGCTTCTGACTCTGCTGTGGGCCTTGAGTTTTTCCTACCCAGTCCCAATGATCCTCTGTCCTGTGGTGAGATGGCTGCAAACCCCTCCAGCTTGATGAGTCTGCTGGCTGGCTGGGGCTTCTTCTCAGTCTGCAGTACTCTGCTCTTAGATCTGCGCTGGTGCAGCTCCTGTGTGCTCCGCATTCTTCCTGCCCAGACCTGAGTAGGCACTTTCCTGGACTGGGAATCTGCTGGGTTTTGTCACTCTTAAATCCATTCAAATTCACTTTTTAGATTTTAGTGACAGAATTCTTGGAGGAGCTTGTAAAAGCTACTGCTTCCTTTCCGCCATCTTAGCTCCACCCCCCGAAAACCAGGATTTGAACCCAGGGGTCTCTAACTCCAAATCCAACACTCATTCTCCAATCTGGCAGTATGGGTGCAGGATGAGGGGGAAGTGTGGCCAGAGAGATACAGGAGGAAGGTAGCTACCCTGTTATACTCAGTCTCTAGACATGTCAAATTGGTTCATTTGCATCTCACACATGAATGTGCATGAAATTCTTTTTGAATCTCTTAACATTTTCACCTTATCTCACCTCTTGTATACATTATTTTCAATATAGTTAATATTATTGTTATGAAAATGGCTGTTTTCAGTCTTCATGGTAGGGATTCCCCATGATATGGTAAAAAAAAGGTGTCCATTTTCTCTCTACTCTCTTTGTGATTTTTCTTCCAGATTTTAACAGGAGTCCTGACACTTACCTCCTGGGAAGAATACTACAGAATTCATGAGAGAAGACCATGGGAACATGTGTCAGCTCTCCATAGACATATGTGCGTGTGCACCTTGCTACCTCCTTATATCTCTAACCTTCCAAGGAAGATATCATGCAGGGTCACTATATCCTCCCACCAAATATTCCAACCACCACTGATAAAAATACAATATCAGGCTAAGGTGTCCTGAGTGTTAGTTCAATCTAATAATTTTTAGCTTCCTAAGTGTACTGGAGGAAGTGTTGAATTTTGAGTTGAAAAGACCTAAGTTCAAAAATCTTGCCTCTGAAACTAGTTGAGTGACTGTGGGCAAGTGATTTAACTACTTTGAGCTTCAATTTTATTATCTGAAAAAATGTAAAACAATATCATACCTATTTGAAAGTGTTGTTCCAAGACTCAAGCAAGATAACATATTTAAGATGCCTTGAAAACCTTAAAGTACTAATTATTATAATCAGTTATTGTCATCTCTTCTCATGTTCTTCTATATTGCTTTTATTGTTATTGCCTCTATTCCCAGCTTAACAACAGGTCTCTTTATGCTACTCTCCTTGCCTTTCCCCTAAGTCCTTGACTTTCCCTTAGATCTTTCATCATGTTTACTCTGAGGAAAAAAAAGAGGTGTCTCATCAAGGTTGGTCAACCCCAACTTAACCCTTTCTTCAAAAACCCATCAAATTGGCATTACTATATTCCAACTCCATTCCTGTACTGAAGTTTTAATCAGGTTGTAGGTAAGTCCTCAATGGGAGAATTTTGTCAAACACCACAGCTAGCCAGATCATTAGAGAGCAAATTACCCAAGACCATCACTCAACTCTCATTATTCACCCCCAATGATAAAGAAAGGAATCTATTAAATTAAGACTTCATTTGGTTCATAAGTGTAATGCCAAGCAAAGGCAACTTCCAAGGTTCAGATTACCAGAATAGTAAACCCCACTTATTCAGCAAACATTCACAGAACAGAAAAAGTCAAAATGCAGTGTAACTTGTTCCTTTAGCAAGTTCTCAATTCAATCCAAGTACTACTCCACCCCTAGACAGTACATTCATTTAGTCAGTCAAAAGTCTCCTCTCAAATGGAGATTAGTTTCCAACCTTAAACAAAGTACATTCATTTGGTCAATCACTCAAATGCTTCCCACCCCCCCGAATCTCAAAAGGGGCAGGAGAGCACAAAAGGCCATCCACCCTTAGGTTAACAAGGTTAAACTCAGCATTGAATACCCAAGGAAAGGTCCTTCTTTCATCTTCACTCAAGGCAAGCCCTCAGCAATCTCAGTTGCTGGGGAGAAAAGGCTCAACAAAGCCATAGCCAGTGTCCTCATCAAGTCACTCTCTGCCTGTAGAACAGTCCCAGAATCCCTGAAAACATCAGCAAGGCCCTCTTCCAGGATTTCTGTGCAGGCGCCACAAGAAAATCCTTCTTCAGGGCTTCTGAACCAAGAGTCAGGTTCCAGGACCTCTACAACAGCAGCACTGTCCTTCACCATCAGGTGAATCTGGCAAAACAACATCAAAACAGACGGACAAAATACCGTCATCACCCCCATGCCTCCTCAGTCCTTGGCAGTTCCGGGTGGCAGTTCCAAAGGGCTCTTAGCAGTCTTACTCTCAGCAACTCAGGCTCCATGATACTGGATACTGCTCTCCCAAAGGCCTTCTGGCCTTCTCTAGGCTTGGGCCTCTCTCTCAATTCATGGCTCCTCCCAGTTCAGCCCTCTCTCTTCACATCACAAGTCCATCCCACAAGTGGGATTCACAAGCTCTGGGTTTTAACACTCAACCCAAAAACCAAGCCAATACAGGAGAATCTCCAAATTCCATTACCAATACAATAAGCATGAGATCAGTAAGCAGATGGCCTGGGGAAATATCTGGACAGGTTGTGGAAGAAGCCATATTTTGTGGCACCTGAAATGTATTAGTATATATGTTAGACAGAAAATTAATGCAATTTTTTTATTATTTTAGAGAGATAATCTTGAAGAATAAAACATTCCTAGGTTGACATCAGGGCTCATCTACTAACCAGAGAGCATTTGGATGATTGGATAATTATTTATTGGATTGTGGTTAAGGGAAAGGAAGAGAGGGGAGAAAACTCAAGACTCCTAAGGTCTTGATAAATTCATAAAATTTGAAAGTTGGAAGAAACTTGGAACATAGAGATTATGTATCTTCCAGAAGCAAAACACTGCATCACCACCATGGAGTCATCATGGTATGAGGGAAAGATATGAGGGAAACAAAGCCTCTAGCTTTGTTGCTTTTGAGGTATAAAAATCTTCTCCTTTTCATCCTTTTCAAAAATTTTGTTGTCTGTTTTTCTGACCTCATATTTTCTTTCTAACTGTGTCACTCTACTGAAATTTCCATTGAAATTTTCCACTGTTATGTCTACATTGTTACTTCTCATATTTGACTTCTAAAATCCTTCCTCTACCAATATCATGTATAATCTTAGTGAAGTCAGGTCTTTTTTTTATCTCTTTTACTGTGATTCTAAACTATCCTGCAGGGTCTTGTGATATGGGCATTCTGTCTTCTAGAGATATGGTTGTAGGCCCATACTTACTGTTTGTTCTGGAAATTTTCCCTCATTTTGATTTACTCTACAGTGTTTGTTCATTGCATAGGGCCTCATTTTTGTTACTCATTGCTTTGATGTTTCTGTTAGCTTTCTTTCAGGGTTATTTTTTCTGTAAGGGTTTCTTTTCATATCTACTATTATAGGTTTTAGATAGGCCCTACTGTCCTCCCCCCACAAGTTCCAATTGCTTACAAAGCATCCAAGCAAGGCAATATCCCCTATGAGCAGCAGCAGAGAAAAAAATTTAACCATCTAAAAACAAGAAGACAAAGTTGTAAAGGCAGATTTGGAGGAAAGTACAGAGTCATGCATCACCAATCTATGAAGTCCAAGTCATATATCATTGCTCTAACTCTAATTACCTTTTCTGGATGATTGGCTAAATGGTCCTAGGCTGATGTGGGACCTTGAACCTAAGGGGGTGGGGAATGGGGAATAAAGTCTATTAAAGTGGTGGGAACCTCACTCCCATGCATGTACATAGACAGCTAGACTACAAATGCTTCACGAGAAATAGGAGGAAAGGGAAGTCACAATCAGCTTTTTCCAGGTGTCCTTAAATGCCTATGTGATTATATCCTTCTTCTGTAACATGAAAAAAGGTAATAGACTGTTGTTAGAGTACACATTCTCAAGGAGTACTTGGGAATCCTGGAGCCTAATTTACCATTGTGTTTTTGTTATTGTTACTATGATTTTATTTTTACATATTTATCGTTTTTTGAGATGATACAAGGGAGTTGGACTTATTCATGACCATGAACTCTTAACAAAATCTTTCCACATTCTCACTAATCAATTTTGGTATCAAGGAGGGAGCACAGAACAGGGGGGGAAAGCCCTGGCTTAAAGGTTAAGAGGTCTGGGAGCTGGTCCTGGTTTTGCCTTCAATTGTAGAGTGGCAAGACTTTGACTGTACATATAGAGTCAGAGGGTCTGAATGGGAATCCTGACTCAAGGGATATCTTGAGTGACCTTAGTTCAGCTAGTCCTAAACTTCCCAAGGCCTCAGATTTTTCATCTATAAAATGAGGGGATTGAACTTTCCAGTTCGAAATCTATTCATCCGACCCTATTGCTAGTTGTATCACTTTGGGTGGACCTCTCTGGGCCTCAGCTTCTACATCTATAGCCTTATTCTCCCCAACATCACCACCACCAAACATTCCTAGGATAAACATTGGCAGAAGCAGGAACAGAAGAAAAGGTGGTAACACTATGAAACTTGTATACTTAGACCTGTAATAACCACAAACTCCTTTCTCTCCAGAAAGAGGACAGGACTAGGAGTCAGGAGACCTGTGTTCTCAGTGGCATACCAGTAAGTGTTCCAGTGCTTAGTATAGTGACTCCCACATAGTAAGTGTCTAATAAATATTTAATAACTGCCTGCCTGAATGTTTAACAACCAACTCTGTGAAAAGAGGTATGTATGACATACTTTTAAGTTTAATCTGCATCATTAAGATTTTCTCCATCACTTTATTAAGTCCAGAAGTTAATAAACAATAAATCAAGCCCTAATTTGTAGCATATTTTTATTTCCAAGGTATAAATGCTCTCATTAAAAATTTATCAATTGACTACTTAGCCTATTAGAGCCAGTTCCAGCACCTCCTTGTCCTAGCTCGGCCACCAGCTAACTCTGTGTTAGTCAACTAAACTCTTGCAATTCAGTCTCCTCACCTATAAAATGATCAGACTATATGAACTCTAAAGATATCTCTAGCCCTAAAAATTCTGATTCTTTTGTGATTCCCCCAAAAAGTCTTAAGTTCCAAACTCAGTAAGCTCAAAACAAAGAAATTTGGCTAGCCTTGCTGAGTGAGGGATCACACTACCCTGTTCCCCATCCAGAGTGATCAGGGCTTTAAGTGAGATATAGTTTACTATATGTGAGCCAGGTAAGCCATAGCAAATACAGTTAAGGAAGGCAACAATACTCCATTGCTCTCAAACATATTAAAATATTTAGTCACAGTTGGTTCTCTAATTTGAAAATAACTGGACAAGGGGGATGGGCAGGTTCCCTCCTTCATAAAATTTCACTGAGCTGAGCTTAAACATTGGCCTTGAAAGTGGATTTGATCACTCAAGTCTCTCTGCCTCCCCCCAAATAAACCCACTGTATAGCCAAGGGAATATTCACAACACTGACAGCAATTATGAATATGCTGGAGTAGTTCTGAATCACAAAATACAACAGACTCTCCATATAGGAGACAGAAGCAAAACATTTATTCAAACACCAGAAAGCCAAATCCCAACACCAGAAAATTGAATCCATCATAGCAACAAAGAAGTTAATATATATTATCACTGTAGAAAGCAATACCATCCCAAAGTCTTCCCCTTGCTCGGGCCTTACCACAAACAAATGCTCACAATCCTAGCTGTCTCCTTTCCTTCCTTTCTCTCCCTCCCCTTTAACTGCTCTGACTCATTTCCTGCTCCACCCCATCCTACTCCACACATTCCAAACTCTTCCCACCACAGCCTCCATGTGTTTACATTCAACCTATTAAGGGGCAGGAAAGATCTTCAAATTACCTTAGGCCTATTAAGGGGCAAGGAAGTTCTTCTAATTCCTATTACCATTACACTCACACCAACAAAAACCTCCTCTAGCTTTGCAGGGTTTTGGTGGGGTTTTTTGGTTTTGTTTTGTTTTTTAACCTCCTCTAGCTTTGTATTAGAAAATGGTCCAGTATAAAGAGATAGACTGAACTAATGAATAGAGAGATAGACTTGGGGTCAGAAAAACTTGAGTTTGAATCCTGTCTCAGATACTTACTAGCTGTGAGACCCTGAATAAGTCACTTAACCTCTCTGAAGCTAATTCCTTATTTGTGGAACTGAATCTACTACACAAGGTTACTGTGAGTATCATAAGATATTATAACTATAAGCACTTTGTAAACCTCAAAGCTCTATATAAATATTTGCTATTAGCTTTTCTAACCATAATTCCTGGCTTTGGAATTTTTGAGTCTATGGATTACACCACCCAGGACCTAGAACATCTGCATCATCCTGTCAGGGGGAAACCTGGTCTCATCATCTCCATGTCACCGAGGGGTGGCACTTCCCATAAGCTCCCCAAGTTCCTCTGAGCTCCAGGTTTTACCCCTCAAAATATAAGAGAGTCTTAGAGGAAAAGTTGATGAGTCACTAGAGATTAGTCTTCTAGTCTAATGTGGCTCCTTTCTCTCACTCCCTACTTAGAGATAACAGCCCTTGCCCAACTATTTCATTGGTACCATCTTAGAATAGGAACAATAATTTCCCAATGATCAAATCCACTTTTTGGGGAAGCAACAAAGTCAATCCCAACTGAGTTTAGGATCACAAAACCATAGATTTAGAGCTGGAAGGGAACTTAGAAAGCACTGAGTCCCTTCATCTTAAAGATGTGGTATTCTGGACAGGTTAACTGACTTACCCAAAGTCACTCACATAGGTGGGCTTGCAGGAACAGGATTCAAACTCAGGTCCTCCAAAGCCAAATCCCAAACTCTTCTTATGTATCACCTGAAGTCCCAAGGGCAGATTCAAATTTCAAAATGACCTGTTTTCACTAATTGGAAATGGTGATACTTGTATAGCACTTTAAGCTTTGCAAAGTTCTATTGTTATCATTATCGTTTACATAGACAAGAAAATCAAGGTTAAAAAAAATTTTTTTTAAAGAAAATTAAAAAAGAGAAAATCAAGGTTGAGAGAGAGTAAGTAACTTATCCAGGATTATACTATTGGGATTCAAGCCTAGGTCTTCCAGAGGCCAGCCACTTAGGGGCAAAAGGTCAGGAAAGACTTCTTTTAGAAGTAGAGTTGAAAGAATTCTAGAGGCATAGATGAAAAAGAAAAGTATTCCAAGCAAGGGGGAAATGACTGGCACAAAGGCAAGGAAACACGTGTGAGGAAAAGCAGGTAAGCCACTGTACCTAGATCGTAGAGTGTGGAGAAAAGTGATGTTAGGAAAACTGGAAAGATAGGAAGGGACCAGGCTGTGAAGATCTTTAAATGTTAAAGAAGAATTTATGCTTGATTCTAGAGACAATCGGGAAGAACTAAAGTTTACCGAGTGGAGGGGAGGAAGAGATGGTGACATGATCAGACCATGATCACTTTTTAGAAAATCACTTGGCAGATGTGTGGAGGATGGATTGCAGCAATCACAGAAGAGGGCTATTGCAACTGTCCAGGTGAGAAGTGATGAAGGACTCAACTAGGGAGATGGCAGAGTATAGAGGACATATGCAAAAGACGTGAAGATGGAAACAACCAGAATTAATGACATTGCTAATGATTCCAGGGCTGTAAAACTGAGTAATTTGGAGGATGATGGTGCCATTAACTGTAACAGGAGAGTTTGAAAGAGGGTTGGGTTTGGTTGGAAATTTAATTAAAGGGCATCCCCTTAGAAATGTCCTATAGGTAACTGGTTATCAGGAGAGAAGAAATAACAGCTAGATATATAGATATACAGTAAACTTGAGAGTCAGCAATATAGAGATCATTGAAACTAAGGGAGCTGACAAGAGTGCAAAGTAAGAGAGTATGAAGAGAAAATTGAAAAGGGCTTAGAACAGAGCCTTAAGGTACATCCACATTTAATGGGTAAATGAAGATCCAGAAAAGGACACTGAAAAGAAGTGGTTAGACAGTTAGGCGGAGAACCAAGAAAGGATGCTAGTGCATCCCAAGACCCAGAGAGGCAAAAGTATCCAAAAGAAAAGTGACAAATAATGCAAAGAGATCAAGAAAGATAAAGACTAAGAAATGGCCATTAGATTTGTCAAAGAGATTATTGGTAACTTTGGTGAGAATAGCTTCAGTTGAATTATAAAATAGGAAGCCAGAATGCAAATCATAAAATTTTAAAATTAGGAAAAACCTTAGCTATCGCCCAGTCTAGTCCTCTTATTGGGTAAACTGATGGGTAAACTGAGGGCTAGAGAGATGACATGATAGAGGGATAACCTGAAGTATCAAGTAGTGATTGCATTAGGAATCAGGATACTTGAATTCACCTCCCGTTTCCAACACTTGTAAACGAGCACATCTCTTAACTTCTTAGAGTCAGTTTTCTTATTTATTAAAAAAAAGGATAGCAATATTTACTCACAAGGATTTCTTTCTTTCTTTCTCTTATTTTTTAATGGGGGGAAGGGAGTTGGGGAGGAAATGGAGCCTACCAAAAAAAATGTCAAATAAAAGGGCCATTAAAACATTTTTTTTAATGCAAAAAGGGAACAGAAGGGAACACAAATAGGATCATTTTTTAAATATTTTATTTTTCTCCAATTACATGTAACAACAATGTTTAATATTCTTGTTTTAAAAAAATCTGAGTTCCAAATTCTCTCCCTCCCCATGCACCCCCACACCCCACTGAGAAGACAAACAATTTTATGTAGGTTATACATGTACAGTCACATAAAATGTATTTCCATATCAGTCATGTTGTGAAAAAAAAAGACAAAAAGATGACAAGAAAAATAAGGTAAAGAAAAAGTATGATTCAAGCTGCATTCAGACTCCATCAGTTCTTTTTCTGGAGATGGAGATCATTTTTTCCTCATAAGTCCTTCAGAATCATCTTGAATTATTGTATTGCTAAGAATAGCTAAGTCATTCAGTGGATCATTTTACAATATTGTTGTTATTTATGCAATGGTCTCCTGATCCTGCTCATTTCACTTTGTATCAATTCATGTAAGTCCCTCCAAGTTTTTCTGAGAGCATCCTGTTGGTCATTTCTTATAGCACAATAGTATTCCATCACAATCGTATACAATAACTTATTTAGCCATTCCTCAAATGATGGGCATCCCTTCAATTTCCAATTCTTTGCCACTATTAAAAGAGCTGCTATAAACATTTTCATACTTGTGGATCCTTTCCCTTTTTGTTTTTTATCTTTTGGGGATACAGTCCTAACAGTGATATTGCTTCATCAAATGGTATGTACAGTTTGATTGCCCCTTGGGCATAGTTCCAAATTGTTCTCCAGCATGATTGGTTAAGTATACAACTTCATTGACAAGACATTAATGTCCCAATATTCCCACACCCCCTCCAACATTTAACATTTTCCTTTTCTGTCATATTAGCCAATCTGATAGGTATGAGGTGGTAACTCAGAGTTGTTTTGATTTGCATTCTTCTAGTCAATAGTGATTTAGAGCATTTTTTATATGACTACAGACAGCTTTGAGTACTTTATCTGAAAACTGCCTATAAACAGGACAACTTTGAAAATAATGTGTGGAACTTATTAGGAAGGAAGGAATCAAGCATTTAATAAGTACTTTCGATGTACCAGGGACTATACTAAGAACTTTATAAATATCTCAAATAACCCTGGGAGGTAGATGGTACTATTATCCCCATTATACAGATGATGAAACTGAGGCAGATAGGGGTTAAAGGCCTGATCCAGAGTCACACAGCTACTAAGTCTGTGGATCAGGATTTGAATTCAAGTCTTCTAGACTCTACATTATCTTTCTGTTGAGTACAACACTTAACTTTCTCTTTTTTCCCTAAGCAAATGATACCATTTTATATACAATTCCCTTTCCATGTTCCGCTTCATATATAGAAATGTTGTGTATGTCACAAAGTTCAGAATTTTTTTGAAATATTAATAAATAGGAAGATTGTTGTAAGGCTTTTCAGGTCTTAAAATCCTATATAAATGTATGTTGCCATTATTGTCCAATGTCACACCGCCAGCTAGTGGCAAAGAAAAAAAACTAGAACCCAGGCCTCTGGATTCCTGGTCCAGGAAGTCCCACTTAGCATATGAAGATCAGCATTTGCCCATGCAATAGACACTCAGTTCCCTGAAATATTAATCCCATCATTGTCACCTCAAAGGGCGCTCATTTTATTAGCATATTCATTTAACCAAGTAGACTTCATTTTGCTTGGATTTCCCAGTTTTTTCCTATCTCTGTGCCTTTGCACACATTACCCTACCACCACCACCCGTGACTGAGATAGTTTCCCCTCCACACCTCCACACATCTTTCACCTTTTCAAATTCTGTCCTCCCTTCAAGGAGCAGTTCAGTTTCTTCTTCTCCCTCCCCTCCCTCCTCCTCCACTTTATTCCTCCTCCTCCCTCTTCCTCTTCTTATTCTTTTTCCCCCTCTTTCTCTCCTTCTTCTTCTCTTTCCTTCTCCTCCCTCCACTTCCTCTCCTCACCAACCTCCCATTTTCTCTGTTCTCAAAACTCTCCAAAAATTCTATCTGTGCCTCCCTTAGGAACTCACATTATAACATGATTTTTTTGTGTGTGTCTGTCTTGTCCTTACTATTAGATTGTGAGCTCCTTGAGAGGGAGGCCTGTTTAATTTTCTGACTTTGTATCCTCAGTGCCTTGTACCGAACAGGCACTAATAGATGTTTGTTCAATGGAACGAAACAAACTTCACCTCTTCAGTCCTTTAACTTTGGTCTCTGCTTCTGCATCTACATCCTCCCTTCAGAAAAAAAAAAGAAAGAAGAAGAAGCAGCAGCCTGTAGCTCTTGCAGCTCTCCTGGGTAAGCAAGAGCAGACTTCCCGTGTGTGTGTGCAGAGGCATTTGCTGTCTAAGCAAGAAATAGCCTTATAGATTCTTGGGCAAATAACACAAATCCAAGACCAACATCCCCTTGCCAGATTCACAAAACTAACAGATCTCTGGAGGCACGTGGCTTCTGCTTCCTGTTAAAGAAAGGGGGTGTCTTAGAAGCTTTCATGGCCAGGGCCCAGGAGTGGCCTTATGCATGAGTGGGATAGATGTACGGCCATATGCCAACCAAGCAGGAGAGGGATCCTGCAGTAATGAAAACAGCACTGAGCTGGGAACCAGAAAACAGAAAGGAAACAAAACCTGGATTTAAATTTCAGCTCTTCCACTGTGTTTCTCCTGTGTGTTTCTCCTTGTATAACTCTGAGGCACATATTCTAGAAAATAAGGGACTAGGAATCTTCAAAGTCTCAAGAATTCTGATGAATGCAATGACTAGTCAAGATTCCAGAGGACCAGTGACGAAACATGTTATCTCGTTTCCTGACAGAGAGGTAATGGAAAGAAACTTAGTTTTTGGACACGGTTAATGCAGGAATTTGCTTTTCTTCATTAGCACATTCATTATAAAGAGTTTTCCCACTCCCACCCTCCTCAGAGGAGGTAAGAGATGGGAGAGATAGAAAATTGATTTTTGTTCATTGAAATAATAAAATTTAATTTAAAAATAAAATAAAGGACTGGACTAAATTTATAAAAGCCTTTTCAGCTCTAACATTCTATGATTCCTCTTCTAATCTGTCATTTAATTTCCTCCAAAAGGCATTCATTCATTTTTTTTGGTCAAGCATCGAGGACAATAAGTATTCTCTTTTTTAAATGTAGGTAAGGAATGATACAGTCATTAGCACCTTAATGTGGACTGACTAAATTGAGCATTTTCCTTTCTTACAACTGAAAATGTCTACAATTTCATTCATTGTCTTTTAGTTTTGCTCCCAGACAGAAAGGGCTGACTCAGGGGGAAAGAGAGGTGTTGAAAGAGACCAAAAATCAGAGAAAGGGGAAGGGGCAGGTGCGTCTTCACTGTCTGCCAGTCTTATTTCAGCCCTGACTTCTTATCAGATATGATCTCTTCCAGCTACTCCACCTGCTCCGGTCCCCCCACCACTTGACCCCCAGCTTGCCCTAACCACCTACCACCCCCCCTTACTCTTCCCACATAGATTGATCTTTCTTATGCACAGATCTAGTCATTTCTTTCTTACACACAGAATATTCTCAGTGGTTTCATTGCCTACTACTAATCTAAGCTAATACTAGTCTATTTAAGGTCATTCCCAATTTATTATAAAACTAACTTTCCAGCTTTAGCCCATTACCAGCCAAATGAGATTACTGACTTTTTCCCATAGTGCTTTGAACTTTTCCACCTGGAAAGGGGGCGTGTGTGGAGTGGGGAGTGAATAGCAGGCACCCTGCCCAGTGAGAGCAAATCATCTCTACTCCTGCCTTGGATTACTGAATCTGTACACTGGCTCACATGGAAATAAATGACTCATGATGACAAAGGGCTTGGTGCTTTTGGGTGACCCCAGCAGACCCTAAACAATTCCTAGGTCCCTTCCCCATGAAAGCTGAACGAAAGGAGATTGCAGGAGTGGCTAGGTGGCACAATGAATAAAGCACCGGCCCTGGAGTCAGGAGGACCTGAGTTCAAATTTGGCGTCTGACACGTAACACAAAAAACTAGCCGTGTGACCTTGGGCAAGTCACTTAACCCCAATTGCCCTACTTTCCCCCTCCAAAAAAAAAAAGAGAGAAGAAAAGAGATTGCTTCATCAAGTACTGGCATGCGTGAGGGAATGATTCCATCCTCAGGTTCACTCTCTTTTCCATCTACCCTTTGTAGTTAAGATCCTTCAAACCTTTTCCCGTGAGGGGTGGGGAAAGGGCTGCCCTTCTCTTATGTGGGCATCACAGCATCATGAGTACATGTCCTGCCTAGGCAAGCCTGATCTTGGGTCTTGTCCTGTTTCTTCTGTTTTGTTCCTTTCCTGAGTTCCTCTCTTTCATTAAGACAGCTCAGGCTCCATCATCTCCACGAAGCCTTCTTTCTCCTTCCCCCCCAAGTGCTAGAGTCTGTCTTCCCAAACTATCTTGTATTTAACTATTTTGCATTTTTTATTAATTCCTTTTATTTTGTGCAATTTATGTTTATGTATGTATCTCATCCCCACCCTTAGAATAGAAACTTGCTTTTTTATGCTTTGTACTTCTACAAAGCCTGACACATAGTAGGCACTTACTAAACGCTTGCTGATTGATCGACACAGATTGATTCTGAGATGGGCATTTCCAGCCTTGAAGGCATCCTGGTAAGTTGAGCTCTAGGATACTCAGTTGCAGGTTATACTTTAGGAGAAACTACTCCAGTGCTTCTTGGAGAAGACCCCTAGCAGGAGAATGAGTTCAGTTCCTGGCTTGGTTTGCCAGATATCCTTGAATCTGGAGGGACTTATTACTGACTTTTTTCAGAAGGTGGCAGTCCCACAAAATGGAGCATGTTTTGATCTTCTAAGTGTCAAAGATGATATAACCATAGACATGTTATTAATGCTGCTTCTTTAAGTATTTGTTAATGCTCCCTTATGACTCCTTGTATAAACATTTTTTTTTGCTTTTTTTTTGGAGGGCAATTGGGGTTAGGTGACTTGCCAAAGGTCACACCGTTAGTTTTTGTGTTAAGTGTCTGAGGCTGGATTTGAACTCAGGTCCCCCTGACTCCAGGGCCAGTGCCCTATTCACTGTGCCACCTAACTGTTCCTTGGGGGGTTATTGTTACAAACCTCTGGAGTTTTTTGGTTTGTTTGTTTGGCCCTCCTCCTGCCCATGGAAATATTCCTACTGTCTAAAGTCCAATTCAGATCCCATATCCTCTTTAAAGGATTCCATGATGAAGCCTTAGTCAATAATCATCTCTCCTGCCTCTGGCCCAATACAGCACTTAGCTCTTCTGTTGCACACTTAGGTATTATTTTGCATCATAATGATTTTGACTTGTATCATTTTCCCGTGGATTATAAAGTCTCAGGCTCTTACCTAAAAATTTATCTCACCTAGCCTAGCACAGTGTTTTGTACATAAGGAATACTTCATGGAATCATAGATCTTCAGCTAGAAAGGACTTCAGAAGCTAATTAGAACAATTCCTTCATTTGACAGATGAGGAAACTAAAGTCCAGGATTTTTAAGTGACTTGCCCAAGATCATACAGGTAAATCAGAAATGTTGATTGAGTTTAATTGTTGGCGAATCTTCCCAACCAGTTACAATAATCCAGAGAAATGGGGAGTAGGGAATTTGCTTATAAACAGCTTTTCTGCTCTTTTTTTAAATTTAGTAAATAGTATTCTATTTTTTTTCCAATTATACAGAAAGATAGTTTCCAACATTCATTTTTATAAAATTTTGATTCTCAAGGTTTTTTTTCTCCCTCCCATACTCCTTCCCTAAGATGGAAAGCAATCTCATATAGGTCATACACGTGAAATCATGTAAATATATTCCCACATTAGTCATGTGTGAAAGAAGAAACAGAACAAAGTGAAAAAGTCATAAAAACAGCATGAACAAAAGTGAAAATAGTATGCTTCCATCTGCAGTCAGACTCCATAGTTCTTTCTCTGGAGGTGGACATTTTCTGTCTAGAGTCTTTTGGAATTGTCTTGGATCGTTGTATTGCTCAGAGGAGTTAAGTCAATCACAGTTGATCATCACCCAGTGTTGCTGTTATTGCCTAAAATGTTCTCCTGGTTCTGCTCACTTCGCTCAGCATCAGTTCACTTAAGTCTTACCAGGTTTTTCTGAAATCTGCCTGCTCATCATTTCTTATAGCACAATAGTATTCCATTACATTCATATGCCACAGCTTGTTCAGTCATTCTCCAATCCATCGATTTCCAATTCTTTGCCACCATAAAAAGAGCTGCTATAAATATTTTTGTACACGTGGGTCCTTTTCCCTTTTTTATGATCTCTTTGAGATACAGATCTATAGTGGTATTGTTGGATCAAAGGGTATGTACAATTTGATTGCCCTTTGGGCATACTTGCAAATTGTTCTCCAGAATGATTGGATCAGTATACAACTTCATCAACAAGGCATTAATGTCCTAATCTTTCCACACATTTTCCAACATTTAAAATTTTCCTTTTCTGTCATATTAGCCAAGCTGTGTGAGGTGGTACCTCACAGTTACTTTGATTTATATTTCTCTAATCAATAGTGATTTAGAGCATTTTTTCATATGAATACAGATAGCTTTAATTTCTTCATCTGAAAATTGCCTGTTCATATCTTTTCATCACTTATCAATTCCAGAATGACTTACATTCCTATAAATTTGACTCAGTTCTCTATATATTTGAGAAATGAGGTCTTTATCAGAGACATTGGCTATAGAAATTGTATCCCAGCTTTCTGCTTTCCTTCTAATCTTGGTTGTATTGGTTTTGTTTGGGCAAAACTTTTAAATTTAATGTAATCAAAATTAGATCAGACAAGGCAAACTATTCCTTGCTTTGTTAATTTGCTAATAGTAACACCCTTTATGTCTAAATCACTCACCCATTTTGACCTTATTGTGGTATATGGTGTGAGATGTTGATTTATGCCTAGTTCTTGCTATCCTATTTTCCAGTTTTCCCAGTAGTTTTTGTTAAATAGTGAGTTCTTATCCCAGAATCTGGAGTCTTGGAGTTTATCAAACAGTAGATTCCTATAGTCATTTACTTCTGTGTCTTGTGTACCCAATCTATTACACTGGTCCACCACTATTTCTCAGTACTAAATAGTTTGGATGATTGCTGCTTTATAACGTAGCTTTAGATGTGGCACGGCTAGACCGCCTTCCTTTGCATTTTTTTCCCATTAACTCTCGTGATATTCTTGACACTTTGTTGTCCCAGATGAATGTTGTTACTATTTTTTTCTAGCTTTATCAAATAATTTTTGGTAGTTTGATTGGTATGGCACTGAGTAAATTAATTAGGTAGAATTGTCATTTATACTATATTAGCTCCGCCCACTCTTGAGCAATTGATGTTTTTCCAATTGTTTAGGTCTGACTTTATTTGTGTGAAAGTGTTTTGTAATTGTGTTCATATAGTTCCTGGGTTTCTCTTACGAAGAAGATTTCCAAATGTTTTACATAGTTTGAAGTTATTTTAAATGGTATTTCTCTATTTCTTGCTGCTGGACTTTGTGAGTAATATATAGAAATGCTGGTGATTTATGTGAGTTTATTTTACATTCTGTGACTGCCAAAGTTGTTAATTATTTCAAGTCGCTTTTTAGTTGATTCTCTAATATTCTCTAAATATACCATCATATCATTTGTAAAGAGTGATCGTTTTGTTTCCTCATTGCCTATTCTAATTCCTTCAATGTCTTCTTTTTCTCTTATTGCTAAAGCTAACATTTGTAGTACAATATTAAATAATAATGGTGATAATGGGCATCCTTGTTTCACTCCTGATCTTACTGGGAAGAACTCTAGCTTATGCCCACTACAAATAATGCTTGCTGATGGTTTTAGATAGATACTGCTTACCATTTTAAGGAAAGCTCCATTTGTTCCTATGCTTTCTAGGGTTTTTAATAGGAATTGATGCTATATTTTGTCAAAAGTTTTTCTGTATCTATTGAGGTAATAATATGATTTCTCTTGGTTTTGTTACTGATATGATCAATTATGCTGATAGGTTTCCTACTTTTGAACCAGCCATGCATTCTTAGTATAAATCCCACTGGGTCACAGTGTATTATCTTCATATAAATAGCTGTAATTTCTTTACTAATATTTTATTTAAAAATTTTGCATCAATATTCATTAGGGAAATTGGTTTATAATTTCCTTTCTCTGTTTTGGCTTTTCCTAGTTTAGGTATTGGCACCATATTTGTGTGATATTTTTCCAAATAATTTATATAGTATTGCATTAAATTGTTCTTTAAAAATTTGGTAGAATTCAGTTGTAAATCCATGGGGCCCTAGAGACTTTTTCTTAGGGAATTCATTGATGGCTTGTTCAATTTCTTTTTCTAAAATAGGGTTATATTAGCCCTTTATTTCCTCTTCTGTTAATCTAGCAATTTATATTTTTTCAAAATATTCATCCATTTCACTTAGGTTATCAGATTTATTGGCATACAGTTGGCCAAAATAGCTTGTAAGTATTGCTTTAATTTAATTTTAATTTCCTCTTCATTGGTGGTGAATTCACCCTTTTCATTTTTGATACTGGTAATTTGGTTTTCTTCTTTTTTTAATCAAATTAACCAAAGGTTTTTTCTAATTTTTTTTTCCATAAAACCATTCTTAGTTTTATTTATTAGTTCAATAGCTATCTTATTTTCAATTTTATTAATGTCTCCTTTGATTTTCAGAATGTCTAGTTTGGTACTTAATTGGGAATTGTAAATTTGTTCTTTATCTAGCTTTTTAAATTTCTTCCTTGATCCATTGATCTGTTCTTTCTCTATTTTATTCATGTAAGCATTTAGAGATATAAAATTTCCCCTAAGTACTAATTTGATTAGATCCCATAAATTTTGGTGTGTTGTCTCATTATCGTCACTCTCTTTGATTAAATTATTGATTGTTTCTATGATTTGTGGTTTGACTTACTCATTCTCTAGGGTTGTATTATTTAGTTTCCAATTAATTTTTAATCTATCTTTCCATGACCCTTTATTACCTTAATTTTATTGCATCATGATCTAAAAAGGATGTATTTAATATGGTCAATTTTTGTGTAGGTGCCACGTACCACTGAGAAAAGACTATATGCCTTTCTATCCTCATTCAGTTTTCTCCAGAGTTGTATCATATCTAACTTTTCTAGAATTCTATTTACCTCCTTAATTTTTTTCTTGTTTATTTTGTGATTAGATTTATCTAATTCTGAGAGGGAGAGGTTGAAGTCCCCCACTAGTATAGTTTTGCCATCTATTCTTGTAACTGACTTGACTTCTCCTCTAAGAATTTGGATGCTATACCACTTAGTGCATATATGTTTAGTATTGATATCACTTCATTGTCTATGACACCTTTTAGTAAGATTTAGTTTCCTTCCTTTTCTCTTGTAATTAGACATATTTTTGCTTTTGTCTGGGATCAGGATTGCTACCCCTGTTTTTTTGGGTTGTTGTTGTTGTTGTTTTTTTACTTTATCTGAAGCATAATATATTTCTGCTCCAACCTTTTACCTTCATTCTCTGTATGTATCTGTGCTTCAAATGTGTTCCTTGTAAACAACATATTCTGGTTTTTAATCCACTCTGCTATCCATTTCCATTTTATGACTTCATCCCATTTACATTTGCAGCTGATTACTGTGTATTTCCTTCCATCCTGTTCCCCCTATTTAAATTTTTTTTCTCTTTCCTTTCACACTTTCTCCCCTCACCAGTGTTTTGTTTCTGACCACTGCCTCCCCCAATCTGCCCTCCCTCTTATCACTCCTACCTTTTCCCCTTCCTCTCCTACTACCCTATACAGAAAGATAGATTTCTTTACCCAAGTAAGTGTTTGTTGCTCCCTATTTGAGCCAAATTCAATGACAGTAATTTTTAAACAATGCTCACCCCTTAACTTCCTTTCACTATTGTAATAGGTTTTTCATGACTCTTCATGTGATACAATTTACCCCCATTCTGCCTCTCCCTTTCCTCTTCTCCCAGTACAAGATATTTTTATCCCTTAATTAAAAAAATGTTTATTGTCACATCAAAGTCAACTTGTGCCCACATCTTCCATCTAAGTATACTCCTTCTTACTGTTCTAACAGAGATACAGTTCATAAGAGTTGTAATGATCATCTTTCCACGTAGGGATGTAAACAGTTTATAGTTATTGAATATCATTTTTAAAATTTCCTCTTTACCTTTTTATGTTTCTCTCAAGTCTCGTATTTGAAGATCAAGTTTTCTATTCAACTCTGGTCTTTTCATCAGAAAAGTTTGAAAGTCCTCTATTTCATTGAATGTCTATCTTTTCCCCAAAAGATTTTGTTCAACTTTGCTTGGTAATCTAATTCTCGGTTGTAATCCAAGCTCCTTTGACTTCCAGAATATCATATTGCAAGCACTCTGATCCTTTAATGTAGAAGCTGTTAAATCCTTTGTAATCCTGACTGCCTCCTTGATATTTGAATTATCTCTTTCTGGCTTCTTTCAGTGTTTTCTCCTTGACCTGATAGTTCTAGAATTTGGCTATAATATTCCTGAGAGTTTTCATTTTGGAATCTCTTTCAGGAGGTGATTGGTAGATTCTTTCAATGACTGTTTTACTTTCTGGTTCTGGGATATCAGGGCAATTTTCCTTGATAATTTCTTGAAAGATGTTGTCTAGGTTCTTTTTTCAATCATGGATTTCAGGTAATCCAATAATTCTAAAATTCTCTCTCCTGGACCTATTTTCTAGGCCACTTGTTTTTCCAATGAGATATTTTACATTTACCTCTATTTTTCACTCTTTTAATTTTGTTTGACTGATTCTTGATGTCTCATAGAATCACTAGCTTCTACTTGTCCAATTCTAATTTTTAAGGAATTATTTTCACTGCACCCACTGCACTAGGGTGGCCCAGCCTAGTCATGCCTATTGTGCCCTGGGTTCCAGGGCTGGCAGTTTATCTGTTGCACTGGAGCTAGAGGCTTCACAGATGGCCTGCTATGCCACTGGTCTGCTGAGCCAGGACTGGAGAGCCTTAGTTGTTAATCTGTGCTTTGGCTAAGAACCTCCCACTGATTTACCCAGATACTGCCTGCACTGGGCTCCATTCCCCTTTTACCCAATGAGACAGACCTTTTCTGAAGTCCTTCTAAGTTATTTTAGGAGGGAAAATTGTTTTGCTCTGTCTTTTGTGGATTAATTGGCTCCAGAATTCTTTTAGAGGCTTGATTTAACACTTTTTCTGAGGGAAACAGAAGAGAGCTCAGGCATCTTCCTGGCTTTTATCTGCCATCTTGGCTCTGCCCTTTTTCCTCGCTTTTTTACATGTCACTTTTTTTTCTCTAATTGATACCTAACAACAAACAGGCAACACCTGAGCCTCACCATTTACTCAGGATGATATTTGGTTTACTCACTAGTTTCTAAGACAGGAGTTTTTATGATGCTGACACCATCTCCTTAGGCCTTTAGGCAGTTACCAATATTGGTTAGTTTTCCAATCCCAAAGGTCAGTTTTCATCTGTTTCTCTTAAGTTCTTGTTCCCTACTGTAGATTTTGCCAAATTATGTTCATCCCTGGTGTGTGACCTACTGAAACTCAGATGTGACTAATATTGACCCATTTGTACTCTTCCCATGCCTTCCTATGGGTCAGAACCAATAACGGGACATCTACTTCTTCCTTAAGAACATTAATTAGGACACTATCTACATGCAGAAATTGAAAGAATTAAGAAAACTCAATAGTGTCACTGTAGAGCAAAGTTGGATTGGCTCCCTCTCTTTCAGTCCTCCTCCCAATGGGAAAAGGGGTAAGAAATTAATGTTCCCAGACCCAGCCTTTCTCCTCCTACTATACTACCTGAGGTATAACCTTCCCTTTGGTCACCACCTCTAGCCTGCCCCTTTTTCTTAGCTGGAGTCTTGCCTGAGGATCTCACAGTTTAATCAGACTTAACTGGCTATAAATCAGCTAACCAAATTACACACATGTTTATGGTACTTTCCATTTATGAAATTTATGATCACTATTCTCACAACAACCCTGTGTTATTGCTAGTGTCAATATTTAGATGTCACAGATGTTAAGTATAAGAGAATGAGATGGATCATGTAAGATCACATGGCTAATAAGTGATGGAGTTAAGACCAAAGCCCATGTCTCCCATCCCCAGGTCTCCTGTCTGCTGCTTTACCTGAAATAGTCAAAGTAAGTTAATAATAGTGCACATGTATATGATACTTTAAAAATAAAGGATAGTTAGGTGTCATGCATAGAGTACTGGCTTGGAATCAGGAAGACTCATCTTTGTGAGTTCAAATCTGGTCTCAGATACTTACTAGATATTTGCCTCAGTTTCCTCATCTGTAAAATGAGCTGGAGAAGGAAATGGCAAATCATTCCAGTAGCTTTACTAAGAAAATCACAAAATGGGGTCATAAAGAATCAGACACAACTGAAACAACAACAACAAAATATGGTACTTAGAGTTTAGAAAGTCTTTCCTTAATAAGGAAAGATAATACAGATGAGTCAGATAATACAAATATTACCCATAAGAAATGAAGAAAAGTTAAGACTTCCCTAGTATCATATGGTTAATAAGTATGGGAGCTTGAACTCAAAATCATGACTTCTAGCCCCAAGTTCAGTGCTCTTTTCTCTAAACATGCAAAGAACACTGACCTAGGAGTCAAGACACCTGAGTAAAGGCTCTACCACTAATTCATTTCATGTATGACTATGAACAAGTTATTAACCTCAATGGGTCTGGTTTCATCATTTCTACAATGGGGAAAATAATTTCTTCTCTATTTACATAACAGGGAAGGATCAAACAATAACATAGTGCTACTACCTAACTGTGTGACATCAGGCCAGTCAATTAATTTCTCTGGGTCTTCTTTCCTTATCTGTTAAATAAGGGGACTAGACAAGATGATTTCTAAGGCCTTCTCCAGCTCTAAAACTAGGATCCTATAAATGAAGCAAATGATATCATCTCTCACTTTACTGAGAGAACTGAGCCTATCCAACACAAGTTCACTTATTTTTCCTGCTTATACATCAAAATTCTTATAAATCTTTAAACATCACTATTTTCTTTTCCTCCAGCTTCTGAGAGAGTTGTCTCCTTGCCAAAGGGAACCCTTCTGCTTGTGCCCTTGATGACAACTGTTCTTGTCTCCTTTGGAAGCCTGTTCCATCATATCATTTTCTCTCATTTTCTCTCTCTACCCATGAGTTCCTTATCCCACAGGCTATAAATATGTAAAAACCTCCTCTAGCTTTAAAAACAAAAAAAGACCTTGCACTGCCCCTGTTATTCCCTCAAGCCATCATCTTATAGCTCTCTTCCATTTCATAGTCAAATTCCTAATGATGGAATCTGAGAGGTAAAAGGGACGTCAGAAACCAACTAGACCCACTCAAAGCTAGGTGAGTATTCCCTCTACAACTTCACCAACAAATGGTCAGGTGGTATCTGCTAAAAGACCTCCAGTGAGAAAGACTCTACTACCTCCTAAAGTAGCCCATTTCACTTTAATTAGAATTTTATCTATTGGTAGTATACATTATAATATGTATTATGCATGCATGCATGCATACATGCATGTATATATGTATGTATGCATCTATACACATGTTTGTATGTGCATATGTGACTTGTGGTATATGATACTCATACACATACATATACACACATACATACATACATATAGTTACTGAACAATCATTAGGTGACTGCTATGTGCCAGGCATATATCCTGTGTGTGTGTGTGTGTGTGTGTGTGTGTGTGTGTATACACATATACATATACTATACACACACATATATATGCGTATATATGTATATGTGTATACATACACACATACATACATGTGTGTGCACACATGCACGTATGTGTATATGCACACATGCATGTGTGTATATACACGTATGTGCATATGTATCTGCATGCACATATATGCATACATGCATTGTATATATGAGATATATATATAATGCTTTGTAAACATGAAAATACTATATGTAGAGTATCTAGGTGACACAATGGATAGAGTGCTGAGCCTAGAGTCAGGAAAACCTGAGTTCAAATTCCACCTCAAACATATATTAGCTGTGTAACCTTGGCCAAGTCATTTAACATCTGTTCACCTCCACTCAGCTGTAACGTGAGGAGGCAATAGCACCTGCCTCTTAGGACTGTTGTGAGGATCAAATGAGTTCATATTTGTAATGCACTTAGCACAGTGCTTGGTACATAATAAGTACTATGTAAGCACTAGTTATTTATCATTATTATTGTTATTACTATGTGTTGTTATTATTGCAAAGTGCTTTATATATATATATATATATATTAACTCATTCATTCCTGCAACAACCCTGTGAAGTAGATGTCATTTGTATTTTACAGAAGAAGAAACTGAGGCTCTGAGAAGTTAAGTGACTAATTCCATCCTCCAAGTTATCCATTATACCTCTTTGTGAACTCCGCTTCCAGTAATGGATGACTGGCCGTCTCCTGAACTCGCCATTCCATGTTCCACCTACAGACATTTTCACTAGAGGACCCATTTAGAATGGTGTACTGCCCCGCTCCTCTCTACCTCTCAGAATCCATCTTCTTTCAGACTTCAGATTAAGAGCCATCTTCTCCATGAAGCCTTCCTTGATCTCCCTAGGTAGTGACCTTACTCTTCTGAAATTACATTGCATTTGTTTATTCATGTGCTCTCCTCGTCTGTAGAATATAAGCAATTTGAGAGCAAAGACAGTTTTTTCCCTTTGTATCCCCAGTGCTTACAGTGTCTTAAACATAGTAATTGTTTCAATCCAGATTTTTTTTACCTGTAAGGCTTGGGAAACCAAATTCCAATACAAGAAAACATGGAACGTATGAGACTATACAGAAAACCAGCTT
Organism: Pseudochirops cupreus; assembly: GCA_028627135.1. Classification (NCBI taxonomy): domain Eukaryota; kingdom Metazoa; phylum Chordata; class Mammalia; order Diprotodontia; family Pseudocheiridae; genus Pseudochirops; species Pseudochirops cupreus. The sequence continues at coordinate 285,876,314 of CM053583.1, read as the reverse complement.
TATTGATGGGACATACTTACAATAAGGAAGAACAATCAGATAAAATGGAAACAGATCAAGTGCACTAAGTACCTATGTGGAATGTGGAAGCTGCCTGGGGCCCCAGGTGGAACTGGACACCTGAAACCATTAAAGTGTGGTGAATTCTGACTCAAGAAAGACTTATTGGGGAGCCTGGACCTGGTATAATGGCCAGGAAACAGTTAAGTGATACTTTATGAAATTAGAAACCGGCCAAGTAAAACTTTATGAACTTGGGATAGGAGTCAGGAAGCCGGCCTAGGGTAATTTATCTTTTTCTTGCTCAGTTGTCATGCCCTGTGCCCTTCTGCTTACCCTACAATGTCTCTCCCCCTTGCTTTAGTAACAGCTTGCTTGAATCTATATGGTAATCTTCTTAGTAACCAAATTGTGTTAGTTAGATATGTAAACCAAAAAAACTGTTTAAAAGGTTCTTCACCCCTGAGCTCTAGGCTGCTCCCCCTTTTGAATTGGCAAGAAGTAGCCCCAGCTGGTAAATTAAATCTCCTTAAAACTTTTAATTCAGACTCTGTGGTCACTTTGTTAAGACTCATCATTTCATTTGGAGGCCGCTGAGAGATGTTCCTCAGCCCCGCATCCACTTCCTTGTCCCAAGTCAGACCACAGATTGGAAAGATTCCCAGATTGCATTAACAATTGGCAAGCAAGGTGCTCCAATTTCTGTGTAATTCTCTCTCTCTCTCTGTTCTTTTGAGGCCTCTGTTTCAGGTGAGTACTCTGTTTTGGTAGGGGGCAGGCTGGATGCAGGGGACTACACTTACTGGGCCAATCATTCAGGATGCTGTTTGCAACCTCTGTTAGGTCTGAGGGACCTCTGTTTCTGCACAGCACTCTCTCTCTCTCTCTCTCTCTCTCGACCCCTGCTCAAGTTTGTTTGGGATCCCTGGCTGGGTATTCCTGTAACAGTCTGTGGTTTAGAAGTGGAAGTTCCTTTTTCCCTCCCCCCTTCATCAAAAAGACTGAGAAAAAGAGGAAGTTAAAAATTAACAGTATAAAACAAAAGAGCTAATAGAAAGGAAAATTAAGGGAAATGTTTAACATGTTGCTATTTTAGAGGTATTCTTTCTGCCTGGTTACTTTGTGTTTTGACCTGCATTTCCTGATTGGTTAAAAACCTCCCTCTGGTCTGGTCAGGGGGCGGAGCCAAGATGGCAGAGTAGCAGCAGCAACATATCGCAGCTCTCACATAGCCACCCCAAAATACCCATAAAATAGGACTCTAAACAAATCCTAGAACTCCAAAACACACACAAAGATACTTCC
>CM053583.1:285838590-285874509 GCA_028627135.1 Pseudochirops cupreus | reverse complement strand
GCTGAATAATCTGGATAATAAGTTTGATTGGAAATATGAAAAGCAGATAAGAAGATTTGGGGACAAATGGGAGTTTTTCCAAGCCCCTCCTGTCTCCAGATAGTTGATATCAGTTTTAGAAGGGTTTCAGTATGTTATAAAAGCAGAAAGATTTGTAACTTGATCCTGAAATTTAGAGGAAAGCAACAGGATCAGATTGATTCTTCTAAGAACTATGTAATTAGATTGGCTTTCAAAAATTTCTCTACTATGGAAACTGAAACCTTGAGCATGTTTGGCAATAAGATCAAAAATTTGGATCTTTGATGCAATTTTGTAACTCTTTATGTAACTTTATTATAATGTTTGTACCTAGCCCTGTGTGGTTAGAAAAACTGAACCGTTTCTATGTACCTTTGGTATTCATTCATGTTTCTGTGAGCCCCCTGTCAGGCTGCTGAGTGAACATCTGAGCCAGGGGACCTGAAAAAGAAACCAGGCCTGCACAAGAACTGCTACCTTGACCCCCCCCCCCCCCTTGCTGTAGAAAAGAGCAAGCAGATTTCAGTGACCACCGTTGCATGACCAAGTTAATGATTCTCATGAGAAAAGAATATCACCTGCATACCCAGCCAACTTCTGTAGGTCTACAAAGTTTTTCATTGGAGTATTGCCAAATTAATGTAGCTATTCAATGAATTAAGCAAAAGTTAATATTTGTAACTGACTGTATATGTAAAAGATTCAATTTCTGAAGTATTTCCAAAGTGAATAATGATCAGAGGATAAGCAAGCTTTGTGAAACAAGAATGTATGTCTACTATTCAGTTGTGAGTTTCAAGTCAGGAACCTCCCTTGTTTAAGGCAATAGATATGTTAGTGAAGGAAAGTTTATTAGTCTGAGTAATGTGTTATGCTAGCCCATGCCCACTCTACTTATGGTCATTTTTCTCCAATCTCTTTTGGTTCTTGTTTGTCTAATCTCTTTGCCAGATTTGTATCTTCTAGGCCCAGTGCATTGACGGCCCTGGCTGATTACCATCCACTGCCTGAAACCGTTACCCAACACCCCTTGGATCTGGTGTCTGCCAAGTTCCGGACATTGGCCACAGCCCCCACTCCTCGAATGTTGGACCCCTGTGAGACAGACAGCTCTACATCCTTTCTCAGCATGAAGAAGCCTGGGACTGAGATCTTCATCCCTTGTCCCCAGATGATTCTGGGTCCCATCTTTTAGGGGGGATGGGGTGCTGGGGTGCCTTTGGCAAAGGGCATGGGTTCCCAGTTAATAAGAACTCTCAGACCCAGGCCTGACTTTGAATTGTTAGTTCTTTGGAAGAAGCCAAAGTCTTGCCCAGAGTCCACATCCTCTCTATATTCCCTCCACCCCGCAACAAAGAGATGCCCCCAAATCTCTGAACATCTCCAATGGCTTCCCTTGGGGACTTGACCGACCCTAGCCAGCCCCAGGGTGAGGAGGTGGAGGAAGAATCTTGCAACAGATGGTGCCTAGAGGCCCAGCCCTTCACCAGCTTTTCACCTACAGGCCTGATGGGTGTTTTTGGCATCATCACCAAGCTAGCTCTGGGGAGTGGGGGCAGGGGGAACCATCCCAGGCCATTCAAGCTACCAGCTTTGTTTGCCCACAAGCAGCAAAACCTCCCTGCACCTCCAAAATCCAACTGAGAGCCACTGTCCCATCCCCAACAGACAGATAAGAGAGGTGACCCAAACTGGGTCAGGTTCCCAGGTGTTGGAGTGCCTTTGTAACTTTGTTTGTAACATTGTTGTAACTTCAGTCTGTAAAAATCTCCTTGTGTGCCTCTGCTCAGACCTGCAATTGGCATTCCCCAGCAAAAATAACACTGGGGGACTTGCAGACAGTTTGTGTCCTCTCCCCTTCCTATGCTACCATTGAAATTGATAGGAACCAAGGGTCATCAAGCTCCGAGCTCCTGACAATACCTGGATAGCATGTACTACTGGCCTCACTCCCTGCGTTCCCATCCACGTCTTAACAGACTCTAACTCCCCTGAAATGTGTATTTTGGTCCATGTCCTACCCTAAGTTTTCTTTTACTCCAGAGAGGGGAGCAGTGAGCATTTTGGCCTGTCTACCAGAGTAAGAAGGGCCCACATCCTAGTTCCCCTCCTGGTGGGATTAGGTATTGCTGGATCCACTGCTGTAGGCACAGCTGTAGTCACAGCCCCTCTGGTTACAGGAAAGTCTCAGTAAGCTTTGTAACAGCATTAGCTGGCCCCCTTATACTTCTTCTCCTGAGTTTCCTCATCGGCCCTTGTCTTATTAATGCTCTCCTAAGCTATGTATGGACACAGGTCCAGTCTGTCAAATTAAGGATCCTGCATACACACCATGCATCATGAGTGACCAGGAATCTATGATTTGATTCTTTCCAAAAAACAAAAGGGAGGAATGTAATGGCCAGAAAACAGTTAAGTGATACTTTATGAAATTAGAAACCGGCCAAGCAAAACTTTATGAACTTGGGATAGGAGTCAGGAAGCCAGCCTAGGGTAATTTATCTTTTTCTTGCTCGGTTGTCATGCCCTGTGCCCCTCCGCTTACCCTACAAACCCCCCTTGCCTTAGTAACAGCTTGCTTGCATCTATATGGTAACCTGCTTAGTAACCAAATTGTGTTAGTTAGATACGTAAACCAAAAAAACTGTTTAAAAGGTTCTTCACCCCTGAGCTCTGGGCTGCTCCCCCTTTTGAATTGGCATGGAGTAGCCCCAGCTGGTAAATTAAAGCTCCTTAAAACTTTTAATTCCACCTCTGTGGTCACTTTGTTAAGACTTGTCATTTCCCTGGGAACTGGTACTGATTCATGCTGGGAGGGAAGAAGAGATAAAGGGAAGATTCCTAAAGAATAGACAGTCAGCTAATATTCAAACTCCCAAGTAGAAAGAGGACTTTGGGCCTTACTGCTGATTTTATTTTGATAAGGGATATCAGGGAATTTAAGCTTCCCTGGAACTTCTTCAGTTATCAGGATGGGAAACTGAGGTCATTATAGTACTCAGTTAAATTTTATCAAATTGAAGTATGTACAACTAATAATAACAATTTTAATTTACCTGTATACTTAATTAATTTCCTTAGTGGCAAAGCCTTATCCCAAAGCATGACAAACAGGTTTAATGCCCATGGACTGGACACATGCTTGCTCCTTGTTCCATGGTTCTGATTGAGACCAGAAATTGTTCCTGAGAATCTGAGTGTCTTTTTTGTATAAAGCTGGCAAACTTAAGCCATTTCAAAGCAGTCAGTTCCACTAGTCCTGATATAACACCTATCTATCACTGATGATACTTTGTTAGGCCTCAATTTTGGATTACTTCTACCATCTGGCTCCTTCATTCCTATTTGAATTTGCTGAATGCAGAAATCATTAAGCCATACCAACTGGACAATAATTTTGTACCTCCCCAAACAATTCCCTATCCCCCTCATAAGAGTAGCTATTCCAAACTTTCTCTCCTTTTCACCCCTTCCTCTGAAAATTTCACCTCCTATTTTACTGAATGAATTGAGATCATTCACCAAAAGCTTCCTTTTCTGATCTCTTCCACATGCAAAATCATTCAGATATCTTCCACTTTCTTCCCCTTTACTCCTGTCTCACAGGAAGAGGCAGCCCTTCTCCTTGCCAAGGCAAACCCCCCTACATTGCGTAAGTGATCCCATCTATCCTCACTTCTCCAAGATATTGCCCCCTCTCTTCACTTTCTCTGATCTTCAATCCCTCCCTATCTACTGCCCTGCTTCTCTTGTCCCTAGAAAACATGACCATTCCCCCATTGAAAAGAAAAAAGCTCACTTGATCTATTCCCAATAACTACTGCTCCTCCATTTCTTGACTAAATCTCTTGATAAATCATTCTACAATAGGTGGCTCCACCTACTCCTTTACTTCTAAATGCTCTGCAATATAGCTTCCTATTTCATTGAAACTGCTTTTTCCAAAGTTACCACTGGATCCTTAATCGTAAAATCAAGCGGCCTTTTCTCACTCCTCATTTTTTTACCTTTCTGCAACCTTTCAGGTTGTTAATAACCCCTCCATGTATAACATTGCTCTCTCCTTATTCTCTTTCAGTCTGTCTGACCACTCCTTCTTAGATACCTTTGCTGAATCTATATCAAGGCCATGCCTACTAACAGTCGATCTGTCCTAAGTGTTCATTTCTTCTCTATATATACTAACTTGGTGATCTCCTCAGTTCACATGTGTTTAATTGTCATCTCTATGAGATGATTCCCAAATCTAAATAGCCTGTCCTAGTCTCTCTCCTGACCTCTAAGCCAGTATTGCCTTTTGCACATCTCAAGCTGGATGTCTCAAAGACATTGCAAACTGAACATATCCAAAAACAGAAAATCATCTCCCCCCCTCCAAAAAAAACCTTCTCCATTCTTCTTAACTTTTCTATTATTGTAGAGGATGCCACCATTGTCCCAGTTACCCAGGCTCACAATCTCAGTGTCATCCTTGTTCCTCACCCAAACTCATCCCATATACCCCTCTATGGTCAAATCTTGCTTCTACTTTCACACTAACTCTTATTTATTCCCTTCTCTCTACTTATGTAGCCGCCACACTTGAACAGGCCGCCATCACCTCAGCAACAACAATAACAACAATATGCCTTTTTGCTGGCTATCCCCCAAGCCTGAAATGTTCTCCCTCCTCACTTCCCGGCCCTAGCTTCCCTGGCCTCCTTCAAGAGCCGGTTCAAATCTCACCTTCTGCAAGAGGCCTTCCTGAGTCCCCTACCCCACCCCCCACCCACTACCAGTGTCTTCCTTTTATTGATTACCTTTGATTGCACAAAGGACAACAACGACCACCTCTCATTTCCTTTGTACCTATCTTATCTGATCAAAGTTATTTGGATGTTGTCTCCTCTGTTAGAAAGTCACTTCCTTGAAGTCAGGGACTGTTTTTGCCTTTCTTTGTATCTCTAGAGCTCAGCACAGTGCCCAATACTTAGTAAGCCTAATAAATATTTATTGGTTGGTGAGAGTGGCCCAATCAGATGACCATGAATCTAAAATGTCCAAAATTACCCCAAAGAAGCCTGAATGAAAAGGCACTATTTAACCCAGTGACTATATTACCCAAACCTTCTGTCTCCTAGAGTGCCTAGAGTACTGCTCTGTAACGACTTAGGTGCTTAATAAATAGTTATTGAATGAATGTTAAGATATTTTGCAGCTGATGTTCTCTTCTACCTCATGCCCCAATCCTTTGAATCGTGACTACCTAAGTGACAATCACCTATTCTACCTATATCTAAGGCTGGTCATATGCCACTCAAAAGCAAGTCTATCAGATTGGCTAAAATGATTGAAGGAGAAAACAATAAATGTTGCAGGAGATGTGGAAAAATTGGGAAATTAATTGATTGTTGGTGGAATTGTGAAGTGATTCAACCATTTTAGAGAATAATCTAGAATTATGTCCAAAATGTTCTTAAATCGTCTGTATCCTTTGACCCAACAATACCACTACTAGGTCTATTTACAAAGATGATTGGGGGAAAAGGAAAAGAACCTATACATTCTAAATATGTATAGCTGTTCTCTTTGTGGTGGCAAAGAATTGGAAACGGCATGGATGCCCATCAATTGGGCTAAACAAGTTATGGTATATGATTATGATGGAATACTACTGTGCTATAAGAAATGATGAGCTCAATGATCTTAGAAAAATATGGATAGACTTGCATGAAATTATGAATAGCGAAATGAGCAAAACCAAAAGAAGGTTGTATACAATATTGTTGTAAAAGCAATATTGTTTGAAGAACAATTTTGAATGACTAAGTCATTTTGACTACAAATATCCAAATTAACTACACAGGACATATGAAGGAAGGCACTATCTGCATCTAGAGAAAAAACTGATAAATACAAGTATGTATAGAATGATTTTACACATATATACATATGTATGTGTGTATACATATATGCAAATTTGTGTCTAATGATAGCTATCTGGCGGAGGGGAGAAAAGAAAAAATTTACATGATAACTTTATTATATATTTTAAAGGAATAGCAAGTTGTACATAATAGATTTACAAATCCATGTGCAATCATCTTTTTTTTTTAATTATACTATCTAATGGGGGGAAGCAAATTCCCAAATGAGAGAACCCCATTAAAGCAACAAAAGAGTAAAGTGTAAAAATAGACCCTGATCTCAGAGAAAGAGTTTTCTGGACATTTGGGGGCAGATCTGAGACAAGAAAAGAATAGCAGTAGAGATTCTGCCTATTTATATGTTGGTCTCAGGCTCTGTGGAGAAAATGAATGTGTCTGTCTTTCATGAATTTTCTTGGCGTTGCTAATTCAAAGCTTTTCGCACAGATGTAGTTAGAATTTCTATTTTCCCTTGCCTACCCTAGAATGATCCAGGGTCCCATCCACCCACCCACCCAGTCTCTATTCTTTTAAGGTAGCCCCAACAGTGGCTGCCATTGCTAAGCTTGGTGGAGTGGGAATTCCTCAAGAAGAGCATGTTATCCCTTGCTGAAGCAATCAGATACAATGGAAAAATCCCTGGTTCTAGAATCAGAGGAACTCAGTCCAAATCCTTCCTCCACTGTGTTTTGTGTATGTAGTTGAAATAAAGTTTGGGTGACTGATGAGGTATTTCAAGGCAGCTATTTCCCCTAATCCTTGTACCCAACTAGGTGATATACTGAACTTAAAATATCTAATTATCTTACCCTGGAGAGGACTGAATGAAAAGGACACTGTTATGTCCAACGTACTAGATTATCAACTCCATGAGGATGGTGACTGGGTCTTACCTAAATTTGTATCTCCTCTAATACCTAGTGAACTGCTCTGTACAGGTTAGGTATTTAATACATGTTTATTGTATGAAGCAGTGGTTAATGGTGGGAATTTCATACACTGTGCCACCTAGATAAAATACTTTACAGGAAGTATCCTCTCCCCACCTTATCCCTCAGTCCTTTAAATGACAGTATCTTGGGTATGTCACTGGACTTCAGTTTTCTCATCTTTAAAATGAAGGGGCTGGGCTAGATGACCTCAGATATCCCTTCCAACTCTAAAATTATTGTCCTATCACAAGCAAAGCCAGAAACTGACCTTGGGAGTTTCTGAACATGTGGTTAGGGAAGAAGGGGAAGGGAGAGGGAGACCTGATGAAGACAAGCATTTCAGGACCCCAAGATGTAGCCCTAAACTCAAAGGCAAGAAGCCTGTGTTCTACTCCTGGTTTTACCAGAGACTCACCATTTGACTTGAACAAATAAAGCTAACCTCAATGAGCCAGAATTTTCTATCAAGCTAATGGAGATAATAATACCTACTCTCCAGATCTCACATGGTTCAGTGGAAAGGATATTGGACTTAATATTAGGACACCTGAGTTCAAATCTGTGCTAAATCACTTGCTAGTTGTGTAACTGTGAACAAGCTATTTTATCCCTCTGGGTCTCATTTTTTTTTTAATATGATGTTTTGAATCACAGCATAAGGCTAAGAGGGAATCTGAAGGCCCTCTAGCCTAGGGGCTCTTGGCACTTTTTGTATCATGGACCCTCTTGGCAATCTGATAAAGCCTGTGGACCATTCTTCAGAATAATGTTTTTAGACACATAAAATAAAATTAGGTTGTAAAGGAAATTAATCACGCTGAAAAATGGCAAAGAGAGGATGTACAAAATTCCCAGCTTCTAAGGGAGTCTCTGGAAAATCAGAGGTGGTTGAGTTTGCAAACAAAAGGAAAAATCTTTTTTTTTCCTTTACAAACATTAAGGTGCTGTATAAATTTCTGATTTCAATATTTCTGTCAGTGACACCATCATTCATCTAAGCTATCATTTACCAAGCCTTAGTTTGAGACTTTCCTCTCCCTCAATTCTTATATCAGTCAGGTACCAAGTCCTGTTAACTCTAACTTGCTAATATCCTTTTCATCCCCTTTACCCCATCTTCTCTGTTCTTTACTGCCACCATACTATAAAAGGCCATTATTACCAATTCCTTTGATTATTGATTTGGGGTCATAGATTTAGGGTTAAAATAGACCTTCAAAGCTGCCTAGTCTAAATCAAATCCCTCCCCATCTTTTTATAGAGGAGGAAACTGAGGATCGGGGATTTTGTGTCTTACCCAAGGTCATACAGGTACTAAGTAACAAAAGTAGAATTTTAGCTGAGGTCCTCTGACTCTGAAGTCAGTACTTCTTCTACAGTTCCACATTGCCTCTTTGCCACCTAGTCCAAAAGGTGAAAACGTTTGATCAAGACAGTAACATGATGGCTGATGCTGTAAGCCTCTGCTAGGTCAGAGGAAGAGGCCATTCTTCCTGTGGATACCCAAGGAAAGCTGTGACTTCATTGTTGAGAGAAAGTGCCAGACCAGACAAATGGTGGCACCACTACCACCAATGGAGGACAGTTTAGATGCCATCTGGGACTTAATACCTTCAGCAAGTCACAAATTCTTTAGAATGCAATTTGATCTGCCAAATGAGGGTCATGCCAGTTGTAGCAGCCCAGTTAAACTTCTAGTTTTCTGGGCTTGACTTTTACTTGACAAACACTATCTTAGCTCTAGAGATACCTCATCCTCCTGCTTTGTATGAAGGCCACCATGGCCCATCTCTGGAACTACCCCTTCATATCTAGAACCTTCCTGGAAACTTTCGCACTTCCTGGTTCATTGGCACATTCCTGCCTATAATGTCAGAGGCAGAAAACCAGTTAGTAGCACCTGAGCAAGACACTACCCTTTCCTGTAAAATTTCTGGTCCTTTTCTTCATCCTCTCCCAACTTTATTACATAGAACAACCCACCTGTCTAGCACCAAAGGAATGACCAAGGGCATGTCATAATTTGTATAATAGGGCAAGATGCCTGGATCCTTTTCTCCTCCTAGTGGGTCTGAAGGTCATTGCTTCCAAGACCTAGACTGTCTCTTTAAAGGCATCTGGCCTGAGCTCCTGAGATCCATTTTGTAGACTTGTCCTAGATGACAAGCATTCCATTATATCTCTTCCTCTTTTTCCTATGCCCTTATGATAATAATAATTATTATTAGTTATTATTATGTATATTTATATGATCATGTAGAATTTATAATAATAGTATTATTATAGATGGCATTTATATGGTACTTTAAGGTTTACAAAGTGTTTAAATATGTTCCCTCATTTGATCTTCATGATAACACCGTGAAGTAGGTGTTGTTATCTCCATTTTAGAGATGAGGAAACTGAGACTGAGGGATTAAATTAAACTAGAGGAAAGATTCAAACTCAGGTCCATCCTGATGCCAATTCCAATGCTTTATACACTATGCCATCCATCTTTTCTTTTAGGCTGCCCTTCTGTCTTCCTTCTCCCCATCCCACCCCCCAAGGTATCTAAAGTTAAACATCTTCTCTTGTGTTAAGTATTATTTACCCATAATAAGGCCCTATTGTTTTTAGCATCCTTGGCTTGTTTGCTTTTCCTGTTAAATTCTCTAAGTCTCTCCCCCATCCCCTCCTGTCCCCCCCCTCTGCAAAAATGCATCTACGATAGTCTGAAATACCGACAAAGGACCATAGCAGCAAATGGTGGAGCAGACTTTATAGGAGGTACTCATGCCAGCATAGGACAAGGTAGCAGATGGTAGATCCTGGTGTTAAAAAGCCTTCATCCAAGAGCTATGTCTAAGTATGGCCATTCACAGGGTAAAAAAGCATCTTAGTTCATTTAAAAACCACACAAATAGACTAGTCAGCATTCCACATTTCTGTTACATATATGTAATATGTATTTATGAGCTGCTTGTGGACTATGTAGTAGTGGTATGGCAGTGATTATGAGCAGATTTTTTTTGATAAAGTAATTTGTCAATCATATAATTAAATGGGATTAAATTGCCATGGTTTTGCTAAGACCTTTATGGCTGGTGGTGACCCAAGAAACAATGGTGCATGATAGGCATGAAAGAAGCCCTGGAATTTGAGGATCCTTATACTAAGAGTGGCCTAAAAACAGATCATTTAGGAGATCCATAATCTAAAATGGAGGTAAGTCTGTCATGCAATAGGATGAGTGATGGCCAAAAACTGGGCAGTCCAAGTGTTTTATTGTTACCCACAGTAGAGTGCTTTCCTTGGGAGTCAGGAAGACCCGAGTTTAAATCCTACCTCAGACATCTACTTGGTTATGTGGCCTTGAATAAGTAACTTAACCCCTCTCTAAGTTTCTTCCTCTTTAATATGGGGTTCATAATAGTACCAACTCATAGGGTAGTTATGAAGACAAAATCAAAAGAGACAATACATGTAAAGTGTTTTGCAAACCATAAAGCAGTATGTAAATGTTAGCTATTATTATTATTTTAATGTCAAAATATATGAGAAAATTCCTATAGTACACTGGGCACCACCACCACCCAACCCACTCCCATGAAGGGATTTATTGGAAGACATGGATAAGAGTTACATGGGATAAAAAGGCACAGAAAGACTCCTCTGAAGGGAATTCTCACATTGATGAGATCAGGAATCCAATGAGGTGGTAAAGCTATAAATTACATCAGAGAGGGCTGCAATCAGAATATTTGCTAATGGAAACCCAGAAATGGCCATGAGAAACATCAAGATGGGAGTAACCCAAGAAGAGGGAGGTAGAATGAAAGCTCTGGGTTCAATTCAAGTCAAATATTTCTTAAGTGCTTACAATGCATCAGGCACTGTGCTAAGTACTTGGTTTGACTCTAACCATTGATTGATACGTACTAGTTGTGTGATTCTGGGCAAATCATTTAATCTCTCAGTGTCTCTAAACAATTCTTTAAGATTGTAAGCTATGAGATAGTTAAGTTATAAGTCTAATTGCTAATTGACAGCCACCTAGACCAATCAAATTATCATTTATGACCAAAGGAAAAAAACTTTTAGGGACTGGAATGAGGGAAAGGCTTCCACTCCTCTAACTAAAGCTTAGGTATCTTCAATTGATACAATGACATTAGAAACCCTGGTGTGACTATGATCCTACATTAAACAGCATAATATTAAAAACACTGGACTGAAAGTCAAGTAGGATGTTGATTCCAAATCTTCTTCCAAAAATTAATAGCTCTATGACCTTGGACAAGTCATGCTACCTCTCTGAGTCTCAGTTTCCTCATATATAAAATGGTAATAATAATCCTTCTAGTATCTATTTCATAGGGTCTTTGAGGGGATTAAATGAAATAATGTTTGTATAGCGTTTTGTGAACCTTAAATCTGTAGAAAAGTCTGTTATTATTATTATTATTAATAAGAAGCATTTTTAACTTTGTACTGTAATACATGCAATTTACTTACATTTCTTACACGTTTTCAAGAGAAGTGATAGATGTTGAGGGAAAACTGAAGATAAATAAGACATTTTTCCTGACCTCAAAAAAAATTTTATAACTAATTGGAGGGCATAAGATAGACAAAGAGACTAAAATTAGAACCTAGTAAGATCTGTGAGCTAAGAAAAGAGAAAATTTTCACATGTAGGATCAATTAACTTCAAACAGCATTTTATTAAGTACCTACTATGTGCACAGAACCATGCTAAGCACTGGGGATAAAAAGAAAAAAGAAAAAGTAAGGAAAGGGGTAGCATTCCAGCTCTACTTTGAAGGATGAATGAGAAAATACCATAAGGTAGAGATGGGATGCTCTTGTGATTTCCCTGCCACATAATATCTGTCTGCTGATTTTCATTGGTCAATAAAATTCCTTTGAACATACCAAATAAGCATGATGGCAAGAGAGAAAGTGAATGACAACCTACCAACATACACAGTGGGGAGATTTCCTAGCTTCTTGGGAAGAGTTCTAAGCACCCCACTGAACAATTTACCCTGTCATTTTAAGCCATAGGCAACTTGGATACATGGGGCATATTGCTCATAATAATTTGCTCTTCATTACTAGTTTTTCCAAGCATTTCCACATTTGTGATATCACTTGATCATCACAATACCACTGTGTAGCAGATAATAGTAATAATAATAAATATATGTAGTATCAAGTTTATAAAGTGCTTTGTATAATCATTCCCATTTTAGATAAACAAACTGAGACTCAGAGAACTTATACAACTTTCCTAGGTTCACATATCTAGGAAGTGCAATACCCTTGTGTGGGGTATTCAGAGACAATTAGCACCTCAGGGGTGAGGGTTTGCTGAGCCTTTTTCAAGGCTGCTCATCCACTTTTGGTGTCCACTGGATTCACCCAACTCTCATACATGGCTCTAAGAAACTGTAGCACTTGCAGAGGCCACGCTCCAGTAAACCATCTCAGCAGACAGGCTAAGTACAAGGTTGAAGGTAACCGACAGGCCTCAAACCGCTTGATAAATTAGGGGAGCGTCTACCCCAAGCATGTCAAGACTTACCCTGGCAAATGAGAACAATTTTGTTCCAACAGCCATGAAGGTGACTGAAGCAGGTGCTGTGGAGCTCTTAGAGCTTGGTCGGACATCAAAGATGCCAAGGTCATTCCCTGCATCCCAGATCATCACCAGTCTTCTTGACTTTTGTCCTGCCCCTGGACTTTGATGACTCTGGAAGAGAGTGAGGCTGATGATTTTGTGTAACCATACTTCACTCCAAGTCATGTGAAGCTCAAGACATTGCCCCATAATGTTACTGGTCCTCCTTGAAAATGAAGGGTGAACAGCAAATGCAATGGGCAAGAGTCAAACACAGGCCCTCTTGACTTTAGCTTCATCACTCTTTCCGCCACGTCAGTCAAGCAAGCATTTATTAAGCACCTACTCTGTACCAAGTTGTAGAGATACTGACCCAAAATTAAATAGCCCTTGTCCTCAAGAAGCTTACCATCTATTGGGGGAAATAACATACAAGGTGTCCCAAAAGTCTTAATGCAGTTTTTGGTGGGGTTTTTTGTTTTTTCATTTGTTTTTTGAGGCTTAAGTTAAGTAACTTGCCCAGGGTAACACTGCTATTAAGTATGTGAGGTCAAATTTGAACCCAGGTCCTCCTAACTCCAGGGCAGTGTTCTATCCACTGTGCCACCTAGCAGTCCATTAGTGCATTTTTAAGCTCCCACTGGTTCTCAACCTTCCTAATGCCACGACCCTTTAATACAGTTCCTCATGTTGTGGTGACCCCCAACCATAAAATTATTTTCGTTGCTGCTTCATAACTGTAGTTTTGTTACTGTTATGAATCTATCTGATATGCAGGATGTATTTTCATTGTTACAAACTGAACATAACCCATAGGTCGAGAAACACTGGTCTATAGTAACAATGATAATCAAAATTATTGCTGTTATTATTTTATAGATGAGGAAATAAAGCATAGCTTTAGTAGTTTAAAACTACACCAAGACTTCTAGGATATCTTGTATATGCATCCAAGTCTACACAAACTATGTACAAAGTAAATGCAAGGTAACTTTTTGGTAGGGGCTGGTGAGGTTAGAGGATAAGCTAACATCTGGGAAGATCAGGGAAGGTGCCCTTGTAGAAGTACTTGGGCTGAGTTTCAAAGAAAACTAGGGATTCTAAGAGGCAGAGATGAGAAGAGCATCAGGAGCTGATCCCAGAGAGAGAAGAAGATCAGCCTACTTGCTGTCCAACTTGGGACCAGGCAAGGTGTGAATGGTGGTAATATAACTAAGCATGAGATTTGCTCTTGTGTATTCCAGCTATGGGGAACAGCCTGTGCAAAAGTAGAAAGATGAAAAATGGAACATTGTGGTTGGGAAAGAGTAAGTAAGGCCAGTCAAGCTGGAACATCGAGTACATGCCAGAAAGCAATACACAATAAGCTATGTGGGAAATGGAATATCATGTGTGAGGGGTAATAACAAGGACAATTTGCTTGGACCAGACAATATGTGAAGGGAAGTAATTAATATATTATGCTGCCACACACTAGTAGCAGAGCTGAAACTAGAATCCAACTCTCCAGGAATCTCACCCACTGCTCTTTCCAGTACATCCAGGTTTCTCATGTAATTCTTCAAGTACAGATCATGGTTGTGGGGTGCTTTTGGGGAGATTGAATGTAATGGTTTACAAAGCAGAAGGCACTGGGTCTTTACCTTCAGGGCCTATGAAAGGGACAGATGTCCAAGCTCAACCTCTCCCACTCCAAGCCTACTTTCTATATCTAAATTTTCTTTCCTGTAAATAACTGAGCCAAGGGACACTCACTCCCCAGGCGATGGGCAGAGGTTTCATCAGTCTTTTTAAAATCTGCTTATTATGGATGATAATAAAAAGAAGAAAAAAAGCAGCAAAGATGCCCCAGGGCCTCACCAAGACAAGAACCCTGCTCTGGCAATCCTAGCATATGATTACCTAACAGCAGGGGCCCACCCACCTTCCCGCCTACCACATCCATGACACATTCCACCAAGAACCATTCTCCTCCTCCCTCAGACTGTAGGGAGAGAAGGCAGGGCTAGCTTTCTTTGTCTCTGCCTGAGTTGGTCTGCTTGGAAGCTGAGCACCAGCACCAGCCTTGCATATTGGTGAAGAAGGTGACTTCTTTGCATCAGTGACCAACAACCTTTGAAGAGTAGTGAACCAAGTTACCCTAGTATGCTGAGTTTACATTTTGGTTAGTGGCAGGGAGGGAGAATGTCCAGTTCTGTCAGGCAAAAAGGCAGGAGAGGGCTAGGTCAGACAGTGATTCTGCAAAATGATGTGGGGGAAGATGGGAGAAATGGACATTGTCTATGTGGATATAAATCAGTGTAGATTACTGAACCCTGAATTTCTTCCTGAGTTGACACAGTGGATACAGCACTGAACTGTTCAAATCCTACCCCAGATACTTACTAGTTTATTATTCCCAGGTGATTCTGGGAAAGTCATTTAACCTCAGATTCAGTTTCTTCATCTTTAAAACCAGGTTGTTCATCTCAATGACCTCTAAGGTCCCTTCCAGTCCTATATCTAAGATCCTATTACCTTCAGTCTATTCTTTGTCTTCACTATGACCTACCTCTATCTAGTCTCCCTATCTTTCAATACTTTCCCAGGCCATTCATTGTTCCTACTCTGGTGGATATTTTATTCCCTTCCCAGTCTCAATCATATAATGTACAGACCAATCCTACATTATTCTCTGCTCTTAAATCTCTTGCTTACTTATATTATCATGGCTCACACCTTGTCTACCCCCATATTGGACACCATCTGTCTCCTCACAAAGAGCTACAGGAAGTCAGGCAACTAGACTGATTGGGCCCAATATAAATCGATGTCGTCTAATCTTTATTCCCCTTTGGAGTAAACTCCTGACTCTCACTAGACTTTCTCCACTATGCCATAGCATCCTTCTTACCCTATAAATTCACTCCAACCTTGCAGCCCCTTCTTCTGATTGGTCAGTTATGCCAAACTTCCATTTTAAGGAAAAAGTCCAGATAAGCTATGACTTCATTCCTTTGTGAGCTCCATCCCTAAATTTTCGTCATTTCATTTCTATCACTGGGGGGGACAGGCTCCCTCAAGATTGAACCCAAGCTGTGTGAATCCACATGTAGCAAACACCCTAATATTGGCTGTTCCCCCAATGTTCTTTTCTTTTTACACTTTCTTACTTGGTGACCTCACCAGCTCCTATAAATTTGGTTGTCATCTCTGTAACATAACTCCACTACTCAAATCCTACGCCAGGTACTTACTAGTTTTGTGTTCCCAAATGATTCTAGGAAAGTCATTTAGCCGAGACTTAGTTTCCTCATCTTTAAAACCAGGCTGTTTATCTCAATGGCCTGTAAGGCCCCTTCCAGTTCTATATCTATGATCCTATTATCTTCAGTCTATTCTTTGTCTTTACTATAACCTCTATCTGATCTCCCTATCCTTCAGTACTTTTCCCGGTCATTGTCCCTACTCTGGTGATACTTCATTCCCTTCCCAGCATTATGACCCTCACCACTTCTCTCCTGGACTATTGCAATAGACTTCTAATTTGTCTCCCTGTCTCAAGCCTCTCTCCACTCCCATCCATCCTTTCACATGACTGCCACAATAATTTTCCTAAAGCACAGGCCTGACCATGTCACTCACCTGCTCAATAAATTCCAATGGCTCCTTATTATAATCTCTAGAATCAAAAGTAAATTTCTCTGTTTCACATTTAAAAGTTTTCACAATCTGGCTCCAGCTCCTCTTTCTAGTCTCAGTGCACATTACTTCCATTGACACATTCTATGATTCAGTCAAAATGGCCTATTTGCAGCCTCTTGTACAAGCCACTTCCCATCTCTGCCCATTTGTGCTCACGGGCCCCCTGCCTTTCATGTCCTACTTCTTTATTTCAACATCTTAAAATTCCTAGTTTCCTTAAAGAGTCACCTCATGCACCACCTTCTCCATGAGGCCTTCCTGATCCCTCCCAGAGCCTAGGGCCTTCCCCTGGCCTCCCATAATTACCCTGTATCTATTTCTTTTTATTTCCATATGAACACTTTTTAATCTCCTGATAAAATGTAAGTTCCTTCAGGGCAGAAGCTCTTCCGCTTTCATCTTTGTGACTTCTACACCTAGAACAGCACCTGGTAGATAGCAAGCATTACTCTAGGCACTGGCAAGGTGATGCAGTGAATAGAACTCTAGACCTAGACTTTGGAAGGACTGAGTTCAAATCCTGCTCTGATATTTATTGGCTCTCTGACCCTGAGCAACAATCACATCCTCTGTCTGCCTCTGTTGCCTTATCTGGAAAATGAGTTAATAGTAGCACCTACCTCCCTGGGTTGTTATGAGGATAAAATGACATGACATGTGTAAAACATTTTGCAAACACCAGAGTGCAACATAAATGCTAGTCATTGCTATTATAAATGGATAGGTCCCTGGTCTCTGTGTCATGACGCTAAAAATGACTCATTCTGGAGGATGAACTTTAAAGGGAATGGATTCCTGATAAAACTAAAGGAAGAAGAACTTCATCCCAGAGGGTCCCCCCTGGCCCTGAATCTCAACTGATCAGAGATGCAAATCCAGGGTCTGCTGAGCTGTCCTGGCAGTTGGGGGCATTATCTGCTCATTTTAAAATAGAAGCAAGTCCCAACTTACCAAAAGCTTTATCCCAAAAAGCCCATTGACAGCAAATCTGTTTGGCACTCAGAATGCATTTTTCCATAGAAATATTGTTGCACATGGTGGTTAGGTTCCCAGACTAGCCAACCTACTGAACCCACAATGTACCATCATAATTAGATACATAATGTACCAGAATGTTCCGATTCAATTTTTAAAAAGCATTAAATGACTAGTGTGGACAAATATAAGAGATAGCATGGCATAATGGATTGTGTCAGGTCTGAAGTCAGGAAGAGCTGGGCTCAAATGATGCCTTAGATACATACTGAGTGACCCTGGGTAAAGTCACATAATCTCTATGTGCCTTGGATAGCTCCCTAGGTCTTATCTACTAAGTCTTAGATAAGCTACATCTGCATTGAAGGAGTTCTTACACAAGCAGTTCTCCAGGCTGAGGAAAACACAGTGGTTTTTTTTTTATTTCGCTAGAAGGAAATGACTTAGATAGATAGATACCAGAACATTTATTAAGTGCTTAATATGTGCTAGGCACTGTGCTAAGCATTAACTCTATAAAAAGAAGAAAACAAGATAGTCTCCATTCTCAAAGAATTTAATGGGATTTTTTATTGAGATTTCAGTCTAATAAGGGAAGACAAAACACAAAAAGAAATTGAAAGGTAAAGGAGATGGGGAGAGAGAGAGAGTGAGAGAGAGAGAGAGAGTAATCATGCATGCAAGTGGATGAAGGGGAAACCAGAATTGGAAAGGAAGCAATATGGCTGGGCCTTCTTATCATGTTATATTTGGAGGCAGGGATTCACCAATCATTGAGGTGGCCTCAGGGGTAGAATCCTGCATAGGTACAAATGCTCTTCCAGCACAAAAGTCTACTTCAGAGACTTCTCTGTAGGGTGAAAATGAACCTGCGTTCTTGGAGGTTATGACAGCGTAGCACAAATCCTGGCCTGTCCCACCAAGCTAAGCATTGGCCCATTAGGCAGATTGAGCATGAGCCCAGTAATAGAATGCATGCCTAATGTCCAAAGACCAGCCTAGTTGTGTTCAGTGGGGTTGGTTCATCACCAGGTTGGCTGTGAAGTACAGATTTTTTAGCCACAGTAACTCTAAAAAGCCATCTACTAATTCAAAGGCAGATTGCAAGCTTATGTTGTTGAAAGGAGTTCTTGGACCAACTAAATTGGGGATCCTTGTATCATTGATTACATATACATACAGAGTACTCTGCTAGGCATTGGTGATTGAAAGAATTCAGTGACAAAGTCTACTCTCTAGGGTCTTATTTTCCACTGAGAGAGAATGAATACAGTAGGAAAAAAGATACCTTTGAAATCAGGCAGGTTTGATTCCCATCTCTAAGACCAAACAAATCACTGGGCCAAGGTAAAGAGACCAATGTTGAGTCACTATTCTCAAAGGACTAAAGCACAGTTTTTCTATATAGCAGAGAGAGCTATTCATCCATAAAATGGGTAGACCAGTCCCTGTTGTATTTAACTCATAGGGTTGTTAAGAAGATCAAATGAGATATGTGAAATGATTTGTAAATCTTAAATTCCTTTATTATATGTCAATGATTATAGCTCTGTAGAATCTAACCACCACAAAATGACAAGGTCCCTATAGGAAGATGCATTCAAAATTCCAACATGGGAAGTTTAGAATACATTTCTTCTCCACTAAAGAGGAAGAAAGGATTCTTGTTTCCCTCACTTCTCCAGCCTGTGAGATACCCTTAGCTCCAAGCACCAGTCGTGGCTCCTATGACCTGGGAGAAGGGTTCTAATAGGATAAGACCTGGAATGGAATTTCAGGAGAATGGGATCGGGTAGTGAGCAAAGAGGAAGATAGAGGCTCCTTACCCCAGAGTTAGATGGGAAGAGGAGGGAAAGAAAGAAGATATGAGGAGCCTTGAGCTTCCACTAGTATAAACCTGGAAGAAAGGAGGAGAGTGCTACATTTCGGTCCTGGTCAGTCTATGATCAACTCTTTTCTTTTCTTCTTCAACCCCCAGGGATTGACCCTAGGTTTCCTGTTCTAGCTGGTATAGTGGATAGAGTAGTAGACCTGGTGTCAGGAAAAGCTGAGTTCAAATCTGGACTCAGACACTTCCTAGTATGTGACACTGGGCAAGTCCCAACCTCTGAGTACCTTAGTTCCTTCATTTGGGAATAATAATAATAATATATTATACATAATAGATACAATAGACATATATAACATATTATAAATAATATATAACAATAATATATTAATGGGGGTAATACTAGAACCTACTTCTCAAAGTTGTTGTGAGGAGAAAGTGAGATATTTGTGAAGCACTTAGAATAGTTCCTGGCACATAGTAGGTATTTATTAAATGTTTATTTTCTTTGTTTCTTCCTTCCTTTCTTCTTCCCTTCCTTCCTTCCTTCCATCACTAGTTTTTTCTGACCACGACTGCTTCCCTGGTCCATTATGGAACAGAACCTGCATTCACATAGGGCCATTTTGAGGTTTTCTGAGGACTTTTATAAATGTATGTAAACAAGGAGAAACAATGAATTAAAAATGTTGTCTCTTTTGCTCTTTCCCGACCTTTCTTTTTATAACTTAAACTCAGTCCAAATCCCAATTTTGTAAGAGGCATTTTTTAGTCCCACCCCCACCCCCAGTTGCTAGAATCTTCCTCTTTCAGATTACCAACATATACTCAATATATATCCTATATTACCTACACATCTTAGCCATTAGAACATGAGCTCCTTGAGGATATGGACCATTTTTTGCCTTTTTTCCCCCATCCCCAGTGTTTAATATAATACCTTATACAAAATAACCCTTAATAAATGCTTATTGACTGGCTGACTGACTTATACTCTTATAAGGAATGGATAGAGGAAAGTGAGGTGGGAGGGTCAAGGTGAAGAGACCAATGGTGAGTTGTTGTTCTCAAAGGACTAAAGCACAATTTTTCTATATGCCAGAGAGAGGCAGTCCTGGATATTTTTGTCACAAGAGGTGGAAGGATCTCTCTGTGGTAAAGAATAAGATTTGGCCTCTAAGGAATAAGGAATTGGAACTGGGACCATGAATGTTTCTGTTGGCCAGGCCTGGGCTAGAGTGAAAAATTTATCTAGGATTTATTTTTCCTCATACACTGCCACTGTGGCAGGAAGACAGAAATCCCTAAATACAGTTAGAGGAAATCAGCCCATTGTACCTACCATATTGCTTCTTAGAAGCTGCCTGGGTTCAAACCCCTATCATTCTCAGTGTGTGCGTGTGTGTTGTGTGCATGTATGTGTCTGTATGTGTGTGTGTGTGTGCATGTATGTGTGTGTGCGTGTGTGTATGTGTTTGTGTGTGTATGCGTGTGTGTTTTCCCTCTCTTAAGCAACCCCACAGGGAGACAGTTAAACATTCTTGCCTGAGCAAAGTTTTACAAGCCTCACCCCTCTAAATGGTTCGGTAGATTGATCACTAGGCTTGGAGACCTAGATTCAACTCTTGTTCCAAGCACTTGCTATGTGACCCTAGGCAGATCACAATCTGTCTGTACCTTTGTTTCTTCATCTGCAGAAGGAAATGAATGAAATCCATATTCTCTAAGGTTCCTTCTTGGTATAAAGTTATGGTTCTATGACCCTCCAAGGCAGATGCTAATAGGAACCAGACCAAGCAGGGACTTATTTATATGTGGACACTTTGAGGAAGAAGCTGGCCATCTGGTAGCTTCCTAGTTTAACTAATTATTCTTGCTAACTAGATTCTATGCTGGTGAAGGGATGAAAGTGCTGTCACGATATAAATGTAACAAATTTTAAAATTGTAGAGCCTTTAAACATCATTATTTTAAGTTTCTATGCCCTATAAGTTTTGGTGACCTAGGGCAAAGTTCTGATCCCCCTGCCCTAGTTAGGACTCTAGCAGAGGGCAAATCTCAGGAAATAACCTTGGAAAAGGGAACAGGAGCAGGAGAGGGATGGATAGACTATAAACCAAATAGGATGTAAATTCCTGGAGATCAAAGATTCTCATTTTTGTCTTTATGTCTCCATTACCTTGTACAGTATCGGACACATTGTAAGTACTTAATAGATGCTCCTTGATTGATTGAATGAGGGAAGGTAAATTCCTATGGCTGCTGATTATAGCTTGGGATGTAAGTAGGAAACTAGCTATATTCAAACTGGCAGACAAAATATTTTTCTCTTCCTTTAAATTCCATAAATGACTTTAGTGTAGCGGGGATTAAAGATTGATTTTGTATGCCTACTGATACCTCTACCCAGTAAACATAAGAATCACCAACAACCAGAGTGAAGCTGGGTGATTTATTATTGATAATTAATGACACTGAGAACCTTTAAATATTCATATTCTTTATTCTTAGCTCTGCCTGCCTGTACAAGAGATAATGGTTTGTTGTTAATGAGATCTGGAATATTTTTAAATCAACTTAATTGACACTTTTACAGTGTTCAACATGCCTGAGACATGGATTTTCAACACAGGAGTTGAGTAAGGACTACATTAAGAGAGAAGGGATTGTAGTATTCCCTGGGGTGAGGGATGGGAGTCAAGGTCACCAAGGAGAAACAAACAACCCAAGCCTTTTAGAGTTAAAGAAAAGATTCTATCTTCTGCCTCTCCTCAAAAGCAAACCAAGTTATGGTTTTGGGTGGAGATCAATGTGCAAGACTATGAGTGGAAAACTTCCATGATCAATAACCAGTAGTAGCTTCAGGGTCATAAGATTTGGAGCTGCAAAAGGTCTTAGGGATCATCTTATACAATCATCTCCTTTTATAGATAAGGTAAATGAGGGGGCAGGTAACTTAACCTAAGTCTTGTGGGGGGTGAGGATGGAGAGAGGGAGGGTTGGGCAGAGATATTGGAGTGGTTTGCCACTCCATTTCCTTCCTCACTGCAATCGCGGTCATATCCAGTCATCCTGATTTATATTCTGCCACTGGACCCAGAACAGCTCTGGAGGAGACAGTGAGACTGGTGACTTTGCACAGCCCTCTCTCACTAAAATCCAATTTACTTGCATGCCATGGCATCACCTCTCAACATCACGGTCCTCTTCAAGAATGAAGGTCGAACAACAACAAGCTTATTTTATAGATGAGGAACCAAGATAGATAGAGTTAAGTGACTTGCCCTGGGTCACACAACTAATAAGGGCCTGAGGCCAGATTTAAACTCATAAAGATGAATCTTCCTTAACTCCAGGCCTGGTGCTCTATCCACTGTGCCACCTAGGTGACAAAGGGATGATTCCCAGGGACAGAGCTGGATTCAAACTCAGGTCTTTCAATGACAAATCCAACAAATTCACCCTGCTTCACTTTGACTATTGGTGGTTTCTCCATTTACTGGGTGGAGAGAGTCATTGCTAGATGTATCAAATCAGGCTTTAAATCCCTGCTACACTAAAGTCATTTATGGAATTTAAATGTAATTTAAATTTAAAGGCAAAGAAAAAATATATGTATTTACCAGCTTGAATAGTTAGTTTTCTATGTATGTCCCAGAGCATGACCAGCAGTCATAAGAAGTGACCTTCCTTCATTCACTTTTTAGACTCTAGAATTTAGAATCGAGAGCATAACACTATTCTTTCAAGCCAGATTCACTGGAAGCATAATTTGGGGGTTGGCAAACACAGTCCAGGAGAGTTAAGTTGTCCCAAACCTACTCCCATATGTTCCTAGGTTCCTGAAGGAAGAATAAATATTTAGGCATCAAGTGTAGAGAAAAGAAAAGCCCCAAAAGACAAACATCCTAAGTTTGTCTAGGGCCTCCAGCTGGGTAGGTGCTTCTTGATCTGGGTTGTGGAATCTACAACAATCTTCCCTGACCTCACACAGTAACCTCCTCATCTCTGAATACCTTAATGTTTCAACTACTCATGGACAGTCTGATATTATTATCATGGTTGCCTAACTGTATGGTTGGTGTTCAAAAAACATTTGTTAAATTGAGTTTAATTTATCCTCTCACTTATAAGACTCTTCCCATCTTGCACGTTATAAAAAGAAAATGGCAAATAAAATCAGCTCCTCCTATAGAGACAGCTAGGTGGTACAGTGGATAGAGCGTTGAGCCTAGAATAAGGAAGACATTTCATATCCTACCTCAGGCACTTAACTAGTTCTGTGACTCTGGGCAAGTCACTGTTATAGGAATCTGAAGATCTTCCCTGCTCTTTGATAGGCCTAAGTGGCTCTGAGAACCTTCCCTGATTTGAAAGTATACTCTGCCCCCTAATATGCTGAATGTGGTCACATGGAGCCTGTGGCAGGAGGCTTGTACTTCAGGAATGACCATGCCTTATTACGATTGGGCAGTGGGTCAAGAGGGCTGTGACATTCTCTGATCCACGAGAAGGCTATCTATACCCTGATGTGAGGTTTTGGTTTGGGGCTCACTTTGGAAAGAGTTGTATGATTGGGCCAGATAAGCCTCTGGGAAGCCCTTAAGTCCCCTGGCTTTGAAAACCCTGATGCTGGTGCTTCTCTCTCTGGTAACTGATGAGGTATGGATGTAATGGTCAGACGGTTGGAAGCCTGTCTGCTCATCTGTTTGTTTGTCTGCTTGTAACTTGTGTTTGTATTCTCTGAAGTTCGGGGTGCTGACTTTTTCCCCTGAACTAGGTAAATGATATATGTTTGATTGATTAAAGTAAGATCGTTAATCCATTTTGAGTTGCTTTCCTTTAGAAAAGCAGATCTAAGAACCTGTGCTAGCAGCCATCCTGGATATGCTAGAGTGCTTACTGATATAGTCACTCTGTCTGCCTCAGTTTCCTCAACTGTAAAAAAGGATGACAATAATAATAGCATCTATATCCCATGGTTGTTATAAGGCTCAAACGAAATGATATTTGTACATCATTTAGTACAAAACCTGGCACATAGCAGGTAATACTATGCTAAGCATAAACAAGCATTAGTAAATGTTAGTTTCTTACCTTCCTTCTTATCGCCTTGGAAAATATCCAACATGGGTAATTGTAGGAAGAATCACTGGCCATGGAATCTGGGGATAATTTTAACATTCACATTTGTGAGTACCATATAGTGGAAAGAAGGATGGATTTGGAATCAAAGGACCTTAGCTTTGGACCTGAAAGGGGCTTGATTGGTTGTCCCACCAGCAAATAACTCTACTTAGGAAGTCAAAGGAAAGAGATGTGCTTGACACAGTGACAGAGGTCAGATTTGTCAAGGGGAATTCCCACAAGGCACTTGGGAAGTACTAAGAACTTTGGAGTCAGAAAATGGGTCAAGCAGGCAGGTTTATTCAGTATATGCTTATGACCATAAGCAGCTCAGCCAAGGGAAGAGACACCATTAGCAGGGGTTGTCCCCAGGTGGCAAGTGGCCCCAGCATGTAGGCCATACAAAAGTGCTTAAACAGGACTCTAAGAGGGCCTCTCTATCCTAGATCCTTAGTCAAGGGAGTTAGACATGGCCATGCCTTGATATCAAACTAACCTACCCCCAAGGCACAGATGTAGGAGATACAATTGGTTGATGAAAAGGGTGCTCTGATCCTGCTATGCTAATTAGGCAATCCTAAAGCATCTAACCCAGAATAGGTGGGTTAAAGGTCACTACAGAGGTCATTTAATCCAACTCTCATTTAACAAATGTAATGAGAGTAATTAGGAGATCCTGATTACTCCCATCATACAGATGGCAAAATTGAGATTCAAACAGGCAAAACAATTTGCCATAGATCACACAGAGAGTAAATTGCAGAGTTTAAATACCCAGGTCCTAACTCCAAATCTAGGTTTTTTCCCATTAGGCCACACCGCTTCCCAGGACCTAGGTTCAAATCCCTAGAATTCTAGGTGTTTTTATCGTTCCCATTGGGTAGCAGGACAGGTTGAGGGGGAGAGTTAAGTAAATTTTGCTTCCTGATACCAGCAAGCTTGACTTCCTTATAGACCCCGTAAGGCCTTCACAGCTTCTCATCAAATTCTAATACTTCTGTGCAACAGGACTCAAAAACTCACAGAATGTTATTACCAGAAAAGACCTTAGAAATCGCAGCTCTACTCCCTTATTTCATAGATTTTTTTTTGGTGGTTGTTCAGTTGTTTCAACTGTGCTCAACTCTGTGTGACCCCTTTTGGGGTTTTCTTGGCAGAGAGACTGGAATGGTTTGCTATTTCCTTCTCCAGCTCATTTTACAGATAAAGAACAGAGGCAAACAGGGTTAAGTGACTTTCCAGGGACATATCTAGTAGGTGTCTGAGGCCAGATATCAACCCAAGAAGATGAGTCTTCTTGCCTTCAGGCCCAGCACTCTATCCATATCACCACCTAACTACCCCACTGTATAGACAATTGAATCCTGGGAGCTGGAGAAAGAAGGAGATATAACTAGGGCAGGACCAGAGGCTAGGTATCAAAAGTCAACTCCTTAAATAGGGAGACATGGGCAATACCAAGAAAGTTTGGTCTAAGTCAAGAAGAAAAAGAGATTGTAGTTAAAATCTACTCAGAAACCCCACTATTTATGTAGTTGCATGGTAATAACTGACATTTAAATAGCTTCCAAGACACTGAACATGTCATTTCATTTGACCCTTGTAACAATTCTGTGAGGTAGGTGCTCTTATTAATAACATCATTTTACAGATGAAGAAACAAGACTAAGAAAGATTAAATGACTAGACTCAGCTGTTAAAGTTTAAACAACTAGAAGTTTCTGAGGCAGAATTTGAACTAAGTTCTTCATGACTCCAAGTTCAAAGTGTTACGTCCACTGCACCAGCTAGCTGCATGTCGTGTGGCCAGAGCATATTCCTGAGCCAGGAGAGATGTCTCTCTTCTTCACTTTCCATCTCTTGAAGGATAATGGTGACTAAGGATGCAGTCAGAAACATTAGCCATGGACAAACTGGACCAATCCTGGGCAGGAACCATTTCAAGCACTAGCTGTTGACGTGAGCATATTACTCCCATCTACCCCCAACCTACCGGCTTCTCCATGGATCAGACTACAGGTCCATTGAATAGGAGCATTACCCCTTTAAGAGTAGCATAGTGCCTAGTACAAACTTCCACCTGCTATCTCAAAAGCCATCTGTCTCTTGTTAAACAAGTGGGTTCTTTGGAAAGGGAAGGAACTTTTATTAGGGCAATAGAGTGACACAGAGTAAAGAACATTGAAATCAGAATCAAATAGCCTGGGTTTAAACCTTGGCTTGGCTATCTGTGTGACATGGGACAAGTTACTTGCCCTCTAGGTATCACTTTCATCATCTGGAAAATGAAAAGTTGAGATTCAATGTCCTCTTGCTCCCTTGAGGCTCTAGAGCAATAATCTGCCTAGGTTGACTGCAAGTTGTAGAGTATTTCATCGTCTCAGAGTTAGGAGAGATCTGAGAAGTCATCTCAGTGCTTCCATGATGTAAGGGATGCTTTTACCACATCATTTCCTTGGAGTCACCCAATTTCTTCCATGGACAGGGAATTCACTCTCTTACAAGGCAGCCCACTCTGCAGCAGCTGAGCCCTCTGCTCCTTGCCTCCCCTCTTGTTCCTTGAACCCACTGGTCCTAGCTATACCTTCCATTTAGTTATAATGTCAAAGCTATGAGGGTTTCTACCAGGTAATTCGAAAAGGGGAAAGGAGCAGATGTGGCTTATGCCCTTTGTCAAAAAGACTCCAAGATCTATGCTGGGGTAATTAACCTGGATTCCACAGACACCCAAGATGGCCATGGACAGATTCCAAAGGGTCCAAGAACAGGGAGGGGTGAGGAAGGGGATACGACTTTATTTTCATTAACTTCCAACTTAAATTTAGCATTTTCTTCCATTATGAATTTTAAAACACACACATTATTCTGAGTAGGGGTCCATATGCTTTAACAGACTGGGAAAGGGGTCTATAATGTTAAAAAAAAATAAGAACCCATGCTCTAGGGAGTGACAACTCCATTGATCTCAAATTCTGGGTGACTAATCTGATCATTAGCTCTTCCCTCCACTTCCATCTTTTGTACCCCCACCCAACTTCACCCCAAAGAATGTCCTGAATCTTCCTATTTAGATTACCCACCCTCACTGGCTCCCAGCACCACATGCGGGAAGGCCCCAGGCTCGCCCCCAGAAGGTAAGTGGGTGGGAGCTGGGTGGGAGCTCATTGCCTGTTCAAACCCAGTTCCCAGAGTAGGAACTGCTGGGCTGCTCAGCCCGAGGCGCAAACCTTCTAAGATTATAATTAGCCCATTTGCCCCGCCCACAGCTTTGCTTCTCCTAGGAGCTGAGGTTCGGAGACAGGTTTCTCTGTAATGACAGATTAGGCATGAGACTTGAGGCTCTGCAAAAGGGAAGGGGGTGGGATGGGGGCTGGTAGGAAGTTGAGGGAGACCGTGGAGGTTCAGATTAGTCACTGAGCAGATCATAATTCTGGAGAAGAAAGGGAGGGAGACAGTGGCCCTGGTATAGCCCAGAGAAGTGAAGGGACAGAGGGGTGGGTGGGTGATGAGCTGGCAGAGGAGTGGGTCACTACACTTACCTGGGATCTGCCCCAGTGGTCCTTAAATGGCACTACCTAGGAAAGCAGGAAACATGGAAAGGACAGTGTTAAGATTTAAAATGTAAAAAGGACAACTGTCAAGGCAGATAGGGCATTGGTACAGGATGGATACTGGAGAAACCAGTGAAGAGAACCAGTTGATAGGTCTGAATTCTAAGTTTCAGCCCTGCCACTAGTTTTCTGGGAATGGAAAAGAGAACTGAGCATCAGAAAAGATAAAAGAGAGGCAACAGCCGTAGGCTTTGCTGTAGAAAGGTCACATTACCAAGACTTGACTCAATTTCTCTCAGGTGTACAAGACCAGATGTTCTGTATCATTCTTAGAAATGTATTCACCAAAATATGGGGAACTAGATGAAACACAAGGGGTAAATTTGATCTCTAAAGTGTAGGAATTCTGTATTGCCTTAATGGTTCGCTCAAGGGCTTTGTGGCACTTCCTTTCCTGGAGACCTTTAGGAAACTTTTGGTCTCCAAGGAAACCTTGGAGTATCTCTCTACAATGCTGAGTTAAGCACAGTACTACAGTGCATAGAAGCAACAAAATAAATCAGATGGCCTATGAGAGCCCCTGACAGCATGAAAACCAGGTTTCTAAGGACATTCACATTAAAGGCATAAAGTTATCCCTGCTTATCTTCCCCTCCTCCTACCAAGCTCATATTCTTACTACTAGTCATGTAGCAAGAGATGACATGGGGACAGCCTGAGTACTTCTTTGGTTACCTCCTGATGTCAGGGGAAATCAAGGAAGACCCCAAGCATATTCAGTGAATCTTCATGGTGAATTCAGGAAAGGGGAGAAACAACAGTGGCACAGAGTGGGCAGGCATGGATGGATGTAACATACAATACATGCAAAAACTACAAAACAGGTCTTGATTTCTTGTTTTCTTGCTTGTCTAGACAAGAAAGTGATGAAGAAAATGTTGCTAATGCAGATTTAATTTAATAGTGTATCCCGTACATTTTTGTTTTCAGAGTACCTATTGTTAAATATTTGTCAGCACTGCCATAGGTCTGAGAGTTAGAAGGGGTTTTAGATATAATTTTAATCCTTTATTTTCTAGAACAGGAAATTGAATCCCAGAGAGGGGAAATGACTTGCCCAAGGAGACATAAGTAGTCTGCAGCAAAATCAGGAGCTGAACCCAGGACTCCTCACTCCAAATTCAGGGTTCTTTCTGCTTGCATCAAGCTACTTACCAAAAATATTTATTAGAATTAGAGTTATACGTATGAAAAGGGAGCCTCGGAAACATAATAGCATCATAGGTTTAGAGCCAGAAAAGAACTTAATGTCCATCTAGTCAAACCACCACAATTTACAGATAAGGAGCCAATAGCCCAAAAATGTTAAATGACCTACCCAAGGTGACAAAGATAGTGATTAGTAGATTCAAAACACAGATTTCTGGCTACAAATTTAAGGCTTTCTACATTACCCAGGGGTTCTTAACCTGGGGGTCTATAACTTATTTTTAAAAATAAATTTACATATTAAATATATATATAACACAATATATTTCATATTCAACACATATATAACTGTTTTTCAGTATAATTGACTTTCTTCATAATCCTGTGTATTTTTTTATATTCATTTAAGAACACTACTCTGAGGAGTTCATTGGTTTCACCACATTGCAGGGGTCCATGCCACAAAAAAGGTTGAGAACTCCTGCTTGATTACATTATTCTCATTTGCTTTAGAGTCTCTCCTTTGTTTTGATTTCAGCACAGCATAGTAGAAAGAGCACTGAACTGAGAGGCCAAAGACCTGGATTTTGGTCTTTGGTCATATATCTTTGGGTAAGATACTTCTCCTCACTGGTCTCAGTTTCCTCATAAGTAAAATAAAAGGTCATTGGATTGCATCTCTAAAGGAATTTCCAGCTCGGAAATTTTAGATTTTAACAGATTAGACAATTAAGATAACAAATGAGCAACTGACATGATTGAGGGCACAGCGTGGGTGAATGGCAAGAAGATCCAGACTTTACTGGCACCATAGCATTAATGAGCTACAGCCCCTCACCCACAAGAAAGTTACAAATGAAGGCGGAAGAGTCTGGCACTCAGGAATTTCCCAAAGACCAAGTCCATTAACAATAGTGAGGAGTCGCTAGTATACTCTTTGTATGTCTTTCTCAAGTCCTTCAGTCCAGCTGGAGCGGTCTTGTTGTAAATACCCAAATTTGTGAAATTGTTATGGGGTAGGAGGAGGCAAAGTTTTCCTTGCAACCTTTGCCCCAAGCTGCAAGGTGCCCCTCTTGTCAATTCAGGTCCTTCCTTTTTTTCCCCAAAAAACAATGTAATGAGGTTGTCCCATACATGCAGCGTGGAGGTGTCCTGTGTGGCTCAGAGGGAGGCAAGAATAGAGACATCTCTAGCATCTCCTCCACCTTTCACCAAGAGAGACTAATTCTTTTTTTTTTTTGGAGGGGGGAAGGTAGGGCAATTGGGGTTAAGTGACTTGCCCAAGGTCACACAGGTAGGGGTGTGGGTGTGTGTGGGGGGGTGTGTGGGTGTGTGGGTGTGGGTGTGTGTGTGTGTGTGTGTGTGTGAAGTGTCTGAGGCTGGATTTGAACTCAGATCCTCCTGACTCCAGGGCCAGTGCTCTCTATTCACTGCACCACCTAGCCATGCAGAGAGACTATTTCTTACCAACAGGGGAAGCAGAAGGTTGAGAATCAGAAACTGGCTCAGAGAGAAGGGATACAGGGCTACCATTATTTCTATTTGCTTCCTTAAATATTGTTTAGGGGATGTAGCTGTCAGGTTCAAGTTCACCTCTTAATTGAGATTTCTTAACCAGAAAAGGCTTGACTCCCATCCCATCAGATTCCAGTTCCATAATAAAGACATACAGAGCAAATAGCAAAGAAATCCATTTATCCAAGTCAAAAGTAAATCAGGGAAAGTATTCATAGGAGGATATATACCAGACAATACAGAGTGAAAAAGCTCTCCCATTGGGAGCAAGATAACTCAGCTCAACTAAGAGAGTCCCAGATTCCACCCAAGGGAAAAATTCCCAGAAATCTCTAATGCGGCAAGCTGAGAATAGGGACATGATGGAGATTTCTATCTTCTCTTATATTGGCTTCTTTCCAGTCTTTTTTTCGCTTCAGCAACCTGAAGTGGGATTGGCATTGTCCATCTTCTCTCTCAAAACTGGAAGCCAGAAGAGACTGGAGAGCTGAAGGTAACTCAAGAGACCCAATAGACTGAAGAGACAGGATGTCTCTCTCTCTCTCTCTCTCTCTCTCTCTCTCTCTCTCTCTCTCTCTCTCTCTCCCTATGAAGAGAAATCACATACTAATGGACTTTGAAGCTTAGACTACCTTCATCCATTTATCCCTTCCTAAAAATGTATAATATAGATCCAAAGGATATGGTGAGAGGCATTGTGGTACAATTTAACTGGCCCAGGAGCCAGAAAGACCGGGGTTTAAGTCTTACCTCTGTTCCTAATTGGCTGTTTGACCTTCGACAAATCTCTTTAATTTCTTAAGGCTCCGGACAACTCTAAAACTGTAGGTGCCAGAGTAGCTAGGTGTCACAATGGATAGAATGCTAGACCTGGATTTAGGAGATACGAGTTCAAATCCAGCCTCAGTTATTTACTAGCCTTGTACCCCTGGGCAAACCACTTAACTTCTATCTGCCTCAGTTTCTTCATCCATAAAATGGGCATAACAATAGCATCTACCTCCCAGAGTTGTTGTGAGTCTCAAATAAGATAATATTTGTAAAGTGTTTTGTAAACTTTGAATTGCTACATAAATGTTAGCTAGAAGATGCCAATTTGCCTTCCCAGAGGCAGTTTCCTCATCTGGAAGATCACTATAAATATGAAATCTCAGACCTAGTCCCTATCCTATAGGATTCTAGAAGTGGAAGAGACCATGTAGACATCAATTGCAACTCCCTTGTTTGATAGTTGAGAAAGTAGAACCTGAGGGACATGAAGAGATTTGCCTAATCACAGCTGAGTTAATGGTAAAGCTAGGACCAGAATCTGGGTTTCCTGAATGCCAACACAATGTTTCTTTCCGATATAACATTTCCTTTTTCCAGCACCTACTATCACAGGGTCCTGAGATTGGCATTTTACAGAGACCATTACACAAAACTGGGGGGGTGGAGGAAAGTTGCATGATAACTTGATTATATATTTAAAAGGAAAAACAAGTTGTAATAATAATTTGCAGTTTCATGCACAATCATCTCTTTTTTCTATTCTACTGTTATAGAAAAGCTTGTTTCATTTCCTAAGTTTAGAATAAAATAAATTAAATTAAAAGAAAGAAACATAGTACCCTAAATTGGCAACTTTGATGCAGTTGCATCTACATAGGGAATAATGTTGGACAGCTCAGTGGCACCTTGGTTCAGGAAAGCTGAGTTCAAAACTGTCTTCAGATGCTTACTGGCTGTGTGACCCTGGGCAAGTCATTTACCTCAGTTTCCTCATCTGTGAAATGAGTTGGAGAAGGAAATGGCAATCCCTTCCAGTATCCCACAGCTAGTATCTTTGCTAAGAAAACCTCAAATGAGGTCACAAAGAGTTGGACATGTCCGAAAGACAACTGAAAGGGAATAAATTAAATTCAGACAAAAAAACTTACCATCTCCAAGGAAACCTTCTCAGATTAATCAATTGAAGGATGGCATCTCTCAGATGCCACCTTTACTTAGAATCCCTTTTGTAATTATGGACCATTAAATTGCAATTGTCTACCCAACAATTGGGAATGGATAAACAAATTGTACCTTAAATTTGTACTCACCTGGGGTGGCTAGGTGGCACAGTGAATAGAGGACCAACCCTGTACTCAGGGGACCTGAGTTCAAGTCCAGCCTCAGACACTTAACATAAAACTAGCCATGTGCCCTTGGGCACATCACTTAACCCTAATTGCCCTACCTTACC
The DNA here is from genome assembly GCA_028627135.1 of Pseudochirops cupreus. Classification (NCBI taxonomy): domain Eukaryota; kingdom Metazoa; phylum Chordata; class Mammalia; order Diprotodontia; family Pseudocheiridae; genus Pseudochirops; species Pseudochirops cupreus. Next base: position 285,841,932 of record CM053583.1, on the reverse strand, counting down.
CCCTCCAAAAACAAAAAAGAAAAAAAAAGAATGTATTCACATTATTGAGACATTAGAAGTGACAAATATGAATAATTCAGAGAAACATGGGAATATTTACATGAACAGAAGCAGAATGACAGTGAGGTGTAGTAGACAGGGTCACTGAGCCAAGAAGACCTCAGTTTCAATCTTTCCAAAGATATTTGTTAGTTGTGTGACCCAGAGCAAGTCACTTAACCTCACTGTGTCTTAGTTTTCCCATTTGTAAAAATTAGAAAGGTCGACTCTAGTGACTCTGAGATCTCTTTGAGCTGCAAATCTATGATCCATTGGTCTCTGATTCTATGTAGTGCTGAGATAATAATATAATAATTACAACAATGTAATTTTTTTAATGAAACAATAATAACCAAGCTTGGACCCAGACAACAAAAGTTAGAGGAATGCAACAATCTCTTTGCAGAGGTGAAGAGCTGTGGGTGTGGAATATTACATATGCTGTCAGACATTTGATGTATTGAGTAGTTTTCCCAAGCTGCTTTTTTTCCCTCTCTTCTTTTAAAAGTTTTTGTCACAAGAAATCTCTCTATGGATAAGAGAGGGATATATTTGGAAATAAGGGTTATGTTTTTTAAAAGTCAATAAAAATAAGATATTGAAAAATAAATTGTTCTTGTGCTTATAAATTATCTTAAGCCTTTATAAGATATATACTTGTGGTTTTGGTCCCTCCCCCAAACCCTATTCCCCAAGTAACTTCTGTGATGACAGGTACTGTGTTTTCTATTCCCAAAATCCATTCCTATGGTTCTTTGATCTGCACTGAGCATAGGCTAGCTGTCCCAGCCAGCCCCTGAGGGGGAATGGCTGATGGCAATGCCTACCCTCAGGTATACTTTCACACCCAGACACATCTTCTATGAATACTTATTTTCAAGAGTATATATCTATTAGGTAATCAGTAGGAATGAGAACAGGGACCAAACCTGTGATTTTATTGGTATAGAGAACTCCTAGATGAGAAAACTTCCTCTGCCAATACAGATCCACACCTTCTCAACAACTAATCATCTTAGAGAGTTGCCTGGGACACTGAGAGGTAGAGTGATCAGTTGGTCTTTATGAAAGACAGGATTTGAGAAGTTCCAGGGAGGAGTCAAGATGGCGGCATAAAAACAGAACTCTGTGAGCTCCCCCCACAACCACCTCAAATACCTATAAAATATGACTCTAAACAAATTTTAGAGCTCCAGAACCCACAAAAGGTCAGAGAAACAAAGTTCCTGCTGAAGGCAGCCTGGCAGGTGGATGGAAGGGTTCACTGCAGTGTGCTGGGAGCCCAGACCAGCACTGCATGAAACCTTGGCTTTAGCCCCAGGGTTACCAGGACCAGCCATGGCTGGAGCATTCAGGAAAGTGGATTACCGGCAGCTGTGGCAGTTTCCAGAATTATCAACCCATAAGAGCCAAGTACAAAGTGAAAGGTCAGTGGAACTTGGCTAAATTTGAGGGAAAGGAGCAGGTCTGGCTGTCTGCCCCCAGGGCAAGAAGGAGCCTAAGGAGTCACCCTGCAACCGCCTTCACATGGCTGCTTCAGAAGCTCCCAGCATGCAGGGGGGCCTAGCAACCATTCAGAGGCTAAGTGCTCTTGTCTTAACCTCCCTGGATCAGGATCACAGACTACCTGGGTGGTAGTCCTGAGGTGCATGACCATTGAGCGAAAGCTGGTGGGGGCTGTAGAGATGGTGGCCTCCTAATAGCTCCAGCAACTGCAAAAACCCCAGTGATTTGGAACAAAGCTCTCCCCTCTGAAAGCAGAGTCCTATAGAGCCCAAAAGTCAAGTAATTGACTGACAACATGAGCAGGCAAAGGAAGCAAAGCAAGAACAGCAATCCAACTTTAGATTCCTTTTTTGGGGACAAAAAGGATCAAAGCATCAAAGTCTTCCTCCTTGTTGGGAGGAAGACAACACAGTCAGAACTCCTGCACCAAAAGCCTCCAAGAAAAATATGAACTGGTTATAGGCCATAGAGGAGCTTAAGAAGGATTTTGGAAACTAAATAATAGAAGTGGAGGAAAAATTGGGAAGGGAAATGAGGATGATGCAAGAAAATCATGAAAAGAGAGTCAACAACCTGACTGAAGAAAATAACATATTAAAAAATAGGTTAACTCAAATGGCAAAAGAGACCCAAAAAGCCAATGAGGAGAAGAATGCCTTAAAAAGCCGAATTTGCCAGAGGGAAAAAGAATCTCAAAAGTTCACTTGTAAGGGTCACAAATAGGTGCCAGATTGCAAGTGGTAATGTTAAGGCACAGAGATGTGTTTGAGGCCCAGGAATTAGTTGGGTCCCATGGAAGTCAGAGCATATTGCACCGTCCCTGGCCAGGGGATATTGCATTGCTCAAGATTTTCTTACATGGGATACCTGAGGTTCCCAACTGAGGTCTCCACACCCTGGGGTCTTCATGCCCTTGTGATTGCAATTCCCCTTTCACAATTTATCTCCCCTCTCTCAATCCTGCTCAGCCAGGCTATGTCACATGTGATGTGTGGATCTAGGGTAGATAAAAGGATCCAAGCCTTGGAGTGGCAGGCAGCTTTAGAGTCCTTCTGTAAGGCTTCCTGGGTATAACACCAATAAACCCTCTTTTACATATACCCTCCAGCATTACTTTCTTTTCAAGAGAAAATGCCAGCTGTCTTCTCTTTTGTAAAGATAAGTACCTGCTTCCCCTTCAGGCAGGGCGATGAACCCTGACATTCACTGAAGAGAATAGTTCCTTCAGAATTAGATTGGAGCAAATGGAAGCAAATGACTTTAAGAGAAATCAAGACACTATTAAACAGATCCAAACAAATGAAAAAATAGAAGACAATGTGAAATATCTCCTTGAAAAAACACTGACCTGGAAAACAGATCCAGGAGAGACAATTTTAAAATTATTGGACTACCTGAAAGCCATTATCAGAAAAAGAACCTAGAAATCATCCTTCAAGAAATTCTCAAGGAAAATTGCCCTGATATTTTAGAACCAGAGGGCAAAATAGAACTTGAAAGAATTCACCAATCACCTCTTGAAAAAGATCCCAAAAAGAAAACTCCTAGGAATGTTATAGCCACATTCCAGAGTTCCCAGATCAAAGAGCAAATATTACAAGCTGCCAAGAAGAAACAATTTGAATACTGTGGCAACACAATCAGAATAATATAGGATCTAGCAGCTTCTACATTAAGGGATCAAAGGGCCTGGAATATGATATTCTGGAGATCAAGGGAGCTAGGATTAAAACCAGGAATCACCTACCTAGCAATATTGAGTATAATGTTTCAGGGGAAAAAAATGGTCATTCAATG
>CM053583.1:285823688-285838490 GCA_028627135.1 Pseudochirops cupreus | reverse complement strand
AAGGAATATAATTGTATATATATGTATACATACACATATGTCTATATAGGAAGGTATATATGCATATGAATACATATGTGAGTGTGTACATAGACAGAGGGCACAGAATCAATTGAATAGGAAGGGATGATATTTTAAAAGGTGAAATTGAGAGGTGGTAGAGGAATAGAATGACAGTAAATAGGGAGAAACATAATGGGGTTAATCATCTCATACAGAAGAGGCAAGAGATAACTGTTACAATGGAGGGGAAGAACAGGAAGACAAAAGGGAATGGGTCAACCTTACTCTCATTGAATTTGGCTTAGGGAAGGAATGACATACACTCTAAATTGGGTATCTTGGCCTACAGGAGAGTAGGGGGGAAATGGATGAGAGGGGAGGATGATGGAGGAGAGGGCAGGTTGGGAGGGAGGGTTGTTAGAAGCACACACTTCTGTAAAGTGATAGGGACAAAGTAGAGAATAGAACATGTTGCGGGGGTGGGGGGGTGTGGTTAGGAAGGAGGGAAATATAGTCAGTCTTTCACAATATGTCTACTGTGGAGATGTTCTGCGTAACTACACGTGTACTGCCTGTATTGAATTGCTTGTCTTTCCAGTAGGGTGGATGATGAGGGAGGAAGGGAAAGAATCTAGAATTTAAAGTTCTAAAATTAAATGTTGAAAATATATATATATGTGTGTGTGTGTGTGTGTATACATATATATGGGTGTGTATATATATATATATATATATATATATATACATATATATATTATTATTATTATTATTTACATGGAACTGGGAATTAAGATATACAGGCACTGGGGTAGGGAGATCCATCTTGCCCTACCAGAAAGTCAGAGGGGTGATGAGGGAGGATATAGGAGAGAGCAGATTGGGGGAGGGGGTTATACAATGGGATCACTGTTTTGGGGTGGTGTGTAGGAGGAAGACACGGAGAAAATTTGTAACTCAAAATCTTGTGGAAATGAATGATGTAAACTAAAAAGAAACACAAGTTAATTTTAAAAAAAAGACAGGATTTGAACCCAGCTTCTCCTGGCTCTTTCTAATAATTATAATAGCACTTTAAGGTTTTCAAAGCAGATTATAAATGCCAATTTCTTTGGTTCTCACAACAGTATGGGAAGGTAGTTGCTATTGCTGTCCTCAATTTTACATATGAAGAACTGAGGTCAAATGACTTGCCTAGGCTCCCACAGCTAGTTAAGTATCTAAGGCTGGATTTAAACTCAGGGCTTGCCTGACTCCAGATCTGGCATTCTATGGATCCACTGTGCCACCTTGCTTCTATCCAGAAAAAATCTGTAATAAAGAGAAATTGAGCCACAAAAGTTTGAGCACAATCCATTTATTAGTATGGATAGCAGATACCAATAAAGAGAATCCAAGACTTCTCCATTGTGAAGGATGCATCTGACAATCAGCGCAGATCTTTTATATGGTTGAAAAGGTGGCAGGTGCATACATTACACAAATGTGTATATGCACATGTATGTGTATACATGTAAGTATGTATGTATATGTGTGGATAGCATACAAATAATCCAATGATGCAAATTATGTCTGAGACTATAATTGGTCTGACCCAAAGATGGATGGTGGGCTACGTTTGACTTGACTCAGAGCGGGAATTTCCATAACCCTTCAATAATGCAGGGCAACAACAACAACAACAAAAAAACACAGAAGGTTGAGAACCACTGCTCCACAAAATCCTGTGATAGGCAGATTACCTTACATGGAAAGTCTAATGGTGGGCAAACATTTGATGACCAGGTTGACTCATTTCCCTTCATAGTCATCCAAATTCACAGATGAGAAGTTTTGGTGTTGGACTGTAACCCATAGGAATAGGATAGTCAGACTCACAAATTTTACTAGTAAGCCAGTTTGAATCTATGAAGGCCCATAAAATCAAGTATAAATTTGATGCACAGATATTGATTCTGATCAGATACACTGATTAGATAACATTCTCAATCAATAATTAATCATCAGTTCTAGTCTAAATTTTACACTGCCTATCTACACCCCATTACTTCTCAGACACTACCCCTGGGGGAAAATATCAGTAAGTAAAAATCTGTCTGCATTGTTTCCACCTCTCCTTTCGTCATCATTAGAATAACCTGCTGGTTATGGGTGTATAGGATCTTCAGACAGAACTAGCACCTCTGGCATGAGGGCTTTCCAAGGCCTTTTCAAGGCTGCTCATCCACCTTTGGTGTCCACCTGTCAGCCAGCTCTCACCTGTGGCTCCAAGAAGCTGTAGCATGCGCAGTGAAACCATCTCAGTGGATAGGCTAAATCAGTGGTTCTCAACCTTCCTAATGCCGCAACTCTTTAATACTCGTATATGGGTGTATCTGCCTGTGGGCAGACCCACCTAGAGACAGATAGAGGAGCGGTGTCTCAGTTCCTAGGACCATCGGACCTATGTGTTTTCCAAAGGTCTTAGGCAACCCCTGTAACCCCTGTGAAAGGGTCAAGTGGAGGGTAATTGACAGGCCTCAAGCCCACCGGTGAGTTAGGGGCACACCCACCCCAAGCATGTGAAGACTTCCCTGGTGGAATGGACGAATGAGAACAATTTGTTGCAAAGGCCATAAAGGTAGATGAAGCAGGTTTTGGAGAGCACTTAGAGTTTTATCGGACATCAAAGATGCCAAGGTCATCCACTGCATCCTGGACCATCACCAGTCATCTTGATTTTTATACTGAAATTGGACTTTGATGGCTCTGGAAGAGAGAGTTGGGCTGATAATTTTATGAAACCCTGTCTCACTTAAATCTAATTTACAAGCAAGTCAAGACATCATGCATATCCCAGCACAATGATGTCATTAGTCCTCTTTGAAAACAAAGAACCAACAACTGGTTTCCTGTCTTCCTGGAGAGCCTAATTCCCTTACCTCTTACTCTTCCCTACTCAATGATCAAACTCTGCTTCAGATCTATAGGAAACTCATTCATACTAAATGCTGTTAATAGCTTTTTCTCCCAAAGGGATTTATATATGAATTAAGATCAAAGCCTTGAGATTCAAATATAAATCTTTAATTATGCAATTTGAGGCATCAACCAGTGTGTTAGGAGATAGCATGTGGTAGAGGAAATATCATTAAAGATAGAATCAGAGTACCTGAGTTCAAATCCCTATTCTAGTATTCCTTGCTCTGTACTTCCCCAAATCAGAAATCATATGAGGTGGGGAAGTGGGGTTGGTACTTTACCCATGCCTAAGAGCCATTTTGACTTTCTTAAACTTTGAGGCAAGGTGGAATGGTGGGAAAAATTCACAGGGCTAGGAGTTAGAAGATATGGGCTATCTTTCCAATTTTTTTACTAATTACCTTTGTAATTAGTGGAATTTACTTAAACTTTTTGGGCCTCGGTTTCCTCATTTGCAAAATGAAGAGTTTAGGTTAGACCAGCGATTCTTAGACTTTTTTATTTCAGAACCCTTGTATACTTTTTTTTTTGGAAGGGCAATTGGGGTTAAGTGACTTTCCCAAAGTCACACAGCTAGTAAGCGTTAAGTGTCTGAGGTCAGATTTGAACTCAGGTCCTCCCGACTCCAAGGCCAGTGCTCACTGCACCACCTAGCCGCCCCAACCCTTGTATACTCTTAAAAATTATTGAGGACTCCAAAGAGCTTTCACTTATGTGTCTTATATTTATTGGCATTTATTGTACAGAAATTAAAATGTCTTAACTTAATAAGGCATTAAAGTATCTGATTGAGATATCTTTAAGACATTAAGACATTCATCTTATTAAAAATATTTGAACCTCTTAGAACTCTTGAAAGAATTTCAGGTACCCACAGGGTACTAGAGAACTATGAGAAACCACTGGGTTAGATGAGGTCCAAAGTCCTTTCCAGTTCTGAGTCTCTAATGAGAAAAAAAAAATAATAAGTCACATTTACATAATGCTTTAAGGTTTACAAAGTACTGTCTCTAGAACAAGTCAATAAGGTCATAGTCTTATATAGCCTTTGGTGAGCAACATGAAAAAGTAGAAAGAGCTGATAAATAGAAGTATGTAGGGAGTCTAATGGTAGTCATCTCTAGGGTTGGTGACGGAGGGGGGAGAAAAAAGAAGTTTGAAAAAGAGAAATTTACATGATATTGTATATAACAGATTTGCAGTTTCATGTGCAATCATCTTTTTTTAATTGTACTATGTTATGGAAATGCTTGTCTTATTCCATAAATTAAAAATAAAATAAATTTTTAAATGATGCAATAGAAAGAATCTTGAATTTAGACTTGGGAAACCTGGGTTTACATACTGGTTCATTTGCTCACTATGTGGATGATTGTGGGCTAATCATTTTCCCTTCTCTGGACTGCAATTTTCTCATCTGTAAAAAGAGTACACTGGACAAGATCAAAGATCCTCTCCAGTTCTAAGTGCTGTGATCATTGTAGAACATGGACTTGTAGGGCAGCATGGAGATGGGGGAGTAAAAACTGTATAATTTCAAGTTTCTGAGAAACACAGTCTTCAGTCTATCAAAGGTTTCCATAGACTATCTGATCTAATACCTGTCTTGATGCAAGACTGTATTTAACCCAAATTAGGTCTTTTCTCTAAGGGGCTGTCCAACAACTTGATGCATAGAAGAAACCTGATGTCGGATGCCTTTTACAAGACAGCTCATATCAGGCTGCCTCTCTCTTCATCTCCACCACTTAGTTTCCCTGGCTTCCTTCAAGTTCCAGCCAAAATTCCACCTTCTCTGTGTTTCTTTTGCTAATCTTCTTTAATGCTAGTGCCTTCTCTCTGTTGATTATTTTAATTTATCCTGTCTGTCTCATTTGTCCATAGTTGTTTGTACTCCTTGAGAGAAGGGACAGTCTTTTGTCTTTCTTTGTATCATCTTTGCTTAGCATAGTATCTGCAATATAGCAAATAAATTCTTGAGTGACTGACAGATTGACTCAAAGATGGACCATAGGTTCCCACATCTTGAAAGGAAATACATTTTCCTCTTCCTGAGGATGCGGAGGGAATGTAAGCTCTTGTCTCCCTATTTTGGCCTGTGATTAGGAGGGCAACAATTGCCCTATGAACCCTGAGCCTTCCAGGTCATTAGGAGAAGTCACTTCTCAGACACCTGTTTACAAACCTACAGCACACTGCAATTTGACTCCCTACCACCTGCTGATGTTTTCATCCTCCTCAAGAAGAAATATGTTGATACTAAAGCTAATTATAAATGCCTGGTATTTATAGAGAGCCTCTCTACACAGAGCTGCTCACAACTATTTAAAGAATCCTCCCAGCACCTCAGAGGGATAAGAAATGACAAGGGGGAAACTGAGGCACATGAAAAAATGATTCAAGGAGTATAGATAGCATCCTGACAGAGTTGAGTACATCCTCTGAGTCAAAGCTCAGTCCTACTCACTCTAGACCAGGAATAGCAATGTTTTAACAATGGCAAAATAATTCAGATGCAATGCCAAAAAGGTCAAGACTAGTTATATTTGTTCTTCCTCATGACCACAGACCATCCCACTAACTCATGTCAGACAATTGGAGAATGGTGGAACTGAGAAGGATTATCAAATCCACCAGCCTCACTTTACGAAGGACCAATGAAGGGAAATTACTTTTCCAGGGTCATCCAGTTAGGGGCAGAAGTTTGACTAGAAGTTCAATGTTCTACCACCTAGACCTGGGCCATTTCCAGAACATCATTGAAGTTATGTGTGTCCTTTGTCACTGTGAAAACCAGGTGAGAGAATGTGAGTGGCTCAGTGCAAACCCATCCCCATTCTTGGAACCATCAGCCAACTGCTGAAGGCTCAGTTCTTTCATTTACACATAGGAAAGGTAGAACACATATGTTATTATGGTTGATTGATCGAGAAAGAGGTGGCATCTTGTACTGAAAAGAATAGACCTGTAAGCTAGGATTCTTGGATTTGAAATTCAGCTTTGACCCTAAATATACGACCATAGGCAAGTCAATTTACTTCTCAGAGTCTCAATTTTCTCATCTGTGACATGGAGACAATAATACTTATAAGACTTACCTCATAGCAGGGCTTGTGAGAAAAGCTCTTGATAAAGGTCAAAGTGCTAATAGAGGCTGCCAAGAAGGGAAAAGCAGTCCACCAGAGAAGAGCCAAGCTAGGATACAATCCACAAAGGTGACAGGATGGTGTAGCCAAAGGTGTGCTGTATCTGAAGCCAAAGCGTGGGAGTTTGAATCCCGACTCTGCCACTTATCTATTTGAACTTGGTTCAATTACTAAGCCTCTCTAGGCCGTGGTTCCAACTATAAAATGAGGGGGTTGGAGTAAATGACCTCTATGGTCCCTCTGTTCCTATGAATCGACCTTACATAATAATGATGTTTGGCTCTGTTACAGAAGTTGTGATTCATAGATAAGTTCCTCAAGGACAGGAAATTCTTTGTTTTGTCTTTTTCTCTCCAGTTCTAGGTGGCATATAGCACTGGACCTGGAATCAGAAAGACTCAAGTTCAAATCCCACCTCAAATACTTATTTTGTGACTCTAAGTGAGTCACTTAACCACTGTCTGACTCAGTTTCCTCAACTGTAAAACGAAGATAATAACAGCACCTACTTCCCAGAATTGTATTGCACAGTGCTCGGCACAAAGTAGGCATTTAATGAAAGCTTATTCTCTCTCCCTTCCTCCCAATGCTTGGCATGGTACCTCATATATAGTAAGTATTCAATAAATGATTATCGAATTATTGATGAATTACGCCACATTGAGGAGCAGCTTGGTGGCACAGTGGATAGAGCGCCGGGCCTGGAGTCAAGAAGATCTGAGTTCAAATCTTATCCTAGATACTGATAAATGCCTGGTATTTATAGAGAGCCTTTCTGCACAGAGCTTTGAGCTCCTCACAACTATTTGAAGAATCCTCCCAGCACCTCAGAGGGATGAGAAAAGACAAGAGGGAAACTGAGGCATAGAGCAGCACATGTGACCCTGGGCAAGTCTCTTAACTCTGTTTGCCTCAGTTTGCTCATATGTAAAATTAACTGGAGTAGGAAATGGCAAACCACTACAGTATCTTTACCAAGAAAACCCCAAATTGGGTCACAGAGTCAGACATGACTGGAATGACTTTTGAACAGTAAAAGTACTTACAAAAATGCTTAGTACATGATAGGCATTTGATAAAGGTATTCTCTCTCCTTCCCAACGTCTAACACAGTATCTTAGATGTAATAGTAAGTGCTTAATACATGATGGTTGAATTATTGGTGAATTGTGCTGCATTGAATAGATCGATACATTTTGGTGAGACATACCTACCATGACTACACAGTTTGAATGTAGATGTGTCCAATATCCCTCCCACTGAATGGCCAATGAACCAGTTTTACCTCTCTAAGCCCCTGTGAGTGAGAATAAGGGAAAACTGTAGCCTAGCTTTTCACCAGACGACCTGTTTCTTCAGGTCCAATCTCCAGGTCCTGAGGCAAGAGCTGGGAGCTCCTGACTCAGCGCATTTGCTGTCCCTTTACTAAAGAGCTTTGGGAAGCTCGTTGGCCATGCCAAATGTATCTTTATTGAGGGCTTGGATTTCATTTCCCTGCTTCATTTAATAGTAACCTGTCAAGCAAAATGATATTAGAGCATTGATTTTTGTTCTCTTCCTGGAGGCCTCCCTGACATACTCTCTCTAATTATAGGGTCATGGACACTTAGGAATGTCTTTCCCTTGGGGATTCAAGATTTGCAAGCCAGGGACTAAGTGCCATTAAGAAGGGTTTTATGCTGTGAAAGAACAAGTAGGAGCTCCAGGCCATGCCTACCAGAGCCACTCATACTTAGTTTTCAAGAAATCCATTCTAGTGAAATGGAAGCACCAGGTTGACCAAAAATGAAAAGAAAATGATGTTCCTCTTTTCTGTAAATATGAAGACAGGTCCTGAGCTTCCTAGAGAAATTAAGTAATTTAATCAACTTGTGTCTGGTGAATATTGTAGTAAAACTGGAAGACCACCTCTTGTATTCCAAATCCTTTGCTCTTCCTGTTAGATCATGTTGTCTATAGACTGGATAAAGCACAGTTAAGTGAAAAGGGCAGTTGACCTCAAAGTTTGCCTCCAACGCTCACCACTTGCATGACCTTGAACTAGTCATTTAACTTCCTGGGGTTTCAGTTTCCTCATCTGTAAAGAAAGGTCTCATCTAATGTTAACTTTTCATGTGAATTATCCTCAGCTCCCTGAGGGTTGGTTCATATGACCCAGTCTGGGGCAGCCTCTCTTCCATTTTTACTGGTCAAGGCAATCAGTCTGATCATTAGGAAATGTGGCCTTGTGGAGCCGATTCAGGCAGCCCTTGAAAGGCAGCCAGCCCAACATACAATCTTGGTTAGCTACCTCAAGAAGTGTGATGGGGGACTAATAAAAAGTATTGAAGCAGATAATACTGGGCATTGGTAGTTACCCGGTTACAGCTATCCCTTCCACATCACGACTTTCCCCATCTTGGTTTTGATATATTATGAGTCAGAATAAAAAATGACATGGGAATTTGGGGGGAGTTTTTCAGAAACTACAGATAACACATCAAGGCCGGCAAATGACACACAAAAAGTTTAGAAATTCAGAAAGCATAAAATATATGTATAGTATTATATAATATCAACACCCCAAAAAAGAAAAAGAAAAAATTCAGATTTCTCTGGTAAGAAGGGAGGGCCAAAAAATTTTGCCCAGGTTTCCAGATCATGAGGGTACCACACCCCTAACCTCCACAATAGATATAGAAAGGATAACTGTAATTTGATCTAAGTAGATCTGAGAGACTGATTTTTCCTATCTGACTATTTATGTAGATGAGGGGAGAAAACAATTGTCAGATTTCTATTTCACTCTGTGCTGCAAATTTAATGCATGGCCTCTGGATACTGGGCAGCTAGGTGGCACAGTGGATACAGTATTGGACCTGGAGTCACAAAGATTCATCTTCCCAAGTTCAAATTTGGCCTTCGATACTTTCTAGCTGTGTGACTTTGGGCAAGTCACTTAACCCCACTTGACTTAGTTTTCTCACCTGTAAAATGAGCTGGAAAAAGAAGTGGCAAACCATTCCAGCAACTTTGCAGAAAAAAAAATGAGATCACAAAAAGTTGGACACGATCAAAAAACCACTAAACATCAATCCAGGTATTATCATAGCCTCCCAAAAGTTCATCAGCACAGCCATAAATAGAATTGGGCAATTGCAGCTTTGCTTTAAAGGACAGCCTGTAGCATCCTGAAGGTACTTCCTCCCCTGCTTTTCCCATGCTCCAACAGTGGCCTCACTCTACTCCTTCACCTGACTTCTATGCTGCTGTACTGTACTGGTAATGGCTTCAGCCTCAACCACCAGGCTTTCCTCCCCCATTGGCAGTATTCCAAGTAAGTTCCACTGCCCCAGGGTCAGAGACTGCTGGTTATGCCTCTTTTGGCCAGATCTCCTGGAGAAACAGCTTTGCTTGTCTCAGAAAACCATTAAGTAGACAGGGGATACTGGAGCAAGCTCAAATAGAACTGATCATTAAATTTGTCATTGTTAACATTTATACTTTGGAAAGCTACAAATCAGGGCTTGATTTATTGATATGTGGATTATCTAACCTTAAGAAAATGTAAATAATGAAGATTAAACTTAAAAGTAGGCCTAGCTTCCAGAGAGATGGTTGTTAAACATTCACCAACATATTCCTGCTGTGTGCCTAGTGACAAATATCCCTTACTTTATAATTTTGCTTAGAACCTTGCTAGTAGCTACCCATTTGGTGCCACTAACAATTGTAAAGAGGCTCGAGACAAATCTAATTACAGCAAGAGCATTGTAGGTAGACAAAAAAAACAGGGTTGTATAAGCCCTGGCCTGGGAATTTAAAATGCAGGTTCTGATTCAAACTGCCACTTACAAGCTGGGTGACCTAAAGTAAATCACCCCAGTTTTTTCAATTATAAAATGAAGACTTTGGATGAGAGTATTTTGAAGTCTGAATCCCGGTTTGTGATAGGAGTAATCATTACTTGGATCCTTGGTCTTATAGGCTAGGTTAGTTTTCTTTTTTTTTCCTTTTTTGGAGGGGGGAAGGCAAGGCAATTGAGGTTGTGACTTGCCCAAGGTCACACAGCTAGTAAATGTTAAGTGTCTGAGGTCACATTTGAACTCAGGTCCTCCTGACTCCAGGGCCAGTGCTCTATTTACTACACCACTTAACTTTTCCTACTTTTTTTTTAAAGGTTTTGAACCCCTCGTCAAACTTCTTTGGCTCAGGAGACTAAAGGTAGGGCCTTTATTGGCATACATAACATCCTGGTCATCTGAGTACAAAAGATTTCTCTTCCCTGAGGCTTCTGACTGGCAGATGAGCCCTAAGACCAGTGCCTTTATGGAGAATCATGCTCAGCTGAATCAACAGTTTCCTTGCTGAACATCCTTCCCTTTTTATTAAAAATCATTGCTGTTAACTTTTGTTAACTGTTAGATAGATTTTGAGTGTCTCATTCACTGGTGTGAAACTAATATTCTAAACTGTTTTCAGTCAGGTCCAGCCTACTCAACATGACCTTGCATGACCAATTATCAAGTAGATTATAGAGAGGATCTAATATCAATTATCAAGAGAATTATCAACTAGAATAACAGGAAGAAGCCAACATGGAACCAGCAAACAAGACTAACAAAACCAGTCTTTTAAAAAATATATTATATGTACATATATATATTTTTAAATTAATAAGCACTTTTTTTTTCCTCTTTCCCACTTCTCTTCACCTGGGAAGTTGGAGGGGGGGAGGTGGAATGAAACAAAAACAAAAACAAAATCCTTATAACAACTATGCGTAGTCAAACAAAACAAATTTCCCATGTTGGCCATGTAGAAAATTATACGTCTCAGGCATAGGCTACAGTAGGGGTAGGGAATGTTCTGTGAAGTTTAGATTCATTCAAAAGGCTGCACTTGAGGACCTAGAGGGCTACATGTGGCCTTGAGGTTGCAGGTTCTCCACCCCTGCATATACATGTATATGTGTGTGTATTAGTGGGTAGGTATAATGCTATGTATATGTCTGTATGTATGCATGTAAACATATATATATATATGTTGGTATGTATATTTGCATACATATGTGAGTATATGTATATAATATGTATGTTATTTGATGCTCACAACACAGGGAGGTAGTTATTATATCCATCTTGCAAATGAAGAAACAGTGGCTGAAAGAAGAAGTTAAGTAACTCACAGCTAGTAAATGTCTAAGGCAGGATTCAAACTCAGGTCTTCCTGACTCAAAGTCCTGCACTCCATTATATACCCTAACTGCTTCTCATGGTAGAAGATGACTGGGCTAAAGAAGCGTAGTGGAGTAGTGGAGGTATGTGAAGATAGGGTTACCATAGCATCAGCACAATATTCACAGTGCCTACAGTGGCTATGAATGTGCTGGCATAATCCTGAATCACAAAATATAACAGACTCTCCACATGGAAGACAGGACCAAAACATTTATTCAGACACCAGAAAGCCAAACCCCAACATCAAAAAGCCAAATCCATCATAGCAACAAAGAAATCTACACACAATAACACTGCAGAAGGCACTGCCATCCCCAAGCCTTCCCCCAGCTAGAACCTCCCCACAAACAAACACACAGCTCACTGCCTGTTTTCCCTCTCTCTCTCAATTCTAATCACTCTGACCAACTTCTTCTGGGCTCTGCTCCACCCTTCCTGCTCCATCCATTTAGCAAGCTCTTCCCACCACAGACTAATGTGATTTAGACTTCCATGTGACTCAAGCAGGTCACATGGGTCTATTAATGAATGGGAAAGATCTTCTCATTTACATTACCATTATTCTTACCCACATCCAAGGAGCTTCAGGTGGTGATTTGTCATCTCAATGAAATTTTTGCCCCATGATGTTCTGACACTAACTGAGACATTTTCTGTCTGCTTCTAGACAGAGGTAAGTTCCACTGAACAGCAGGGCATATTTGCTTTTGTCCTTGTATGTCCATTGTTTAACACAGGACCTAGCACGTAGTAGGTGCTCAATGAGCACTTATTGATTGGTTGATTAATTAGCCTGGGGCAGGGATCCAGTTACTCATAATGAGAAGAACAGCTGGCTTTGTTACAATATTCTGTGTGTGTGTGTGTGTGTGGTTTTAGATTTTTTTTCTCCTGCCTCAGGAAAATAGTGTCAACCAGCAATATCCTCCCAGCTCTTTCCCATTCTCTGCTTCCTTCATGCAGCTCCCTTCCAGTTCTGGTTCACTTCAGAGGATTTTTTCCCTGCCTTTACATAAGGCCTTAGCCAGCAGTTACTGTCTTTCATTTCAACCTTCCTGGACACTGTCTTTCCACACTGTCCTTTGCCAGCTTCCATTTGGCACAGAACTCTAGCTGGCAAGGGATGATTCTCCTCCACTGCTTTTCCTGGTGCCAGGAGGCTTTGAGAAGGCCACTTGAGGTCTCTGGCTGCCTGGGGAGGCAGCAGCAGTCCCTCTGGGAGCAGAACTGCTCCTTTTTTCCCAAAGGGGGCTTCTCCTTCCCTCTAGTCTCATTGGTGACCAATATTGAGCAAAGCAATGACCACAGACCAAAACACCAAGCTCCAGAATAAGCAATCCTGTGAAAATAATTAGCCAAAAACAGTATTATATGAGAGTCCATCATCTGTATTTTTCATGTAGAAAGAGTGTATATTTTTACATCATAGGAACTCGGACCCCACCACCACCTCCAGCTTCAAAGCTTTAAGATGCTTGCTTTTTAATTATTCATTATACATCCCTAAAATCCATAAAGGATTCAACTGCTTCCTGCCCTCTGGTAGTACTTCAGCCCTCAATATCAATATGTCTCCCTGGCTAGAGCTGCAATTGTTGCTTCTACCTTACCCCAAAGCAGTTTGGGGTTCAAGGAAGCAGGCAGGGGTAGATCAAGCTGACATTGTCATCTCTGGTTCTCAGCACTGTGGCTTTTGTCAATGCATAGACCTCATGGGTAGGGCCAAGGCAGTTCACTGGAGGTTCCTTGGGGATGAGAACTATTCTGGTTGTGTCTTTTAACCCCAGAAAGTGGCATATAATAGGTGCATAATAACTACAGTTGAATAAATTTAGATTGCATCGAATGCCATTGAATTGGCCTCTGAGGTTTCTTCTCTAAGAATTCTTAACCTGGGGTCCATGAAATTCTGGGATTTTTTTTGTTTTTTTTAATTAACAATTATACTTTAATACACTGGTTTCCTTTGTAATTCTATGTATTTTATTTTATGTATTTAAATACATTATTCTGAGAAAAGATCCATAGGCTTCACACACTTCCAAATATGGCCATGACACAGAAAAGTTTAAGACCTCTTAGTCTAAAATCTATATCTATGTTCCTGGAAGAGTGGAGATGATTAGACCTGGCTAGCTTCAGATAAACAGAAGGTGTTAGGGAGGATTTTTAAAAAGATTGGTACAGGGGCCGTTAGGTGGTGTAGTGAACAGAGCACTGGCCCTGGAGTCAGGAGGACCTGAGTTCAAATTCAGCCTCATACACTTAACACTTACTAGCTGTGTGACCTTGGACAAGTCACTTAACCACAATTGCCCTGCCTTTCCCCCCAAAAAAAAAGCAAAAAAAAAAAAGATTAGTACATAACTGAGGATCTTTGCTTGAGGAAATCAGAGGAACTGAAGGATAATTGAGAAAGAGAGAACTTTGGATGGAAGCTTATGAAAATTATTTTGTGATGGGAATAGATACTCAGGGATCTGGTAAATCTGTTCTCTGCAAATAGAGGGGTAACCCCCAAATACTCTTGGAGAAAATTAGTCTTATTGTTATAGAGTCATTGATAAAATCTCAATACCTATATACCAGTAGGTCTAATGAGATTAAATCAGCACATGATGCTTTATCTGTCTAATGATAGCTAACATTTATGTGGCACTTTAAGGTCTGCAAAGTGCTTTCTATATGCCATCTTAATGGATTCTCATAACCACCTTGGGAGATACATGCCTCCTTGCACCTGTCCTTTCTTTCTATATATACTATGTACTTCCCTTCCTATATATATCACCCTAACTCATACTCTCATCATCTCAATTCTAAACTAGTATAATTATCCTCTATTCTTTCTGCCATCAGATCCTTCTTTCAATTCATCCTGAATATCTCTACCAAAGCATTCTTCCTACATCATAGTTCTCATCACAGCCCTCTCCTCCTCAATAACATACTATGGCTCCCCATTACTTACTCGACAGAAACCTGGCTCCTCAACCTTCATGAGCTATGAAAGGGCTACAATCCCCATTTTTACAGATGAGGAAACTAAAGCTTAGAGATGTTTAGTGACTTGTTCATAATAACACAACTAGCAACTTTCTGTGGCAGGATCTGAACTCAGGTCTTCCCCATAGACAGTATGCTATCCACTATGCCACCTAATAGGTTTGGGGAGACAGGATTGGAAAGTACCTGCCCTAAGAGTGTTCTTTAGGAGGACAACTGGTAGTCCTCACTTCGAGGAAGGACCTATAGTTCAGGAGTTGGCTACAGAAGATTGACCTGAGGTTAAGAATTCACCATAGGGGGCGGAGCCAAGATGGCGGCGTAGAAGCAGCAACATATCGCAGCTCTCACATAGCCACCCCAAAATACCCATAAAATAGGACTCTAAACCAATCCTGGAACTCCAAAACGCACACAAAGATACTTCCCACTAAAGTCAGCTCGGCTACGAGGAACCATATCAGCACTGC
>CM053583.1:285806341-285823188 GCA_028627135.1 Pseudochirops cupreus | reverse complement strand
CAAAGTAAGAGGGAACTAATCAAACTTGAGGCCCTAGTGAGGCAACATGTACAAGAATTAGGGAAAGAGGAGAGAAAGTGTTGGGAAAATCATTTGGGGAGACAGAAGATATGACTCCCCTGATGCTCACTCAGTTTTTAACTTGCCTAAAAATGTAGACTATAAAAATACGCCATTTTCTCTGGGGCTGTTACTAATTAAAATCATTACAAGAATGGGGGGAGAGATTAGGAATAGCAACTGGATCTCCAATAAAATGAAGGGAAATGGACTCCAGATATTATGCAACTAATCCATGATTCATCAGTACAAACAAGGAAGAGTCTGGTTCTGTAAAAAGTGGAGGAGTAAGAGTTACTGGGTCAGGAGTTAAGGAAAAAGAGTTGGTCCATTGGTTGGCATGAGAGCTATTCTTCAAACTGAAAGGTGCCAGGCTCTTGCTCTGATACTCTGGCACACTGATAAATGGACTGGGTCCAAGAATGGTAACCAAACAGATGGAAAACAGAGAAAATAATCATTCCCTTCAAACTTACTGAGGTCAATGGAGATCTTAAAAGATCTCAATTCAAGGAGTATAATTAATCTTGTCAGCTCTACCTAGATTTCCTGGTTTTGAGGTGGCATCAGTTTCAAACTTAATTACAAATGGGAAACACATTATGCTTCCGAAATGCACATTAAAACCAAATTATGTTCTTAAAATAAGTAACACACCACTTTTGACAATAGTTTAAGCCCCAAAATGCATGAAAATAATTGAGGAAGAAAAGTGAATTAATGGCTGAAAGATGTGAACAAACTACAAGTTGCAAATATTCACCACAAAGAAAATGAAAACCCATCCCACTTCTCATATTGAAAATACTCAACGGAGTGGAAAGCTCCGCAATCATCTAAACAGCAGAGCCAGGTGAGGAGCCTATTGAGGGATAGATTCAAGAACAGCTGGGGCTCAAAGAACCAAGGAAAGACAATAACTTACCAGTGGGACATTCCAGCCAAATAAAGCAGAGAGGAGTGGGCAGCGGATGCCCCCCTTGGAGGGGTTATTGTGGAGCTAAGGTGAAAAGCACATGTCGAAGAAAAAAGTCTTGTCCTTGGGTTAACAACAACAATTCATAAGAGCTTGTTAGAGAGAGAGGGGAGAGAGAGAGAGAGTAAGAGAGACAGAGACAGAGAAAAACAGAGATGAAAAGAGAGACAGACAGACAGAAAAACAGACAGAGACAGGGAGAGAGACAGAGGGAGTGATGGAGTCAAAGACAAAGACAGGGGGGTAGGCGGATTGTGAATGAAGAGAGATCAATTAAGGTTCATCCAGTTCAGGACTTTGGCTTTGACAAGACCACCAAAGGAAAGATTAAGGGAGGGAAAATTCAGAAGAGATCAGTTCTCCTTTGCTCTTGTATAAAAAACAGCCTTTAAATCCTACTGATTCTGCCTCCACAATGTAGGAAATATTTTCCTGCATCCATCTTTTCTTTCCTATACACATTCCCACCCTCCTAACTTGGGGCCTTATCTCAATTCTAGACTCCAGTAATTGTCTTCTAAATGGCCACCAGATCCTTCTTCCTTCCAATTGATCCTGAATATCCCTACCAGAGCAGTCTTCCTACAGCATAATTTTGATCACAGCCCTCCTCACCTCAACAACCTACAATGGCTCACTCAACAGAAACTAAACTCTTCCACCTGATATTCAGGGACTTCCAAGTTCTGCTGCCAATCCACTTTCTTTGTTATCTCATATTCTTCTCCTTCATGAAATATGATATAATCAAACAAGATTATTTGACATACTGGTTTTTTCCTACTTTCATGATTTCTGTAGTACTAGGACATGTATCCCATAACCTTACTATTTTTTCCACCATCAAGCCCGTATCTCACCTCATTGGCACTCTATTTCAGATTTCAAAAGGTTTGTGCTTATCCTTACTTATAGTCTTCCTGACTCCTCCCTTTTCCTGCTCCATAACTGTAGCACATAGGGCTTTGTTTTTTGTTTTTGGTACAGACTTAACATTTCCTCAGTGTAGGATATACCCCTGACAAACTAGTCCCCTCAGCTACCTACCCATGTGAGTCCATCCCTCTGCCCACTAGTCTGGGTCACTTCACTCCTTGGCTGCATTTTCCAGTCTAACTCTCTTTCTTATTCTGAACATGTGCACCTATGTCCCACTCCTAGCTTCACGGTATTGGCCATCTAAATTGACAGACACTGAGGGCCAATGGTTATTTTTTTTTTGTCTTTAATTAAGGATCTATTCTATACAACTTGGAGTGAAGAAGTCATTTTGACTATCATAAAGAAAGGCTTTCTTCACCATTTTGATCACCAACACACATATAATTTGTAGTCTCGGAGAATTGCCTGGAACACAAAAAGCATAAATGTTAGAAGTGGTTCTTAAGTCCAAGCCTTCTGGACTCTAAGTTGGGATCTCTATCTGCTTTTCCATGTTGCCATTTTAGGAGCTTTTAAAGGGGACCTATTAAGAAACATTACAAAGAAACATACATTGGGAGGGTGAGTAGAGAATAGCAATTAGACAAACAGATTAGCACTTCACAATTTTCAAAGGTTCACTTTTGATCTTTTCCCTAGCTCCAGGTGCTAATCTGTTTGTCTAAGAGAAATTATAATAAACCTATTGGGGGGAGGGAGGAAGAATCTATTCTTGCCTGTTTCAGAACCATATGTCTGAGAATTAGTAGCATTACCAAATACATAGATAGCATCCTTGGGGTTAAGTGACTTGCCCAAGGTCATACAGTTAGTTTTGTGTTAAGTGTCTGAAGCTGGATTTGAACTTAGGTCCTCCTGACTCCAGGATGATGGTGATCCTACCAGCAGGAAGGAAAGAGGTTGGGGGAGAGCCCATGTTAAGGAACAGGGAGAGGAGTTAGGACGTGGTTTAAAGGGAACAGTAAGTCAGCCAGTTTGACTTGCTACATTCACTGTACCACCTAGCCACCCCAGTGAAACTACTTCTATCAAGTGTCCTTAGTGCCGCACGTTTTTGTTACTACTACAGTGGACTTACAGGAAACATAGATATGAGGGAAGAACAATGGATATGGATTAAAGGACCCTGATGCAAAACCTGGCAATTCTTCACTATCTTGTCTGGTGCCAGCATTTCTTTCAGCCTCAGTTTCCTTATCTATAAAGGACAGGTTTGCACAAAATTATCCCTAAGATCTCTTTTGCCTATAAAGCCATGTCTGGGTCCTGTTCTGCTTTGCAACCTTGCACATAGTAGGTACTGAATAATGATCAGACATTTGTGTTCTCTCCTCAGGTGCAAAGCCAGGAAAATGTGAGGATATGTGCATAAGAGCCAGAGGCTTCCACCACCATAACCCTTTGTTTCTTCTGTGGTACTCAGTCAGAATAATGTTAAAAGCTTCATCAGAAGCATTAACCTTCTCTTTCCCTTCTGGGACTTTGGATGCCAGTGAGTTGTCATTCCTCAAACCTCAGGCAAAGTAATGTTTCCACAGAGATTGCCCTAGCCAACCTCATTACCTGTCAGGTGACAGAGCTACTCAATGGTGCTAAGCATTTCATCTTATGTGATCTTTACACTTGTAGTTTTCAAAACTCAATGAATACATCTCCTTCTTGTCATACCAGTCAGCCTCTCACACTGGTATGTATTAGCCTTAACCTTCAGGGATACTCCTGGAAGTGGTGGATCAGTCTAAAATGGGCCCAATTTCTTTACGGGAACTCACCCCTCATTGTGAGATGTAATGATGATAATATGTAGGTTTCCAAGCTATTGGTCACAGCAATGTGCTATGGCCAGGTGGCATCCATCATCCCTTATGGTTAAGAGAAAATGAATCCCCTAACATTAAATTTGGAATAAAAAGGCCAGGGATCATTTCTAGCTCTTCTACTTACTACCTGGGTGACTTTGGGCAAGTTGCTTTAGTCCTTTGGGCCCCAGTTCCTTCACTTGTAAAATGAAAGGCTTCCTCCAGACTAAAATCCTATGATAATTTGACCACCTGGACATCCAGGAGACAAGACTATAGTCAGAGACGTGTACTAATGGGCTGTTAGAAATAATGAGTCAGCTAGGTGGCCTAGTAGATAGAGTGCTGGTCCTAGAGTAGGGAAGACTCATCTTCCTGAGGTAAAATCTGTCCTCAGACACTTACTAGCTATGTGACCCTGGGAAAGTCACTTACCCCCATTTGTCTCAGTTTCCTCATCTATAAAATGAGCTGGAGTAGGAAATTGCAAACCACTCCATTATCATGGTCAATTAAACCTCAAATGGGGGTGGCTAGGTGGCACAATGAATAGAGCACCAGCCCTGGAGTCAGGAGGACCTGAGTTAAATCCGTCCTAAGACGCTTGACACAAAAACTAGCTGTGTGACCTTGGGCAAGTCACTTAACCCCAACTGCCCTCCAAAAAGAAAAAAAAGAAGAAAAAAAAAAGAAAACCTCAAATGGGGTCTTGAAAAGTCAGATGCAACTTAAAATGACTGAACAACAAGAAAAGAAATAAACAGGTCACTTTTGAGTGGTAGGTTTTAGGAGGATGGTTCTGATGGAATCCTAATAAAGCTGCCCCCAACCCCAATATTCTAACTTCCTCATGGGCCTCACTGAAACAGCAGGTGTGTCCATGTACTCAACCACAACCACATCCATTTCCCCAGAAAAAAACACAGTAGCCAGCCAATTAGACAGCAGTACCATCACAATGTTGACCAGGACGCTTGTCCACCAAACCATAGAAAGGGCTTTCCCTAAGATGGCACCTATGCAATAATAGTAAAGAACTGACCTAAGGTGAAATTATGACACAGACTTATTACAATATCATTATCATATATTAATGCCCCCCCCATGGTTTTTTTTTTTCTGTATATATTAAGGGTAATTGCATGGGCAGTTCCATCAAGGCTAGGACCCCTCCCCTATTGCCTAATCCCTTAACAAGCCCTTCCTATATTTTAATATTCATATATTCTGTAACAATGTAATTGCATCTTTTGCTTTATAAAAATCCCCATCTTGCTCTGATAAGCTGCTGGCTCCTTCTTGGAGCTCAGCCTACTTCCTGAGAAGGATAATCCTCGGTAAATGCCTTTACTTATATTGGAGATGGTCTGAGTCTGTGAATTCTTTCAAGATCCCACAACACACCTTGAAATCACAAGAGTTCCTTTTCTCTCTTCTATCACTGGCTTTGGCCTGTTTATCAGCATAAGGCCAGCCAGGGACAGTAGCAAAAATGAGATGAAAAAGTCAAAATTACTAACAGTGAAAAAATACAAGGATTTTATAGCCTCTTTAAAAACTAAAATGTAAGTATTAAGAGAGTCTATAAGAACATTTTCTTTTAAAAAATGCCACAGGAAAACACAATCACCCATATCCTGGCAAGGTCTATTGAGATTTGGCTGCTTTGGGAAATCAGACTACAGGACACCCAAAGCAATTGGTTAAAAGCAAAAAATTCAATCACATCAATTATTAAGTACCACATAAAAAACTTAATAATTTGAATTTGATATCCCCTCCCCCCAAAAACTGAGAATTGAGTCGCCTATTACAGAGAGAACTGGCAAAACTGGAACAAAAGAATCAAAACTAAAACACAACTTTGTGGAGGAGGGAGTAAAAAATCATTGTTTACCTAAGGGTAACATTATTATGGCCTAGTGATCGTTTTTTTTTCTCGTACAACTCTAGTTTGAGAAGGAATTCTAACATACGGTTGGATGATAAATACTCTTTCACAATCTTCTTGTTGTGTTTACTTGAGATGAAGATTAAAAATAAAGCATGACTACTTTGGCCCTGGGGAAAAGAGAAAGGAACCCACCTCTCTTTCTTTAGTCGGGCCTATGACTGTGGAATGTTGCTTGCCTTATCCAACACTGCCAGACATGGTTGTTATGGTGATTCTTTTGTTTAATTGTTTTTCTTTGACGGAGGTAGAGGTGAAGGTCAGAATGTAATCCTGAAGTGCCATGATGCACAAACAAAAGGTATCAATAAAAAGAAATTAAGTTAAACAAAAATAAGCCAGCCTTACTGAGGTCTTTAGTTCCTAATTTAAAGCAGTGGTCTTGGCTTCAGAGGTCAGAGACAGAGACAGAGAGAGAGATGCATTTAAGAACTTGTTATATACCAGACTACATGCTGAGCCCTGGGGAGACAAAAACAAGCAAAAAGAAAGGCATTCCCTACCCTCAGGGAGCTTACATGTAAAAGGGAGCTGAAAAGTAGGTAGGAAGGCAACATAGCAAGATGAGTAAATAGCAAAGCTTACAATCTGAGCTCAAAACCTCTTCCAATGCTAAGGAACAAAGAAGCCCACCACTATCCCCTGTTGGCTGGGGGCAAACAGGGATTCAAGGTATTCATGTCCTCATTTGGCAAAGGCCAGCAAGGGTAGAGGTCGAAAACCCCTAAAGGGCCTAATGCTAATAAGGGTGGAGGTCCAAAGATTCCCGAAGAGGCCAAATGCTGATGTGGCCCTAGTAAACAAGGGGGAAAGAAGGGGGAAGCGGGAAGCTGAAACTCCGGCTTGCTCCCACTAGAAGACTTACGGGCTAAGAAGTTTTAACCTTTCCCATTCACATGTTAAAACAAAGTTTGACACTTGTTTTTTGTTTGTTTAAGTTTTGAGTTCCAAATTTGAATTTGGTGTATCTCACTATTCCCACTACAGGCAACAAGTTTCTAATAAACTTTTGAACATAAAGTGTATTTATTACAACATGTAAAGTTGAGCCCATTTAACAGAGAATAGGTATAGGCAGAGCTTCTTCATTCCCACAGGCTCAGTCCTCCTTCTATATAAACAAACTCTTTCCACCAGGAAGGAAAGTCCCAGTAGCATGAAGCCAGGGGCTGTTTCCTTTTTTGCCTCTGTATGCCTAGCACAGAGCTGAGTGCCTGGCACACAGCAGGTACTTAATAAATTTTGAATGATTGGAATTGGAAACTTCAAGGAAGACAGCATCCATGCATCCCTCGGGCTTGGTTTCCTGATGACTTCTGCTCAATCAGTTGCTCCAGCAGGTGCACACCTGATGCCTACATATCTCAGACACAGTTGCTGTAGCATAGGCCCATCACGATAGCTCTGCTTGACAAATTCCTCCTTGGCCTTCCTCACATAGCTCTCCATTCTAAGTAGGTTCCTAAATATCTCCACCGTCTGTTCACATGGCTTAATGTTGTCTATTTAGTTGTTTTTCAGTCATGTCCTACTCTTCATGACCCCTTTTGGGGTTTTCTTGGCTAAAATACTGGAGTGGTTTACCATTTCCTTCTCCATCTTGTTCTACAGATGAGGAAACTGAGGCAAACAGGGTTAAGTGACTTGCCAGGGGTCACACAGCTAATAAGTGTCCGAGGTCAAATTTGAACTCAGATCATCCTGACTCCAGGCCCAGCCCTCTAGCCACTGCACCACTTAGCCGCCTTGCCACCCAGCAATCCCTGCTCTCTTCCATTCAGCACCTTGGGGTCTTAGATATTATAGGAAAGTGAGCCTTTTTCTATCACTTTATATTTGCTATTCAATTAATTTGTCAATCCACAAGCATTTATGAAGTCCTTAATATGCTCCAGTCCCTGTGCTAAGCTCTGGAGATACAAAGCTAAAGGTCCCTACCCTTAAGGAACTTACATTCTAATAGTAGAGACATGTATATAAATAGGTAAATACAAGACACATAGCAAACAAATTATCTCCATACTTCATTTAGCAATTAGTACGTAGACTTGTGATATTTCGTCTTTCATTATTTTGAGCTGTTACTTAAACCTCCATTGTTTTTTGTTTGTTCATGTGTTTATGCCTATCTCCCAAATGAAATCTCCAGATTCTTGATCCTGCCTATGCCTTCTTAGGTTGTTTCCAGCCTATAAAGACTATATTATAAAAAATGTTTTTGTAAGTTAGTTGTTAGGAATTCCTTTCCTAACATTTCCCCACAGAAACTATGTTAAAAATGGTTCCCAGACCCACCCACAAAAGCCAACTTATCTCCTGATTTAACACCAACAGCAGCATTAACCCAAGTCCTTGCTTTTGGGAGCAAATCTGTGTTGGAAATAATGAGACAGATAAACTAGCAGTGGTCTAATTTAATCAGTTTTGAATAGCCTAAGGAAGGAAAAGAGGGCTGTCCTTGCAACAAAAGAAGACTTTGTTCAGGGAGATCATAGCCTAGCCTCCAGAATCATTAGGCCCTTGGGATTTTTCCTTTCAACTCTTCCTAGGGAGTGAGCACATTGGAGCTCAAGCTTCGGGAATTTTATTCCAAAACCTACTGTTCAGTGAGCATTTCCCAAACTGAATTGGGTAGATCATTCTCCAACAATCAGACACTAAGAAAGCAATAATGGTTTTCTGTCATCTTGCTGATCGGGTATAGAATCTGGGAACCCCCTAGAATCTTCCAGATGAGGACAGACTCCTACTGGAGTCTGACCTCATCTTTCCCACTGTATCTGGCATTCACCTGAAGCATAAGCCTTGCATTATCAGTTATGCCCAAATCTTTTACCCTTAACTTAGCCTAGCCCTCCAGAATCTGTTACCTCCAGCAGTTTCCCACCCTGAATCCCATCAAAATTCCTTTCTCTTGGTTCCTGGAGTCTGACCTCAGTCCCATCAAGAACCTCCCTAGACTCCTCCTCAAGACCCTCCCTAGACCCCTCCTCCCAGACTAGTAGCTGACCCCTATATCCCTCCCATAATCTTTCTGTATATAAGATCCATCTTGCCTCCATGAAGGTACTCAGATTCAATTGAACTCAGTGACACTCAGTCAGTGTCAGATTGTTCTGGCCAGCTTGTTAATACAAGTGTCACAGATACTTAGTATTTAGTAGTCCTTAAGAGTCCACTCATTATGACAAATCTTTAACAAACTTTAAAAAACTCTTTAACTGAAAGAAGACTTGAGTCAAATTCATTCAGCCAGATCGGGCATATCGTATCAGTATTTTGGGGTCTCAATAACCTCCAAACCCCAAACCTCAACAATAAAAACCACATTATCTTAGAGTTAGAAGGAAGCACAAACATCAACCTGAAGAGGTGCTGGGTGGCCTATGTAGTATATTTTGGGATAACTTTAATTCAGTTTTGTGTTAAGTTATAAAAGCCACATTTCTTAACTGTTTCTCCCCTTCCCCCAGCTATACTTGTCTTTCCCAGCCTCAGCCTAAAGGTATTTCCTCTCAAACCATTAACTCTTCATTCAAGGTACTACCTCCTTTTGTCCTAGCAAACAAAACTCATCCACTTGCAAATTAGGATGGGAACATCTCACTTGACCTGAGCTCAAATCTGTGACTGCTGGTTGACCTTATGATGTTTCAGGGCTCAAACCACACCCCCTGCCCCTTCCCTCCTGCCGTTTGTCCCAGTGTATTATGGGTAAAACACATGCAATTGATGTCAAGGGTGCATGTCCCTTTAAGCATTGGCCACTCCCTGGCCCCTCCCAGGCTCCTCCCTAACTCCACCTTTGTACACCTTATTAGCTTAATGAACTTATGATTGACAGCTTTGTATCTTTAAGAATGCCCTTAGGGCCCTTAGAACTTCCGCAGATAGCCCTTTGTAGCTCTTGCCTTTTCTGGCAGGTCAAGTAGGCATTCTAGTAGGCCATCTGCCTGCTGCAGAGCGTCACACTTCCAAACTTTCTCTGACTCTCCCTTGCCCCTTGCGAGCTTTTCCTAGCCAGGTTTTCTCACTCTACCTTTTTTGGTCCTGTAAATCTACCAAAAGACAGCTGAGCTTGTAATTCTTTTCAGATGTGAACCTAGAAAGGATTTCTCATTAGAAATCCCCCCAAAACCTATCCTGCAACAAACCCATACATAAACATGAATCTCTTCCAAGAGGTCTCCAATTAATAGTCATCCCACTTCTACTTCAAGACCTCCAAGAACAGGGAACTCACTATCTCTGGAGGTAATCAATTCCATTTTCAGGCAGTTCTAATTATCTGATACTTTTTCCTTATACCCAGTGGAAATCTACCCCCCTGCAACTTCTAATCATTACCAGTTCTTTTAATTTTTTTTCTAATTGGACCTATGATTCGTGAAAAACAATTATTAATAACCAATATCTTAGGAGGAATTCAGAGCTTCCTTTCCCCCCCTTCCAAAGTCCTGACTTTAAGTTGTTTTGCTAGAGAAAGACATTGCTGATGAGATTCGTTGACTCTCCTCATCCTGGAAATTTAATCTAAAGAGGGGAAGCCCTTTGTATTCTCCTCAAGCTTGGGTGGAGACAGATTCTTTTGTCTGGGAGATGGCTGGGATAGAGCTATTTTCTCTGTCCCTGGGGTGAAGCAATGATGAAGGGACATCAGTCTCTGTTGGAAGAGTATAAACTGAGCAGCTTTACCCCAAAGAGAGCTCAGTTCTGACTGTAGCTCCCATGTGTACACTCCACTCACTTTGACAGAAAATAAAACATGCATGCAACCTGATTCTGTTTGTCTTTCTCAGACCAAATTCTGGAGGTTGATAGATTTCACTGGTGTGGGGAACTCCTCCTGGTAAGAACTTCCTCTGCCAATGAGACCAGGACCTTCTCTGCAACTTTCAATATTAATGAGTTATCTTGGGAACTAAAAAGAGCATTATTCCCAGGTCTGCCCTCTGGGACCAAACAGAACAAACTGAATCTTTCTTCCATATGACAGTCCTTTAAACACTCAAAGACAGCTATTTTGTCTTCCCTATAGAGCAAAAGCTCCAGTCGAATTGAACAGCAAACATTTATTGTCTCCTCTGTACAAGGCACATAGTAGAGATACAAAGAAGAGATACAATGTGAAGATAAAAGATAAAACTATAATAATTTCTGGCTTTTAAATCTTGTGTTACAATGGGGAGATACAACATGAATGCAAATAAATAAATAGCAGGTGACTATTGCTCATCCTTCAGTCTCGAAGAGGACCAGCAACTTCAGGAGGATAATGTCTTGAACTTGCAAGTGAATTGGGTTTAAGTGAGGCAGAGCTGTGCAGAGTCATCAGCCCCACTCTCTCCTCCAGAGTCACTGGAGAATAGTCGAGACAACTGGCAATGGCCCCTAATGTAGTGGGAGACCTTGGTCTTCTTAAGCTAAGGTCTTTCCCAGGTCTGTTTGTCTGAGGCAAAGCTTACTCAGAAATTAAAAGCTGGGTAAGAATTGAGGCAAAAGGTAGCCTAGTTAGTTTGCCTTCATAAAAGAGTCAATCTGGGAGGGGAAGATCAGAACAGAAATAATTTCTATTTATGCTCACTCTGAGCCATCAAAACCCAAATAATAACCAAGTATGACATGGGCTGGGACCTATTATTGGCCAATCAATGAAAGCCAGAGTGATTTGTTTTTAAAAGCATAGTCAAGTAACTCCATTTGAATCACAATAGGCTTAAACAAAACCTGGTTTTTCAGAGCTATATTTCAAGAAGTCATAAATGAAAACTACATGAGACAAAAGAGTTAATTGTCCCAGCTTAAAAAAAATAATGATAGAATAAATACATTTGAAGAGGGTGAGTTCCCTAACAACTATAAAAATGAGAAAGAGCTTCATTAGGATATTTTCCATTGCAAGTTTAGCTAGAATATAGAGTGTGTGAAGTATGATAGGAAATATCCGGAATGATAGAAATATAAATAGAAGTAGAGACCTAATTGGGGAGGACTATTACAATATAAGAAATTTATATGTTATCCTAAAGAACAGAGGAAGCCACTGAAGAGTTTTAAATAGGAGGGTTATATCTGACCTATGCCTTGGGAAGATAATTTTCACAGCTATGTGGATGATGGATTGAAGAGACAAGAAAGTGGATGCAGAGAGACTAATTAGGAGTTTAATACAGACACTTATCTAGTAGCAAAGAATTAGAAATAAAATAGCTACTCACTAACTGGAAAATGACAAATTAGAGCTCATAAATGCAACAGAATATTACTGTGCCATAAGAAAGGAGGAATTCAGAAAAATATTGGAAGACTCATATGAACTGATGCAGAGTGGTATTAGCAGAACCAGGAAAACAACATACATAATGACTAAAGCAACTGTAAGTACAAAAAAAAAATTAAAATAAGCATTGTTTACATAAAGCCTAAATGCCGTAATTATAATGACCAAGGTTGTGTTGGGGAGTAAGGCAACTAGATGGGACTATGGATGGTGTACTAAGGCTGGAGTCAAGAAGACATCTTCCTCAGTTCAAATCTGACCTCAGTTACTTACTAGCTGTGTGACCTTGGGTAAGTCATTTGATCCTGTTTGTCTCAGTTTCCTTATCTGTAAAATGATCTGGAAAAGGAAATAGCAAACCACTCCAGTATTTTTCTCCAAGAAAACCACAAATAGGGTCATAAAGAGTTGAACATGACTGAACAACAAAAAAATATTAAAAAGTTGGGTAGTGAGGGAGAGGGAAGAGTCAAATATAACTCTGAAGTAGTAAACCTGGGCAACTAGAAGAATGGTCATGCCTGTGAGAGAAATAACAAAGTCAACAGAAGAAGAATCAAAAAAGTATTTAGTGATACAGGTGGGACTGGAGTTATGAGGAGAGATTAGGGATGGATGCATAAATTTGAAAGTCCTGCTACAGAGATGAAAATTTAACCCAGAGAAACTAGAGTTCATGGAAAGAGAGCCTTGGAAGGTACCCATGTTAGGATTCATGACATAACTGGTGATCTAGCAAGAGAGACTCAGAAAGAATTGCTAAATTAAAAGGAGAATTCAGAGAGAGCAGAAAAGTCAAAGTAGGAGAGAGGATTAGGGCTGAGTAGGTCAGTTGATAGTATCAAAAGCAGTAGAAAGCCAAGCAGCCTAGTATCCAAAAAAAATCATTAGATTTAACAGCTAAGAGATGGCCAATAACTTTAGAGAGAAAGATTTCTTTTGAGTCATGAGGTCAGAAGTTGGATAGCAAAAGGTTGAGCCAGTTGAAGGCGAAGAAGTTTGGAGGCTATGAATGTAAACAACTTGTTTTAGGAATTTAACTATGGAAGGAGAAGATTCCAAATAGCTTGAGGGGGACAGCAAGTCAAATAAAGGATTTATAGGAAAAGGAAAGAACTGAGCATATTTTAGGCAGATAGTATATAAGAAAAGATTGAAGATGACAGAGACCTTGGCCAGGTTGGGAAAAAAGAAATGATTGAACAGATCCTAAGAGGAGCTTAAACTGATTCTTCTACAGAGGTAGTTGATGGCACATTAGATAAGAGAATTGGGTCTGGAATCAGGACAGACCTGAGCTCAAATCTGACCTCAGACATTTACTAATTGTACCATCCTAAGTGAGTTGCATAACCTCTGTTTGCTTCACTTTTTGGGGGGGGAGGGAGGGTGTTGAGGCAATCAAGGTTAAGTGACTTGCCCAGGGTCACACAGCTAGTGTCAAGTATCTGAGGCCATATTTGAACTCAATCCTCCTGAATCTAGGGCCAGTGTTCTATCCACTTCTCCTAGCTGCTTTTTCTCACTTTCATCAACTGTCAAGGAAGGTAATAACAGCACCTACCTCACAGGGTTATTGTGAAGATCAAATGAGATAATATTTTAAGGTGCCTGCACATAGTAGATGTATATAAATGCTTCTTGCTATCACTGTCATACAGTGCAATGATGTCTTATCATCTCATCTTTAGAGATAGGCTCCAACCCAGCAATATCTTTCCTAAAATTTGTAACCCCAAATTAGAGACAATACTCAAGCCATGACCTTACCTGGCCAGAGTACAATGAGCCAATTATCTCCCATGTTCCAGTCACCAAGTCTCTGTTAATGCAGGCTAAAGTCAAATTACCACCACGTCTTTTTTTACAGGAATCAGAATTTAGCCAAGAATCTCTCATACTGATCAAATGCAGTTGCTTTCTTGGATTGAAGTCTTTACATTTCCTCCCATTGAATTTCATCTTATTAGATTTGTACCATCATTCTAATCCATCAAGGTGGTCTTTTTATTCTCATTTTGTCCATCCAACATGTATGCTATCCTGGGGTTCCATAAATACGACATGTCTAAAGTAAAATTTTAATCACTGCTAAAAATACTGATTTGAGCTTCAAGATAGATTGCTAGTGGTTCTTTGTTAGAGACTCTCCTCCATATTAATATTAATTTGTTAAATCACTAAGCATTGGCTCTAGTCATTCAACCAGTTGTGAATTCACTTAAATGTATTACTTTCCAATTCATATCTCTCCATTGTATGCATAAGGATCTCTTGGGAGATTTTACCAAAACTTTGAGGATATTAACATCAACATCCTATTTCTACAGCAAAAAAAGGAATTCTGGCATGACCTGTTCTTGATGTACCCACACTGGCTCTTAACGATCCTCTATTTCTGATGAGGTTTGAGAGGTTCAGGGACACCCCCAAGGACTGAAGTACAGGAGAGGGTTATCTGGAATTAATTCATGGACTCAAGCATTCTTTAAATCAAGGTAAAGGTATTGTAGCAATGATATGGTAGGCAGAGCTCCTTAGGGAACTTGTAATCCTTAAGGAACTTACAATTTAATGGGATTGATGCTAAAGCTTATATAGGAAAAGTAGTGGATTATTTTAGAGATATGCTAATTGGGTGATAACTTACAACCTTGGTCACAGGTGTCAGTCACTACAGGAAACCAGGGGAAGGAGTTTCTCAGGGGTGTATTTTTGGTCTATTCCATCTGTAGCAAGATAGATTTAAGAGCTAATGTCTACAACTTGACCTCTGGATTAAATATGATAACATTGGATATCAATTTATGATAATTCTGTGGTTACAAGATAGTCCTCTTTTTACAAGAGAATTTCTTCAGAGGTCAGATTGTTTTTGTGATGAGGAAAGATAGTTTGTTTTTACTGAGGCCTGTTTATGAGTAATTATGGGGAAAGGTAGTTTGTCTTACTGGGGCCCACTCATGAGTTATTGCTAGGCACAGGGTCCTTGGGCTGGAGAGAAAACTGTCAGGGATAGTGTTTTGAACCTAGGGAGAAATATGATCTTGGAACTGGGGTCCAAGCAGAAGCACCCAAGCACCCCATCATTTCCTTTCTAAGAACCCACAGTCTGATTGACAACATATTCTCGAGTTTTGTCAAGAATTGAAGTAAAACTAACCAGTTTATAATTTGAAGACTACACCTCTCACCTATCTTGTTCTATAGCACTTCTCCTATTTTCCATGATTTTCCAAAGATGACAAAGGTTCAGCAATAAAATCTGGAAATTCTTTGTCTTTTTTCAGAACATAGTTCATCTGGGCCTAGCCACTTAAATTCATTGAAGGTAGCTAGATTCTCCCCTCACCCCATCTTCTCTTTATTTATCTTGGCTTTTAATTCCCTATTAACCATGTTTGTTCTATCCTTCTGAAGCTGAGAAATGTTCTCCTTGGTAGAGAAAACGGAGATACAATAAATAGAGTAATTTTTGAGCGATTTCGGTCTTCTCTTTGTTTTGTTTGCCATCTACCACATACCTTGAGTAGCAGAGTAATTCTCCTCTTGCCCCCAACATACATTTTTAAGAACCTTCTTCTTGTCCTTAGCATTCCTTACCAGTTTCATCTAATTCTGAGCTTTAGCACTCCTGACATTATTTTTTCTGTATTCTTTTGTATTCACCCTCAGTTACTTGGCCTTGCTTCCTGCTCTGCATTTGTCTTTTATAAATTGAAAGGCCAGGGGCAGACTTGCTGTGGGAAATGTTTAAAATCTGGGTGCAAACACGCTCTTCTTCCTATCACCCTGACCCTGTGAGGTAGGATTTCCTCCTATTGAAACCTAATGAGAAAAGAATTAGCGCTCAGGGATTCCTTTGCAAAGTTACCAAGAACTCTGAAATTAATGTGCTTTTGGCCTCCTCAAAGAAACATATTCCTCCCTAGAGGAGTAAACCAATGTGGGGCAGAAGCAGGCTCTGTGAGGAGGCATCATGTGGCAATGTGGGACCACTAACTCGTTATCACTAATTACTAACTAATTGTAGATGAATCCAAAAATATGTTCGCAGTGGGGCGGAGCCAAGACGGTGGCGTAGCAGCAGCAACATATCGCAGCTCTCACATAGCCACCCCAAAATACCCATAAAATAGGACTTTAAACGAATCCTAGAACTCCAAAATGCACACAAAGATACTTCCCACTAAAGTCAGCTCAGCTATGAGGAACCATATCAGCACTGCGAACCGAAACCAGCCTGGCCTGAAGCCGCGGCTGTGCCCCAGGGGCGGCTGGACGGGAGGAGCAGAGGAGCCTCTCTGGTGAGCCGATTAACGGCAGCTGCGAGCAGCATTCAGAACTAGGTCAGTGGAGCTTGCAATCGCGGGAGAAAAGCGTCAGGCCGAAAGGCCTCCAGAGCGGAAAAGCAAAAGGCAGAGGTTTTGCACCCGCTTCCGCATTGCAGCTTCCCGCCCACGTCCTGCAGACAGTTGGGGGACTAAGTGATTGTTCTGAGGTCAGTGATCTCATGTTGAGTGGCCTGGATCCAGATTGCCGTCTTGGGCCTCAGTCTTGGAGTCTTCACTATCCAGTCAGCCGGAAGTAAGTAGGAAGGGTCCCAGCACCTTCCTGAGAGCTACGGTAGCCGGGAGGACCCCAGCGATTTGAGACAGAGCTTTCCCTTCTGGAAGCAGAGCCCCACAGAGATTAAAAAAAAATCACAGACTGAACAACCATGAGTAAGAATAAGCATAAAAAGCAAAGTAAGAACAGCTCCCAAACCCTAGATTCCTTCTTTGGGGAAAAGAAAGATCATGGGAGAGAGAGGGAGGAGGAGAGCACAGCCAGAGCACC
>CM053583.1:285754321-285794321 GCA_028627135.1 Pseudochirops cupreus | reverse complement strand
ACATGGCTTCAGAGACTATGTTCCAGAGATGTCAAGATCATACAAAGTTCTCATCCAATAAAGTATTTCTTTTTAAGTTCTGTCTTCTTCCCTACATTTGAGCCATGGGGTTGTCCCTGTAATTCGAGTCAATTTTTTTGAAATGTATGTTTCATATGCCTTTTTCACTTGATAAGCATTTGTTTTCTCTCCCTCCTAATTCTCCTCTGTCAGCTGAAAGAAGACAAAACAACAAAAATACATATCAAAAAACCTTCATAAGAAAAATGCCTAGTCACACAAAACAAATTCCTTCCTTAGCCATGTCCAAAAACGTGTGTCACCTTCTGCATCTACAATCCCGCTCTTTCAGGAGTGGGCTAGCCTGCCTCTTCAGTGGTCCTCTGGAATTGCGGTTGGTCATGGTGTTGAACAGTTAAGTCCTTCAAAGGTGTTTTTCTTTATAATGTGATCATTGCATAAATTGTTCTTCTAGTTCTTTCAATTCACTCTGCATCAGTTCATAGTCAAGCATAGATATCTTCCCAGTTTCCCCTGAAACTGTCCATTACATTCACATTCCATAATCTGTTAGTCATCCTCCCCAATAGGTGGACACCCCCTTAACTTAGGTTTTTTGCTACTAGGAAAAAGAACAGTTATAAATATTTTGTACATTTATAGATTACAAATACATTTACAGATATTTTTCTTCTTTCATTCCACTGGGGTATAAGCCTAGTTGTCATATCTCAGGCTTATTTAAGTGGATTTTAGGGGATAGTTCCAAATTGCTTTCCAGAATGACTAGACCAATTCACAGTTCCACAACAGTACATTAATATGTCTGTTTGCCTGTAGCTCTCCAATATTTGTCATTTTCTCCCTTTGTCATCTTTGCTAATCTATGTGTATGAGGTGAAATTGCTTTAATTTGCATTTCTCTATCAGCAAACTGGAGCATTTCTAATATGTCTATTAAAAATTTCAATTTCTTCTGTTAAAAATGATCTCTCCATATTCTTTGACCATATATCAACTGAGGAATAGTTTTTATTCTTATACATTTAAATCATCTCCTTATACAAGGCACTCTAAAAGCATTAGTGAAGTTTTAAGCTTTAAGAACTGAAATAGTTCTTTTGATAGCTTAAAACTACACTAAGACTTTTGAAACATCCTATTTTTAAATTAATTTGGATTAAAAAAGGAATCTCCTTTGTGAGACCTCATCTCTTGATGTCTGCTTCAGAAAACATAATCACCATAGCTATAATGAACTCTTTCCTGCAGGACACTCTAAAGATCATTTTACACATAAGGAAGACGAGACCCAGAAAAACAAAGGGAATTACCTGAGGTCACATAGCTAGTCAGTGGTACAAGAAATGATTCGTTTGGACCCTATTCCATTCCAATAGGTACTAGTTCAGTGTGATTCTATAATATATATTTAGTTAGTTATCTAATAATAGTACATGAATAAACATGTAGTAATACATATTTTACATAAATCATATTGAGATAATTTTACAAGATAGGTTTTTTTGGTAGGCATCAAACTTAAATCCAATGTTAAAGTCACCTGCACAAGAATGTTGACAAAGACAGATCCATTTTTTTTACTCAAATTTCACATATAAGCCTATCATAGTGGAGTGGTATGGAAAGTTCCCTGATTTGTTTTTGTATTCTGTACTACCCATATCATCTCCTCTTGCCCAACATGAGGGGAAACCCATACATCTTATGATCAGTCAACAGAGATATCCTGTGCTTCACCCAATCTGTGAAGACCTTGTTGATGACACCATTTTTTGGCTGATAGGTCTATCAACCAATGAGATTTTGTATTTTACTTTGATTCTCCTGGGTATCAAACTCTGTAAAACATAAGGGACTTGAAGGCATATCAGATCATGAGGAAGATCTGAGGTCCCATTCATTGAAAGGGTCTGTTCCCTTGAATTAATGGTTAATGACTCAGAGTTCTGCTTTAATGTATTTTGTTTTGTTTTTTCCTTGCAGATGGGACAGATTTGGACCCCACAGTGGCAAAGCTGAGAGTAGAACCAATATCTTCGGGCCATACTCTTTCCATTACAACCTACTGGCTTCTCCTCAGCCTTAGTGAGCTTTAAAACAAATTGAACAGCTTTTGCCTGTTTTGTTAATGGTAATATCATATGCTGATGAAGAGAAGAGAGAGAAAAATTACTCCCAAATAAGAAAGCCTGAATTCTCCACACCATATGAATAGAGAACACAAAGGAGAACATAGCCTTACTCAGACTAATGCAGCATGTTCATTATATTTATTTTCCTAAACTCCAATTACTCATTCCCTGCCCAAGCTGTGACAGATTTTCCTTCTCAAGAGGACAGATTGCAGATGCAGGGGGTGGGGTGGGGGAGACGCTGGGCCCAACTATTTTCACAGGAGGTGAGCGGATTAAGAGGGCGTACAGTTCACATTTGTTAAGTGTTCCAAAGGCCTCCTCCTACAAGTCAACCTGAAAATGATGGGCCATAAAATGACTCGTGGTCACTCAATGAGAGCCCTATTCAATAGTTCAAGGCTTACTGATGCTTGTTTCCAGGTGCAGAATAAGTAATTAAATCAACCAAGCCATCATGTTATTTGTTCAGTAGTTTCAGTTGTGCTGGATAATTCCCCATGACTCCATTTTGGGGTTTTTTCTTTGGCCAAGATACTGGAGTGATTTGCTATTTCCTTCTCTAGCTCATCTTACAGATGAGGAAGAGGCAAACAGAGTTAAGCGACCTGCCTAGGGTCACACAGCTAGTAAGTGTCTGAGGCTGGATTTGAACTCATGAAGATAATTCTTCCTCATTCTAAGCCCAGTGTTCTATCCACTGAGTCATCTCACTGCTCTGAGGCCTCAATGTCATGTCATATCAAAGGCTTAATCTTTGTTATATAGTTCCAGCCAAAGTCAGGGGCCCCTAATGTGGCAGTACACAGTCTAATGAGGATTTACATGTGAAATAGAATTCTCTCACATCTTTTGGAGGTCTCTGCCCTTTCCTCAGACCTCCATAGGCTCTACTGTGAACACGCACGGTTGTCTTAATCACCCTGCTCCCCCTTTTCTCTAGGATCATAGGATCCTGGATTCAAACTCTAAGGGACCTTAGAAGTTATAGAGTTCAATTCTCTCATTTCACAGATGAACCAACTGAGACCCAGAGATGTTAGTGACTAGCCTAGGGTCATATCTGAGGTGTATCAGATTGTATCTGAGGTGGTCTCCCTTATTCCAAGTCCATATCTCTATCTGCTACATAACATTACCTCTAGGATTATAGGATTAGCAGCTATAAGAGGTCTTTTTTTTTTTTTTTTTGCTTTTTGGAGGGGGAAAGGTAGGACAATTGGGATTAAGTGACTTACCCAAGGTCACATGGCTAGTTTTTGTGTGTGTGTTAAGTGTCTGAGGCCTAACTCCGTTAGGAGTTATCCTGGTCCTGTGCTCTATTCACTGTGCCACCTAGCCACCCCTTTATAAGGGGTCTTAAAGATGATCTAATCCAAATTTTTACAGATGAGAAAACTGAGGAATGGAGAAGGAAAGGGACTTATGTAAGGTCACATAGGAAGCAAGTAACAGAGCCACAATTTGAACCCAAGTCCAAAGTCCTTTCCATATAACCCTCCTCCCTGCTACCTCACCACTGCCCAGCCTGGATATGGCCTCTTCTGTAGCACACTAATAGTCTCGACATTTCTGACCTCTTTCCTCCCGTCAAAAATGACCCATCCTATGACACATCCCCTCCTTCAGGACCCTGTTATTCCTTTCCAAAGTGACAGCAAGTTCTTAATTCATTTCCAATAATATATTGAGGGTTGATAATGATTAATTTAGGGCAGCTAAAGTGCCAAGCCTGGAGTCAGGAAGACTCATCTTCCTGAATTCAAATGTGATCTCAAAAACTTACAAACTGTGTGACCCTGGGCAAGTCACTTAACCATGTTTGCTTCAGTTTCCTCATCTCTAAAATGAGCTGGAGAAGGAAATGGCCAGTGACTCCAGTATCTTTGCCAAGAAAACCCCAAAAGGGGTCACAAAGAGTCAAACATGATTGAAAAATGACTGAACAATAAAATCAATAATTAGATTAACTCCACCTTGAGGTGTTAGCATTTTAACAGAAGATTCTAGAGATTCATGTCACAAGCAAAAGAAAGAAATCTCTAATGGTGGAATTTTAGGAAAGGCAACAAGTCTGAGAAGCAAGGGATTTAGCTGCCTACTCTCCCAATATGCCATCAAAGGAGAGGTAGATGTAAATCATTCAGTAAAACACTCTATAAATGGATATTATCATCATTGTTATTATGGTTATGTGTGGATTCCTTGTGCCTTAACCTTCTTACTCTCTTCCCTCTTAACCCTCTCCACACACTAGTTTCAAATTAAAAAAAAAAAAGGGAACCACTCCTACCCCCACATCCCAACAAACTGCTTGTTCCCACTTTAAACATGCAAACCCACTCATAGAAATGTGTACGCAGGTGGTCTTGACAGAGCCCATACCAGAGTGTTCTCAATTTTTGGTACACATTGTACACCCTGCTTGCCTTTCCCCCCTTCCTGGCCGCCTCCTCCATGTATACAGGCACATATGTATGCACATTCCCATGCTACGTGTGGATATACCCACTCCTGAAGCAGAATCTAAAGAGTAAATCTGTACCAGTAAGAAAAGTGACAATGTGGTGCAGTGGGAAGCGTACTGTATTTGGAGTCAAAAAAGTTGTGTTTCAGTTCTGGCTCTTTCACTTATGACTTGGGTGACATAGGACAAATCATTTCACTTTTTTCTTCTTTTCCTTTTTCTTTCCTTCTTCCTTTCTTGTCTTTCTTTCTTTTACTTTTTAATATTTGAGATCATGTCTCTCTATCTCACCCAGGCTAGAAGTACGTTAGCCAGGTTTGCTCCCACTATTGATCAGAATTGTACCTACTCTCTCCATCCTAGGATGATTTGGCCCAACTTAGGCAGCCTAGTATCTTAGCGTACATGCCCAATTGGCCAACTGCAGTTCCTAACCCTCAAGTTCAAGCAATCTACCTACCTCAGCCGCTCCTGCCGCGACCCTTTGATATAGTTCCTCATGTTGTGGTGACCCCCCCAACCATAAAATCATTTTCGTTGCTACTTCATAACTATAATTTTGCTACTGTTATGAATCATAATGTAAATATCTGATATGCAGGATGTACTTAAATCAAACGTGACCCACAGGTTGAGAACCGCTGGACTACAGGCATGCGCCAGGCTTGACTACTTCATTCTTCTCACCTACAGAATGAGAGCTGATTTCTAAGATCCCTCCCAGCTCTAAATCTTGAGGGTTTCTCATTCACACTTATACTATACGATAGCTTTGATGGGCAGGTTGCTAGCTCCCTGCCTGTTTAATTCCTCATCTTTTGTATCGATAACCCTTAGCTCAGTGCTTGGTACATTGTAGTTACTTTATAAATTGCTTATTAATTGATCGATTTTCTACAACTACTCAATGGCTGTGGAGTGAAACCAATCTTGGGGCTATGGCCTCAAAACTGTAGCATTTCTATCCACTACTCTGTTCTGTCGGGGCAGCTCAGTAGAGAGTGCCAGGCCTGGCAACTCACCTCCCTGAGTTCAAATCTGGCCTCAGACACTTAACTAGCTGTGTGACCCTGAGCAAAACACTTAACCCTGTCTTTGCCTCATTTTCCTTATCTGTAAAATGAACTGGAGAAAGAAATAACAAATCAATCCATCATCTTTGCCAAGAAAACCCCAAATGGGGTCACAAAGAGTCAGACATGACTGAACAACAACAATCTACTCTGTCTCCTTGCTGTCTGACACAATAGCAGCTCAAAGTCTCAACAAATTTCTTTTTTAAATTATTTTTTTCTATAAACAAGCACTTCTTTTCTCTCCTTCTCCCCTTACCCCCTCCTTGGAAAAAAGGAAGAAAAAAGAAAATTAGAAATTAAATTTAGAAATTAAATTAGAAAAATTAGAAAAAAGAAAGAAAAAAAGTCCCTATAGCAAATATTCATAGTCAAGCAAAACAAATTCCTATGTTTACTATGTACAAAAATCTGTCCCATTCTGTACCTTGACTCCATCACGCTCTGTCAAGAAGTGGGTAGCATGCTTCAGTATTGAACCTCTGGAATTATTGGTTCAATGAGTTTCTTAAAGTGGATCAAAAACTACTTCACTCCAGAAATCTCTGTATATAACCTGTGTCCCAGAAGCAAAGCTCTAAATGAATAGCAACCAAGTTCAGACAGGGGCTTCTCACATATCAATCTTTGGCTCATGCAGTCATCACCAGGTTCCCCTAGGAATTTGACTTATTTCACTTCCACCTCTACCCCAATTTCTCCCCTAGAAACATGAAAATAAAGCTCAGAATTTCCAGGTCTATAGAAAAGGTAGAATTACTCTCAGTTTCCATGAAATCATTTGGGTTAATAATTCACTGAATATAGGACAGAGTTTTTTCCATCTGACAAAAATCACAAAACACAAAAGTCTCAAAACTAGATCCATAAGTAGCAAAATAATTCTTCTTTCCTCTCCAATGGGCCTTCATTTCCTCAAGAACTATTCTAATAGGGTTGATGTGGCCTCCCAAAGAGGGAGGCACTTGGGGTCTCCCAGTCCTCCAAACTTATAAAATGACACTCTGGTTGAAGTATCTGTGAAAGGGCTTATGATTTGAGGTCCTTAGGAAGTTAATCCCTTTCCTGAAGACTATAATTCACTGTATTAAAGAGGGCAAGGTCTAAGTTTGCTCGTCCATATCATGGCTCTGTCCTTGCAGCTTCTTGACTCAGCTCCATATTGGTCCCAAAGTCGTTCTGTTGGTTCCATGACCTGGCTTTGTCTGAGTTGTTTCTCTTCTTTCCATACATAGTGCTTTGTATGTAGTAAGTGCTCAATAATTTTTTTTCCATTCATTCATTCATTAATTCCAAAATGCCTATTGAACCTGAGTGCTTTACATCTTTAGAGATCCATCAACCACAGGATAGAACTATATGTCTGGAGAATGGTACAGAGGGAAGGAACCAAGACGGTGGAGTAAAAGCAGGGACTTGCTTGAGTTCACCCCCAAGCCCCTCCAAATACTTGTAAAAAATGACTAAACAAATTCTAGACCTGCAGAAGCCACAAAATGACACAGTGTGACACATTTCCAGTCCAATAGCCTGGAAGACTCACAGGAAGGGTCTATCCCACTGGGCTGGGAGCAGAGCACGGTCCCACATGGGCTGTGCTGGGTGGGTGCTATGAGGCCAGAGCATGCCTCAGGGAACTAAATCTCTGGCAGCTGTGGCGATTTCCAGAGGTCTAAACCCACAAATGCCAAGAATAGCATGGAATGTCAGTGGGGGAGTACGGTGGGACCTGGGTGAAAGAGAAACACATGGTCCGTCCCAGCCCTGAGCTGGCAGAGGTGGCGGTGGCAGCAGCAGCAGCAGTGGCTGTTTCCAGTGCTCTGGGCCCACAGACCATGGTGGATCCAGAGGCTGATATAAAACCCCAGAAGCCTGAGACAGTACACTCACCCCACTCCCAGTCCTACTCCCACACCCACAGAAGCAGAGTCCTGCCTTGACTGGGAGTTAGAAAACAAGTATTTGGCTGAGAAGATGAACAAATGGCGTAAAAAAAAAAAAGTCAGACTGGAGAATGGTACAGATCCCTGAGACATGTGGGGTTCACTAGGGGAAAAAAATTAACTCTCTGGCAATACCAAGTCTTTCCTCTTGAGGAGAATGTCAGCCACAGAAAAGTACTATAAAGCTGTATAGGTCCCTAAAGTAAATGAAGCTTACTGGGAAAAGAAAGCCTTAGTTTTCCAAGGGCTTTCCAGACCCCAAGGGCTTTTACCTTTTGGAGACAAAAGATATCTATGATAAGGTAGTATTTGGAGGAAATGGAGGCACAACTGTGAAGAAAGAAGTGTCCTGTTTACAGGCTTTATGTGCCCCCTATGTTTTGCATTTTCTCTTGACTGAAATAAAGTCTATCCATTTTAACTGTATTGTTAGTCTCAATACCCTTATAAAAGCTAAGAACTCTTCCATCTTTTCTGAAGACGTTGGGTTAGGTTGGATTGGGAACATGAGTTGGGTTGGGAACAAAATGAGACAAGCATCAGTGTTCTGAAGGAGGCCTAAAGTGAAAGATATATCAAAAACCC
Source organism: Pseudochirops cupreus (assembly GCA_028627135.1). NCBI lineage: Eukaryota > Metazoa > Chordata > Mammalia > Diprotodontia > Pseudocheiridae > Pseudochirops > Pseudochirops cupreus. The sequence goes on along the minus strand of CM053583.1, from coordinate 285,786,097 downwards.
CCAAGACTGAGGGTCCTATAAATCTTTGGTCACAAGGACAATATAAAACAGCATTTTCCCAGTTTCCTCATACTCTCTTCTGCCACTATGCATTCTTATCATCTTTCCCTTCTTCCTGCCTCTTCATCTTTGGGCCTGTTGTATTTTTTCTTTTAGCCCCAGAGAAGATGTCATCTCCTACATGAAGCCTCCCCTGATCTTCCCAGTTGAAAGTAGTCACTCTCTCCCCAAATTTTCCAAAACAACTTTTTTTAGTTATTTTTAATGTGCTTTGTTTCTACATTGCAAACATTTATAGACTACTCCCACTTTGTGAAAGTTCTCCTGTAGCAAACTAAAACAGTTAAGTAAAACTAAGAATATAGTGACCTCATCTGAAAGTGCCTGCAAAATTTCACATCTCTAGTACTCTATTTTTTTTAATTATCAGAAATCTATTTTCCTTGCCTTCTACCCCTCTCCCCATTAGAAGAAATGAATAAATTTCTTGTAACAAACATGCATAGTCAAGCAAAATAAATTCCTTAAGTCTCAAAATTTTTCATTCCCCCTCCCCAGATCTCTCCCTTGCCCATTATAGGTATAGCATACTTATTTGTGAATAGGTCATTGCATTGCCCTGACTCTACCCCCATTGAATTGCAAGGTCATTGAGGGCAGGGACTGTGTCATTTTTAAAACTTTATGTTTGAGATTATACTTTCTGAAGTAAATATTTCTGCACAAAAGCTAGTCTGATAGTTACTAGCTAATGGAACTGGAGTACAAGAGACCACCCCCTGCATTAGGAATAACATCAGTGAGGGTTGGAGCCACATGAAGAGAGCCTAGGAACACCACCACCCCCCCCCCCCAATCACCTTAAAGATACTAGAGAATCCTGGGGGTTGGAGTGAAAAATAAACTACTTGGTCTTCAAGTGGTGGGGGCCAGGGTGTTCTGTGTTACATATACAAAACCTCAGCAAATATATAGGTTATCATATGTATGGGCTAAAAAGCAGTGGTTGATGTTATTTATTTATGTACCTAATGGTCTCAATTGGAACCGAAGAGAAAGGGTGATGTTGTGTTAAAGGCACAAAATAAAACACGCATTCCCAAACTAAAAAAAAAATTGTTTTCCTAGTGCTTGCATTAGAAGATACTTCATAAGTGTTTGTGGAATTCAAAGGAATACTAAAGGTACAGGTGGGACATCTAGGTGACACAGTGGATAAAGTGCTAGATCTCGATTTACACTCATCATCCTGAGTTCAAATCTGACTTCAGACAATTACTAGCTGTGTGACCCTGGGCAAGTCACTTAACTTTATACGGCTTAGTTTCCTCTTCTGTAAAATAATCTGGAGAAGGGAATAGCAAACTACTCCAGCATCTTTGCCAAGAAAACCTCAAATGGTCCAAAGAGTCAAACACAACTGAAATGAGTAATGGACAACAAAGGTACAGGTAATTAAGAAATTAGATAATCTAGATACGTGGAGAATCTAATTTTGTCCATTTTGGGAGGTGTCTGCTACTGACTCCCTTCTCTTCAGTTCCCTGACCACTCTGTTCCTGCTCCAGGACCCTTTCCCAGCTGCCTAAGAAGTCTATTCTCTCTGGCTCTTGATTTGAGCCTATTCCCTTGGCCTGCCAAAGAGTTGGTCCTCTTTCTAATTCCAATCTTCTTAAAAAGTTTTCTCTATTTTATTTAGCTATCTTCCTGGCTCCCTGCCTCTTTTCTCTAGCTCTGTGTATCTGGCTCACCTCCCATTTCCCTCCGAAGAGATAAAAGGTCACACGTCACTTCAGGCTTCTCCTTCCCATTCAAATACAGCTACTGGAGATGAATTCATTCCCACCATGTATGAGGCTTGCTAACTGAAATAAGGAGTGGGGAGAAGCTGGGAAGGGCCTTAGTGACTCTCAACCCCTGTGTCTCCAGCTTGCTCTTTGGGAAGCAAATACAGTCATAAAGAGTATGTTTCCAAACCCCACTGATCCCAATGGCAGCCGACCAAAAGCAAGGGCAAGACTGGGAGGTAAACATGACTTGTTAGAGAAGGATGGATAGAAGGGAGAGGAATGGGGGTGTGAGGACTCCCAAGAGAATGACTTTTACACTGAAATTCTCCCCAGTGGTAGGAAGGAGGGGTCTGGGGAGTAGTCCACTGAAAAGCCAATTTTTTCTAAGAATCACAGCCCACTCAATTTCAGGCAAAACTCCCACTGCCTCTCTTTCCTACCTCCTCCTCAAGGCCAAGGACTTGGGCCAGGCTATAAATCCAGCTCACAAAGAGAATGACTTGACTGACTCCTAAGGTTAGGGTAAAACCAAACATGTTTGTACTAGATAGGGGAAGGGGGACTGGAAAGGGAGCTGAGGAGGGATGGAGAGAGGTCCTGAGGCAGCAAGGAAGGGAAAATAGCTTAGAGTGTAGAGGGGTCAGAGAAGAAGAAATGCCTCTAAGTCTGCAGAAACTGCAGGTCTCAGTATCCAAAAGATTAGGATGGTAGAAAAACACTGAGAGACTGAGTGGCCTAATGGATAAGGGGCTGGCCTTAGAGTCAGGAAGACCCAAGTCCAATTTCCAACTCTGAAATGCACCAGCTGTGTAGACACTGGACAAACCATTTAACTTCTTGACTCTAAATTGGGGAGGGAGGAAGGTCATGTACTGCATGGGCAGAGGACGTTCCTCACTGGAAAATTCCCTATACTAATTCAATCTTAGGATTCCCATCCTAAAAACTCAGGGAAGCAGAGTTGCCACCATAAAAGACTGGGAATGTTTGAATCATAGAATCTTGCTATTAAAAGAGATCCCTGAGATCATATAGTTCCAGCCCATCCTGACAAGGAGTCATCAAAGGTTGGCTTAAAGATCTCCCCAGAAAAAACTCATCACTTTGCAGGGCTGCCTAATCCACTTTGGAAAATCTCTGGTTTTTAGTAATTTTTTTCTTCTATGAAATCTTCCTCTATGTCTACCTTCTATGAAATCTACCCAAATCTACCTCTATGTAATTTACATTCATTGTTCCTACTTCTGCCATCTAGGGCCAAGCAAAACATCTCTCCTAATCCCTCTTCCACATACACAGCACATAAAATAAAAGAATATGGTGACCGTGTCCCCTCCAAATCTTCTCTTCTCCAGGCTAAATCTCTTTAGGTTCTTCAAATGATCCTACTCACTCCTCTTATGCCTAGACAGCTACCCTCCCAGTTGTCTTTCTCAGGGCCTTCTCTAATTTGATAATGTCCCTTTTTAAAATGAGGTTTCCAAAGCTGGAAGTCTGTATGTGGTCTGATCAAGGGCGATCATGACCTTCTTTATTCTGGGACTCCATATACCTGTGGATGGAGCCCAAGATTCCTTGCTGGCATTAAAGAAAGGATTTAAGAGATTATCTAAAACCATCCTCCTTATTTTATAGAAGAAGAATCAATCTATCTATCAACTTGCGTTTTAATCAGCTTCTATGTGTTCAGTATTGTGCTGAACACTAGAGACACAAAAGCAAAATTAAACCATCCCTATCCTCCAGAAGCTTATATTCTATCAGAGGAAATAATATGGACACATCAAAGGACAGTGTATAGGAAATATATCAAGTATTTTTGTGGTTCAGTCACTTCAGTCATGCCTCATATGGGTTTTCTTGGCAAAGATAGTGGAGTAGTTTTCCATTTCTTTCTCTAGATCATTTTACAGATGAGGAAACTGAGGCAAACAACATTAAGTGACTTGGCCAGGGTCACATAGCTAGTAAATGTCTGAGGCCAGATTTGAACTCAAGAAAATGAGTCTTCCTAAGTCCAGACCTAGCACTCTATCCACTGTGCCACCTAGCCACCCCATATACCAACTATATACAAGATAATTTCACTAGGAGATTACAGAAGCTGGGGAGCAATCAGGAAAGGCCTCTTGGACAATGCAGTGCATGAGATAAGCTTTGAAGAAAGGTAGGGATTCTAGGGGAAGAGACAAGGATGGAGTACATCTCTTCATACTCCCTCCTCTCAGAAAGCAGCTTGGCAGCAAAACAGGAAGTAATCATCTTGAATGGAAAGCATTTGATTTAAATAGAGATGCTATGCCATCTGGCAATTATTCAACCTACTTAGGGCCACTGTTCCTAGCTCTTTGATTTTTTTAATTCAATAATCCTAATGATGTATCAGCAATTTTGAGCCATCTATCATTGTGTTATGAGACCTTGGAAGAAGAATAAATCAGACTAAAATGGAGAGTTAGGCTGGATCCCAGGACTTGGGCCAATAAATAAAATGTTTTACCAGATTTCCAAGTCCAATTGTATTGCCAGGTAAAGATGACCTTTCTATCACAGTATAAAGGTGAATGTCCCCTCTGATTTTATTTAGAGCCATGAACAAAATCAGTCTTCTAGGCTGACCCATGGCATTCAAGTAAAGGTTGCCCAATTTGTGCATTCCAGACACTTTCATTCTTCCCTTTTGACGCCCTTTTCACTCCTTTTAGACTCTTCTACCTCCTGAACAGCTCTCTGATAAACTCTTCCATTTTAGTTTAAACCCATCCACGTTTATTAGATACCTAGGATGAGCAAGTCTCTGTGCTAGGTGGTGGGTGTCAAGGACTATATCAGAGACAGAGTGCTAGACTTAGAGTCAAGAGATCCTAGGTTTAATTCCTTTTTTGGAAATGTGCCAGGTATGTGACCATGGACAAAGTACTTAACCCCTCTGGCTCTTAGTTCTCTCATCTGCAAAGTAGGGATAATAATTTATATCACCTACCTAGATTTTTGTAGAGATCAAATGATAGAGATTTAAAATCTTTTGCCCACCTTAAAGGTATATAAAGTCAGCTAATTATCATTCTTATGTGAAAGCAGCATAGCATAATAAACAGAGAACTGACCTTGGAGCCAGGAAGAACTAGGCTCTAGTCCTATCTCTGATACGTAATTAGTCATGTGAGCCTGAGAAAGTAACTTCACTTCTTAGTGATCTTGGCAGCTTTCTAGGACTACATAAGTTACATAGAAGATGCAGAGCTACAGTGATAGAGGGAGTTTAATTATCCAGGAGTTCTCTCTATCAATCAGCTGCAGGTCCAGTCTCTATTCCCATTATTCCTATTGTTCATCAGGCCAGAAGAAAGATAATGTACTGATGCATTACTAATGGCTGAATTTCAGGAATCAGTAAGGAGGCATTTAAGGATAAAACTGTCTTTGTTGGTGCCCCTCAAATCATTTCCTTACTCTGCCATGTCCCACCAGTATTCTTCTTTATGAGAAATTAGAAGGGTTATCTAGAGAAGGGGATTTTTTTTCATACCCTGAATATTGAAAAGCCAAATTCACATTAAAATCCTCAACACTCATTTGGGTCATTTGCTCAAATAGACCCCTCTTTTACCAGGACTAAAACACTTGATTAGAGTATGAGTGTGGGTGTAGTGGCAGCAGTCCAGCAGATACTTTGGCAGAGTTCTGGGTGGGGGAAAACTATGGAGTGGAGAATATTCAGAGCAGCAACTGATATGGACTAATATGGGCCTGAAAGCCTACATTAAAATTCTAAAGCTATATCTGTCTCTTTTGTGATCTTCTCATCTTCCTGCTGTCCTTTAAATTTGGTCGTTCCCCAGAGAAGTAGTCTACAAATATTTGTTGGGGGAGGCAGTATCTGACCCAGGGCACATAGTAATTTGCCTCTAGGCTCCCAACATCTTGAGGGGGCATGCTTCCCCTAGAGCTTGCCACCTTACAATAGCACTGCTAGACCACATCATATGTGATATAATTAGCCCCAAGCTACCATATTCAATGTCTTGCTTACTCTTCTTCTAGGTTTCACCTTCCTTCCCCATCCTGCCACCAATGGAGCAAAAACCAAACTCTCTGGGATTCAGATCACCTCCTCTCCTGGTGTGACTGCACTCCTTGTTGTACTATCTCTACTTCATATGCCCACCCCACCCCCAACTCTGCCAGAGGGTACTCTGTACTATCACGCCCAAACTAATCGATATCTTTGGTACAGGTAAAAGAATTCTTAAGTTTTGGTTGTTTAGTGATTCATTATCAATGATATGAATAAAGGCATTTGTAAGTTCATCACATTGATATGTAACACAAAGCTATAAGAGAAAGTTAACATTCTGAATAACTAAATCAGGATCCAGAAAAAATCTTGAGAACTTAGAGCAATTGGTTGACTTGAATTTCAATAGAGTTAAATGTAAAATCTTAATACAGTTATCCCTTCCACATTGCGACTCTCTCCATCTTGGTTTCAATATATTGCAGGTTGGCATAAGAAATTAAATGGGAATTTTGGGGGAGTTTTGCAGAAGCCATAGATGTGACACAAAGGCCAGCAGACAACATAGAAAAAATCTAGAAATTTAGAAGTGTATAAAATATATGTATAATATTGTATAACATCAACATGTTTTTAATATAATAATTCATATTCATAATTAAATACAATAATTCAGATTTCTTCTCTAGTATGAAGGGAGGGCCAAAAATTTTATGTAGATTTTCCAGATTATGGAGGTGCCACATCCCTAACCCCCATATTTTGGAAGGGGTAACTGTACTTGGATTCAAAAACTCAACCTTTCAAGTGCAAGATGAGAGGGGCATGGCTATGCAATACTTCGAGGAAGATATGAAGGTTTTAATGTATTCAAGTTTCCCAAGACTCAGCAATGTGATGGAGGGAGTTGGAAAAACTTAGTATAACCTTAGACTTCATTAAGAGAGGCATCGCCTTTAGGAAAAAGGAGTTGATAGCCACACTGTATGTTGACCTGGTATGGCTATATCTGGAGTACTGTGTTCAATTCTGGGCTCCACAGTTTAAAAAGTACATTGATAAACTTGGAGTCAAGGGCATGCTGGAGATCATTTGAACCACTTCATAAAAGTTGATTGTTAAATTTTCAGTATGATTATTTATACCTTGGAAATCAACAAGTTAGAGTTTGGTTTATTGTCTTATTGGCTGTCTAGACTTAAGAAAGGGCAATTAGGTAGTGTAGTGTAGAGTACTAGACCTAGACTCAGGAGATATGGGTTCAAATCTAGCCTCAGATACTTACTGACTTTGTGACCCCAGGGAAATCACTTAACCTGTCTGCCTAAGTTTCCTCATCCATAATATAAGGAAAATAGGAGCACCTACCTCTTGAGATTGTTGAGTCTCAGAGATAATATTCATAAAGTGCTCTGTAAATTTTGAAGTGCTACATTAATGCTACCTAGAAGATGCCAATTTGCATTTGCAAAGGGAGTTTCCTCATCTGGGAGATCACTATATCTGTGAAATCTCAGGTCCAGTGTCTATGCTATAGGATACTAGAAGTGGAAGGAACCAGGTAGATTATGTATTCCAACTCCTTCATATGATAGATGAGGAAGTGAACCCCAAAGACCTGAAGAGATATGCCTAAAGTCACATAGCTGAGCTAATGGTGAAGCCAGGACCAGAATCTGGGTTTCCTGATTGCCAATCTAATGTTTCTTTTCACCATAACATTTCCCTTATCCAGTACCTCCTCGCACAGGGTCCTGAGCTAGGCACCTTACAGAGAGCATTATATTACCCAGCCATCTAGAAACTTGGTGAGCCTAAACTGACAACACTGATGCAGTTGAATCTACATAGGGACAGATGGACAGATGGTCCAGTGGATAGATGGTCCAGTGGATAGAGTGACAGACTCATCTTCCTGAGTTCAAATGTAGCCTTAAACATTTACAAGCTGTGTGACCCTGAGCAAGTCACTTAACCCTGTTTGCCTCAGTTTCTTTATCTGTAAAATAAGCTGGAGAAGGTAATGGTAAACCACTCCAGTATCTCTGCCAAGAAAACCCCAAATGGGGTCATGAAGACTTGGGCATGACTGAACAACAATAGACTTAAGAAAGTGATGGAGAAAATGTGAATGGTAAAAATTAAGCTTTAAAATACTTAAAACATGAAAGAGTCATGAATATACGTTGAAAAGTATTTAAAATATGCAGGGAGGGATAAAAGGATAGAGGGAGGGAGGGAAATAAGGAGTGAGTCAAATAGGAGGGAAATCAAAAAGCCTCTCAGGTAACGAAAAGGGAAAGATGAGTAAATGAAAAAGCTTAAGAAGACAATGAACACATACTATGGACCAAAAGACCCTGAAAGGGAAGAAAAAAACTAACTTCAACATTGGCTCAAAAACTGAAACTGGGCCCAATATCATAGATCAGAGCTTGAAGGGACTTCTGGTCCAACACCCTCATCATATAAGGGAGGAAGCTGAGACTCAGAATCAAATACTTTGTCCTAAGTCTCATAGGGCATAAGAAGCAGAGACATAAATTGAAACTAAAAATTCACACTGAGTTAAAATGAAAGGATGGAGTGGAATTTATTATGCCCCGGATGAATCCAAAGCATTAGGAATGAGAGTAGATATGGTTAAAATGATAAAAATATATATGTTTAAAAGAAGTAGAAATAGGATTCAAACTCGTCTTCTCTGTCTCCAAGTCAAGTGTTTAATCCACTGCACTTAAGCTACCAGTATAATTTATCTGTTGAGCTTTGGAGGGTCTCTCTCACGGCTCTAACACACCAATGTGGGTCCAAGGCTTCATGATCAATTATACCGCACCACAATCCCATTGCCCATGTTATAACTCAGAGATCCTTCCGCATTTATCTTGCTCTGGGTCTCTTCTGGCGTATTTCCCACAAAGCAGTCAACTGCCTTTTTCTCAAATGCCCTGTGATAGCATGACATACAACCACTTTTTTTTTTGGCAACTCAGTTTATGTTAATCCCCCAAAGCTACACAAGTTATACCCATATTCCCATCCCTTTGACCCCTTTAGGAAGAGAATAATTCAGGGTAATATGAAGGAACAAATCCAAGCTCTTTCAAATAGGAGTTGCACGATAATAATGCATATTAACACAAAATTAAGTATCATCCTTCCATCCTAGAATTGTACTTCCCCCTCAGAAATGGTATAGTTTGGAAAGTTGGAGTAAAAGTACCTTGTTCAATAATGTCAAGGAATAATTCACTAATACTCTGCTAACCGCATGGCCAACGCATAGTTCTTTTATTGACGCTGTAATAGATCTGTTGGCACAGGTTACATGACATCCCAGTTCTATTAAGGTCCCTATCTTGATTTACACAGAAAGGTGTAAGTCCCCTGGGGAGCATCCCCCCAGTAGGATACTATGTGGCTCATTACATCCCCATTCAAAGTAGAACTCTGCAGAAAATCACTTAAAACTTAGGTTTGGTTCATGTCTAGCACCTTCTCAAAAGGATCCATGGGTTCCTTTCTAAATAGGTATTGAGTGTGTATAGGACAGCTATTTTCTCCATCAAACACACACACACACACATACACACACACACACACATTAAAAGCACGACAAATTCAGGAATATACATTTACAAGGACTTAAAATATGAAACAATAATCCATAACTATTGTTTTAATCTCCCAGGAGGCTGATGTTTAAAACATCAAAGCATGAAACAATTTGAAGGACTGAATAGGCATTTTTACCTTCACTTTAGCTCTGTGTTGTCCAAACAACCCACTCAAGGGTCATCCTCCTGTTGTGATCATCCAAAAAGCTTTGTAGAAGGTACAGAAAGTACCTGTTACAAGGCAATCAGCATTGAATGAGGAACCCAGGAACATTTGACTTTCCAAGATAGCCATTAGCCTGAAAAAGTCTATCTTTCAGGATTTCCATTCAATCACCTGTGCTCAGGATCAGCAGAAGAAGCTAATAGTCTCAAGCTCCTCTAGCCTGCCATATGCAAGTAACTTCAGGGGAAGAGGAGGAAGAGAGAGAAGGAGATGCTCCAGGTTCTATATGTTTTGACCAAGAAGCCTAAGCATATATTTGTTGGAAGTGGTCAGGGTGCAGGCACAGACCCTTGTGTGATCCTAGACAAGTCACTTAACCCTGTTTGCCTCAGTTTCCTTATCTGTAAAATGTAGGACATGGTCTCTACAAGTGATCAGGGTCCAGACCTTTCCTTATGCATACTTTCTGGGCTAACAAATGTTACAGTTATATAGAGTTGCCTGGGAGAGAACAGGGCAAATTCTATGTCTGTTCAGATCAGCAAGAATTTCTCAATAGATGAAGCAAAGCAAAAATTTTTATTATCTTGGGAAGCAGAATCAAAGGATAGAGGCACCGAATCAAATGCTGGAAGGTGCTTTATAGGGAGATTAGAGTAAGAAGTGAGGAAGATTAAAGAGCCTACAGAACTATTTTAATAGATACATTCAGAGGTGACTCCCTGAAGCTTATAAGGCAAAAATCACCAGAGTATTCAGGGAATGATAAAATATTAACTAATAATGGATTATCAAGAATAACACAAACAAGCAAAAAAAAACCTTCCCCTCCATTAAACTGTCAACTCCATGATGGAGGGGACTGTGTTTGGCTTTCATTTGTAACCCCAGCACTGTACCTAAGTTCAAATCTAGCCTAAAACTCCTACTATGTGACCCTTGGCAAGTCTCTTAGCCTCTGTCTGCCTCAGTTTCCTCACCTGTAAAATGGGAAAAACAGCACCTACCTCCCAGGGTTGTTGTGAAGATCAAATAAGGTAATATTTGCAAAGTGCTAAGCACAGAACCTGGTACATGGTAGGAACTTGAAAAATGAGTATTTCTTTCCTTCCATGTTCCAGTGGAGAAAACAATATGTAGGCAGAAAAATGAATATGAAGTACAAAGTAAATGGAAAGTACTTACAAAATCATAGTCCTGAGGCTGGATGAAACCTCAGAGGCCAGTGTCATTGGTTGTGAGTGGATATCCTTACTTCCCCTAAGTGGAGCTTAGATCGTCCCACATCCTATTTTCTTGGATAAGACTCTTCCAGATCCCTTTAGTCCCAGCAATATCCCTAGAAATTACCTTCTATTTAATTTTACTATATTTTTCTTTATTGATGTGTATGCATGCTATTTCTTCCTAGCAGAATGTAAAACCATACATTGAGGACAGGGAACACTGTTATTTTTGTCTGTACCTATTACAGAGTCTGACACATAGTAGGTACTTAGTAAATGCTTATTAAATTGAATTGAATTGAAAAGACAGCAAGGCAAGATCAAATACAACTCATTTGGTAAAAAATCTTAAAAATTTTCCAAGCAGTGATGATAGAACCAGAAAATAGAGTTCAGAGAGATCATTTAAGTATCACTGGATTACCAGGTCAATGCCCAAAAAAATCACCATTTTCAGCAAATTGATCAAGAAAATGTCCCAGAAATAGGAAGATGAAGGTGACAATTTGATAGAATTTGCAGATAATTCTATCAGGAAAAAAGCCAGTTCAAGTCACCCAGCAGCATTATCTTCTATTGAAATTCTATAGCTTTATGGATAATGAGTCTCATAAGTAACAAAGAAAAAAAAAGCATCACCAATTGAGTTATTCACATTGGAACCATACAGCCTTATTCATCCATCACAAGAAAACTGACCAAAAGCTGAAGCATGATTCACAAAAAGTCAAGGGAAATAGGATCCTACATATTTAGCTTCTCCACAGGTAAGAAATATGTGTATATGTACATACATAATACATACATACATACATATGTACATATCTTATTTTTTTAATTTTCAATTTCCTAGTATTTTCATAAGATGACAGAAAAATACCTTGGAAACTTTAATGTGCAGTTAAGCCCACTAACAAACTTCTGATTAATTCCTGGAGAGAACAAACCAGCTGGGAAAATTAGGCGTTAAAATCAACAGCAAACTCTGAATCAATAAAAGGGGATTCCACATAAAAGTCATACCGTGCTAGTAAAAAAACAACAACAAAAAAGAGAAAGTGTTATAACCTGAAATTGGTTTAAGGAACATGGAAAAAGAATTGCAAAGGGGAAATATCAACAGTATTACTCAAGGTAAGCAAAAATTCAGAATTATTGTTAAGATCCACATCAAATGAAGTGGAGAAGTACAGTACACATAGTTGAAATATATTGTATATGCTCTTAGAGCATCATATATAATGTTTAAAATCTTTTTCACTCAAAATACAGTTAAGAAAGCAAAGCCACCCATTCAGATCATTATTATATGACATAAACCTAGAAATGCTATCTATAGCTATAAGATTTTTTAAAAAGAAATTTAAAAAATAAGTGTTGGGAAAGAGGAGATTAAACGTATCTCTGTGTGGAAAATGTGATAAATTATTTAGAAAACTCAAGTAAACCAAGACATACATTGATCAAGGTAATAGACAACATCAGCAAAACAGCAAGACAGATGATAAACTCACAAACCTGTCACTATTTTTATATCCCCCCCAAATTTTTTTAATGTGATAAAAAGTTATTTGAACTAGTAATCACATTTAATAAATATCTAGGAATTAACCTACAAAGACACAGAGAACTTATGCAAGTCTAACACAAAATTTTTTTTTGTTTTTTTTTTACAGAAGCAAAGGAAGGAATAACATTTTAGATTTCTTTAGTATTCATATTTTGGTCAAGAAATTATGGTAAAGATGTCAGTACTTTCCAAGTCAATCTATAGATTTATCACAATCTATAGATTCATTTATCAAATTGGAAAAATAGATCCACACAATAGATTAGATAATAATGAGCTGAAGCACATGCATATAGTAGCCTAGTTTTTTATTAACCTTGGGACACAAAATTCTGGGTGGAAGGGAAGGATATTCATCATTTGACCAAAAAAAAAATTAAGCAGATACTAGTTCATAAAAAACAAAAACAGGGGGAGAACCAAAATTTTATATTGTATACCATAATATTATTTAATTCCATTTAAAAACTCAAGTACAAGGAATTTGTATATTTCAAAACTGTAGAGAGGTGATAAATTATTAAGCTTTGACTTGGAGGAAATTCTATGAGAAAAATAGATTAGTTTGATATACAAAAAACCTTGTCCAACAAAAAGGAATGCATTCAAAGCAAATGCATTCCAGAATAAAGAAATAAACTGGAGAAAATATTTGTATCACATACTTCCAATAAAAGTCTAATATTCAGAATTGATTCATTGTGTTAGTTTCATAGAACTGTATCAGAGTAAGAGCCATTCTCATATTGACAACTGGGTTAAAGAATATGAAGAAGCAAGTCCTGAGGAAGAAACAACATTATCAGTAATCAAGTGAGAAATTATCATTTTTTCTAATAATCAGAAAAATTAAAATTAAAACAACTCAGATTCCACACGACCCCCATGAAATTGCTAACAGTAGCATAAAACAAAATTCAATTCTGAAAAAATCCTGGTAAGGACAGACATTTTAGCACACATCTGTAATAGACCAACGTTACAAACATATGCATGCCCTTTGAGCAAGCTGGGACTATGACCCAAAGAGGCAACTGAAACAGGGGGAAATTATCTATATGTAACACCACACAAACATATTCCTAGTAGCTCGGCTTATAATAGTAACAAACTAGAAACCAACAAGATTTCCATCAATTGGAGAATGACTCTGATATAGTGGCTAAGGGATAAAAATGGTCAAGAGTAAACAAAATGAAGGACCTGAAACGAATGTTAGTTTAGACTTCAGATGTAAGGAAGGGGTCCCCTCAGTGTAATGTCTATGAGTCTAGCTATTTTCATGTTAAAGAAGTACTATTTTAAGCACACCATCAAGGGTATAGGGAAAGACAGGACAGGAAGGGAAATGGGGTCATTAATCCTAGCAACTGACATATAAGTTATATCAAACACCTCGAGGAGGATACTAATGAGAAAATAGCCTCAAGAGTGACCACAGGAATGCAGCAACAGCAAAACTCAAGATAAGGCGAACTAAACATGAACCAAAGCCTAGACACACAGGCACAGTAGGGGAGTTGCCAAGACAACAGAACTTAAGAGTGGTCATGTGCAAGGTCATACCAACTGTGATAAATATAAGCTAAAGTGAAACGTCCTGGAGGCAGCGTCTGAATGGAAGGTGGGGAAACGGGGGGAGGAAAGTAAATGATGTCTGTGAACATCATGAGATGGGAAGTGAAAGGGAGATGGATTAATGTCTGTATGGGCATGAAGGGGCAGGGGAAGTTGGATTTTAGACTGGAATGCATAAGTAAGTAAATGAACAAGCATTTATTAAACATCTACACGTAGGCACTATGTATTGTGCCCTGATGGTACAAAAATAAAAATGAGATAGTGCCTCTACTCAAGTAACTTCCATTCTAATAGAAGGGAAATGGTGGCTAGGGAAAGGATGTTTTGGGTAAGGAGAGGCACAGGAATGTAATCACAGGGTGGTTGATTGTCATGTCCGCCAATACTGAAGCGGCGGTATTGAGGTGATTATTGTTTCCAGAGCTGCGGCATGGGAAGAGAGGGATTGCATGTATAGCAACAGTACAAATGGTTAGATGCCTGAAGTGAGTGTCTTGATGCAATGTGAAACACCATCTGGATAAGGTTAAATAGAATGGTAGGGCAGGTAAATTTTCTTTTTCACCAATTAGAACTGTACAACCCAAGGCTAAGTTTCATAGTCGAGTGGATTAAAGAGGTGGGGGGCAGATGCTGTTCTTACAGTTGCTGTTCATCCTTCATTCTCAAAGGGGACCAATGACATCAGGAGGACATTGCAAGTGAATTGGATTTGAGTGATGGAGAGCTGTACAGGAGGAAGGAGAAGAGTGAATGACAGAATCTGTGGAGGTTCAGCCCAAAGTGTACTCTTCCAGGTAAAGGAAGGGGCCAGCAGCACAGCAGAAGACAAGCTTTGAACTATCTATATGAAAGTGTATCTACTCCTGAAGCTTTAGCCTTAGTTATAAGTGTTTTAAAAAGTACTCAGATAAAATACGGATTTCTCCATTATTACTCTCCATTCTTCTAGGGACAGCAAAAGGGAGCTAAGAGGATGAATAAAATATGGTATATGAATGTAATGGAGTTGCTGCTGTTTGTCCTTCATTTTCAAAAAGGACCAGTGACATTGTGGGTAATGTCTTGATTTGCTTGTGATTTGGATTTAAGTGAGGCAGACTTGTACAAAGTCATCATTCTCTCTCAAAGTCCAGTGGCTAGATGAAAGTCAAGACGACTGGTAATGGCCTGGGATACAGTGGATGACCTTGGCACCTTCAATGTCCAACTAAACTCTAAGCACTTCATAGCACCTGCTTGACTTATCTCATGGCTATTGGAACAAATTGCTCTTATCCACCCATTATGGTAGGGGAAGCCTTCACATGCTTGTTGTAGACACCCCCCTAACTCACCAATGGGTTTGAGGCCCAGTGGTTACTCTCAATCTGGTTTAACCCATTTGTTGAGACTGTTTACTAGGGTGCGGCTGCTGGGTATGCTACAGTTTCTCGGAGCCAAAGGTGAGAGTTGAGTTACAGGCAGAGACCAGATATGATAAGCAGACCTGAAAAGGTTTCAATCAGCAAGCCCTCACACTAGAGGTGATAAGATAATGTTAATGTGAAGATTTCTTTTTAACGGGAAGACATATAAAGTGGTGCAAAGTAAAGAAATAAAACCAAACAGAAAATATACCTATTTACTACAACCACATGATTAAAGACAACAATAACACCAACAAATTTGTGTAGAACACAGAATAAAGAGGATCCAAAAATACCAGGAAACAATGACAATTACATCAGTAACACTGTAAAGTCAGGATACAGATTCCATAGAAGTAATGATTGATAAATAATGGAAGGCAACTAGGTAACATAGTGGATAGAGTGGTGGGCCTGGAGTCAAGAAGACTCATCTTCATGAGTTCAAATCTGGCTCAGCCACTTACTAGCTGTGTGATCCTGGGCAAGTCACTTAACCCTTTTTGCATCAGTTTTCTCATCTATAAAATGATCTGTCGAAGGATATGGCAAACCAATCCTGTATCTTTGCCAACAAAACCCTAAATGAGGTCATGAAGAGTTGGACTGGCCTGAAAATAACTGAACAACAACAAAATGATGGAAATTAGTCACACATATAATTTTCAACCTCTTACATTTTTTGTTTATTTGCTGGGTTATAATTGAACTGAGAAACTAAGTCTGAGCAAAGCAATTTATTGGTAAATGCATGCAGTAGGAAAGCAGATCTGGTCTTTAGCTCCTCAGTAAGCAAAAAACAAAAGACCATAAAGGGATTTTACAGGATTTCTTATAGTTTAAGGAAGTTAGACAATAGAACAAGATGTGGGTGGGATATAGGCTCAAGTCATTTAACTTCTATTGGAGGAAAGGATGAAACTTTCTTCTTGTCTCTGTGGAATGCTGATTGGTTGTGTCCATCTGCGTCCTATGAGGACAGTTAGTGGTGCAGAGATTTCAAGGTTTCAAGATTTCCTTGACACAAAGATTTATAGGAAGACTGAATTTCTAAACTTAATTCAGGGACAAAGAAACATGACTTAAGCAGCTATACAAAATGTCAACAGGGAGAATAAAATAAATTCCAAAATAGAAGAGTTTATATTTGATCCTAGAGGGGTAGCCAAAGGAAAGAAGGTAGAAGTGAGAAGACCTGTTTGTCATGACATGTCTGAGAGAAATCTACGTGAATTCCTCCAAACATCTGGATTACATTTTGAAACAATCCATTCATCTATTATTCTACATGTGAAAGTTTAATAGAATCATACAGACTGCCCATTTGGTGAATTTTCTAACTCTTTATAACGCAAAAACAAATTTTGGTGTGCATGACACTTTTGGTGGGTAGCACATATAAACTTGAACTAACTTTTTTGACCTCACTCAAGCAAATTGTATCCCAGAGCTCAGCTGGCTTCTTTTCCCCTCAGAGTTCTAAGAATAATCCTGAGAGGTTGGAAGATGTCTGTCTAGTACTGTCACTAGCTAGTATCCATGTAGTATGTTCTCCCTCAATGTTAATTGACCAGTTATCATATCTTCAATGTCATTTAACTAATTATTCCTGCCCCTAACATAGATTTGGCCAATTGATCTCCCCTGTATATCAATTAACCAATTAATATGAATGAGTTGGGTTTGGGGGCTGGTTTTTTGGACAGGAGAAGGCAAGTCAATTGGGGTTAAGTGACTTGCCCAAGGTCACACAGCTTATAAGTGTGATCAAGTGTCTGAAGCTGTATTTGAACTCAGGTCCTTCTGACTCCAGGGCAGGTGCTCTATTCACTGCACCACCTAGCTGCCCCCATGAATGAACTTTTGCAAAGGGATATATACTGAGCAAATATAGCAAGAACCAAACAAAACATCCAAAACCCACTCTACTATCACCTTAATCCCCAAGGAGAACAGACTCATAGTGTTTGCTATAAAGCATATCCCCTTCACCCCTAACCCCAACCCCAGAACACATTTGGGTATGACATAGATAATGGATGGACTCTGGGCGAGGATGAGCACATTACCAGGACAAGGAAAGCACATTACATCATTCATACATTATCTAGGAGCATTAAAATTCATCAGAGTTCAATTGACTATCAGTATGGTTTCAACAAAGTAGCTAGGTGGCACAGTGGGTAGGGTTTCAGGGCCTGGAGTCAGAAAGACTCATCTTTGTGAGTTCAAATCTGGCCTCAGACAATAGCTGTGTGACCCTGGGCAAATCGCTTGATCCTATCTGTCTCAGTTTCCTCACTGTGTGGGGTATGGGGACCCCAAAATCTCCTCCCCAAGAAAAATAAAAAATCAGAGGCATCTTGAGGAAGGAACAGGAAGTTTTATTCTCTTCCCCCACAGGAAGAGGGCGGTCCTCTCCATGGCAGGGACAAAGAGAGGAGGCTTGTCACAAAAGACAGAACAAGAATTTATACCCTAAGGTGGTCAAGCCCCCTCCCCCTGGCTGTCCCTTCTCCCATTGGCTAGGAGTTGGGCTCTCAGTCTTTGCACGAAATCTAACCCAATGGTAGATAACAAAGAAGCCCACCACTATCTCCTATTGGCAGGGAAGTGGGACAGGAAGCCAAGGTATCATTCATGGCCTTATTTGGTAAACACCAAAGCAAGGGATGGGAAAAGGTCACAAGCAAGGGTGGAGGTCAAAAACTCCTTAAAAAAGGGTCTAATGCTTTTAAGGGTGTGGTATATAAGGATGGAGGTCAAAAACTCCTGAAAAAAGGGGCCTAATGTTTAAGGATGTGGTATACAAGGGTGAAGGACTAAAACTCCTGAAAGGGGCCTAATGCTAATGAGAAAAAGGTAAGGGGGGAAGTGTCCTAGGTTGTGTAAACCCAGGACTCAGGTCTGTCTAGTCTTACAAAAGTCTATCTCTGGTTTCCAGATAGTTTCTCTCCCTTCTCATTCTGAGGAGTCTTCACAGAGGGTGCAGAGAGTGTGCCCTACTCATCACCTATAAAATGAGCTAGAGAAGGATGTGGCTGACAAACCACTCTAGAATATTTGCCAAAAAAAACCCAAATGGGGTTATAAAGAGTTGGACACAACTGAAATCCACACCTTGTCTTGCATGGTATCTTGGATGCTGGGCTGATTTGCTGCTAGCTTGAGTCAAATAGCTCGCTCCCGAGGGTCAAATCCTTACCAGGTCTAGCTATGGATAACTACCAGCAGACTCTGCTATGGAGTCTAGCTACTGAATTTCTGATGGCTCTCCTGACTTTTCAAAGCTCACTAAGTTGTAATCTGCTTTACTCTGTTGTATCCTAACATTCTGTATCTCCCACCATCATGGGTAAGTTTGCCTAGGAAACCTGAAAGCCCGCCTAGGCAACAAACCTGCCAAGTAAACCTGCCCAAACCTGCTATCTGGAAGCCATAGCCCCCCTTTAGCTCTCAGAATAAACTTGGGAACTTTCCAGTTGGGCAACAAACTGATCACTGGGCATTGGGTCTTTGGGCAATGAACTGATTGCTACCTTTTGGCTTCTGGCTTGCATAGCAACTTGCATAACAACATAACAACAAAAGTTGTGGCTTCCCCCCTGGTAACAGTTATGTTGTGACTTTCCTCTATATAAGACCTGAGGAAATGCATGTCAGGCTTCTTGATTTGGGTAAGATTAACCCCTTGCAGTCCAGTCTCATTAAACTCCATTTAAAATGAATAAAGGTCTCACTCGCTCATTTCTCTTTACAACAATTCCATCTCTGATATTCAATAACCTAAGATGAGGGGCAACTAGGTGTTGCAGTGAATAAACCACTGGCCCTGGACTCAGGAAGACCTGAGTTCAAATGTAGTCTCAGATACTTACTAGCTACGTGATGCTGGGCAGGTCATTTGACCCTGTTTACCTCAGTTTCCTTATCTGTAAAATGAACTGGAGAAGGAAATGACAAATCACTCCAGTATCTTTGCCAAAAAACAAAAGCAAATAGGGTCACAAATAGCTATACACAGGCTAAAAGGACTGAACAGAATCATGCTCAAGAAAGAGTGCACACAAAGGGAATGGGTCAACATTACTCTCATTGAATTTGGTTTAGGGAAGGAATGACATACATTCTAAACTGGATATCTTGCCCTACAGGAGAGTAGGGGGGAGGTGGATGAGAGGGAAAATGATGGAGGGGAGAGAAGATGGGGGGGAGGGTTATTGGAAGCACACGCTTCTGTAAAGGACCAGGGACAAAGCAGAAAATAGAACAAGTGGGGGCTGGGATAGGAAGGAGGGAAATATAATCAGTCTTTCACATTATGTCCATTGTGGAGATGTTCTGCATAACTACAAATGTAAGCCTGTATTGAATTGCTTGTCTTTCTAGTGGGGGTGGGTGATGAGGGAGGAAAGGAAAGAATCTGAAATGTAAAGTTCTAAAATCAAATGTTAAATATATATATATATATATTATTATTATTATTATTATTTACATGCAACTGGGTAATAAGATATACAGACACTGGGGTAGGGAGATCCATCTTGCCTTACCGGAAAGTCAGAGGGATGATGGGGGAGGATATAGAGGGAGCAGATTGGGGGAGGGGGTATACAGTGGGATTGCTGTTTTGGGGCAATGGGTAGTGGAAAGACAGGGAGAAAATTTGTAGCTCAAAAGATCATGGAAATGAATGACATAAATCAAAAATAAACAAAAGTTAATTTAAAAAAAAGAAAGAGTGCACACAAGAAGAACAGAAGAAACATAGGCATCATGTGCTTCAGACTACATGGTGGCCCTCAGTAAGGAAATAAGGAAGCAGCAGCATGCATGCTCATAGTACCTCTCCCTGCCCCCACACACCCACCCAGGAGGCCCACAGCATTTCTTCCTGCTCCTCATTTGAAAACTACCAGGATTTGTGACTTTTATATGCATTCTTTTTTCTGGCTCAGCAGCCAGTAAACAGAATTTTCATTTCCATGCAGGAAGCAGAAAGAAAACAGTCAGAAAATACTCGTGCATAATCTGAATGGAGAAAGGACTCCTTCAATACACATGCCCGTGCTCAGCAAATCTTCTGGTCGGTTCATGCCAGGCAGAACATGGTGTCTATGCTCTAGGGACTAGTGCTTTATTGGCCACTCCCCCATTATATTTCTTGCTAATCATAGTAATAACAACAACAATGACACTTTACACTCATCACTGAAGAATTCAACAGGAAGCAATGAATTTTTTTGGTCACAGCAATTCATGGAGCACCTCTGATAAAGTACTGGAACTATCATTTGCATCAATTGCAACACAGATTCTTGTAGGGTTTAAGTATTTTACATATCTTCTGTAATTTGATCTTCCCAAATATTTGGAAACATTTATAATGTAGTGAACCAAGGGCTAGTCTCAGAGTCACAAAAAACTTGGTTTCAGTGTCACCTCTGATCCTTACTAGCTGCCAGACCCTTGCATAGGCTTGCAAAGTTTGAGCCCTTAGTATCCCAGCATGCCCTCAGGGACATTCTTACTGTCCCTTTCTTTTCCTATTTCCCCAGAATGTGCTGGCTCACTGCCACCCCTTCCCTATGAGCCTTGAGCAAGTCACTTAATCTCTTTGTCTCCAGGCAACTCTAAAACTAAATTTCAGAGCTAGTACAGATCTTTGATCTGTATCAGTGAAAGGAATTTCCTAATTGAATTTCCCTCCAGGGAAGATATCAGAAGCCTATTAAAAAAAAAAACAGCTGTAAAGTTAGTAGGACAAATATTATTATCCCTGTTTTACAGATAAAGCCAAATGCTCAGAAATTTACCCAAGACCCCACTACTACTGAGTGGCAGAACCAACACTCTAACATACTCTGATTTCTACACCACAAATTTACATTGACCTAGATTCACGTAGGAATATTTTTTTGCTTGGCCATATATTCATACTCACTTGATAAATAAAAACCTTTACAATTGGATGGACTGATTTTATACAATAATTAAACAGATTTTACAATTAATAACCACTTTCATAAAATTGACAATTTATAATGGTGTCCCAAACTGGGGAAATCACTAGACTTTGCTGATTCTTGAGAAGTTTACAGGGACAAGATATTTTTGAAAAGAAAAGGCATATTTTGTTGATATATTTTATTTTTACATATTAGTTATCCTTCTATCTACCTCCACTACCACCATTAATTCCTCCCGTATGATAGAAGATATAGTGAAGCAAAGTCAACAAACCAACACAATGATAACTTTTGACAGATTGTGCAGCATTCTACAACCATAGTCCCTCACCTCTTTACCAGGACAAAGAAAGTACATCATCCATTCTCCAGCAGCATTACAAGTCGTCAGAGTTCAATTGCTTCTCAGTATGGTTTCATCAGGGCAGCTAGGTGGCACAATGGATAGCATGCTGGGCCTAAAGTCAGGAAGACCCATTTTTGTGACCATTAATCTTGGGCATATTTCTGAGTGTTTGGTTCTATATGTAAAATAAGTAAATCATAGGAATAATCAATAATTTCTTTAAATATAATGACAACAATGAAACAATATACCAAAATTTATGAGATGCAGCCAAAGCAGTAATTAGGGCAAAATACATATTTCTAAATGCTTATATCAATTTAAAAAAGAAAAGAAAAAAAAGGCTGACCAATAAATTTGGCATACAATTAAAAAAAACTGGAAAAGAACAAATTAATCCCCTCTCCATTAAACAACAAATTGGAAAACCTAAAAATCAAAGGAGAGATTACTAAAATTGAAAGTAAAAAAAAAAATTGAACTAATAAATAAAACTAGAAGCTCATTTTATGGAAAAATAAAATAAATACATTATTGGTTAATTTGATTTTTTTAAAAAAAAGGAAAGGAGAAAATCAAATTACCAGTTTCAAAAATGAAAAGAGTGAAAGCACCATCAATGACGATAAAATATAAACAAGTGTTAGGAGACAGTTTGTCAAATTATATGTCAATAAATTTGACTAAGTGAAACAGATGAATAATTACAAAAAATATAAATTGTCCAGATTTACAGAAGAGTAAGAAGAATATTTAAATAACTCCAACTTAGAAAAAGAAACTGAACAAGCCATCATTGAATTCCCTAAGAAAAAATCCCCAGGACTAGATGGATTTACAAGTGAATTCTACTAAACATTTAAAGAATAATTAATTCAATAATATATAAGCTATTTGGAAAAATAAGTAAAGTCCTACTAAATTTCTTCTATATCACAAATATGGTTTTGATACCTAAATCATGAAGAGCAAAAACAGAGAAAGAAAACTATAAATCAATTTTCCTAACGAATAGTGATGTAAGAATTTTAAATAAAATAATAGAATATTACAGCAGTACATCACAAATATCATATACTATGACCAAGTGGGATTTATACCAGGAAGGCAGGGCTGGATCAATACTAGGAAACCTATAAGCATAATTGACCACATCAATAATAAAAACAACAAAAATCATGATTATCTCAATAGATGTATAAAAAGCTTTTGACAAAATACAATACTTATTTCCATTGAGGGGGAAAAAACACTTAGAAAGCATAAGAACCAATGGAGTTTTCATTATGGATCTTTAAAATGATAAGCAGAATCTAACTAAAATCAAGAACAAGTATTATCTCTAATGGAGATAAAATACGTCTTCCCAGTAGAATAAAGGGTGAAGCAAGGATACCCATTATTAGTACTCTTATTCAATATTATACTAGAAATGCTAGATATAGCAAAAAGACAAGAAAAAAGAAATTGAAGGAACAAGAATGGTCAATGAGGAAACAAAACTATCACTCTTTGCAAATGACATGATAGTATACTTAGAGAATCCTAAAGAATCAACTGAAAAACTAATTGAAATGATGAAAACTTTAGCAAAACTACAGGATATAAGATAAACTTACATAAATCATCAGCTTTTCTACATATTACCAACAAAGTCCAGTAAGGAAAAGACAGAGAAATTCTATTTTAAATAATTGCAGACAATAGAAAATACAAGGTAGTCTACTTGCCAAGATAAATGCAGGAACTATGTGAACACAATTACAAAACACTTTTTACACTAATAAAGATTGATTTAAACAACTGGAGAAATATTAATTGTTCATGGGTAGGCTGAGCCAATATAATATAAATGGCAATTCTACCTAATTTAATTTACTTTTTCAGTGCCATACCAATCAAGTTCTATTTTGTAGAGCTAGGGGGAAAAATGATAACAAATAAAATTCAAATAGAAGAACAAAAAGTCAGGAATACCATAGGAATCAATGGGAAAAAATGTGAAGGAAGGCAACCTAGCAGTACTGGATTTCAAACTATATTACAAAGTGCTAACAATCAGAATAATATGGTAATGGCTAAGAAATGGAATGTTTAGATATGCAATGCACAGTAGCAAATAACCATATTAATCTAGTGTTTGATAAACCAAAGATCCAAGCTTTGGGGACAAGAACTCACTATTTGACAAAAATTCCTGGGAAAACTGGAAAGCAATTTGACAGAAGCTAAGTACAGACCAACATCTCATACTATATACTAAAATAAGGTCAAAATGAGTACATAATTTAGACATAAAAATGATATAATCAATTAAGAAAGCATAGAAAATTTTGCCTGTCAGATCTATGGATAAGGGAAGAATTTATGACCAAAT
Source organism: Pseudochirops cupreus (assembly GCA_028627135.1). Taxonomy (NCBI): domain Eukaryota; kingdom Metazoa; phylum Chordata; class Mammalia; order Diprotodontia; family Pseudocheiridae; genus Pseudochirops; species Pseudochirops cupreus. Next base: position 285,762,025 of record CM053583.1, on the reverse strand, counting down.
ATGAGACAGGGAGGACCACAGTAAATATAGCAGATAACTTTAATTACATGAATTTAAAAAGTTTTTGTACAAACAAAATCAATGCAGACAAAATTAGAAGGAAAGCAGGAAACTAGAAAAATTTACAATATATTTCTTTTATAAAAGCCTTATTTCTCAAACATGTAGGGAATTTATCTGAACAGTTTTCAGAAAAAGAAATCAAAGCTCAGTATAGGCATATGAAAATATTTTTCAAATCATTATTGATTAAAGAAATGCTAATTAAAATAATTCTGAGATACTGCCTGACACATATGAGATTGGTTAGAAAAGGAAAAGGAAAGTGCTGAAGAGGATTTGGAAAAATTGAGACTAATATACTAATAATGTATTGATAAGCATTAATGCACCATTTTTGTAGTTGTGAACCAGTCCAAACAATTTGGAGAAAAATTTATAGTTCAAAGGGCTATACAACTGCACATACTCTTTTACTCAGCAGCACCATTACTAGGTTTATATCTCAAAGAAATCAAAGGAAAAGGAACCAGAGAGACAAAAACATCTATAGTAATTCCTTTGTTGGTGGCAAAGAATGGAAAACTGAGGGGATGTCCATCAATTGGGGAATGGCTGAACAAGTTGTTCTATATTAGTTTAATGGAACCCTATTGTGCTATAAGAAATGATGATGAGGATCATTTCAGGATGACTTATGTGAACTAATGTAAAGTGAAGTGAGCAGAACCAGGAGAACATTGTACATAGTAATGGCAATATAGTAACAATGATCAACTGTAAGACACTTAGCTACGCTAATAATATAATGATCCAAGACAATGGATGTAATTTTTTAATGTTTTGCTTGCCATATCAAACTCTGTATTCTTACTGAAAGTCAGCTCTTGCTATCCACTAAAATTCCCAGATCTTTTTCAAATAGACTTTTTTATACAGTCACAACTCTGCCATCTTATATTTTTTCAAGATGGATAAATACCCCCTTTCCAGCATGAGGATATTTTTTGCCTAAAGTCTAGAATTTATCATCTAGATCCAAGGGAATCTCACCCCTATATGGTGTTCAAGGAACCCTGACAAATTCTTACTAAACAGATTTTCTTTTTCAATATTCCTTATCCATTCACCAAAACATCTGTTATGATAACACTTCCTCAGGAAAGACACTGTTGCAGTTTCCAAGATTACAGCTTATCTTGTTACATTTTAAATTGATTCCTTCCTTTTTAGGGCTATATACCCTACATTCCTTGCTGGCATTCAAGGAGAACTCTTCTTTTATCAGCAGTACATTAATCATATATATTCTATGTAGATTTTTAGCTTCAATTTTAGGAGGTGGCATTCCCAATTTGTCCCCAAAAATGAGAGCACATTTTACTTGAATTCAGCAGCCATCAATACGTCATCTGCATTCTATAAGAGAATTACATTTATGTCCTTTTTCTTTGATAGTTAAAAATGGAATGTTTACCCATTCTTAAAGAAGCAAGCAGTGTGGTATGGTGAAAAGACTGCTGAATTCTGAGTCAGAGAATGTGGAATCAAATCCTGGTTCTGCCATTAAACTAACAAGCATTCATTACCCTTAATTAGTGCAAGTCAGTTGTACTAAATTCTTCACTGGTAAAATGAAGAGGCTGGGCCAATATAATAAGAAATGATAATACTACCTAAATTAATTTACTTATTCAGTACCATACTAGTCACATTACAAAAAAATAAAATTATAAAGCTTGGGGAAAAAAGATGATAAAATTAATCTAGAGGAATATAGGATTAAGAATCTGAAAGGAGACAATGGGGTTGAAAACAGAAAGGAAGGGGGCATAGTAGGACTGGATCTCAAACTATAAACAAAGCAGTAATCATCAAAAGAAATTGGTACTTGTTAAGAAAAAAGGTAGGTTGATCAGTGAACACATTAGGTACATGGTAGATACATTTAGTATATTAGGTACAAAAGCAAACAAAGCTAATAGCCTAATGTTCAATAAACCCAAAGAACCCTGCTGCTGGGCTAAGAGTTCACTATTTGGCAGCAACTTTGGGGAAACTGGACAGCAGTCTTTCAGAAATTAGTTTCAGATCAACAATTCACTCCATATACCAAGATAAGTGCCAAATGGATACATGATCTAGATATAAAAGGTCACAAAAAATTGAAGAAGATTAAATGGATAATTTTGATTACATAAAATTGAAACTTTATTGCATAAACAAAATCAATAAAGCTAAAATTAGTCAGGAAACAGTTAATGAGTAGAAAAAACTTGTAATGTGTTTCTCTGGCAAAGGTCTAATTTCCAAGACATATGAACAGATTCTAATTTTGAATAAGAGAGATTTTTCCAGTTGATAAGTGGTCAAAGAAGATGAACAGGCTGTTGTCAAGGGAAGAAATCTAAGCTATCTATAGCCATGTAAAATACTCCACTAATAATAAGAGAGGAAATTGAAGCACTTTCACCTCACACTCATGAGATTGGAAAAGTTAGCACAAAGGAAAAGGACATATTGGAGGGGCTGCATGAAAACAGGCACATTTCTGCATTGTTCACGAAACTGTAAATTGGAATAAACATTCTGAAAAGCAATACAAAATTATGCCCCCAAAGTTATTAAATTGTAGAAAACCTTCAACTCAGTGACACCACTAGTAGGCCAATGACCCAAAGACGTTAAAAAAAGAGGAAAAGGTTATAGGAAACTATTACAGTGGAATTAAGAAACCAAGTAATTATATCCAGGCAACAATTTGACAATGCATGTGGTTGCAAAACAAATCAGGACTAAGGTTCTGGGTAGCCAAGGACGCTAAAGTTTGATTTCTCACAGTCAATATACAATTTGGAGGAAGTGGAAAACAGGAAAAACAGGATTATAGTAATTAAGATATCTGGCTTCTCATTGGTAGGGGGGAGTCAGGAAATGCTGAGGTGAGAGGGAGAAAGGTATTCTTGTGACATTCTTTAAGTCAGGTGACTTGTGGGAGGGGATATTATACTTCTGAAACTCCTAAATCAGATGACTTACATGGAGTTGAAACATCACTTCACAAAATAGTGGATAAAATCAAAATGGAGTCACATGACAAAACTAAAAAAGTTCTCATCAGTTAGGGAATGGTTGTGGGAGAGGTAGAGACAAGATGGCAAAGTAGAGACAGGAATTCACCTGAGCTCTCCTAGGTTTGCCTCCAAACAATTTCAAAATAATGCCTCAAATCTAATTTAGAAGAGGCAGAGCCAACAAAAGATCAGGTGGAACAGTTTTCCAGCCCAATACAACTTAGAAGGTTAGCAGGAAAGGTCTCTCATACTGGGATAGTGGTTGACCACAGTACCAAGAGCAGGTCTTGAAGGCAGCTGCATCAGTGGTGGCAGCACCTTTGGGAGCTTTCAGCCCACAGATGGTTTTTTTTCTTTTTTTTTCCTTCAAAATTTTATTTTAGATTCAAACGCCAGGACACAAATACAGAAAAGAAACAAAAACATATCATAAACTTAAATACTGGAACTTAAATACAAAGTTAGAAAGAAAAAAAAATGTCACGTGCATAGCAGAACAGGAGAAGATTCAAAATATGTAACAAATTTTCACTTCAAGAAAGCCAGTATGATAAATGATACTCGCGTTCAGAATTGTCCATCTTTTCTTTGCTTCCTTGTGAGTTTTTTGTTCTCTACTGGGCACTTTTACTTTTTTTTTCCCCTCCCCCAACCCTCCCCAGAAGGCTACAATAGTTTAGTTTCTCAATAGCTATGGATATATACAAACACATGTAGACATATACTTTCCCACACCTATTCTACTCCTGACCTTTGTTTTTATGTATGTGTATATCTCGTTACCTATCCCTCCTGCCTCCTCTACTTTACTTGTACCCACTACCTTGCCCTCCTATGACTTGTCTGCCCCCCTCCAAAAATCCCTTCCCTCCTTTCCATCTAAACGCCCTTCTGTACCCCTATATACCTATCTCACCCTCCCCTCTAAGATCCTTCCCTTGTCATCTTCCCCTTCCCAATGTATACATATTGTTCCCTCTTAAACCCATTCCCAATGAAATTAGGTTAGCAGAACTACCAGCCCTCTCCTCCTCTAATTCCTCTGTATCAGTTCCTCCACTGGCACCTCATTTGTATCATTACTCTTTTAAGCTGTTCCTAAATGGTTTTGCTTTTTAAATTCATATCACTCAAGTTTACCCCAATCTTTCTCATGAACTGCCCAATTATTGATAAGAATCTTAGATATACATTTTTACATTTATAAAAAGTAAACAAGTCTGTCCTTATGGATACCTTATAGTCGGTCTTTGTTAGGTATCTTGTATTTCTCTTGGTTCTTGTGTATCACGTCGTCTGTTAAGTTCAGTATGTCTTTTTAAGTCTTGAAAGCCACAGTTACTAAAAGGAGTAGGTCCAGTACATATCCACTTTTAAAATCCTTATTCATAGACCCAGTCATGAGCACAAGACTTATAATTGACAAGTTCTTCAGGCTTAAACCACAGGCTGATCTCCTTCTCAGCACTTTTTACAGAGTCACTGCCATGAATGATGTTCCTGCCAACTTGAATGCAGAAGTCCCCACGAATGGTACCTGGCTTGGAATCAGCTGGGTTGATCTCTCCCAACATCACTCTGTCTGTCTTCACCGCATTCAAGCCCTCCCAAACCATGGCTACAACAGGCCCCGAGTTCATATATTTCACAAGCCCAGGGAAAAATGGCCTGTCCTTCAAGTCAACATAGTGCTGTTTCAGATGTTCCTCTGAGGCCCTAAGGAACTTCATGCCCACGAGGCGGAATCCCTTCTGCTCAAAACGTTTGATGATGTCCCTGATCAAGCCCTGCTGGACGCCGTTGGACTTGATGACAATGAAGGTGCACTCCTTGTTGGCCATGGTCCAGGAAAACTTGGGCTGGAGCAGGAGAAAGAGGCGTCTATGGCTGCGGCAGAGAAGGAGGATGGAGCCAGCCCACAGATGTTAAAGGGGTTGAACAACTAGTCAGAAAGAGATTACAAGGGACCATTTGCTGGTGCTGACTTCAGGTCCTTGTTGCAATGTCCATACACATTTCTGGGTCGCAGTCCCAGGGTGGAGAGGAGCACTAATATTTGGGACCTCAAGGGAACAGGGGTCCTGATCACAGCTCTGGGATGAAGAAGAGTGCTCATAAGGTAGCTCACAAGGAAATAGGGACCCTGGTTTCAATTCCAAGGCAGAAAATAGCACAGGCTATTTCAGCTGCAGGCAAGCAAGGAAGCTGGTCACAGTTCCAGCTCCTAGAAGAAGAAGAAGAAGAAGAAGAAGAAGAAGAAGAAGAAGAAGAAGAAGGAGAAGAAGGAGTCTAGGAAGACTCCTAGAAGCCAGCATTTATGGCTTCAGGGGAACAAGTGTCTCTTCCTGGATAAAAGTCAGAGCACAGGCTAGGAGAGCCATGACCACAACTCTCATTATATCATACTAGTTTGGAAATATGAATAATCTACAGGTTCTCAGAACGGGCTGTGAAAACAGCAGCATGAAGGATCTGAAGCTTGGGACAGTGCCCCCACCACCTTTGGAGAAAAGCCCAACTTTAACATAAAGTTAAAAGTCAAGAAATAGAATAGAAAGAGCAAACAACAAAAAAAAAGGAACATGGCCATAAAAAGTTACTACAGTGACAGGAAAGATTAAGACACAAACTCAGAAAAAGATGACAATTTCAAAATAGCTATAAGCAAAGCCTAAAAGAAAAAAAAATGTGTGTGTGTGTGTGTGTGTATGAATTGAATACAAGTCCAACAAGAATTCCTGGAAGAGCTCAAAAAGGAGTTTCAAAATCAAATCAGAGATGCAAATGAAAAATTGGGAAAAGAAATTAACTGAAAACTAACTAATCTACTCTTAAAGAATGAGTAGGTCAAAGAACAAATCATAGAAACAATCAATAATTTGTTTAAAGAGAATGACAATGATAAGACAACATATCAAAATTTATGAGCTGTAGCCAAGCAATACTTATGGGGAAATGTACATCTCTAAAGGCTTACATCAATAAAATACAGAAAGAGCAGATCAATAAATTGGGCGCACAACTAAAAAAACTAGAAAAAGAACAAAACTCCAGTTAAATACCAAATTGGAAATCCTGAAAATCAGAGGAAAGGTTAATAAAATTGAAAGTAAAAGGGGGCAGTTAGTTGTTGTAGTAGATAGAGCACCAACCCTGGAGTCAGGAAAATCTGAGTTCAAATCCAGCCTCAGACATTTACTAGCTGTGTGACTGTGGGCAAGTCTCTTAACTGTGATTGCCTTCAAAAATAAAAAAGAGGGGGGTGGAGTCAAGAAGGTAGCATAGAAACAGGAAAATTCTGTGAGCTCCCCCAACAGCTACCTCAAATACCTATAAAATACAACTCTAAACAGATTTTAGAGCTATAGAACCCACAAAGTGACAAAGAGAAACAAATCTCCTGCTGAAGGCAGCCTAGTAGGCCTACAGGAAGAGTCCATCTCAGCATACTGGGAGCTGAGTCCAGCCCTGTGTGAGCCCTGGTTTTAGCCTCAGGGTGGCCCTGGCCAGCAGCAGCCAGAGCAGACTTTGGAAGAGTGAAGCACCAGCAGCTGTGGCTGTTTCCAGACTTATCAACCCTTAAATGCCAAAGAGCAAGTAAAAGGTCAGTGTGGGTATTTGTTGGAACTGGAGGGGACAGAAGAGCATGGTCCAACCACTGCCCCTGAGGCAAGAAGCAGTGGAGGCATGATGGCTGCGCAGCCACCACATGGCTGCTTCCATAGCTCCAGGCCTGGAGTAGGGGGACCATTCAGAGGGTAATCACTGTTGCTTTAACCTGCTTGGATCTAGATTGCTGTCTTGGGTGGAGGTCCTGGGGTGTGTGGCAAGTGGGCCAGAGCTTCAGGGGGCTTCAGAGAGGGCACCCAACTAATAGCTCTGGCAGCTGTGAAAACTCCAGCAATTTTGGACAAAGCTCTCCTCTCTGGAAGCAGAGTTCTACTGTGGCAAAGAGCACAAAAGTCAAATAATTTAAGCAAGCATAGCAATCAAACCTTAGATTCTTTTTTTAGGTACAAAAAGGGTCAAAGCATGGAACAGGAGGAAGACAATGAAGTCAGAACTTCTGCATCAAAAGCTTCCAAGAAAAATACGAATTGGTTACAGGTCATGGAGGAGCTCAAGAAGGATTTTGAAAAATCAAGTAAGAGAAGTGGAGGGAAAATTGGGAAGAGAAACAGACTAACTCAAATGGCAAAAGAGGCCCACAAAGCCAATGAAGGAGAATGCCTTAAGAAGTCAAATTTTTCAGATGGAAAAAGAATCTCAAAGGCTCACTGAAGAGAATAATTCCTTCAGAATTAGACTGGAGCAAATGGAAGCTAATGACTTCATGAGAAATCAAGATACTATTAAAGAGATCCAAACAAATGAAAAAATAGAAGGCAATGTGAAATATCTCATTGGAAAAACAACTGACATGGAAAATAGATCCAGGAGAGTTAATTTAAAAATTATTGGACTACCTGAAAGCCATGATCAAAAAAAGAACCTAGAAATCATCCTTAAAGAAATTCTCAAGGAAAATTGCCCTGATATTTTAGAACCAGAGGGCAAAATAGAACTTGAAAGAGTTCACCAATCACCTCTTGAAAAAAGATCCCAAAAGAAAACTCCTAGGAATATCATA
>CM053583.1:285733849-285753821 GCA_028627135.1 Pseudochirops cupreus | reverse complement strand
AGGACCCCTGCCCAAGACCACAATCCGGATCCAGGCTGCTCAATGCGAGAGCACTTGGCCTCTGAATGATCATTTGGTCCCCCTGCAGTCTGCAGGCCGGGAGCTCTGAAGTGGCAGTGTGGAGGCAGGTGCAAGACCTCTGCTTCTGCAGCCTCCTTGCCCTGGAGGCAGTTTGGCCAGACCTGCTTTTCTCCTCTGATTTAGCCAAGCTCCATTAACCTAATTCTGGGAACTGCCACAGCTGCCACAGATCCGCTCTCCCAAAGCTCCAGCCAGGGCTTGGCTCCTCTTGTCCAGCCACCTCCAGGGCAAAGCTGTGGTTTCAGGCTGGGCTGGTTTCGGCTTGCAGAGCTGAGATGGTTCCTCGTAGCCGAGCTGACTTTAGCGGAAAGTATCTTTGTGTGCATTTTGGAGTTCTAGAATTTGTTTAGAGTCATATCTTACGGGTATTTTGAGGTGGCTATGTGACAGCTGCGATATATTGCTGCTCTTATGCTGCTATCTTGGCTCCGCCCCCATTTTTTTTCTTAAATCTGTTGCAAAGGTTTATTGAAGGTATTTTTTTTTCTTAAATCAGGATTAACTCAAAATGTGAACTGTATGGTTACTTTTTATTAATTATAAATATTTTTAATTTGGTCACTATCTGAGTATTGGTGATTTTTAGGGACAAAAATTTGTTACTACATCACATAACTAGCTTTAAGTTTCTTCTAAACTCATTACAAATTTTCCAAGAAATTGCCTATAACTTAAACTCCTCTGGATTTAAATGGTACAATTTGGGGGTTTTGGTTTTTTTGTTTGTTTTGTTTTGTTTTTTTTCTTAAAAAGTTTCTCATCACAAAACCTGACAATCACTTATCAGATTAACCCTCCCTTCATAGACAATTTATCTGGACTTTGCAAACCTGATCTAAAATATTAGTCTAAATATTCTAACTGGGCAAATAACATTTTCGTAAAATCATAGAGCAGTACAGTTGGGAGGGACTATAAAAAAATCATCTAGTCCAAAGCATTGATATTGGAGACAAAGAGACTCAAGTTCAAAGAGATGGAATGGCTTACCCAAGGTCATGATGGCTAATGCATGAATGATTCAGAACTCAAATCCTTGTTCCTTGACTCAGAGTGAAGTACTCTTTCCTCTTTCTCTTTAATGCCCTGTTTCAAGGAATTTCCATTTCCCCAAATGCTCTTCACATAAAAATATGTTTTCATTTCCCAGCTTTTCTTTAGTGTGCTATTTTGTTCAACTGAACCTCAGAAAGCAATTTTCCCAAATTAATATAATATAATCATCATTTTTGCAAAGTGATTTACTTCGTAAAATACATTCCTGGGTAAAAGAAAATTTAGGAAATATAGTTAGCTAGATGTAGAGTCAGGAGGTCAGAGTCTGAATCCCACCATCAACACTTAAAAGCTATGTGACCATGGTCAAGTCACTTAATTTCCATGAGCTTCAACGTCCTTTTCTTTCAAAGGAAGAGAATAATCCTTGTACAAGCATTTCGTAAGCTTCATGGTGCCATGCAATAGTGAGTTGGCTGTAGCTGTTTTATTTCTGTAAATGCTACATGGCATAATGAGAGGGTACACCTAGCTGCCTACTCATCTAAAACCCTAACAGGACCAATGTGCATGATGACTAGCACTCACCCAGGGACTCCACATACTCACTCATCTCCCTGACTCTTTAATAATCTAGGAATTTGTATATAGATTTTCATTTTGCTGCCATTCAACTAACCACTCTCCTTTCTCTTCTCACAATGGGTTGACCATCAAAAGGGACTACTCATGGGATCATGTTCTTTTTTTTTAATTTATTAAAATTTATTTTATTTTTAATTTATGAAATAAAACAAATATTTCCAGAACATAACATAATAAAAAAAAAAAGATGATTATACATGAAACTGAAAATCTATTGTGGACAACTTGCTATTCTTTTTAAATATAATAAAAATATCATGGAAATTTCTTTTTTTTTCTTTTTTTCCTTTGTCTTCCCTCTCCCTGCTCTGTCCTAGAGATGGCTATCCTTAGAAACAGATTCCATTTACACACACACACACACACACACACACACACACATACAATCATTCTATAAATACTTCTATTTATCCGTTCTTTCTCTGAGTACAGACATGATCTTTCTTCATATGAACTTTATTTTTAATTTGTGTATCTATAATAGTCAAAATGATTGCACTGCTCAAATTCATTCTTAGAACAATATTACTGTTAATGTATACAGTGCTATTCTGGTTCTGCTCACTTCACTCTTCATCATTTCATGTAAGTCTTTCCATGCCTTTCTGAGATCATTGAACTCATCATTTCTGATAGCACAGTAATATTCCATCACAACCATACATCACAACTTATTCAACCATTTACCAACTGATGGGCATCTTTGTAATTTCCAGTTTTTTTGCCATCACAAAGAGAGCTGCTATAAACATCCTATTCCCACTCAAAGTTATATTTATTATTTGGGAATTTCCCTCCATCTTATATTTACTCTATTTTCTCTCGACCTCTTTTTTTTACCCTATTCCTGTTAGGAGATCTTTTCCCCCTCCCTCTGACTCCCCATCCCACCCATCCCTCCCCCATCCTATGTAAAAAAAAAAAATAGAATACTGGTACCTGAAATTTCCATTAAAAAAGTGAAAACTAACTTAGTCAATATTAATCAGTCAATAAGCATTTATGAAGCACTTATCATATGCCAGGCATTTTGTTAAATGCTGGGGATGCTGTGAATAGTCCCTGCCCTCAAGGAGCTCAGAATCAAAAGGGGAAGACAAGCAAGCGAATATGTACAAATAAACTATATACAAGATAAATAGGAAATTATTTAACCCCCTTTGGGGGTTGAACAATCCTTTCACAGAGGTCACAGGGGTTGACTAAGACCATTGGAAAACACATATTTCCAATGGTCTTAGGAACTGAGACACTGCTCCTCAATCCATCTCCAGGCAGGTCCGCCCACATGCAGATATGCCCACATACAAGTATTAAAGGATTGAGGCATTAGGAAGGTTGAGAACCACTGATTCAAAGGGACAACTCTAGAAATAAGAGGGACAAAGAAAGGCTTCCCACGGAAGGCATGGTTTTAGCTGGGACTTGAAGGAAGCCAAGATGCAGAGATGAGGAGGGAGAACATCCCAGGCACAGCAGACAGAGAAAATGTCCCCAAGTCTTTTATCTTGTTCATTGGAATGATAAGAAGGTGTGTCACTGCATTGATGTGTATGTTGGTGGTTTGAGAATATCGGAAATGTAGGAGGGACTAGGTTATGAAGGGCTTCAAACATCAAAAGAGAGTTTCACATTTGGTTCTGAAGGCCATCGGGAACCACTGGATTTTATTGAATATAAGGGGGTGGCGGGGCAGGATGGGACTGATGCTTTAGGAAAATAGCTTTAGATGCTGAATGGAGGATGAATTGAAGGGGAGAGAGACATGGAAGGGGGGCAAACCAGCAGGTCAGGGATCATTTTCTTAAATAATTTATTTGGCTTAAATAAAGGAGAATAGAAACAGAAATATTACTCCCATGTAGCATAGACTACATCCTGTTTAATCCCTAGATTTCACCTGCCCCAGAATAGAAACCCTTTTCTCCTTCCAAAGTACTATCATTATATATATCTTCTAGCCTTTGTGGGAATATTCTTTGAGAAGACTGTCTATAACAGAGGCCTCCATTTCCTCTCATCTCATCCTCTTCTTAAACTCTTATAGTATAGCTTCAGGCTTCATTATTTCAATGACTGCTTTCTCCGAAGTTACCAATGATCTCCTAATTGTAAAATTCAATGGCCTTTTCTCAATTCTCATTCTTCTTGACCTCTCAAAGTTTGATGCTGTCAATCACCCTCTTCCTTGATACTCTTGTTGAGAGTTTTCAGGATGCCTCTCTCTTCTGGTTCTCCTACCTATCTGATCACTCCTTCTCATTCTCTTTTGCTGAATCCTTGCCCAGAACATGCACTCTGACTATAAGTGGCCCTCAGGATTCTGTCCTGGGTCCTTTTTTCTTCTGCCTCTATTATACTCTTTCACTTAGTGATTTCATCAGCTCCCATGGATTTAGGATTTAATTATTATGTTTATGCTGATTATTGTCAAATCTACCCAACCAGTCCTAATCTCTCTGCTGATTTCTAATCTCTCCTTCAGTATAGTGACACACAGTACTACCATTCTTGTTTATCTACTAACTTGTCTACCCGTTAAATGGAAAATGGAAACCTACGGTTAATTCAAGACTGATTAGAAAGCCTTTCAGACATCTCCACTGGATGTCCGGTAGACATCTTAAATTCAACATGTCTAAAACAGAACTCATTATCCCTCCCCCTGCCTTCCAAATTACCCGTTATTGTTGAGGGTACCACTATACTCCCAGCCTCCTTCGATGGCAACCTAGATGGCATCCTCTGCTCCTCATCATCTCTCGCATCCCATATCCCACCTGTTGCCAAGACCCATCAATTTCACCTTTGTAATATCTCTCTATTACTTCCCCTTCTCTCTTCTGACATTGCCACAACTCTGTTGTAGGTCCTTTTTACCTCATGCCAATAGTCTGCTGATTGGGCTGCCTGACACAAGTCCCTCCACTCCTGTCTATTCGTCAAGCAGCTGCCAAAGTGATTTTCCTAAAATACAGGCTGCACCATGTTACCATGTTCAATAAATTATCTATCTCCTCCAGTATCAAATACAAAATCTTCCGTTGGCATTCAAAGCCCTTCATAACCTCATTCTTCCATACCCCCTGTCTTTCAAGTCTTCTTATACTTTATACTCCTAAAATACCCTGAGATCCAATGACACTGGCCTACTTGCTGGCCCACAAATAAGATATTCTTCTTAGTTCCAGACATTTTTTTTCTAGCTGTCCCCCATGCCTAGAGTACTCTCCTCCTCATCTCTGCCCCCTGTTACTCTGACTCCTCCAAGTCCCAACTAAAATCCTTCAACAGAAAGCCTTTCCCCAACCCCCCTTAATGTTAGTGCCTTTCTTCCATTAATTATTTCATATTTGTTCTGTACACAGCTTGTTGGTACATATCTTTTTCCTTGTTATCTCCCTTACTGTGAATGTCTAAAGCGCAAGGATTGTTCTTTTGTTTTCCTTTGTGTCCCCAGCTGTTTAGTACAATGCCTATTCCACAAGAGGAGCTCAATCAATGCTTACTGACTGACTTTAAACTACACTTGGATTCTCTCTCTCCCCCTTTACCCTCTCCCTCTATTTCTTTGCTCTTTTCTACTCTCTTTATTGTAGGTAGTGTCAAGTCCTGAAATAAATCAAACTCATAAGTGGAAGAATAAAGTGTCCTTAACTGAGATAACCGGGTAGTGAAACTGCCACCCTGAGGGATGTCCCATCAGGAAACTTACAGGAAAAGTTCTTAAACTTTTAGGAGAAAAGTGGGAGGGAGATGGGAGTAAGGCCTGTTCATGAGATGCCAACCACCCTCAGCAATCCCAGCATGGAAAACCACTTCATTCTGGCTATTTTGTCCTGCATGCCAGGAATCCCAGTGGAAAGGAATAAGGAGGTCAGAAGCTACTTTGAAAGCTAGTCCTGCTCAAGCTGGCTTAGTTACACGGAAACGTCCCTGAGTGGGGACTTAGAGTGTGGTTCAACTCAACCTAATTAAAATATCTTAAGGGTAGGAATGCAAGGACACTACAGCAATTCTGATGTTATTAGGATCGTTAAGAGGGAGTGGCAGGTAACATTACTTTTTGTATTAACAATTTTTTTGTCATTATATTAATAATTTTTTTCTGTCAAAGTGACTCCATTTTGCAAAGCCCCTGGTCTTATTTACTTAAGGGTCCTGACCCCTTTTATGGCCCCGCAAATTTTGCAAGAGCCAAAATTCTCACTTACAGATTGCACAACTTTTCCTCAAATTGAAAAATGTTTTAATTGTATGCTGTAAACCTGGACTCTATAATGACTGTACTAACTGGTTGGACATATCAGAGCTTTCTTTTTTTACAAAGGAGCTAGACAATGGCATAGCATTGATGGGGTACAGGCTCTGGAAAATCCCTTGAACTCTCCTTGAATCTTCCCACTTGATGAGGCACTTGCCTGAGGCCATAAGTCTTTCATTATCTCTAGGCCCAAATCTTTATTACTCTTTTTTTTTTGCTTTTTTTTGGGGGGAGGGATGGGGGAAGGCAAGGCAATTGGGGTTAAGTGACTTGCCCAAGGTCACACGACTAGTAAGTGTTAAGTATCTCAACTCCCATTTGAACTCAGGTCCTCCTGACCCCAGGGCTGACCGCACCACCTAGCTGCCCCTATCTTTATTACTTTTAACCTAGCCTAGCCCTCCATTGTCTGTCATCTCCAAGTAGCCTCCACTATTTGCCTTCCCATTCCTGGAGTCGGACCTTAGTTCTGTCAAGATCCTCCTCAAGACCCTCCCCAAACCCCTCCTCTAGACTACCCCTAGGTCCCTCCCACAGTCTTTCTGTATATAAGATCCATCTTGCCTCCATGAAGGGGCTGAGATTCAATCTAGCACAAACTCAGTCTGTGTCAGATTGTTCTGGCCCATTTGTCAATACAAGTGTCACAAATGCTTAGGCTCCTTAAGAGTCTACCCATTATGGAGAATCTTTAACAAACTTTGGTTGAGAGAAGGCTTGAGTCAAATTCTTTGGCAAGACCAGTGTATTTGTATTTTGGGGTCTCAAGTGCCCCTAAAGTCCAAACCTCAACAGCACAACTAGATCAGGAGGACTTCTGAAGCCTAGGGCTGCTTGACATACCAGTGCTCATTACTTTTCAATATTCCTGCAACTGTTGGAACTGATTGGGTGCTTGTAATAAAGCTGCCCCCAGTCCCAAATTCTAGTTTCTTTAACAGGTCTCACTCAACAGCAGGCATGTCCTGATTAACCACACAATCTGGCTTTAACCACACCACAGGCCCCCAGACTCAATCATAGGCCCCACTGAACAGCAGGCCCACTGCCCCTACCTAGCCCCTGCCCCCTACCCTGATTCAGTGTCCTAATTTCTTCATATATGGCTCCCTGCCTCACCAGAACAACAGGTGTGTCCAGGAACTCATATCTCTCACAGAAACAGCAGGAATATCTATGTGATGGCATCTCAGCCACTATCTCTAGATAGCCCCTAGACCCATTCCTCATATTTCCCACAGAAATAAGAGGTGTGCCCATGCATTCAATCACAATCACATCTAATCTCAGACACAACAATGCCAAGCAATCAGAAAGCAGCAGCACCTGCATGTCCAAGCACGAAAAGAACCCCAAAGCAATAGAAGGAACTTTCTCTAAGTAGGCACCTGTCCAGTAATATAAAAAGCTATCCTTTAGTTGAATTTATGATGTAGAGGCTTATTATAGTATCATTATCATACATACAAGCTCCACATCACCAAAGGTTTTTCTGTATGCTTTGTGGATAATCACATGCACATTTCCACCGAGGATAGAACTCCTCCTCCATTACCTAATCCTTCAACAAACCCTTCCTGCCTTTTTGATCGTCATAATTTCTGTTGTGTACACTATAAAATCTGCCCGTTGTTGTCTTACTAAATTACTGGTTCCCCTTGGAACTCAGCCTGTTAGAGGCTTCATTCTCAATAAAGGCCTTTACTTGAATCAGAGGTGGTCTGACTGAGAATGCATTCGAGTCGACCTCCCACAACAAACCATGAAACCACAACAGTAAAAAACATGCAGGCTTCTTGTGGTTGCTATTTGTTTAACATCCTAATAATGCTGTTCTAATTTACCCTCCAACTTTAGTACCTCGATTTGACCCTATACTCTTCTTTCTCCTACCTCTCTCCCCTCTCACTTCTCCCTCTCCCTAATCCTCCATCTCCCTATCCTTTTTATCTGCCTGTTAAATGGGAGCTGGATACCTTCAGTTAACTCAGGACCAGTTTAGAAAGTACAATAAAAAATTATCATCATGGTTGTAGCTACCCAGACAAAAAGGACACCAGGGCGTCACCTTCAGGGTCTAAAGAACAGAACTCTCCAGGATATAGAACTTGGGGATGTTTGTCTTTCTCTGCTACCCAGTTCTGAAAAGGGATGAACCCCAGGTTCTTCCACAGGTTCCCCCCCACCCACCTAGGTATCTGTAGCATTGTCTGAGTACCCATAAATCTAATACTGATCAGAGTGGGATAGGAGGATGAGCAGAGTCCCCTTCAGAACCTTCAACTTGACTTTCAAAAGCAGGAGGACAAGCATCCTGCTTCACTATTGCCTTGGAAGTCAATTCATCCAAAAGAATTCAATGCCAAGGACACAGCATTTAATTGCTTTACCCCTCTGCAGCTTTTTCCAGCTGACTAATGTAGTCACACCTCTTCAATATTACTTTTGACAAATACACATATTTTACATGGAAGAAAATTCTTCTCTCCATGGCACCTAGGTATTATTTTATATTGTCAAGTTGAATGTTTTACAATGAAGGCT
Organism: Pseudochirops cupreus; assembly: GCA_028627135.1. Lineage (NCBI taxonomy): Eukaryota > Metazoa > Chordata > Mammalia > Diprotodontia > Pseudocheiridae > Pseudochirops > Pseudochirops cupreus. The sequence continues at coordinate 285,745,291 of CM053583.1, read as the reverse complement.
CAAAGTTTCAAGCATACAAGAGCACACAAAGGTAACAGTTTTCAAACATGGGAGAGGATGCAATTTTGGAAATTTTCCCAGTCCTCACTAATGCCTTACCCCTCCTCTTTCTGAGCTCCATTTTTAGCCAACTTTTTTTCCAAGTTTTAAGTGTTGATATAATTAATACCTTCATTTTGTGGTGTATTATTGATCATTTCTTTGTGCAGATTTAATCCATTAATTCTATAGTTTTATTTTTTTTTAAACATTAAAGGGCTTCTAGTGCCATCCCAAGCTGATTTGTACAGTGAATTGACCCACACAAGTCATGCATGACCGCTGTTTCAAAACTACTAAGGACTATCTGTCCACCAGAGTATCCTGTAGTTTAGGACCAGACACTTTTTATACAATCCCTTGACATCTCTTATAGTCAGCCTTTGTTACCTACATTTCCTTGAATCTTTGCATATATTCTTTCTTTTAAATCTCAGTTAGCGAGTTTCCTGTGCAAGCAGATGAGAAATTAAGTATCTGAAAAAGGAAGGGTGGGGGGACAGGGTGGGGAAGCTTATATCTAAGGGCAAAACATAAGGTAAAACCTGAACCAAATTATTCACACTCTTGCCCTGGGAGAGGATGAAAAACCTAACCCAGTTAACCAGGGCAGAATAAGGTAGGAGGCCCTTACGTCATGAAATAATAAAAAAACTGTATCTCTCAGAGAAATGGTACACAGAGAAAAAAAGCAGAATATTCTAAAAATGAATTAGGGAGGGCAGTTCTTGGCCAAATCGTTAAGGAGTTGAATCCTTTTTGGAGTAAAACCTCTTACTTCTTTCTCTATCATTTCAATCCCATCTCAGTCAGGGGTCCACTGCTTTCCTGTTGTTTCATAACTCCCTGGGTGGAGTGGGGGTGGCAGGGAAATGATAATCTATAATTGAAATTCAACACTAAAACCTTAAGAGATTGATCTTTTTTTGGCTAAGATAGTGTCTTCTTTCCTTCTGTCCTTCCCTATCTCCCTCTTTCCCCCTCTTCCTTTTTCCTTTCCTCCCTCTCCCCCTGCTTTCTTCCCCTAAGCACTACCCCCTCAAGGAATGAAGCTACCAGGGTGCCCTTAAATCACACCTCTAGGGCCAATGGCATCCCTAGTGCAAACTCTCAAAGAGGCAAGTCAAAGATCAAAAAGTAAATGTGATAAGTACCCGAAGTTCTTAGGTAAATGAATTGTATGTTTTCTTTTAAAATGCACATATTAGAAGTTTACTGCTGCATATGTAATCTTCTTTTTGACTCTTTGTTGTTAGTGGTTAAACTCATGATTAAAAAAGAATATTTTCAAGTTCTTATACTTTAAAGGTTTAAATAAAATTAATTTAAATATAAGTAGAATTCAATTAGTTGTATTGATGTTCAATATTTTTAAATTTGATTTTATTTTTTCTTTAGGAAGTCATAATCTTTTTATTAATTTATCTTTAGTTTTCAACATTCACTTCGATAAGATTTTCTATTCCAAATTTTCTTCCCATCTCTTCCCTCCCCTCACCCAAAGAGAGCATGCATTCTAATTACCCCTCCCCCCAATCTGCTCTCCCTTCTATCACCCTACCCATCCCCTTCCCTTCTATTATCCTGTAGGACAAAATAGATTTCTTTCTTTCTTTCTTTCCTTCTTTCTTTTGCTTTTTGGAGGGGGGAAGGCAGGGCAATTGGGGTTAAATTACTTGCCCAAGGTCACGTGGCTAGTAAGTGTTAAATGTCTGAGCCCGGACTTGAACTCAGGCCCTCCTGACTCCAGGGTCAGTGCCCTATTCACTGAACCACCAATCACTCCTAAGACAGATTTCTATATCCCATTGCCTGTATATGTTATTTTCCAGTTATATGTAGAAACAATTTTTAGCATTAGTTTTTAAAACGTTAAGTTCCACATTCTCTTCCTTCCTCCTTTCCCACCTATCCTCATAGAGAAGGCAAGCAAATTGACATAGGTTATACATGTGTAGTCACACACAACACTTCCATACTAGTCATGTTGTAAAACACTAACTATATTTCCCTCCATCCTATCCCACCCCCCATTTATTCTATTCTCTCCTTTAACCTTGTCCCTCCTCAAAAGTGTTTGTTTCTGATTATCCCCTCCCCCAATCTTCTCTCCCTTCTGTCATAACCCTTTCTGTTAGACCCTTTCCCCCTGCTTTCCTGTAGGGTAAGATAGATTTCCATGCCCTATTGAATGCGTATATTATTTCCTCCTTAAGCCAAATCTGATAAGAGTAAATTAACTCACTCCCTCTCACTTTCCCCTCTTGCCCTCCACTGTAAAAAAGCTTTTTATTGTGTAGAAGCTGCTAAATTTTGTGTTATCCTGATTATATTTCCACAATACTTAAACTGTTTCTTTCTTTTCCCATATTTTCCTCTACTTCTCTCATTTGATTTCCAAATTCCTTTTTTTTTTTTTTGCTTTTTGCGGGGGAAGCGGGGGAAGACAGGGCAATTGGGGTTAAGTGACTTACCCAAGGTCACACTGCTAGTAAGTGTTAAGTGTCTGAGGCAGGAATTGAACTCAGGTCCTCCTGACTCCATGGTCAATGCCCTATTCACCGCACCACCTAGCCACCCCTCAAAATCCTTTTTGAACTCTTCCATGACCTGCAACCAATTCCTATTTTTCTTGGAGGCTTTTGATGCAGGAGCTTTGACTTTGTTGTCTTCCTCTGGTTGTATGCTTTGATCTTCTTTGTTACCAAAATAAGATTCTATAGTCTGACTTTTTTTCCCACTATTTCCTCATCTTGCCAGCCAATTACTTGACTTTTAATCTCTTTGTTAAGGTAGGTCTCTGCTTCCAGTATGGAGGGAGTATTGTCCCATGCTTCAGGGGTTTTTTGCAGCTGTTTCCAGAGATACTTCTAGGAACCTGTAAATTTTCAGTTCTTCCAATGTGGTATGATCAAAAGACAGGTATTTACTCCTCTCCTGGTCTGTGCTCTGGTCTATTAGTGGCTGCAAGCACACTTTTCTGCCTTGGAACTGTGAGGAGGATTCTCTCTCCACTACCACCACAAACTCTGCTATGCTAGTGCTCCTCCTCATCCCAGGACCACCACCCAGGACTGTGACCCATATCCAAGCATGGGCAAAGCAAGAAAATCCTGCCTCAGCATGAGCAAAGAGATTCCTACAATTCCCCTCTGATCAGTCACTTGATCCCCCCCACCATCTGAGGGCTTAGAACTCTGAAAGCAGCCACTGTTGCTGCTGCTGCCACCACCACCAGCACCTGTCTTGCTGGGGCCGAACCTCGTTCCTCTCTCACCCGCGTCCAGCAAACCATTCTCACTGACATTTTAAGTTGTTTTGGGGGTTTGGGAGTTTAGAAGTTTGGAAACTGCCACAGCTACCAGTAATTCAGTCCCCTGAGGCCTGCTTCGGGTTTGCTGGGGCCCTGTCTGAACTGGAATGACCTGTGCTGGTCTGCACTCCACTCTCAGCCTGCTGCCACAGACCTTTCCCGTCAACCTTCCTTCCAGATTGTCTTGGGCTGGAAATTAATCTGTCATTTTGTGGGTTCTTTTACCCTAGAATTTGTTTAGAGTCATTTTTACAGGTATTTGGAGGGGGTCGGGGAAGATCTCAAGCAAGTCCCTGCTCTTACTCCTTTATCTTGACTCTACCCCAATGTTCAATATTTTTAAAATAAAACTTTATTTAAATGATTGATAAGGAATCATCACCATCTCAAAGTGGGGACTTTCTTAGCCATTTTTCACTGGCATGTTACAACTCTAGTTAGGACCTCTAGTAAGGGGAGTCATTCATTTGGTAAAAATCAATTTAAATGTTTATTTAAGAAAGCTTAGGGAACCAGGCTACTCCAGGATGAATAAGAGAAACAGTTATGGCCTCATAAAACAAATGAACTGCCACTCTTGACAGGAGAAGAACTGTATTTGTAATCCAGAATGGTTATTACCAAACTGGTGCTCACATTTAAAACCCATTTTCTATTCCAGTCTCCTCCTAAACCTCCATTTTCAATGAGAGATAAAACCTTCCAAGGATATATGCACAATTTTCAGTTGCAAATGAACAGATAGTGGGAAACATATCACATGAGGGGATAATAATAACAGCATTTAAATAGCACTTTAAGGTACCTCACTGGATCTGATGGGATGATGGTTAGGGAGTGTGTTACAATTATACCTATACTAGTCACAGTTAGCTCCCACTTCCCATTTCTCACTAATGGTAAGAAAAAAATGAAACAAGAAATAACATTGTATAGTGGCAATGGGGATAAAGAATTGTGCTTTCAGTCAGAAGAGCTGGGTTCAAATTTTGCCTCTGCCATATATTCATTGTGTGAGGCTGGATAAGTCATTGGACCTCACCAATGCCCCAGGAAACTTCCTAAAAGTTGTTAGTTAACATTGATACAGGGTGTCTTCTTACTTAAAATTCCCTACACTAAAAAAATCACAGATCTGAGAGAGAGAGAGATATTAAAATGATTCTGAAGTTTTGCCTCATGCCAAGCAAATTCGTAAAGATGGAAAGCGTTAATGTTGGACAACTGTGGATAGATAGGTTTGATGATGTCATTTTTGCATGGCTATAGGATGGTCAAATCTTTCTGAATTTTAATTAGGAATTATGTAAAATGAAGCTATCTGTTAGAGCAGGTAACAGAGGGGAGAGAATGAGTATGCACCCAGGCTGTATCCGTCAATACATTTGTTCGGGTCCCTTGCTAAAGAGCATATACGATTAAAGGCTCCTGGTTAGCTCATAGTAGCTAGAGTTATGAAGACCTGAGTTTAGACCTTAATATCTGTGTGCTCTTATGAGAGACAGGTGAGAACTTCTCAGGTATTAATCTCTCGAGACCTAGGGAAGGGAGACAAGGAGACAGCAGTGGGACCTTTGTCTTACTTCCTTGGTCATGAGCTGAGGAATTTGCTAGCTAAGCTCGCATGTGGGTGGGAAAAGCACAAACTTCTCAAACTCGGCCACCGGCCCAGACTTCCCAGATTTGAGTTTCCACTGACCATCATCTGACCCGTACAAATATAAAATTGGAAATCCTGTCACAAAACTCCAGGCAGGTCACCACGACCTAAAATCCCATGACTCATAAAATATTGTCGACTCTCATATCTATATTGATATGGTTAGAACATTTATCTTCTGCTTTCATATCGAAGATGACATATTTTGTCTGCTTTCACATCCATATTGATACTGTTGACATTTACTGTTATGTAAGTAAGACTTTGTGGTCAGACTGTGCGCCTAAGTTCCTAAATTAATAGGAACATAGGACAGCGAAAGGGGGAGTGGGGAAGGGTGGTCTTTTAGGTATATAACCAAGCTTTGCATTTTGTATTTTGCCTCTCATCTACCAGCATTATATTTCTGGTGGTGACAATGCCTTTCTTGCACAAGAAGAAATAAAGCTTTTCTGTCTCTGCCTTGAGATACCTTTGATTTATTTCATTTATTTTGGGCAAGAGTATTTTGTCCCACACACTCCCAAGCAAGTCATCCATTCTTTCTGGGTCCAAGGTTCTTCATCTGTGAAATGACAAGGTTGGATTTGATCTTTCACATCTCTGTCAGCTCTGAAATCCTATATTCTCTGAGAACCCAGGAAGGGGGTAGGAAAGGGCTATGCTAAAAAGGATGGGGAACATAAATAGTAGCATGTTCCTAGAACACAGTAGGCACTCAGTAAATGTTTGATGTTTAATCGATGAATATATAAGGAAAGTCATACAACTGAGCATGTCCTATGACCCAGCAATCCCACTATTGGCCATATACTCCCAAGAAAATCAAAGACAATGTCAGGATCCCCATGCTGAGACCACCTCTCTCTTTTTACTCCTCTCTTTTTACTGTTAGGAGACATCCTGTTTTCCAGAGCTAAGACCCAGCAAGCAAGTGTTGTAACCTAACATCCCCCATCCCCTATCCTGCCTAGCAAGAGTAAAGCCTGACAACAAAGACAAAGCAGGCAAGGCCACCAAGTAAACCTGCCTAAACCTGTCACCTGGAATCCATAGCCCCCCTCTTTTGTTTAGTTCTTGGAAGAGACTTGGGAACTTTCCAGTTGGGCAACAAACTGAACACTGGGCAGTGATTGCTGGGCAACAAACTAATAGCTATCTTTGGCTTCTGTATTTTCCCCACTTGCCTATAATAACTGTCAAATTGTGATTTCCCTTGGTAACAGTTATGTTGTGGCTTTTGTCTATATAAGCCCTGAGCATATACATCTAGGAGCTGCTTGATTTGGATTGTGTCCACCCCTTGCAGGCACTGGTTTATTAAACTCCACTTAAAACTATGAAAGGTCTCATTCACTGTCATTTTTGGAACAACGTAAGCTGTGCCTTGAGTTTGACATGACAGTGATCTTTTATGCTCTCGGTCTGGATGGTATCAGCCTCAGCAAAATCCAAGTATTATTTCACAGTAGCACCAGTTGGCCCCTGAATTCAGACAAGCAACTATAATACCCATGTTTCAATCATGAAATCCTACTATAAATCAAACTTGTCTCATTGTTTCTGTTACCCCTACTATCATGATTATGGTTTACTGTCTAGCCCCTAGTACATATATATTGAGATTTGCCAACACTAAAATGGGTTTCCTATGAGAGGGGACCCCGGCACATGTTTCTAGTTTCCTCCTCCAACAAAATAAAGTTTGAAAGTGCATATGACCACTGTTACCTCTTTGGTTTTATTTTGTTTTCTTTTTTTAATTTTATTTTTCAGAATTAATTCTGTTTGTGATCACCTATGTGAACTCTTTGGTATTTTTAGAGTTTAAAGCAGTTGCAAAACCTCTTGGACTCTTTGGTCATTTGTTCTCAGGGTTGACAACAGAAACAAAGTTCTGGTGTATGCCAAAATATTCATAGTAGTACATAACAAAGAACAGGAAACAAAATGAATGCCCATTGTTTGGGGAATGGCTGAAAAAAAATTGTATATGAAAGTAATGGGAATTATCATGAAGTAACAAATGACTAATATAAAAAATTAAGGGAAGTATATTTAAATTCAAAATAAAAGCAAATTTAAAACCAACAAGCATGTGGTAAGTGCCTACTGTGTGACAGGCACTATGTTATACTCAGGATAAATTGGGCATAATCTCAGAGGGATGGCAGAAACATTAAAGGGGGCTGAGAAAAGCTTCTTGCAAAAGGTAGAATTTTAGCTGAGACTTGAAGGAAGTCAACAGACAGAATGCAGGAGAGCATGCTAATAAATTCCCTTATTTTCAAATCCAGCCTCCTATCTTTGACCCACAGTCATCAAACCCTCACTGGCTGGTATGCCTCTCCTAAGCAGTCAATTACCCTCCATAAGCTTTAATTTCTTCCCCTGTAAAGAGGTTAAGCTAATTGATCTCAATAGTCCTTTCCATTTCTATATCTATGATGGTATGGAAGAGAAGAGGAAGATGAAAAATAGTATTGGAAAGGAGAGAGAACGAAGGAAACAAAATGTATATTGCGTATAATGAAGGAATTCTAATAAAACTGCCACAGGCCCCAGTGTTCTCAAATCTTCAGATTTAATATAGCCACTGCCTCCAACTAGCTTCTGCCCCTAGATTCAATCCTCAAGTTTAAACAGGTGTGTCCTTGCACTCAACCACAACCACAACCACATCTTCCACTTTCCACTTAGATTCTTCTGTCTAGATAGTCCAAATCCTTCTGCTAATCTGATAAGAGGTGTTTCCTCTACTTTGAGGTGAGATGATGATGGGGTTGACAGGACATGAGCCCAAGTGCTTTGCCCCTTATGTCAAAAAGAATTTTGGTCCCATTTGTATAAGGGCCATGGAAAACCCCACCTTGAACTCTCCTTGAATTTCCCCAACTAGATCTGTTTGTCTCAGGCTATAATCCTCTCAACTGGCCTTTCATTATAGCTAAAACCAATCCAGTTACCCTTTACCTAGCCCAGCTCTTCATTGTCCTTTACCTCTGGATTTCCTCCAGTACTTCTTTCCCACCCATGATCCTCTCTAAGAACCATTCTCTTTGTCCAGGTCACCCCAGCCTACTGTTCACTCCCATAGATATCCTCCCTAGAACTCTCCTCCAGTCCCCAAACTACTTGACCATTCCTAGATCCTTCCTGAAGAGGGTGTGGGGGAGATGGATTTCTAGGAAACCCTTGGAGGGTTCTTTTAGTCTGAAAGAATTACCAGGCCCAAGCAATCCTGGCAGGTTTGTAAAAGTTTATTACTCTTTTCAGCAGGCAGGGGGGTGTCAAAAAAAGCCTGCAACCTGCAAGAATTAGGGATACTGATTATATAATAATAAAACCATAAATCTGATATCAATTATGCTAACTAGGTGTATAAAGGAGGGATTAGGGAGGAGTTAAGGAGTGGTCAGTGCTTAAAGGGACATGCACTTTTTATATCAACTGTGCAGGCATATTGCCCATAATTCACTGGGAGAAAGCCTGAGGAGGGGCCACCTGGAGATGTGGTTTTTGCCTTAAAACATCACAAAGTCAGCCAGCAGTCAATTTTGACTGAGAGGTGCCCAGTCTGTTAGCCATCAAAGTCCTTTTTGACAAGATGGATATTGAGAAGCTGGGCTAATTGGAGATTCAGGATGTGCCTGATTGTGAGGAGTTATCTTACTAATAATGCATTGAAGGATTCATAGTTTGCAGCTGGCCACTAGAACAAAGGAGGTGTACATTTCTCTAACTAAGGATTTGTTTATAGAATGCTTTTGAAGGATTCATAGGTATAGCTTGTTATTGTACCAAGCAGGGATAGTTATAGTTGGCAGAGTTAAGGGTTTCAGGGAAAACACTTTTAGGCTGGGGGCAGGGGAGAGGAAAAGTTAATGCCTTTATGGCTGGGGTAAAGTGTGACTTTTACAACTTAATTGCACAGGCTAATGTTACAGATACAGGTACTGACAATGTTACAAAGGCACACCAAATGTTACAAAGGCACCCTAGCACCCCATCACTCCCACAGTCTTTCTGTATATAAGATCCATCTTGCTTTCATGAAATTGCTCAAATTCAATGTGATCCACTTGCATTAGGTATACAAATGTTCAAATTCCTTAAGAGTCTGGCCAATATGGCAGAACTTTAGTAATCCTTATATCTTCGACCAAAAGAAACCTTGGATTGAACTCATTCAGTCAGGACCTGCATATCGCTATTTTGGAGTTCCAGAACCCCTAAACCTCAACAGGGTGAAGATCAACCCCTGTTGAAAAGGTATATAAACTGTGCATCTAAACCCCCAAATGAGCTCAGTTCCAACACTGCAGCTCATGCATATGCATACCACCCTCTTTGAGAGAAATAAAATGATGGATATAACCTAATCATGTCTCTTTATTAAACCTAATTCTGAGGCTAACAATAAGTCACCTTCTCTTCTCTACTCTCTCCCAACCACAGTTCTTCTCCATGGCTGGGAGGAAGGCAGGGAGAAGGGGTGGGAATCTTGTTGGTCCTTTCGATGGGTATGGGCCCAAGCTGAGATTTTTTTCCTTTATCCCAAAAGAATGTGAGTCCCATTTGTCCACAGGCCCTAGGAAACTCCTCACCTTGAATTCTCCCTGAATTTTCCCACTTGACCTGGCTTTTTTATGCCCAAATCGGTTACCCTTAACTTAGCCTAGTCCTCCATTGTCTGTTACCTCCAGATGGCCTCTGGCTGCTTGCCACCCTTGATCCCATCAAAATCCCATTCTCTTATTCCCCGGAATCTGACCTCTAGTTACCCCATTCCCATCAAGATCCTCCTTAGACTCCTCCTCAAGACCCTACCTAAACCCCTCCTCTAGTCACCCCAGACTACTTGGTCACCCCTACAGTCTTTCTGTATATAAGATCCATCTTGCCTCCATGAAGGGTCTCAGATTCAATCTAGCTCACATTCAATCTGGCCCACTGGCATTAGTGTCATAAATACTCAGATTCCTGAAAAGTCTACCCAATATAGTGAATCATTAATAAACTTTGTTTTACTTTGGCTGAAAGAAGGCTTGGGTCAAATTCATTCAGGCAGGACCTGGCATGTTGGTATTTTGGGGTCCTGAGCACCCCTAAACCTCAACATTTTAAACCCCAACACTTTGACACATGTAGGTTTATGGCTCCAGTTTCTGGGTTATTGTAACTTCTGTCATTTCCCTCCCCTGTCGCAATCCTAACCCCTTTGCCACTTTCCATTGGCAAAGGAAGACTTAAGGTGGGCATCAGTGACTTTAGGCATTAGGAAAAACACCCTCTCCTTCCCCCTAGCAGCCAGGCCTACCCTTAAATTCCAAATTAAAACTGCTCTCTTGGGAACCTACCTAACCCCAATTCAGTGGTTTAATCCTCCCTTGGAGTGTGCCCAGAACATGCTTTATTGTTTCCTTTCTCCAGTTTTTTCATGTTTTCTCTAATAGCCACTCCCTCTAGCCATTCATCATCCTGTCTGAACTCATTCCACTCAAGTGGGACCCATATCTCCTCATCTCCAGGATTTATTGATTCCCAGCTCCCCAGCAAAGCTTCTATCTTTCCTTTCATCAATAATACTCTTCCCACCCACCCAGGGTCACACATCTGGGATTCAGCTGAAAATCTACCTAGTTGTACTGGGCAGTTTCTCTCCTCTACCCAGGTTTTTATATTCCTTTTTTCTTTTGTTCAGATGAATCCCACTGCTGCTTCCAATGGATAGACGACTCTATGACCTGGGCCACCTGTGTGCAGGGTGACTATAGCTCTCAGTGTATACTCAGCTGCTTCTATGTCACTTGCCTGTCACCATAGGACTTTGAGATAGATAAAAATGGTGAAATGGTATGGATGATATCTTTTGATTCATGTATAAATTGGATTTAGGCAGGGTTGCAAGAAGTTGTCAGCCTCACTCTCTTTTCCAGAGTCATCGCAGTCCAGTGGCAAGACAAAGTCAAGATGACTGGTGATGGCTGAAGACGCAGCAGATGACCCTGGTGTCTTTGACATCTAATCAAGTTCCAAGCACTCCACAGCACTTGCTTCAGCTGCCTTCAATTGTTCTCATCCACCCATTCCACCAAGGAAAGTCTTCTCATGGTTGGGGTAGACACCTTGCTAATTTACTGACAGCATTGGGACCCCTCAGTTTCCCTCAACCTGATTTGGCCCATTGGCCTAAATAGTTTACTAGGGTGTGGCCATTGTGCATGCCGCAGCTTCTTGGAACCACAAGTGAGAGTTAGGTGGGCCAGTTGGACACCAAAGATGGAAAGCAGCCTTGAAGGGCCCAGTAGCCCTCACACCGGAGGCACTACTAGTCTTTCCTGAACATACCCTATACCCCCAGACACAATTAAAAAAAAACACCTGAACAACCAACAAAAAGCATAGCTTCAGGCCTCAGAAAAAACCT
>CM053583.1:285708875-285733349 GCA_028627135.1 Pseudochirops cupreus | reverse complement strand
GTTTTTCTGTTTGTTGGTAACTTCTGTTTGTATTCTCTGAAGTTCAGGGCGCTGACTTTTCCCTCTGAACTAGGTAAATGATATTTGATTGATTAAAGTGAGATTGTTAACCCATTTTGAGTTGCTTTCCTTTAGAAAAGCAGATCTAAGAACCTGTGCTAGTAGCCGCCCTAGGTATGCTAGGGTGCTTGCCGATACAGCTTCTTATAGGCAAAACTGTGTCAGAATGACAGAGAAATCATTCTTTTACATATTGCAACCTTGTACATTCCTCTTGGGCCATAAAAGTTAAAGAGAAGATAGATCCATTATCCTATATGTCCTTCAATGTCATAAAAGTTGAACAAATTTAGTTAAATAGAATCATAATTTCCCCTAAGGAAACAAACTTTGTCAAACAAACTCTATAAAAAACTAAATCAGGTTACAAATTAAAGTACATTTAGAGGTTTCACAAATAGGCTGATTGAGGTAGATTTACATGTCACCAAGGAGTCAGGGACAGTTCAGAGTCTTCCTCTGAATTCTTATCTAAGGAGTGTTTAAGACTAAGTAAATTCTCATATTCTATGGGTCAGGTTTTGGTCAAGTGAGGTTAATGTTAAGATAGACTTAGTTGGAGCAGCTAGGTGGCACAGTGAATAGAGCACTGGCCCTGGAGTCAGGAGGACCTGTATTCAAATTCGGCCTCAGACACTTGACACACTTACTAGCCGTGTGACTTTGTGCAAGTCACTTAACCCCAATTGCCCTCTAAAAAGCAAAAAAAAAAAGAGAGACATAAGCAAAATTTGCACAAGGAATGACACTGAGTCCCAAGTACTAAAAGGAAATAAAAAATTTGCATAAGATAAAAATAGACATTCTTTTTCACTTTTATTTTTTGGCCCCGACCTGTGATTTCACAGGCATAGAAGCTCTGAATGGGTAAATCCCCCTTTCCCTATAGAGATCTACCAGCTGTTTTGCAGCTTTTAGTCTGAGAGGATTTCCTGGAGCACTGACAAGGTTAGTGACCAACTTCCTCAGGGTCATGGAGGCAGTATCTCAAAGGCAGAGCTGGAACCTCGTTCTCCCTGACTGCTGCCCACTCTCTATCCACTATACCACAATGCCTCTCATTGTCTTGTGGGTATTATATTACACACCAAGGTTCATATAATGTGATATATTAACTTTGATATTTAAAGTGCTTTATATATATTTTCTCATCTGAGCCCCTAATAACTCTGTTAGGGTAAGTACTATAGATGGATGGTTCAATATCCATTTTATAAAAGAGGAAACTTGAAAACAGAAAGGATCAGAGATTTGCCCATGGCGACATACTTTGTAAGTATAAAAGTTGGGATTCAAACTCCAGTCTGCCTGATTCCAAGTCTATCACTCTATCTTCTTCACCAAGTTGCCTCTCATGTAATCTTAATCTCAACCAATCTTAAAATTGGTTAAAGAAACTGGAAATATTTAGCCCGGAGAACAGAAGAGGCTTTGTAAGGGACAACATGAAAAAAGCTATGTATGAACAAGATACATATAGAATAAACTGGAGATAACAATCAGAAGGAAGACACTAACATTAATTAAAAAGCCTAAAACACCATATCTTTCCATTCCATTAACATGCCACAATTTGCTATCGTGCTTTAAGAAAGGAGGAAACAGATAATTTCAAAGAGACATTGAAAGATGCATATGAATTGATATAGAATGAAGTAAGGACTAGTAGAAAAATGTATACTACCACATCAGTATTACAAAAATAAAGAATTTTGAATATGTATAAACTGATGAAGACTAAAATGAGCAAAACCCAGAGAAAAATGTTTACAATTACAATAGTGTGAAAACAAACAAACCTGAAGACTGTATAAACTTTGATCAAGGCAATGACCAAAGGAACCATGATGATCAAAGCACCCATGGTTCCAGAGGACTACTGATGAAGCATTATATCTGCCTTCTGACAGAAGTGATAGATACAGGGAGCAGAATGAAACCTTTTTTTTTTAATAGAACCAATGAATTTGGTTTGCTTGACAGAAGTGATAGATATTGGGTTTAGAATAAAATTTTGTTTTTTTTTTAAACACAACCAACGAATTTGTTTTGCTTAACAATACTTACAAGAAATTTCTGGGTTTTTGTCCAGTGGGGTAGATGTTGGCAAGGAGAGAAAATAGATTTCTGTTGATCGAAAATAAAAATTTAATTTAAAAAAATAGTTGCATAGAAACAAATTTTAAAATGAGGAGCTAAGTAAGAGAGGTTAAGGAAAACATTACCTAAAGATTAGGATTATTCAAAAGTGGAACAGGTTGCCTCCATCACTGGAGGCCATGAGGCAAATGATAAATGACATCTTGTTAATTATATCATACATTAGTTCCTTGCTTGGACATGGACTAGTTTGAATGACTTTTGAGGTCACTTACTACTCTAAGAGTCTGTAATTCTCCTTGAGAAGGAGAGATTGGATCAGATTTTTAGTGATTAGGAAAGTACCATTCTCAAATCATAGCAGGAATGCTTCCACTCTTCTATGCATAGGGCAAGCCTTGGTTAAGGCTTAATTTAGGATGAGATGTCACTTAGGTTACCAACATTTACAGAACAATAGGTTTGTCCATTAACTGACTACGTATTTGTGAAAATATTCTCCCCAGGAGACGCTGTACTTTTGATATTTACATGGTGCCACATCATACCAGGGCCTGCTGGAGGTCTTCAGAAAATGCACAATCTATTCATACTGATTTTGGCTCATTACCCCACAGGGATTTAGTGGAATGATTAACCAATAAACATAGGGTATCAAATAAACGTTTCAATTCTCAAGGCAAGAATTAAGACAGGAATAGAGAATCTAACCAGTCTCTCTGAGGGAACTAGAGGTGTCCCCAGACATCTTTGCCAATGTCTTGCTCTTTGCTGGGCATTATACTGCTGTTGCATTAGGTCTGGCTTACTGATGGTTAGAATGAATCACTGACAATGCCACAAAGGCCAATTCTGTTCACAGACTTCAAAGGCCTTCCGCCCCCCCCTCCCCCGCCCCTGCACAATGGACAACTCTTTTTTTCTAGGCAGCCCTTCCAGACCTTGGGATTATAATGATTTATGAAGCCAGTGACAGGTCTGGGAGCAGATTCAATTGTCAGGAACAATGACGCCAACAACTTCACAACAAAGAGCTGCCTAATCATTGGGATCAGCCAATGTGGCAACAAAATGGCTTACTCTCCCTAGGGTAGATTGAGGGGCCTTCCCCCCAATCCTGACTTTTATCATTCGTGTGCTGACTAAACTTTACAGGAAGGGAGAACATTGTTTTTGACTCACCCTCAATAGCAAGCCCTTTCTGTGTTGTTTTTGTTTCCCCAGTAATGGGGATGGATTTATACCAAATCATTACAACTCACAGGTGGCACAGTAGCGTTGTAGATTGAAAGTTCAAAGGGACTTTAGAGACCATTAAATATAACTCCCGCATTTTTGTAGATAAAGAAACCAAGGTCAGAGTGACTTGCCTAGTGTCTGTCTTGAGTAAATTTAATCAAGGTAGACTAAGGTACAGAATATGAGCAAGATCAGCTTAACTGTTAACAAAGTGGGTCAAATTGGCAACCTCACCAAAGCCAGTGACCTTCAGAGAAGGAGGGGACCCTCTTTATTAACATACAACAAAGAAAGGGTCCTGGTAAACAGGGAGAAAAGGTGACACAGTATTTCAATGCATAATCTTCATAAGTTTTATGCCAAATTCTTTTTGGCAAAAAAGTGAGGTGCAACCATTAAAAAAATTTGTTCCAGTATTACTTAATTATTACTATACTGCCTTTGGTGCAAGATTAAGATGCATAAAACACTCATGAATATATGTTAAAAATGAATACTGACAATGCACCTGTGCTGAGAATTCTAGGTTCATGGTTTGAAATGCCTGAGAGATAATTGTGTATCCATATGCCACTAGTGAATACATTGCTGCTCTGTTTACCTTTTAAGTGGCTTGATGCAGAATTATGCCATGTGACTATTAGGAGATGAAAGGTTGTAATCCAATTTTTGGAATGAAAAACAGGGTGAGACAATTATGTGGCAGTGACAATTACGTGGTGAAATACAGTAGGCTGTAGGGTTGAGGCAGGTACATTACAATTGGCTATACTGAGAAAGGTTAGCAGGCGTTCAGGTAAGACCAAGCACACCTCTCACTAACAATTAAGGAAAGTTCATTGTTTTATGGGACCCATTTGTATCTTTGTGTATCATTTTGTGTCTTTGCTAGGGGGTCACAACTAAAAGACTTTCTGTCTCCCTGGAAGAGATTAAAAACTCCCTTAACTACACAAAGATGGGCAAGGACAGATGACATATGTTTTAAGGATAGCAATTTTGTGCGGCCCAACAAACAGATATCCATGAAATATCCTGGAGGATACAATGTGAGGGGCAACTTTTCTTTTAAACTATCTTTAAGCTAACTCAACTGGATTCCTGAGCTCAACTCAAGCCAAGTGGACACAGATCTAATTATAAAACTAATATAGCATAAAATCAGTAATATTGTAGAGTTAATACAATAGAAATCAATACAGAAGGAATTAGAGATGATATTAATTTTTATATTTTCAAGTCACACAGATGGTAAGTATCAAAGGCAAAATTTGAACCCACCACAGGACCCTCTACTTTCCCCTCTCATCCTGGATATGTCATTGTCGTCATCATCATCATCATCATCACTTTTATATAGTGCTTTAAAATTTGAAAAATGTTTCACACATGTTATCGTTTGATCCTCATGCCAGCTCTGTGAGGCAGAGACTGTTAATTATCCTGATTTTATAGATGGAGAACCTAAAACTGAGAGTAACTAAGTGATTTGTACAGGGCTCACAATCAGAGTAAGCAAGGCAGGGTTTTAATCCCATTCTTTCTGACTCTAGCTGTCTATCCATCAGACCACACTACACCTTCAATCAGAAAATTGGCTTCCTCAGGACATGGTTTGATTTTTGTTTGTTTTGTTTGTTTGTCTTTGAATTCCCCAGCATCTAGTTCAGAGCCTGCCACATGAATAGAGCCTCAAGAAATGAATTAATGGTTCTTGTGACTGATGACACATTTGAGAGATGGGCTCGCAGGGTTTAGGGATGTATCCCCAATAAAAATAAATTTTCTAAAGTCAATAACTATGACCATTTTCTTCTTTGTGGTTCTAGCACAGTGCTTGGCACATCATAGATGATAAATAATGCTTGTTGAATTAATTGCTGAATTGAGTGTAGTCTCTCTGGATCTGAATTTCCTCATCTGTAAAATGAAGGGAGTGGGCTGGCTGCTTTCTCATTCCTTCCCACTCAAAATTCTATATTTCTATTTCTATAATAGTATAGACTCCTCAACAGAAGTATAAATTTAAATTTTGGGTGCTGAAGCCAAAATTTAAGCAAGAACTCAATTCTCTTTTGTTAAGTATAAAATAAGACACTACCCAGTGGATCTAGGAAGGAGGCTTTAATTTCATGAGTTCAAAGACTTCCTGAGTAATATTTAAACCTAAGGTGCTCACTCACTAAAAATTTATGGGGCATAACCTTAGCTGGGCCCTCATGGCTATTCAGTCATTCTACTCTATTTGTTGTACAGAAACCCAAATCCCAGGTCACTACACACCACCTGATTTGTGGCCTACCATTAAGCCCCTTTTATATTTCTATCTTTATCCCTATCCTACATTTTGTCATAGCTTAAAACTGCTCAAGGCATGTCTGGGCAATGCTCAAGGCATAGTTCCCTGACCCCTCCTTCCCTAATCAGCATTTTATATATTTTCCTTGAATCGTTGTAGTGTATAAGGTTCATTATGGTGCAAGGTTCTTATCTAGGGATCACCCTGTCCTGTTCCGCTGATCACACAGGGTTCCCACACCCTTTGGCCTGTTCTGGGAAATTCCAGTCCCCCTTACTCCATGACCCTCCACCCTGTCCTGGAAAGCGCTGACTATGATCCTCCACCCTGTGTCACAGGAAGGTTGCACTCTTGTACCCTTGTGCCATATTCCCAAAATAGCCCTGAGCTGTAGATCTAACCAATGGCTGCTCTTTGCTTCTGTATGTCATGGCTTCTGTTAGCTCCCCTTACTGATTGTGGTTTTTCTGGTTTTAGCCTTTATAACCAAAGTCTGTATCCCAAATGGGGACTGCCAATCTGAGTGAATACTCTGGTAGTCACGCCCTTGCTTAATAAATCCACATCTAAATTTATCTTGAACCCAGGTCTCAGCTCACTCTGATTCTCTGCACAACATACTATCCTATTATGACTCACTATCTCACTCCCCACATTAGCTGTTCCAAACTCTTTACTCTTTCCCAAAGTTCCTAATCCCCACATTTAACAACTGATAACTCCATCTCATTCTTTATTGTAGAGGCTGAGACAGACCTCTTAATTCTCATTTCTCAAAATCATCACCTTTTCTTTCCTCCTTCCCTAATCACAGAAAAAGAGATATCACTATTCTTTTCTCTAGGAAAACCCTTTACTCATATTTTCTTACTACAACAAAGGGAATGCTGAATGGAGTCAGGAAAGACTGAGATTGAATGTCAGCCCAGACATGGACTAGCTAGATCACCCTAGGCAAGTCACTTAAGCTTACTCAGACTCAGTTTCCTCATCTGTACAAAGGGGATAATAATAAAACCTACCTCATAAGAGTTGGTGAGGATCAAACGATATGACATATTTAAACTGATTTGCAAACCTCAAAATGTGATTTAATTATGAAATGTTATTCTCCAGGACCCTATTCCAACAATCATTCCCCTTCCCTCATAGATGTTCAATCTCTTCCTTTCTACTGATTTATTTGGTGATCAATGTGCTATGGCATCATCAAATTTAAATAACCTTCCCTTTACCCTCCTAGCCTTTCCAAGTATTGTCTTATCTCTCTTTTCCTCCTTCAAAACCAAACTTCTGAAAAAAAAATGTTATCTACACCCAATGCCTACAAAGGCTCATGACTCATTCTCTTCTAAACCCTGTGTAATTTAAGGTTTAAAGTTTCTTGGAGCACATTTTGGACAAATGTTAAGAAATGTTGACCAATTCTCAATATGGAAATCATCTCAGGTGTGTTTTGTTATTATTGTTCAATTACTTTTGTTTAGTCATTTTTCAGTCATGTCTGATTTTCCATGGCCCCGTTTTGGGTTTCTTTGGCAAAGATGCTGGAGTGGTTTGCCTTTTCTTCCTTCAGCTTATTTTACAGGTGAGAATGAAATGGCAAGTCTTAACAGAGTGACCACAGAGTCTGAATAAAAAGTTTTAGGAGCTTTTATTAGCCAGCTGGCGGCTATCCTTCTCAGGCCAATCTGAAGCAATCAGCAGCCAGTTCAGAGATGCAGAATCATTTATACAGTATAATTCCATTGTTCAGAGGTACAGGTAAGTTGCTGAACCAGGGGGTTTGTGATTACAGAGCATGACGACAGAACAAAGGGAAAGAATGAAGAATAGGCAAGGGGGGAGTTTGTGATCAGGGGTCTGTGGGATAATTGGAAAAAAGTACAGGGCATGATGACCAAGAAGCAAAACCAGTGGGGAATAGACAAATTACTCTAGGCCAGTTTCTTGGCTCCTATTTTAAGTCCATGAAGTTTCTACTTAACTAGTTCCTGACCACTTCAAGAAAACTGAGGCAAACAAGGTTAAGTGACTTGCACATGGTCATACAACTAGTAAATGTCTGAGGACAGATTTGAACTCAGAAAGATGAATCTACCTGACTCCAGGTCTGGTACTCTATCTGACGGGGTGCTTGGGTGCCTGCACTTGGATTCCAGTTCCAAAATCACATTTCTCCCTAGTCTTAAAACACTATCCTTGGCAACTTCTCCCCAGTCCAAAGACACTATGCTTAACAATTACTCATGAGTGGGCTTTCAGCCAAATACTTATCTCTCTCCCTGGTACAGTAGCAGACTGCACCAGTAAGAATTCCATGGGATTATCTATACCACCTCCCTACTTCATTGTATACATTCTAAACTCCTCATTATGTATACCTTAGGCTTTAGAAATATGTATACTCCCTACCTCTATCTTGTCAAACAAGACATTGATGGGTGGCAGACTGAGCATTGCTCAGTCAATCCCGCCTTCTAGACAACTTAGTAATGTAGCAGGCCTAAAACCACACTTCCTTGTGCTCTACCCCACCCTGCCTTGGGCTTTTCCCAGGTGAACTATGGGTAAACTGCTTGCTCAGTTTATACAAAAAGTGCATGTTCCTTTAAGAACTGACCACTCCTTAACTACTCCCTAATCTGAACCTGATCACATAATTAGCATATTTGGCACATGTTTTACTATAGTTTATCTCATTTAAACTTTAACTGTACCCCTTTAAGTTCGCAGGTTCCTTAAGAACTTTTGCCTACTGAAAAGTGTAAAAATAAATCTTTGCCATCTTGACTTAAAGAATACTTGAGCCCATGAATGCATTTCAGATGTCATGTAGTCCAGTCCTTGGGGGGGTCCCCAAAGCCCCATATGTTTAGTATTGGTATTACTTCATTGTTTATGGTACCATTTAACAAAATATAGTTTCCCTGCTTATCCCTTTTAATTAGGTCTCTTTCTACTTCTATCTGAGATCATGATTGCTACCCCTGCCTTTTTACCTTCAGCTGAAGTATAATAGATTCTGCTCTAGCGATTTTAATTGTGAGTTCATCACATTTATATTCATAGTTGTGGTTACTAACTATACATTTCCCTCCAGTCTATTTTCTTCTGCTATAGGGCAGCCGAACATACATATGTGTACACATGAGACACAGGCTAAAAACAAGAAGGTCAAGGATTGATTGTACTTAATAAATGTTTGATTGACTAATTGAGCATTATTATTTTTACGGACTGATTCTCCTTGGAAATGCTGGTGTCTTAAAATCTGTTATTAACCGTTTCTGCAGCCTTGGGTAGCTGCAATGAATGGCAATTGGTGGTGACTACTCTCCCAAGAAGAAAGGACAAAACAAAGCCTTGGGATCTGATAGAAATTCAATTCCTCAAATAAAGGAGGGGGGGAAAAACACTCATCTAAGGATAGAAAGAAATCTGGTTTTTCCAAGACACCATGTACTCAAGCAGGCCACAAGGTAATGCACTCCCTGGTCTCTCTCAACCTTGCTGTAATAGTTACTGGGCTACTACAGAATAATGGAAGAGCTGATATCTGTTATCCACAAGTTTGGGCTTTAAGATCTCCCATTACATACCCTACATGGAATTCTCTATCCAATGGGGTTAAATTGCCTGCAAGTGTTTCTAAAGCTACTGAGCTCTCTCTGTGGAGACACTGATCCCTAAACTGTACCAATAGGCTATTCTGTATCCCCTCCTGAAAGGCTGCTAACATCTTTTCAGGATGGAAGTCAATGTGTCAGGCTGGGTTGAGGACATTAGGCCACTGGTTCTGGGAAAAGTTGATGCATCGGTGTTCTCTGGGAGACCTTTGTGGAACTATGTTTAAATCTGCTCATATTGGGAGGAAAACATCGACCAGTCAGATTATAGGCCAGACTTTAGTAGTGGAGTTAGGATTAGCTGAGGTCAGTCTATGATGAGAATTGCATGATAAATTGGGGTTTAAGAAAACCACTTCTGTAGAGCAGCTTAACAGTAGTATTAAGGCTAAGGAGGCAGACCATTAGTACCTAGGAAATCCTCACGACAAAGGAATCTCTAAGCCTGGAATTCAAGAAGTCTGCCGTTTAGCATATATCCCAGCACCCTATCTATGTAAGCAGCCACCTACTCTGTCTATATATAAGGCCATCCCCACCTGGCAAAAACACATTCCCTTGATATTGAAAAGGAATTAGAAGAGAAGAGCAGGGTTCATTATGTTCCTTGTTTAGACACGACTGCCACTGCCGGTTTCATTAAGTACAGAATGAATGCTAATATGCATTGCTAGCTTAGATTTCTTTTTTTATGGGTTTCATAAACTCCAGCCATTTTTAGCCAGCTCATTTCTCCCGCCAGCTGAGGGAGCACATATTGTAGCACTGTGCAAGGGTAATTTGATGTTTCTGAAGTCAGTTCATCAGGCAGCCTGTTAAGTATGTTGGAAAGGACTGGCACACAGATTAGATCAAAACCCCCACACTGTCATTTCAGATATCAATTGCCAAATGCTGGACCAATTTTGCTCACTACAGAAAGCCTACCTGGAGCATCAGAGAATTTTATTCCCAGAGAGGGTCAGGAGCACATCAAGGCATTTAAATGACAGGAAATAAGAGAATACCAAGAGAAGAGGACTGGAAAACCACGAAAAAGAGGGAGAGAAATAAAGGGGAGAAGAGGAAGTTTAGCACTGGGAGAGGGAAGAGAAAAGCCTTTTTAAATTTGAATTTTAAATTGTTAGTTGGTATTAGCACACAGTAATTTATCGAGATCAAAACCAGTCATAAGAAAAATGAGTAAATAGGTGAAGGCTGTTTTCAGAGCCCATTAGGGTTTTTTCTTTCTGCTTGGGGTCAGGAAAACCTGAATTCAAATCCTGCCTCAGACACTTAATAGCTATGTAACCCTGGGACAAGTTATTTAACCTCTGCCTCAGTGTACTTATCTGCTAAAAAAGGAATAACAATAGTACTTACCTCCCCGGGTTGTTGTGAGGACCAAATTTATTATAATGAATGTAGATTGTCTTAGAATGAATGTAATTAGCAATTTTTTTTCTGTTCTGGCCAGAAACTTTGAGGGCTTTCTCCTCCCTGACTGATAGTTTTGGGATGATAAAATGGTCCATATTTTGTCTCAACTCTTATCTATCCTTTAGTCATTGAATGGGCATTATGAATCACTTTAGCTCAGCATCTGGCATATAGGAGCCACTGTATAAATGTTAGCTATTTTATTGTTAGCCTTTTCCTGTGTACACAGTGCCTTTATTCTGCCCCTTGGTTGCTCAAGGTCTTTCACTCTAGTGGTCCAGTCAAGCTAGAGCTTTCCGACATAGCTTCATGTGCTAATCTATACATAGGTTTAGTGTGGGAAGGACAGCCCCATAATCATATTGCAGACCAAAAAAACAGAAAAAAAAAAAAAGATGAGGAATGACCCTAGGAAGGCATGAAGGGAAGAGAAAACAAAGGAGCCTGGGTAGATTTATATTAGACTTCTAAGACATACTGATTTAATGCCCTTTGAGATGAGAAAAAGATATGAGAATCATTGGCCAAGGAAAAGGATATGTTTGTATTGGAGGGAGAGGGTGAGGAAATATGGGGCAGAAGGTCCCTGGTGGTTATCAAAAAACTATTAAAAATCAGCAGATACATCATATTATAGATGCAAGCTAATATGAGCATCTATTATGAATTATCAAAATAATCATGATCACTAGGTTACAGCCAATTAGAAGTTTAATGTTCAGCATGATCTCTGTGGTACTTTCTAGAACCTAAGTCACATATCCTTAGCCAATCCTTGGATCTTCTAGATTTATAGCTAGAAAGGACCTAAGAGATCATCTAGTACAACCTCTTTATTTTTACAGATACAGAAATACAGCTAGAGAGGTTAAAATATTTTCCCCAAGGTCACACAAGTACCAAGTGGCAAAACCAGGATTTAAACCCTGATGCTCTGATGCCAAATCTAAGGTCTTGCCATCAGAAACATGAATGAATGAATGAGTGAATGGATAAATGAGTGAATGAATGAATAAAAACATTTATTAAGTGTTTACAATGTGCTAAGCACAATCCTAAATGCTAGGGATATGAATACAAAAGGTAAAAACATTTCACTCAAGGCACTTACGTTCTTGTAGGGGAGTAGTGGCAAGGAAAGGGGACTTAGCTTAGAGCAGCAGTTCTCAACCTGTGGGCCACGACCCCTTCGGGGGTCGAACAGGGTCGCCTAAGACCATTGGAAAACACATATTTCCGATGGTCATAGGAACTGAGACACCACTCCTCTATCCGTCTCCAGGCAGGTCTGCTCACATGCAGATATGCCCACATACAAGTATTAAAGGGTCGCAGCATTAGGAAGGTTGAGAACCACTGGCTTAGGGAGATGTCATGAAAAAAATCTGTGATAACTCACTATTTGGCAAAAACTGCTGGGAAAACTGGTTAATAGTATGGCAAATGGGTGCATGATTTAGAAATAAAGGCTGATACTATAAGCAAGTTAGGAGAGCAAGGAATAGTTTACCTGTCGGATTTGTGGAAAATGGAGGAATTTATGACTAAACAAGAGATAATAAACATTATAAAATGCAAAATGGATCATTTTATTACATTACATTGAAAAGTTTTTGCACAAACAAAGCCAATGCAACCAAGATTAGGAGGAAAGCAGAAAATTGGGAAAGAATTTTTACAACTAGCATCTCTGATAAAGGCCTCATTTCTAAAATATATAGAGAAGTGAATCAAATTTATAAGAATACAAATCATTCCCAATTGATGAATGATCAAAAGATATGAGCAGGTAGTTTTCAGAGAAATAAATGAAAGCTATCTATAGTCATATGAAAAAATGCTCTTAATCACCATATCATAGAGAAATGCAAATCAAAACAGCTCTGAGGCACCACTCACACCTCTCAGATTGGCTAACATGACAAAACAGGAAAATGATAAATGCTGGAGAATTTGTGGGAAAATTAGAACACTAATTCATTTTTGCTAGAGTTGTGAACTGATCCAACCATTCTGGAGAGCAATTTGAAAGTATGCCCAAAAGGCTATAAAAATGTGCATACCTTTTGACCCAGTAATACCACTTCTAGGCTGTATCCCAAAGAGATCATAAAAATGGGAAAAGGACCGACATGGACAGAAATATTTATAGTTCTATTTGTTGTGATCAAGAACTAGAAATTGAGGGGATGCCCATCAATTGGGGAATGGCTAAAAAAGTTATGGTATATGAATGTAATGAAATATTATTGTGCTATAAGAAATGATGAGCAGGTGGACTTCAGAAAAACCTGGAAAGACTTATATGAACTGATGCTAAGTGAAGTGAGCAGAACCAGGGGAACATTGTACACAATAACAGCCACATTGTATGATGACTGACTTTGATAGACTTAGCTCTTCTCAGCAATGAAAAGACCTAAAACATCTCCAAAAGACTCATGATGGAAAATGCTATCCGCATCCAGAGAAAGAACTATGGAGTCTGAATGCAGATTGAAGCATGTTATTTACTCTCTTTTTTGTTTTGTTTTGCTTTTCCTTTCTCATGATTTCTCCCATTCATTCTAATTCTTCTATACAACATGACTAATGTGAAAATATGTTTAATAAGAATATATATGTAGAGCCTATACCAGATGGTACACTGTCTTGAGGAGAGGGGAGTGGAGGGAGATGGAGAAAATTTAAAACTTATGGAAGTGAATGTTGAAAACTAAAATTAATTAGTTAATTAATTTTTTAAAAATTTGTGATAAAGGACAGAGATGCACAGAGCTCCAAGCATGAACAATTTATTAGAAAGGCTAGCAATTGCTAATAAAAAGGTTAGACTCCTTAGTAGCCTTTGTCCTAGTAGTTTGTCCTACAAACATAAGAGTTTAGAGAGAGCATTTTTATAGTCAATGAAGAGGAATCAAAAGCTACAAAATCTTGCATAACATGTTTTGATTCATTTCTGACTGACTAGGGGTTAGCTAATATTGGAAGGAGGAAATTGGGTGATTTGCAGTATCAAGCTGCTGGGTGTGCTGTGGGTATGATGATGATCAAACTGTAAACACTCTTCTAACTGATTGGTTTGTAGCATTACAAAAATTGTGGCAAGTAGGATAATCGACATCATGAAATTATTGAGCTTCCTGAAATTTAAGGAACTAACAGAAAATGTTGAACTTAACTTTAAATAGGGAACTTTCACTCACACAAATTTGAGGATTAGGCATGCCAGCTCAGCTTTGCAGGTGCTCAGCTCTGCAGAAATAGGGAACTTACTTTTTTTACTATATCAACTATAAATCTTTTCATTGAAAAGCTATCTTAGTTAGGCATTATAAGTTAAGGTAAATCAATAGGATGACCAATATTATCTTAATTAGTAATTATTTCTTTCAGTAGGACATTAGATTGAGACAGCCTTTCAATGGGGACAATGGCAAAGTTGTTTTGATCATAGTGTCAGAACTGTGGAAATAAGGAATGAAGTTACATGTAACTATGACCATCCTAAAGTAGTGGACCACATATGGCATTAAGCAATGGGGGTGATGGACACTACAAGACCTCCCAATCACAATGTGTAATGATAATAGAATGATTCTGAAGTTGAAGAAAGGTGTACAGCTCTGAGTAGGAATTCTCTGTATTCGTGGAAGATAAGGAACAAAAGTAGACAGGAGAAAGAGTTCATCATTATCTATGTGTCTGGCATGACACATTTCACAGTCTGGTTGCAATCTTTCTAAAGTGATTCCACTTTACACCCCTTCATTCATTCTACATCCCAATCCAACCCACTTGCCATTTTTCCGTACACTACATTCCATCTCCTATCTCCATCTCCTTTTGTTCACTGGAATGTTCTCCCTCCTCACCTCCACTGACCTTGGAGTCAGAGGCTCTATGTTCAAAATCAATCTTTGATACTTGTTATCTGTATGACCTAGGGACAGTCATTTAACTCTCTGCACTTCCATTTCCTTATCTGTATAATAAGAGGTTTGGGCCAGATGACCTCTAAATCCTAAAATCCTTCAAAGTATAGAGTAAGTGCCCCTCCTTCATCAGAATTTTCCGTATTTCCTTCTTTATGCATTCTGTATATTCTTGTACATTCTCTGTACCTTTCATAAATGGTTATTTGTTTTGTGTGGTTTCTTCTCCCAATAGAATATAATTTCCTTCAGGAAAAGGGTTATTTCTTCTTCTGTCTTTATATTGTTAGCCCCTATCTCAGTACCTGGCCTATTTTGTGTATGTGTGTGTGTGTGTGTGTGTGTGTGTGTGTGCGTGTGTGTGTGTGTGTGTGTGTTGAGGCAAGACTTTCCTTTACTCAAAGACAGAAACAGGCAACTGGATACACTTTTATAACAACAAAGAGGAGTTAATTGAGGATAGGGATGGGAGTCTCCACTGGCCACAGCTCAAGGGAGGAAAGTAGAAGGGGCAGGCAGTTAGAGATGTTTTTGTCATGACCTGATACAAAACCTCAAGTCATCCACACAGAGGCTTGGACTGAAACTAGACAGGAAACATCTGTATGCTTTAAGGACTGACTCTCAAGGACCTCATACGCAAATAAGGGGAAACAACATAGGTAAGAGATGTCAGATGAAAAAGTCACGGGCTTCTTAGGGTACAGTGGCAGAGCAGATGGTAATCATTTTTGTTAATATCATTTCCATTAACGCAACTTATCAGTTTCTACCTTTGAGCCACTTGATAGTGCCAAGGACTTTGGAGATGAGATGTTTGTTTTGTCTTTAGTAACTGTGGCCACTGAGGAGGCAGGAACTACAGCATCTGAAAAGGCGATTGTCATCAAACTTGTTCCCCATCTGCTATTATTGTTTGTTCTACATTCTTGAAGAGCACCATTGACATCAGGAAAGTGATGTCTTGACTTGCAAGTGAATTGGATTTAAATGAGGGAGTGCTGTGCAACGTCATCTTCTTCACTTTCTCCTCCAGAGCCATCTGGGTCCAGTGACAAGATATAGATCAGGATGAGTGGAGATGGCCCAGGATGCAGTGGGAGACCTTGGCCTTTTAACGCTAAGGTCTTTCCCAGGATTCAGTTTGTCTGAAGCAATAACCCATTCAGTGATTAAGGCTAGTTAAGAAATGAGGCCTGCTTCCCAACTAAGCCAGGGTGGAAACAGTCCAAGGATACTACTCTTAAGCTTTGGGGCTTAACTTCCTCCCAGTGTCAGTTGATTAGCAGCTGCTGCTGGTGCTGATGGAGATGGTGGGACCTTTTACACAAAGTTTGTTCCTTTAGGTAATCACTGCCAGACTGAAAGCAGGAATTGGGGAGGGAGCTCTTCATAGCAGGTCAAAGGTTGATGTTAATGATAGAGAGTATGGCAGGCCCTTGTTCCACAAGGGTTACTTTCCACAATAGTGACTATGAGGACGGGTCTGGAAGCAGGGTCCACAGTCTGATGGGCATGAATAGTCAGAATTTTGCCTAGGGCATTGAGAGGTTAAGTGGTAAGCCCAGGATGTGTCAGAAGTGGGACTTGAACCCAAGTGTTACTGGCTTCTAGGCTAGTTCTCTAGCCCCTAAACCATTCTGCCTCTCTTTTGGAAGTATAATTGTTCATTTAATTATGAATTAAATCCAACCTTCTCTAAGAAAAAGACCTGGTAGTAGTTACCTTGAACGATATGAATTCTTTTCAAATTTCACTGAAACAGGGAATAGAGCAAGGAGAGAGTAGGGGGGAGGGAATAGACAGATAGACACACAGAGACAGAGAGAGAGAAAGAGAGAAAAAGAGAGAGAGAAAGAGAGAGAGAGAGAGAGTGAGAGAGAGAGAGAGAGAGAGATCCTGAATTGTCTTCTGCCCACCCTTTAGCAAAAAAAAAAAAAAAAAAGCTGAAGCAACTTCTACCCACTTAGCTTGACACCCAGCAAGGGCTGATGTGGGCTGAGACAACATTGACTCATCACCTTTTCCAGGGTAAGTCAGTATGTCTGCTCTCATGAATATGTCTCTTCCTAATGAAAGAAAGTAATTTCAGTAAGTGTTCAACTTTATCAGTGCCTGTGTTCACATATAAAGGGCATCTCTTAGGCATGTCCATAAAATACCTGAGGCACAGGGAAAGCTATAGGATAAGTGGACTCTCAAAACCTCCTGAGTAATTATAAACTACTAAGTAGAAATATTGAAAGTCATAAAGTTCAGTACAAAAAAGATTACTAACCATCCTTGATCTCATTCTGCCTTCTCTCCCTTCCATGCATTTGCAGACCTTGATGCCAGTAAGCTTCCCTTCACATCTCTTCCTGTGGCAATCTTTTCCTTCTTTCAAGGTTTAGTTCAGGCATTATCTCTTTCAAGAAGCCTTTCCTGATCCTCCCAGCAAAAAGTGCTTCCTCCTCCTCAAAAATCTCATTCCTCTCTGCTTGACCTCCTCCATGTACTCTTTGTATCTGACTTGTGTATGACTTACCCTCCTGCTAGATTGCAAGCTCACTGAGGCCAGAAATTGTGTCCCTGTTCATCTTTGAATAGTATCTAGCACATATTAAGCACTCAATAAATATTTTTTCTAGTAAAATTGAAAAAAAAAGTAATCATTAAGTAGAATTAAGGTGAACAGAATAAAACTAGGGACAAAGAAAAATTACTCTAAGACAGATGTCCGCTACATCATGATAACAAATTCCAAACAAAAACCATGAAGTTAATTAATCTCCATTAATTAATAATTAAATGAATGAATCTCTTTCAATCTTCTTGGTCACCCAAGAAGCAAAAATATTTGGGGCAAACCCAGCTGTCTTTGGTATAACACACTAGGCTCAGTGGGAAATCTTCCCCAAACCATGTAGAAAGAGCAAGTACAGATGTTGAATGTCATAGACAGCAAAGCTTTTTCTAGAGGAACAGGAAGATATATAGTCATAGAGCAAAGGTCTCACTTGAGGTGCTAAAATTGACCTGATCTGAAGAAATGAACCTCTATGAAGACAGCTGAATAATAATAACAATAATTAATAATTAACAATAACAATATAATATATAATATGTTATATAAAACATAACAAATAATAATAATTAACAATAATGGTTAACATTTTTAATTATATCAATCATAATCAATATGTAATTTGTATGGTGTTGTTATAGTAATATTTAATAATCTCCACTAATGATTACAAATGTTTCTGTAGTTCTTTAGATCTTGTGAAGCATTTCTGATTGTGATGGTAGTAATTGCTGAGACACTATCTCCCGCCTCCAAACACCGTTTGCTCTAGCTAGAGTAAAACCCATAGACATTAATGAGAAGGGGCCTAAGGGTTACCCTACCCCAGAGTATGGGGCAGGGGTGGAGGAGAGGTGGGATTAATGGTCTGAACTGAGCTCCCCTGGCCACTTCTGGTGACATGTTCTCTTACTCAAAGCCGAAAGATTTTCAAATTGGGATGACTCTGCAGCCAAATCTTATTGGTCCCTTCATTTCCATGGCCATGGCAGGGTGTGTAAGAGTCTGCAACAGAGAGTTGTACATTGAACCAGGAAGAACAGTCCAACCAGTAAGCTTTAAACAGAGTGACTTCCTTCTCAAGCTCTGGCTGTTATCATATGATAAAGTGTGTTGGGACTCTCTAAGTCCATCGTTTGTGCCAAGTAGCTATCAGGGTCAATGTTACCTGGCAGCAAAAACATGTGCTTTTCTAGATGAGCCCACTGGATAACAATGACCTTACTGCCTCTTTGTTTTGTGTTTCTCTGCCTAAGTATAGGTGAGACAGTGATGTCAAAATAACAGAATGATCCACGTGACAGACCTATCTTCTCTGAAAGAACACAGAAGCAGAGTGGGCGAGGAAGGTGAAGAAGTAGGTGTGGTGCTCCCTAGGAGCACTCACACCGATACAGAAGCAGGAGCGAGGTTAAACAGTTCTGCCATTCTTGCCTGAGTTAGGGTGGTTTATATTCTACATTACCCTACTTTCCCTCCTTATTCGTGGTAGTGAGGAGTGACCCAGCACGAACCCTCAGGTTTGAACCAGTTGTCCCAACTCAACCTTTCTAGTCCCCCTGACCCCTTGGTGCCAGGATGGCCATTGTCTTAGTAAAATAAGATATGCAAGCTTCCCCCACAGCTTGGGAGTGTTAATTATCTCCCAATAACATCTGTGGGAGCAAAACAAGACACCATAAAAGAGACTCAGCATTATTGAGAAGTCAATGTGACTTACCACCAGTGGCTACACTTTCTCAGAAGAAAACTCCAACAGGATAATGAGCCATAAATACTATGTGGTCAGATGTTATAGAGCTTGAGTGATGCTCTGACAATGCAGATCTGAGGTGAAAGGAAAATGTTTGCTCACCATTTCCATGAAATGGTTTATATTTTAATATTTTAAATATCAACCTCCTATGTGAGTATAGTAGGAGATATGAGTTATGGTTTCATTTCTTAAGCATTTGTCAATATGTTTTTATGTCTTTTTTTTTTTTAACATTTCTTTCGGTTTGGAGTAATTAAATAGCTGTCCTATACCAGGTCTGCTTTGCACACTGAATACCTTTCTAGAAGAGACTCTATTAATATCTTTTGGGGAGATTCTAGACTTGAGTCAAACCTACACTTCAATTACATGATTCTCATCAGAATTCTACTCTTTAGTGAGGACATAATGATCCAGAGACAACAAGAAAAAGCCAGAACCCTCTTGTTAGAGGCCAGG
Organism: Pseudochirops cupreus; assembly: GCA_028627135.1. NCBI lineage: Eukaryota > Metazoa > Chordata > Mammalia > Diprotodontia > Pseudocheiridae > Pseudochirops > Pseudochirops cupreus. The sequence continues at coordinate 285,713,887 of CM053583.1, read as the reverse complement.
ATCCCCCAAGGACTGGAAGAAGTTTGTATAACCCTTCATACAAGATCTGAGGGCCCTTAGAAGAGGATGCCCAAACCCCCCTGAACCATTAGTCCTGTTGCATGTACACAGGGAGGGAGCAAGGTTTCTGTTAGACAGAATACAATACAAAAATCAATTTTTGTTCTGGTTGTTACTTGTGGCTTAAAGGTTGTTGTTTGGACCTTGCCTTCTACCTTAATTTTTGTTCTTGCTCAACTTCTACTGCATGCCAAAGACAATTTGGGAAGCAAAGATGGGTTCATCACTGTAAATACTACCCAGAATTTGAATGCTATTCTTCTAACTACAAAACTAGTACTACATAATCTTGTGGGGTTTTTTTGTGGGGAGCATGTCCCCCCAAAATGAGGATATAGAATCTCCTTAAGTCACTAAATGGATTATAAGGATGCTCCAGATAATTGTTTGGGAAAAATAACTTAAATCATCCCCAGACATAGGTAGTCCAAATAACAGACAACCTCAGCCTAGAATATTATGGTTGGTCTTTGCTGACTCCCTTTAGCTAGGTGTGGTAACTCATATTCTTGGCTATGTTTGAAGAGTTATTGACTTCTGCTTATCAGGGAGAGGATTTCTAATCCCTAATAAATGGGAACTAAATGCCTATCAGATAGGTTTTTTTTTGTTTTTGTTTTTTGCCTTTTGGAGGGCAATTGGGGTTAAGTGACTTGCCCAAAGTCACACGGCTAGTAAGTGTGTCAAATGTCTGAGGCCGGATTTGAACTCAAGTCCTCTTGACTCCAGAGCCCATGCTCTATTCACTGTGCCACCTAGCTGCCCCCTCTCTTCTTCATAAGCAAGCAGCAGGTGAGCTTGTACACACTCTTCTTGATAATATATATTTGCAATAAATCACAAAGTATGTGGTTTACTTGAGCTCCCAAATCCTCAAGTCTCCTACCTTTTCATTTGGACTTTGCCTAATTGCTAAAGTCCCTCATCTTCATTCTGTCACCCACTTACTGCCTCTGTTCATTGGTGTTCATGTTCCTTTGTGAGTCAATAAGCATTTATTAAGTGCCTACCAGTGGAGTCGTTTTTTCTTTTTCCTCTCTTTTCTTGCCTCTTAATCTGTTTTGTTTAGACATTTCTATTTCTCTCCCACTTGACCTACAGATTTTTATTTTTCTAATATGAGTCATCTTTTGGCAATCCATTTGGAATCAGTTTTGCAATTATTTTTCTCTGGATTGCTTTGACCAGAATATGCCTTATTTTTAATTGCTCCCTGTGTTTCCTTCATCTGGTTAGACTGTTGTCCTAAGACAGAGAATTAATATATGGGAATAATGCACACACTGAATGAACCATATATCTGTCCAGGCCTGATTAGAGAGAAATTGGCTCTCATTGGCTCTCTCAAGGTCCTCAAGGTCAGCAGCTAATTTTTTTTTTTGCTTTTGGAGGGCAATTGGGGTTAAGTGACTTGCACAAGGTCACATGGCTAGTAAGTGTTAAGTGTCTGAGGCTGGATTTTAACTCAGGTCCTTCTGACTCCAAGGCTGGTCCTCTATTCACTGTACCACCTAGCTGCCCCAAATCAGCAGCTAATTTTATAGGAAGATGTTAATGATTTTGGAATTCTTAAGAATGAAAGGAACAGGTGACACAAGTGAGTTCTTGGTTACATCATCTAATTTTAAAATAAATGTTTACTTTCCTCCCAAAAAACACTGAAGTGGGCTGTAATCTGAAGTGATAAATTTGAGTTATTGTTGTTACAAGTATTATTTGATTCATTTTTAGATGAAAAGACTGAAGCATATAAAAGTTAAGTGACCTGCCCAAGGTCACACATTGGTTAACTACCAGGAACAGGATTGGGTCCCAATTGTTCTGGTTTTAAATCCAATGTTCTGTGCTGGGTAGTAGAGTGGATAGAGTCCTAGACTTGCAGTCAGGAAGTCCTAAGTTCAAATATGGTCTTAGACATTTTACCACTCTCTGCCTCAGTTTCCTTTTATGTAAAATGAAGATAATAATAGACTTCCATGCCAGGACTGTTGTGAGGATCAAATGAGACAATCTGTTGTAAAACATTTTGCAAGCTTTGAGGTATTATATAGATGCTAGGTATTATTTCCAATGTACCAATTGCGAATGCTTATTTCTGATGAAAAGACCAGAAGTGAGCAGATATTTTGAAATGGAAATGCAGGAGTCTATAGGATTGTAGAAAACACACACATGATTAATTGGAAGAGACTATGTAGAAATGACTTGTTTACAATAAGAGGAAAAGAAACAGATGCCTTCTCTGATTCTTAATGATTACAAGGGCCATAAATAAAATTGAATAAGATAGGCTAGGGTATAAGATAGGGTAATTTTGTTCTATTTTGATTGTCTTAGGAAAAGATAGAATGGGAGGGATAGGGGACTATACTGGAGTGAAAAGTAGAAGGTAGCGAAGGAAACTAACTCTCCCACATAATAGTGGTACATGATATGAAATATATTCATACAATAAGAAAAGAGTGAGTGTAAGGGCATGCCAGAAACCATACTTTCATCTGAAATGGACAAAAGGTTGAATATACATCTCTGAGTATGGTTAAACTCAAAAGGGAAATAATAGAGAGGGAGCGAGTAAAAGGACAATTTAAGAGAGGGAAGGAGTTTAAGGAAATAATCATAAGCAAAAAACCTCCAACACTAGAGGTGTAGCGTAAAGAAAAGATTAAAAGGAAAAGAAGAAAGCAAAAACCTGTAGTGGGGGAAAGAGAAGGTGAGCAACTATGCCTGAACAGACTACTTAATTTGTAGATCAAAAGTGTTAGGCAAACCTCTTTATTTGTAATGGAGAAAGAGGCAAAGAAAGGGGGAAGTATGAGGACAGGATAAAGGGAAATGCATAACAATCATAATTCTGAATGTGAATGGGAGGAACTCATACATTAAAAAAAAAGAGAGAGAGAATAGCACAATGGATTAGAAAGCAGAATCCAACAATATATTGTTTACCAAAAAATGCACCCGAGGCATAAATACTCACATAGACTTGAAATGAGTTGCTGAAGCAAATTTCTTATGCTTTGGGTGAATTTAAAAGAACAACAATGGTTGGATTCATGATGCAGACAATGTCGTGTTAAAAATCTCACCAAAAATTCAGAAAAGCAAAACTAGTAAACACATCATTTACTAATCACAGTGCAATAACTATTCCATTCAATAAATGCCTTTGAAGGGAAAATTAAAAATAATAGGAGACTAAATAATCGTAAATGTGAGGGATAATTTATAGTGAAGTTTCCCCATTCTGAAAAATCAAATCTAGAATGGCTTCAGTATTCACTAGGCCTAAGGTCAAGTCATCTGACCTTCAAGCATTAAAGCAATGGAGACCCTCCCCCAGAGCCAACACAGCAGAAGATATTCCAAATAAGGTTAAGACTGTTTTTATTGGATACCCCCATGTTTCTGGGTCCTTTGTCTCAAAAAAATCCCTGTGCTTAGGTTGTGGGACAGCCCCCCTACCTATAAGAGTGAAGGCCAGTTGGGGGGGTTGGGTTTCTGCCTTAGAAGATTATATAATCATGGGCTGCCTTCTACCTGGTGCTCTCTCCCTGCAGACGCCATGTTGGGTGACAGGAGTCCTTTCTCATGAGAAAGAATAAAGACCTTTTCTGACCTTAGATTCAGACTCCAAACTCTTTCATCTCACACAGTAAAGAATTAATGGGTCAGAGATCAAATCGTAGAAATGGAAAATGTCATCAAATAAAGTGACAACACTGGGATAACACACCAAAATTTATGTAGCAAAGCTAAAGCAGTTCTCAGGGAAATTTTTTTTATCTTTAGATGTTTTTATCAACAAAAGATATGCAATAGGCATATAAAAAGTCATGCCATAAAAAGATTAGAAGAGAAAAATATCAAGTATCTTTCAAAACTGTGACTAAGAGTCGTATTCTTAACTGACTAAGATCATAAAGGATAAAGCACAACTTTGACTGCACAAATGTAGAAAGTCTGGTTTGAATAAAATTAACACTAGAAAAGAAATAAAAGAATAAGGAAACATTTGCTACAATATCACTGATAAAAGTATAATATCCGAAATAGATAAGAATATGATGCAAATACAAGGAAGTATTCCTCAATAGATGAATGGTTAAAAGACAAAAAGGATGTGTGAAGCCTGGCCTATCTCTAGACTCTAGCTGACAGAAAAAATTTCATGTCTGACCACTAATTAGACAACCTATATTTTGGGAATCTCCTATGTACCCAATAACGGGTTTAACCAGTGTCTTTTAGGCAAGATATAAAAGACTGTCCTGACTGTAATAAGTTTAGCAAACTTCATCAAGATCAGGTGGTTGTTGTTGTTGCTTGTCCTTTGCTCTGGAAAAGGACCATGACATCAGGAAGATGCCATGACCTGCAAACAAATTTAAATGGATTTAAGGGAGGGAGGGCTGTGCAGTCACCAGCCTCACTTTCTCCTCCAGTCATCTGTGTCCAATGGCAAGATATAAGTCAGGATGATGGGAGATGGCCCAGGATGCAGCGGCAGACCTTGGCCTTTTTTAGCTAAGATCTTTTTGAGTTCTTACTTTGACTGAGGCAACACCCATTCAGTGATTAAGGCTGGTTGAAAAATCAGGCAAGGAATAACCACTTTTATCTAACCAAACAAACAGCAATAAAATCAGTCTGGAAGGGGAAGATTCTCAGGGTTTCTGGCCAAAACAGAAACAATTACTGTTTACATTTAATCTGAGCCCTGGGGTGCAAACTATGACCACCAAATCATGCTTGGGCTGTGACCCAAGACAAAAATATCAAGATGGCCAATCTATAAGAGTAAGAGTGGGGGGGCGGAGCCAAGATGGCGGCGTAGAAGCAGCAACATATCGCAGCTCTCACATAGCCACCCCAAAATACCCATAAAATAGGACTCTAAACCAATCCTGGAACTCCAAAACGCACACAAAGATACTTCCCACTAAAGTCAG
>CM053583.1:285689618-285708375 GCA_028627135.1 Pseudochirops cupreus | reverse complement strand
TAAATTGTATCAAGCTAGTATAAATAAATTTAAATGGCCTAACCAAATTTGTTAAGCTTTTTTGTGACTATATTGCTTCCTTCTCTCCTCTTGCAATAAGACAATGGATCATATCTTTAGCCAACATTATATTCTCAGTCATCTATACCAGAAGTTTGATTACTGTCTACCCCAAAGCTCCACAAACCCCTTGTAATCCATTTTTTTGGCCCTCTGAGGGCCTTAGCAATTCTAATGAATCCTCCTGTATCTGATAAATTGGATTATTTGGCTCCTAATCTGCACACTGGAGGAATAAGAATTTAGCTCTGGGGCTGAGAGTAGAGCAAGAAGGGGGAGGGTGAAAGGAGCCATGACACTAAACTAAAGTGTTGGTACTCAATTCCAGAGAAACTGTAGAGAAAAGGAAGTGTGCTTTTTAAGAGGGATGGGGGGAATTTGCAAAACAAAAACAAGTTTCATCACGTTTCCTGCTTTTGGGTTCCGGAAGTATGCCAGAGGGTGTATGAGCCAAAAGACAGCAGGGGTCTCATGCATCAGGACATCAGAAGAAACAAGAACAGGGGATATTCAGGCTCTCATCACCTCTCAATTCAACTACTGCCACAGCCTCCTAATTAGACTCCCAACTTCCATTCTCTTCCTACCCAAAATAATCAATCTAAAGCACAAATCTGAATATGTTACTCCCTTGCCAAAGACGCCTCCATGGCTCTACATTGACTCTGTGACGGGAGTTCTTAACCTTTTTTGTGGCCTGGATACAAGAGTGTGATAGAGGCAGTACCCGCAAGTGTGAAATCTAAATTTAATTCACACTGATTATTGGATTAATCGTTAGATTCCATCTTGTCTCGCATTTTACAAGCTGCTTCTTGTGTTAATCTGTATTCCTATAAAAAGCTTTGTTGATAATCATTCTGAGAATAGTTCCCCATTTAGAGTTCTCTATTCATGTCAGAAGCTTTACTCATGTTTCAGAGAATTTTACACAAGATAGTTGCTATCATAAGATGTTGATGTAGAATATTACATTAATCAGAAGCTTTCATAATATCTCAGCTGATAACTGAAAAGGAATGATTGCTGCCTGAGATTGTATAAACAGGCTAATTCCTTAATTTCTGACTCTCTATTTCCTACTTTCAATAACACGCGTGACTTTGTAACTTTCATTCTTCTTTTATGTTCCTCATTATTGTTTGTAAAAATGCTTTGTTAACTCCCAGATGGCATCCTTGGTTTCTAGGGAGTCTTGGATCTCATTTATTGGCGGTCGATAGCTTTTCTGAGCATGGAACTTTGTTTCCTCAGTCTTTATCAGTTTCAATCACTACACCAACTGGAGCCCATTGTCAAATTCTCAGCATGAACATGTAAACATCAATGTCTGCCATCATTACTATTTTGTGAGTTCTTCCTGGGTCTGTTGACAAACTACTTCCAATAAACTATTCAGCATACGTAGAGACAGGATTATGGCAGTTCATTCATTCAGACAGAGATACAGTCCACCACCAAGTGGAAGGATACATGTATCTTTTACAATGTAATTTGTAACATTTGTAGGGCTGTTAGGTGACGCAATAGATAGAGTACCATGTCTGGAATCGGGAAAACTCATCTTCCTGAGTTCAAATCTGGCCTCTAACATTTACTAGCTGTGTGACCCTGAGCAAGTCACTTACCCTTGTTTGCCTCAGTTCTCTCATCCATAAAATGAGCTGGGGAAGGAAATGGCAAACTATTTCAGTATCTTTGCAAAGAAAATCTCAAATGGGGTCACAAAAAATCAAATGTGACTGAAAAATGACTGGATAAGAACGACATGATATTTATACATTACATGAAATGAAGAAAGAAAAAAAATGGGTGTTTCTTACAGGGCAGCTATGTATGCAAAGGAAAACAAAAAGAATACTTCTGAATGAGAATGTACATAACTACTTACAGGAGACAGAGAAGGAACACACCCTTGTTAGTATATCTGTTTGCGCTGAATCAAAGGGGACCATATATCACTTAGGAGACAGGCAGAAGAAAGGAAACATACATCCTTAGACTGCTTGACTCTTCCTTTGAAGCAATTAAGTCTTTTGTCCTAATTGGGGAAGAAAGAAAACACTGTTGGAAATTAGTTACATTGTAAACTTGTCCTGAAGTTTATGCAGGGGTAACACAAAGCAAAAATCAGGAATATAGAACGAAACAGTTACTTTTGTTGATTGTTAAACAGAACACTCAGCTCTTAAAAATCCACTTTTAACCCTAAAAAAATGACTTAGTTTAATGTTTTATTGATTGTCTAGACTTAAGAAAGTGTTCATAATGCAGATTAAGCTCAAAAGTGTGGGTATGTTCATATTTTTCCTCCAGAGAGCTCCACTGTTAAATATTTTTCAGCACATTCCTGTATTACTCTAGAAACCATTGCTTAAGGTCAACAGAAGTGCAGGAGAAAACTCAGGGAATACAGCAATCACTAGGCTGGAGGCTTCATGCCTATAAACCAATAATAACAGAAATTATATAGCCTTGTAAGGTTTGCAAAATGCCTTTCATCCGCGACTTCATTTGAGCCTCACAATGGCCCTTGGCCTACACCACTGAAATTCCCAGTCCAGTCTCTAACCCTATCTTGTTCATATAATCTGTTGTATGGATTTCCTTTTCTGCTTTTTAATATGTGTGTGTGTGCACACACATACACACACAAATATGTATATATACACATATATAATTTTATAAATTTTTATTTAAAAATATATATTAATGATTACTGCTTTAAAATATAGCTTGAGGCTTGGTCATTAGCCTTTCTCTTACTTCTCTCTCCATGTTTGACTCTCTCAACCTTTAGCTTTTCTTCCCTCTAATTTCTCCCTTGCTGCTGCTTTATATCATCTTCTCTTCCCAGTTCTTCCTTAACATGGGATTATAGATATAGCATTGGAAGGTGTCTAGTTCAACTCCCTCTTTTAAAGGAGAGGAAAATCAGGCCCAGGAGGATTAAGTGACTTTTCTTTGGTCATGCTGGGAGCAAATGTCAGAGACAGGATTTGACTTCAGGTCCTCTAATTTCAGAGCCTGGGAGCTTTCCGCTAACGCTGTCCCACTTAATCTTTGTATCCAGAGTAGGGTCCCTGTCTGAAAGAATACTGTGTCTCAGAGTTTCATCCAGAGAAGAGAAACTCTTGTCATCTCACACCTATGGGTGGCTGAAGTCTTGCTAGAGATTAGCAGTTAAAATTAGATGAAAAGTCCAACTCTAATTCACTTTGTTGTTGTTGTCATTCCTTTTCTTCTTGATCCCATTTGGGATTTTCTTGGCAAAGATACTGGAGTGGTCTACCATGTCCTTTTCCAGTTCATTTTTGCAGATGAGAAAACTGAGGCAAAAAGGGTTAAGTGACTTACCCAGGGTCACACAGTTAGTAAGCATCTGAGGCCAGATTTCAACTCAGGTCTTCCTGGCTCCAGGACCACTGCTTTTATCCACTGTGCCACCTAGCTGCCTCTCTAATTCACTAAAACTCTATTACTTCACTAGTCATAAGATTTTCAGAGAGGAAAATTATTATTAGCAAGGAAGCTTTGATCTGCTCCCTTTCCAACCTGGGACTTTTTGCCCATCCTTATGTACTTTGATGGTCTTCCAATCCCGGACCCTTACCATACTGGTGCGAGACTTAATGCAAACTGTCCTACTGTAGCTCCAAACTCCCAAGTTCAAGGGATTCACCAGCCTCGGCCTCCATAGCAGCAAGGAGCGTGGGCCAGGCTGCCTCTCTTTTTAAGAGAATAAAAGAGAACTTCTGATAATGGTTGGCTCAGACTCTTTCCAAATGTCACATCCTCTTTCCTCAGAAAAGGGAACTGACAGATCCCTCTTACCTTTTTTTTAAGTTTTTTTTTTCTTTCTACTTTTCTTCTGGAGATATGAGGGTGGGAGAGGGAGTGAAAGGAAAGAAGGAAGCTATTCCTCCCCAGTCCCAGGAGTCATTCATGAATCTTTTGCAGAAAAAGCCATTAAGAGTCTTCACCCATATACAGAAGAGACCAGTTCTTGGCTTTCTCTTAACTTTCTTTCTTTTTTTCCTGAGTTCAGGAGCAGACAGGAAATCCAAGAATAAAACTTTCCTGACCTCAATTCAGATTTTATCTCAGACACTTTCTGGCTCGATGACCCTGTCACTTAACCCTGTTTACCTCAATTTCCTCATCTGTAAAGTATGGTAGCAGCTACGGCAGTGACGGAATGTATTGGAAAAGCATTTAGAAGTGATGCACATTCATCTATAAGGACCAAGAGAGGAGTTCCTGAATAGCATTGCTCCTGAAGCTGGAATGGGGTGGGGAGCCTTCTAGCAAGAGAAGGTGGATTACATGTATAGCAGCAGCCTTGAGACGCCCGAAAAGAAACCTCAACTTCAAGAGTCCTGAAGTTTGACTTTCTCGCCAGAGAAAAGGAATTTCCTAAGCAGCGTGAGCCTCTGAGAGAAGAGAATATCAGCTCCTTTAAGATATCAATTTTTATTGACATCTTCTGGTTTTAGATCATCTACGTTTCCCTCTAAGGTTAAGACTTTTTAAAAAGGCATCCACAAAATGTTATTTTCCATAGATTTCAGAGCTGAAAGAGATATTAGAGGTCATCTAATCTGTCATCTGCATTTGACAGATAAACAAGGTTTATTCCTCAAGTTTAAGGGACCTACCCAAGATCACACAGGCAAAAAGTGTTAGAACTACAATTCAAATTGAGGGTCTTTAACTTCAGATTTTTGTTTTGTTTTTCAACTTTATAACACTTACTGTAAGTACTAATTAGACATATAGAGATCACAAACCTTCCACCCATCAGAAGATTGTTTCAAAACCTTTTGTGAATAGAATACTTAAATTGACTAAGTGGCCAGCCAAGAATAGGGATGAGCTCACTGGATAACTGGCAGAGTCAGAAATAGAAAGTAATGAGACTCTGTCCCAGGGTGGGACCATGGCAGAAACTCTAGAGACACTGGCAGCTCTCTTATGAAGAAGTTGGAGTGGATCTCAGTGATGAGAGAGAGCTGTCTCCTGATTATAGGATAGTAAGATCAGACCCAAGGTGTGGGAAGAATCTTGACAGTAGTTTTGGCTCTGGTTCTGTCAATAAAAATTGTTATCTTAAAAGACCTTGGGTGATCTCACTGGGAGAGGAGATAAAGAGAGTAATGGACCCATCAGATTTAGCAGTAGGGAGAATGGCAGGGCCATGGCCAAGTCTGGCCTAAGCAAGGTGTGCTCTTAGTACTGATAGCAGCAGCAAGTGGTCAGGGAAGATCTGGGATGTTAGGCAATGTAGTTTGAATTTTAAACTATAGACAGTAGAGGAAAAAGAACTTGCTGATATTTTTCTGACTAGGGGAGAGAATCAGGCAAATGATATCTTGTCCGTGGATCCAGATGCCTCTGGAGGAAAAAGTGAGGCCGGTGATGTTGCACAGCCCTCCCTCACTCAAATCGAAGTCAACTGCAAGTCATATCATTTCTCTGTTGCCATGGTCCTCTTCGAAAGCAAAGGACAAACACAATTAAGTGCTTATTATATGCCAGGCCCTATACTAAGTACTGAGGATTTTTTAAAAAAGTGAACATCTAATCCCCTCACTCTAGGAGTTCTGTTTCTAATGGCAGAAGGCTACGTGTAGAGTAAGATATATATGACATAAGAGGGAAGTAACTTCAGAGGGAAGAGAATGAGGATGGATCTGCTGCCCACAAACTCAGCCCAGTGGCATGACATCACCAGAATTTGCCCAGAAGACTTTTTGGAGGTCATCTTGGTCTAAAAGTCTTGTTTTAGGATCACATTCACTCAAATATCTGAGTTTAGCCCAAAGAAACATGATTTGGGGTGGTGTCCTATGGTTTTCTAAACATAAACATCCAACCTCAAGGACATTTGTCTCAATCTTCAATGTCTGTGGTATTTCATTAACTTTGTACTTTGTAAAAGTACTTTGTACTTTGTAAAAATCAGGAAAATGTGAGCACGGATTGCCTTTTTTTTAAAGTGAGTCCTGTTTCTAGTTCATTCTATTCCCTCTCAATGAAGTGGATCAAGACTGAATAATGGAAGTCATTTTGTTCAATCTATTTTATGCAGCCATGTGCAAAGGATGGACTTAAAAGACAGTGTTAAAAAGGGAAGCTGGAAGACAGCACTGAGCTATTTGCAACCTCAGAAATTCTGCCTCCTTGACTATCAATGAGCCAACATACATCTCCAGGGGCAGACATTCATCTACATTCATCACACCAATGACAAGAGAGGAAGTATGGCATAGTGGATAGAGGGGCCAGCTGTCAGAGTCATGAAGACCAGAGTTCAAATCTTGCCTCTAACACATGCTAGCCATTTCATCATGGGTAACAAATTTAACTTCTCTGTGTCCCAGGAAATTCTTGATTTTTCTAAGCAACAGAGTAGTTGCCCAGCTGTGTCAATAAAGGAAAGTTTTCACATTGGAAGTTCTTCACACCACTTCAATCAGGAAGGCAAAAAAAAAAATGGTTATATGAATAGTGGATATTTATAGAACATTTTTACTTTTTCCAATTTTTTTCTCCCAACAACTCTGTGTGGTTTTCTGTGTAGTTATTTTTCCTCCATTTTGTTGCTGTTGTTCAGTCATTTCAGTCCTGTCTGATTCTTCATGACCCCATTTAAGGTTTTCTTGGCAAAGATACTGGAGTAGTTTGCCATTTCCTTCTCCAGCTTATTTTATAGATGAGGAAATGTAGGTAAACAGGGTTAAGTGACTTGCCCATGGTCACACAGCTAGCAAGTATCTGAGGCTGGATTTGAGCTCAGGCCTCTCTGCATCATCTCAGTAAATGAAGTTGTTCAAGGTGTGACATCTAGTAAATGGAAGAGATGGGGTTGAAACCCAGGTTTTCTGGATCAAGGATATTCAGTGTTCTTTTAACAACCATCTGTTAAGCCCCTATTGGTTTTTAGCTTGTTTTTTTTTTTTTAATTATCAAGTTTTCTTTTTTTCTCTCTCACTTCTTCTTACTTGGAAAAAGAAAAAAGAAAACTCTTGCAAAAAATATGTATATTCAAGCAAGACAAATCCTCATATCGCCCATGTCCAAAAATGCATGTCTCATTCTGTATATTTAATTTATCACCTCTCTGTCAGGAAGTAGGCAGTTTGCTCCATCATTGATCCTCCAGAATTACAGCTGATTGCACTGTATTGCATGGTCAGAATTTTAAAGTTTTTCAAAATTGTTTCTTTTTACAATGATGTTGTTATGTTATAAATTGTTCTCCTGGTCCTATTCACTTTACTCTGCATTCATAAAAGGTCCATAAAAATCTTCCATGTTTCTCTGAAACTATTTCTTTCATTATTTCTTATAGCACAATACTATTCCATTACATTCATGTACCATAATTTGCCGATTCATTCTTCAATTGATGGGCAACTCCTTAGTTTCAACTTCTATACCACCACAAAAACCATCTACAACTGATATATATTACGTTAGGTGATGGAAGACAAGGGGCAGAATAGTGCAGTGAAGAGAACACATTGGCAGATGAGTCAGAAGAATGGGGTTCAAATCCCACCTTTGTGACCTTGAACAAATTACTTACTCTTTATGTCTCGGTTTCCTAATCTGTGAGATGAGAAGATTGGAATAATATCCTCTGAGTTCCCTTCCAGTTCTAGATCTATGATAAGATAATTAAAACAAGACTCTTGCCTTTTTGGAACTTGCCATCTTGTAGTATGTCAGGCATTGAGGAACAATTTTGCTTCTAACGGAAATAGTACTGGATTTCTAATAGAAATAGTGCTCCTAATAGAAATGGTGAAGTAGGAGGCCTGGGTTCTAATCCCACTGCCACAAGGGATTTTAGTTATATGATCTTGGACAAGTCTCTTCCCTTTATGGGCCTTAGTTTCCTTATCTATAAAATAGTGGGTCCTGACCAGGCAATACCTTCCAGATTTCAGGTTATTTTGATTGAGGACATTAAAGACTCCAGACATCTTGGGATGTTGAAGACATGAGAAAATATAAGACAAAGTAATATTTTCCCAGAAGGGGCATAATGCAACAAACCAAAATTAAGAAGAGAGGAAGTCCTGAAATCCCTCTAGTTCTTATTCATTAGTAACACCTTCCCAAAACTCAAGAAAAAAAGAGAGAAAATGAAAATTGTGGGGAGTATTCTTGGAATAGAAAGGAATTAATTTTGGTTGAAAGGACTGGAAAGGTAAGTTGAAACCTTAGGACAAAAAAACATTGACTACTGGAGAGTTCCAATTGCTGAGACTTTTCCCTCAAACCTCTGTCCCTCTAACTTCCTTCCATTGGACCTAGATTTTTTATTTGATACCTAGTAAAATATCTAATCTCTCTTCCACTTGTTAACCCTTCAAATACATAAAGATGATCTTTCATGTTGCCCTTACATTAGCATTAACAATTATTCATATCACCCCTTCTTTTTGCCAGGCTAAACAACTCTAAATTCTTTAACTGATTCTCTTATCATATAATTCTGAGTTCCCTCGTCATCCTCGTCACCTTCTTTGGGATGCACTCCCATTTGTGCAAGTCTCTTCCAAAATGTGGGGCAAGAAGCTAATGAAAATATTCCAGATCAGGCCTGACCAAGGTGTAGTATAATTGAACTATCACTTGGCTCCTCTTACTCCAGACACTATATTTCTTTTTTTTTTAATTCTGAATTTGAATATTAAAGAAGGTATATTTACAGTTGCAAATCAGAAAACAGAGAGAATGATAAAGGCAACATCCAAGAATCTAGAAGGCCACATGTGGTCTCCAGGCCACACAGGTTCGAGTGGTGGTGATAGTGGGTTTTGTTGTTGTTGTTGTTAATAGTAGCACAGGATATAATTCAGTCAGGCCAGATAAGTTGACAACATTTAAGTCAGGTAGGTACTTTTCATTTAAGCCAGGGGTTTAGGTGTCTCTTACTAAGCTGCTGTGGCTAGATTTGTTGAAGGTGAGGTATAATCCAGGGTCAATGATACCACAACTTATCAAGCAAAGAGAATTAGGAGCAGAGGTCAGCTTATCAGCAGTTGGAGTCAAAATAGATTTCCAGAAATTTATAGTTTAGGGTTTAGGGGGAAGTAGACACAGTAAATGGGAAGTAAATTCAGGAAGAAAGGAGATCAGGGTTAGGAGAGAAAGGAGAAGCAATCTATTTTTGCTCATCAGTTGGAAGGGGTGGGGCCTGAAAAGGCAGATCGTTAACAGACAAAAGCTTGCTCTAGGGTTTTCAGTTTCCATCTGTAACTGGCCTAGGGTCTTCTTAGCTTCAGCTTAAAAGGTAAAATCCATCATGTCCACCCAACATACATCTCCACAGAGTTCTAAGAAATCCTATCAGAATTGGACTATAGAATAAAGCTTCTGGGATATCTTTTTCTGTACTTCCAGAAAGCATAGCATTAATGCAAAAAGTTATGGATAGGCTAGACTTTCCTACCCAGAAGGACTATGAGAATTTTGTTTCTCATGGGAAACTCTGATCTTGTTCAGTTGCTACAACCATATCCTCATAATGTGTTACTTGCAAGCCTCATTTATCTTCCAACTCTGTACTACCTCTATTTTTCTCTTATATTCCCAACCCAGTTCAAAAGACTAAAATGTTTACACTTTACCTGGCTCAATGGATGGCTTGCATATGGCATCTATTAATCTATCTATAGTCACTCTCTTCTATTGAAGTGGCAAGTAGCAAAGAATGTCTTAGCTAAGCAAGAAAATGAAAAAGTCTGTTCTTCAGTAGGACTGACACTATGTGACTTGTGTACCCTAGCTATCAGCACCCTGGCCTAACTATGCTTTACATAGCTTAGATATGGATCCAATAATAGAAAATTGTCCTATATTGTTTAATTTGTTCTTTTTTAAAAATCTATATAGCCACTCCTCATCATGTTGGTTAGCTAGGAGCAAGGTAAGAAAGATTTTCTGGAATACTTTACCTTGATTCCTTGGGGATAAGAAGCTATGAAAGGCTCTTATATTAAATACTTCCCACTTGGAAGATTTCTATATTGCTTGCTTGCTTATATAGCATTTTATTGCATTAGAAAAAAATTACATCTATCTTTCACTCTCAGATTTGGAGAAAAAAAAACCCTATCTGGGTGCGTGCACCAATTATTTCATGATGGAGAAATTCCATTGAGGTATGCTAGAAAAAGACATGGCTCAGCTCGGTATACAATTGAATATATTTAAAAACAAGAATGGAAAGGTACAGATTAAAGTTTGTTTTATGTGCAAAATGAGAATTTTAAAGTGTTTCTTGTGAAATTTCACTAAATAGTCTTTATACATCAAAACCGTGTTGAGTTAGTATTTTTAAAAGGCATTGCTACACTTGACAATTTACATTATTACATAATCACAGAACCTCTGAGTTGAAAGCACCCTCCAAAGTCATCTAGTCTACCTTATTCTTAAATAAGAATATGCTTTTCAACATAACTAATAAGCCTTCACTTAACTTTTGATTGAAGATGATGGGGAATTCTCTCTACCTCTCAAGTCAGCCCTTCTCTGTGTATTATCAGACTTATCAATGTTTTTCCTAAAATGAGACACCCAGAACTGAAGCACCATTCTTTTTTTAACTTTTATTTTGGTCTTTTTGGAGGGGGGAAGGGAGGGCAATTGGGATTAAGTGACTTGCCCAAGGTCACAGAGCTAGTAAGTGTTAATGCCTGAGTCCAGATTTGAACTCAGGTCCTCCTGACTCCAGGGCTGGTGCTATCGTCGCTATGCCACCTTGTTTCCCTGAGCACCATTCTTAAGATGAAGTCTGATAGTGTAGAGTACAGGATTATCACCTTCCAAATTCTGAATACAAGACTTCTCTTAAAGAATTTAAGATCATATTGGTTTCTTTAGTAGCCATATCCCACTATTAATTCATATTGAGCTTGCGGTCTACAAAACTAAGGAATTTCTTTAGATAAACTATTGTTTATCTACCCCTCTGTCATCTTGTACTTGCCAAGTTGATATTTTGAACTCAAATGCAAGACTTCTATTTCTTTGAATTCAATTACATCCTATTAGCTTTATCTCAATGTTCTAATGTGAGAATTAGTTCTTTCAGGAAAACAAAACAAAACTCTTCCCGGAATAAAGATAGTACATATGACTCCATACTTCTTTCTTGCAAATGGATAACACTGGCCACAAGTTTGAACAATAGAACAAGGGGTATAGCTCAGCAAAATGCTACCACCACCCCCTTTAAAAAAAAAAGAGTCATTATTTGGGTTGTGCCAATGGTGATGAGTAAAGGACAGTCCAGGAAAGGAAAATGTTGAAATATGGTAGAAATGGATCATCCAGTTTACAAGATGTATGTTTGAATGAGCATTGACAGGTAGCAACAAAGAGCATTAACTTTAATATTCCTACTCACAGCAAAGCAGTATTCACAATGCCTACAGTAACTATAAGTATGCTGATATGGTTATTAATCACAAAATGTAACAGGTTCTCTACATGAGAAATATAGCTAGAACATTTATTTAAATACCAGAAAACTGAGTCCCAAAACCAGAAAGTCAAAGCCAACACTGTAGTTATGAAGTTGGCACATGTAGTTAAAGTAGTAAACACCCACATTCTCAAGCCTTCAAAACAGGACAGGCTACCTCAGGCAAAGATCCTCCTCTCCTCACTCACGACAACTGCTCAGCATCCAGGCTGCTTGCTCCCAGCAGCTCCAGCCCCTCCACAGTTCTCATCCCTGGCAGTCCTCAGCAGGAGTCCTTAGCAGAGATTCTGGCTGGCTTAACAAGGACAAAGTTGCTCCACAACTGTAGCCGCTGCCGCTGCTTCCAGTCACCACCACACAGACTACAGCATTGTAATGATCACAAGCAACAACTTTTTATATTGATCTAGTTCTCCAAAATTTACAAAGAGTGTCCGTATACATGATCTCTTTTGATACTATCAGGGATGTGTGTGTTCAAGGGGAACTAGCCATCTTTGGTGTGAGGGCTTTATGAGCCCTTTTCAGGGTTACTCATCCACCTTTGGTGTCCACCTTTCACCCAACTCTCACCTGTGGCTCCAAGAAGCTGTAGCATGCTTAGCAGCCACATCCCAGTAAACCATTTCAGTAGATGAGTAAAACTATATTGAGGGTAACTGACAGGCTTCTTCAGACTTGTTGGTGAGTTGAGGGGGTGTCTACATCAAGCATGTGAAGACTTTGCTTTGCAGAATGGACAATTTATTCCCAGACTGCAATTATTAATGCACTGCATTCTGGACCATTTCAAGGTCATCCTGACTTTTGCCTTGCCACTGGACTTTCATGACTCTGGAAGAGAGAGTGAGGCTGATGACTTTGTGCAATTCTACCTCACTTAAATCCAACCCACGCTTGAGTCAAGACATCATCCCATGAGGTCACTGGTCCTCTTTGAAACAAAAGATGAATAACAATGATACGCTAACATGAGATTAGTAGTCTACTTGTTTTATAGGATAGTAAATTAAGTGTTAGACAAAGTGATTTATGGGAGACCACATGGCGGATCATTGGCACAAAGATGACCCAAACCCAGATCCTCTGTATCCAAGTCCACTGCTCTCTTCACTACATTTATAGTTCTGCCACAACTAGATAGACAGAGTCCACATTGTGTGGAACCAGGAAAGGCAGCTATTACTAATAGAAAATGTAAAGTAAGAGAACCAAGTGAAACCTATTCATAACAGAGTAGTATGGCCAGGAGTCTGGTTACTTGAACAAATTTCCCTGTATGTCTGTTTGTTTTCTCCTATGTTTTATGCTTCCCCCACATTGTATGTATAATTTAATTTTACTGTTGTTAATTCATTTCAGTTGTGTCTGGCTCTTCACGACCCCATCTAGGTTTTTCTTGTCAGAGATACTGAAGTGGTTTTCAATTTCCTCCTCCAGCTCATTTTACAGATGAAGAAACTAAGGCAAATAGGGTTAAGTGATTTGCCCAGGTTTGCAAAGCTAGTATGTTAAATTATGATTTAATAATAATAATAGCATCTATATTGTGCTTCAAGTTTTTCAAATCTCTGTATATGTTATCTCATTTGGTTCTCACAACAACCTATTATTATCCTTATTTTATGAATTAGAAAACTAAGGCAAACAGAGGCTAAGTGACTTTCCCTCAGTTACTCAGCTAGTAAGTGTCTGAGGTAGGCTCTAAACTCAGGTCTACCTGATTCCAGATCCAATACCTTATCCACTGGATCACCTAACTGACTGAGTATCTGTGACACAATATCTCACTGGGCTATAAGCTCCTATAAATCTTTAACACAGAGGGTGGGAGGAGAATGATCCTGTAATACAAAGACAGAGATACCAATGTCCTTGACAATACATTCTGAGTCCTTTCCTTTCCTTGTAGACATACATGTTTCTAAAGTCTCAGAATCTTTACCAGGAGGTTGTAGAACACTGACTTGGGGGCAGTGGGGAATTCTAATTCTATTCTTCTTTCAGGATTTACTTTCAATTTTAATCAGGAACTTCTTAGATTAACTTTTGTTTTAATTCTCTTCATTTTACTGATAGTTAAAGGGTCTTTTTCAGCCCTGCCAAGAACTAGGACAAACAGTTTTGGAATGTTGGGTAAATTTCACAAAATATCCCAGAGCAAACAGTAGGAAATGTATCCTCATATCAAATTCTTAAGGAGAATCCAGTCAGATGAAGACATGTGTTGAGTCATAGAACCTAGGTAAAGGATTAGGGAGAGAAGTATGTCACATGGTAGTTTTCTTTTTTTTTTTCAATTAATGGAAATTTTCAGGAGCCAAGATGGCCCGACCACAGCAAATTAGCAGTAGATCTTGAGTCCCAGTATGGTGGAGCAGGCAAACACCAACACCAGGACCCCCCACATGCTTTATTATAGCCAGGAGAATCCTTAGACTCCACCTCCGAAAACCACAATATGTTTTAGCATAGCCCCAGGCAACCTCCAGCAGCCAAACTCCACATGCTTTAGTGTAACCCCAAGCAAATAGGTAGATGGCAACCTTAAAAGTGCCTAAATAAATAGACAGTTGCCATTGCTAGTTAGTTGCCACATGCTTCAGCAAAGCTGTGTGCAAACAGCTGCCAGTAGCCAGACTGCCATCACCTTGTGTAGCCCCAGGGAAATGCAGAAACACCCCACCAGTCTCAACACATGTCAGACACCACTACTAGGACTCCAGCTCAGCTCTAGTAAGCTGCTAGATCCCTACAGTCTCCAGTAGCAACAGCCACCCCACCCCATCCCCTCAGCACAACACCAGACATGAGGGTCCCAAGTGGGCCTCAGGGAAACATTAGTGCAGCACCACGTAAACATCTGGTCCCCAGAGCCCCTGGCACTAGGAGCCTGAGATAGTGCCCCTTTCAATCCTGGATTAAGAGCTCAAATTTAAAAGAAAGGGAAAAGGCCAAAAAAGATGAGCAAAAAATAACAACAAAAAAATCTGAGCATAGAAACTTATTATGGTCACAGGGAAAATCAAGACACAAACTCAGAAGAAGACAACAACGTCAAAATACCTATGGGCAAAACCCCAAAGAAAAACAGGAAGTGGTCTTGAGCCCATAAAAGAACTCACAGAAGAGCTCAAAAAGGAGCTTAAAAATCACATAAGAGAGGTAGAAGAAAAATTGGGAAAAGAAATGAGTGATGCAAGAGAATTACGAGGAAAGAGTCAATAGCTTGGAAAAAGAAAACAACTGCTTAAAAAGTAGAGTTGGTCAAATGGAAAAGAAAGTACAAAAGCTAATTGAGAAAAATAACACCTTAAAAGGGAGAACTGGGCAAATGGAAGCTAATGACTCTATGAGACATCAAGAATCAACCAAATTCAAAAAAATGAAGAAATTGGAAGAAAATATAAAATACTCATGGGAAAAAAAACCGACTTGGTAAACAGATCTAGGAGAGACAATACTAGGATCACTGGACTACCTAAAAGCCATAATCAGAAAGAGGACCTGCATAGCATCTTTCAAGAAATTACCAAGGAAAACTCCCCTGACATCCTGGAACCAGAGGGCAAAATAGGTGTTAAAATAATCCACTAATTACCTAAGGAAAGAGATCCCAAAATAACTCCAAGGAGCATCATAACCAAATTTCAGAACTATCGGGTCAAGATAAAAAATACTGCAAATGGACAGAAAGAAACAATTCAAATATCTGGGAGTCACAACTAGGATTACACAGGATTTGGCAGCTGGAAATTAAAAGATAGGAGGTCATGGAACATGATATTCTATAAGGCAGCGGTTCTCAACCTTCCTAATGCCACAACCCTTTAATATAGTTCCTCATGTTGTGGTGACCCCAAAACATAAAATTATTTTTGTTGCTACTTCATAACTGTAATTTTGCTACTGTTATGAATCTATCTGATATGCAGGATGTATTTTCATTGTTACAAATTGAACATAACCCACAGGTTGAGAACGGCTACTATAAGGCAAAGGAGCTAGAACTACAATCAATAATCAGTTACCTGACAAAATTAAGGATCAAGGGAAAACAATAGTCATTCAATGAAATAGGAAGATTTCAAGCTTTTATAAGAAGAAGACCAGAATTAAACCAAAAATTTGATCTCCAATATCAATACCCAAGAGAAGCATAACCAAGTAAAAAGGGGGGAGGGGGAAATGAAGGATTCAATAGAGCTAAACTGTTTACATCCTTACATGGGATGATGATACTTGTATTTCTTAAAAACTCTATCACTAATAGTACAACTAAAAGGAAAATGCATAGACAGAGGTAAGGTGAATTTGAGGGAATGACATAAAAAAAATTAAGGGATGAGAAAGAGCAATACACTGGGTGTAGAAGGAAGGGAAAGGTAGAATGGGGTAAATTATTTCACATGAAGAGGCACAAAAGATCTATTACAATGGAGGGGTAAATGGGAGAATGGCTGATGGGCATAGCCTGAACCAGATTCTCATCAGAATTGGTTCAGAAAGGGGAAAAATATACATGATCAGTTGAATGTAGAAATCTATCTTAGTCTATAGGAAAGTGGGAGGGGAGGATAATGGTGGAAGGGATGAGGAGCAGAACTGATAGAAGAGAAGACAGACTAGGGGAGGTGATAGACAGAAGCAAAACGTTGTCAAGGAGGGAAAGGGTGAAAGGAGATAGAGGAAAAATAAGAGGAAAAATAGGATGAGGAAAATACACAGGTAGTAATCATAACTGCAAATAGGATGAAATCTCCCAGAAAAAAAAGAAATGGATAGCAGAGTGGATCAGAAACCAGAATCCTACAATATATTGCTTCCAAAAAACACACTTGAAGCAAAGAAACACACCCTGAGTAAAGGTAAAGGGCTGAAACAGAATCCATTATGCTTCAGTTGAAGTTTAAAAAAAAAAAAGCAGGGGTAGCTATCCTGATATCTGATAAAACAAAAGCAAAAAATAAACCTAATTAAAAGAGATAAGGAAAGAAACTACATCTTTCTGAAAGGTACAAAAGACAATGAAGCAATATCTATACTAAACATATAGTCACCAAGTCATGTAGCATCCAAATTCTCAAAGGAGAAGTTAAGTTATTTACAGGAAGAAATAGACAGCAAAACTATACACGCAAATATCTGCTCGCAGAACTCCATAAATCCAATGCAAAAATAAAGAAGAAAGAAATTAAGGAGGTAAATAGAATATTAGAAAAGATATGACAGACCTTTGGAGAAAACTGAATGGGAACAGAAAGGAATATTTTCTCAGTAGCACATGGCTCCTATACAAAAATTGACTGTGTAATAGGACAAAAAACCCTCAAAATGAAATGTAGAAAGGCAGAAATATTAAATGCATTCTTATGAGATCATAATGCCATAAAAATTACATTTAACATAGGGTAATGGAAAGACAAATTAAAAATTATTTGGAAGCTAAAAATAATCTAATCCTAAAGGGTAAGTGGGTCAAAGAACAAATCATAGAAACAGTCAATAATTTCATTAAAGAGAATGACAACAATAAGACAACACACCAAAATCTATAAGATGCAGCCAAAGCAGTACTTAGGGGGAAATTTATTTCCCTAAATTCTTATATCAACAAATAGAAAAATAACAAATCAATGAATTGGGCATGCAACTAAAAAAAAACTAGAAAAAGAACAAATTTTAAATCCTCAATTGAGCACGAAATTAGAAATCCTGAAAATCAAAGGTAAGATTAAGAAGACTGGAAAGGAAAAAAAAAGCTAATAAATAAATCTAGAAACTGTTTTTATGGGGAAAAAATAGGTAAACCTTTAGTTAATTTGATTTTAAAAAAGAAAGAAGAAAACCAAATATTCAGTACCAAAAATTAAAAGGGTGAAATCACCACCAGTGAAAAAGATATTAAAGCAATCATTAGGAAATATTTTCCCCAATTATATGTCAATAAATCTGACAGTCTAAGAGAAATTAATGAATATTTACAAAAATATAAATCACCTAGATTAACAGATGAGGTAATAGAATGCCTAAATAGCCTCATCTTCCAAAAAGAAATTGAACAAAAAATTGAATAATGAACTCCCTGTGAAAAAATCCCCAAGGTCTGATGAGCTCACAAGTGAATTCTACCAAACATTCAAAGAACAACTAATTCCAATACTATATAAACTATTTGGGAAAATAGATAAAGCAAGAGTCCTATCAAATGCCTTTTATGACAAAAATATGGTACTGATATCTAAAACAGGAAGAGCCAAAACAGAAAAAGAAAATTATAGACCAATTTCCCTAAGGAATATTGAGGCAAAAATTTTGAACAAAATACTAACAAGGCAATTATAGCAACATATCATAAGGTAGGATTATAGCAACATATGACCAGGTAGGATTTATAAAGGAATGCAGGGCTGGTACAATATTAGGAAAACTATCAGCATAACTGACCATTTAAATAACAAAACCAAGAGAAATCATATGGTTATATCAATACATGCTGAAGAGCTTTTGACAAAATATAGCACCCATTCCTATTAAAAACACTAGAGAGCATAGAAATAAAGCAAGTATTCCTTAAAATGACAAGCAGATCTTTCTAAAATTACTAGCAAGCATTATCTGTAATGTAATTAAGTTAGAAGCCTTCTCAGGAAGATCAAAGTTGAAGCAAAGATGCCCATTATCATCGCTCATTCAATATAGCACTAAAAATGTTAACCATAGTAGGAAGGGAAGAAAAGAAATCAAGGGGATTAGAATAGGCAATGAGGAAACAAAACTATCATTCTTTGTAGATAATACAATGGCATACTTAGAGAACCTTATAGAATCACCTAAAAAAGCATTCAAAATAATGAATGACTTCAGCAAAGTTGCAGGATATAAGAAAAACCCACGTAAATCACCAGCATTTCTTTATACGATCAACAAAGTCCAGCAACAAGAGATAGAAAGAGAAATTCCTTTCAAAATAACTGTAAGCGATATACAACACTTGGGAGTCTACTTGCCCACACAAACCCAGGAACTATATGAACATAATTACAAAACACTTTTCACACAAAGTCAAATCTAAACAGTTGGAAAAATACCAATTGCTCATGGGTAGATAGTCAATATAAAAAAATGCTTATAACTGTGTATTGCTGAGAAGAGTCAAGTTTATCAAAGTTGGTTGTCACACATACAATA
>CM053583.1:285662004-285679156 GCA_028627135.1 Pseudochirops cupreus | reverse complement strand
AAAGGGACAGGGTCAAAGTAGAAAATAGAACAAGTGGGGGGTGGGATAGGATGGAGGGAAATACGGTCAGTCTTTCACAATATATCCACTATGGAAATGTTTTGTGTAACTACAAATGTACAACTTATATTGAATTGCTTATCTTCCTAGTAAAGGTGGGTGACAAGGGAAGAAGGGAAAGATTCTGGAATTCAAAGTTTTAAAATAAAATATTTTTTAAAAATTATTATTGTTATTATTTACATGCAACTAGAAAATAAGATATACAGGCACTAGGGTATGGAGATCCACCTTGCCCTACCGGAAAGTCAGAGTGGGGATGGGGGAGGATATAGGAGAGAACAGATTAGGGAAGAGGGTATTCAGTGGGATCACTGTTTTGGGGTGGGAAGTACAGGAAAGATGGGGAGAAAATTTGTAACTCAAAACCTTGTGGAAATGGATATTGTAAACTAAAAATAAACATAAAAAAAGAATTCAATCAAAAACAAAAAAAATGAATCAACAAACATATTAAGTACTTATTGCTAGGCACTGTCATAGGCATCAGAAATACAAAGACAGAAGGAAAAACAGTCCTTGCCCTCAAGGAGTCCATATTCTGTTACAGGAAATAAACATAAACATAAACAAAAGCACATGAGGTATCTCAAAAGTATTGGTTGAGTTTTAAGCTTTAAAAACTTATCACTGCACTAAAACTGTTGGGACAACCTATCTATACAACACATACCTATACACGCAATAAGCAAGGTAAGTGGGGAGGGGAGTGGCGGTAGGAAGACTTTCTAATAGGGACCTACTTCTCAGCTACCAAGTATCATCATTATTGCTTGCTCGGTTACCTAATTACCCCTTATCAGGCAACCAAAGTACTATTGTCTCTGTGTAGAAGAATACAGTGGAACCCGGAAGAGAAGATTGAGAAGAGAGGGGTCAAATGAAAATGGAACATTAAGACTGATAAAGTGGGCCCAACAGTGCTGCAAAGGTGCAATGTTAAGGGAATTTATAGATTTTCTCTGACTGTTAATAAGCGCATAGAGCCTTGGCCCAGAGCTAATCGGTCTCTGGGCTATGGGGAGTTGCTAACTAAGTGCTGGGGCATGAGGATTCTGAGGCTTCTTGGCACTCAGCCAATCAGATGTCGAGTCTTTGTTATGTATTCTGGGACTTTAATCTTTTGTTCTGAGGGTTCGTTCATGAGAAGAATCTTTTGATTTCTCGACTCAAAGTTGAGATTTTGAGTAGCTATATGTTCAGAGCCCCTGACGGCTTAGATGTCCGTATTCCTTTGTTCCAGTGTTGAATGTAAATTGTATAGCAATATTGCTTTACTCATACAGTTGGAGCCCTGTCTGTTGGTCTTTGTGCTAATTTCTCTACTAGTTTGTATTTTCTCCAAGATCAGGGTGCTGACCTGTCATCTGAACTATTGAATGTAATTAAAAGTAGGATTGTTAACCCATTTAAAGCTATCTTTCCTTTATAAAGCAGATCAAAAGAACCTGTGCTAGCAGGCCTTCTTGGGTGTGCTAGGGTGCTTGCTAATACAGAAGGGGGTACAATATACATACAGTCCTAGGAGAGGAAGGGCAAGAAAGCCTATAGCAAACAAGATGTCCTGATTAGAGAAGTTGGAAGCTTTGATAAGGATGGAAGAGGGTAAGTCATTCTAGATGGAAATCCTGATAAAGTGTGGAAAAGGAGAAATGAGTTGGTCTTCTCCCTTTTGGGAGGACCTTCTGAGAGACCAGATAAGCAGGACATTGCTTACTAGGAACTGGTAGCATGTTATGAGAGCTTTAGGAAAACAAGACCCACAAGCATGCCTGGTCAAAGAAAAAAAAATTTTCCCCCATTCTCCTGCCACATACGGGTGAATGTAGAATGTAGAAGGAATGGGTAATCCCATGGAGGGGGACTGGAAAGGGGATGATAGGAATATATAGGAGCATCAGCAAAGTTATTGTATGTTGGTGTACTAGTTTGGGAGACTGACCAGGAAGCTGTGACCCAGGGCTATGGGAAGACAAGGATGTTGTCACTGTTAGTGAAGCTAAGAATTGGGTCAACCATTCTGAAAAACAACCCAGAATTATAACAAATGACAAAATCGTTCATGTTTCTGTGCCCAGCAATCCCATTATTGGGTATTGTGAAAATACCTAGATTTAAAGTCTCAATTGTGCTATGAAAATATCAAGAAATTATATTTTCATGATGGATGATGAAAGTATCAGAGGCCCCTCTGCCCTTGGCAAGTGGGCTGGCCAATGAACATACAGCTTAGCCAGAAAACCACAGGAGGTAACTGGGCCTCAGTAAAAGCAAAATAGTAACTTCCTGCTGCAGGCAAAAGATAGGCCTGCATGTTCTGTACATGGCCTTAACAGGATGTTGGCCTTGAAACTGAGGAAAGGACCTTTGCAACTGCTCACTATTTCTCCTTGATCACCCTTCTGTGACCTTAGGCTCATCAACATCTCATTTGCATTGTGGTTTGATCCCCACCGTGAGGGGGATTGGATTGCATGCTGGGAAATCAGCACTTTGAGCTGCCACCCCTTTTCAGTATGTCCCTACTCTTCCTGACAACATGGCACTCTTCCTCTATATATATCCCTAACTCCACCTGGCTAGGCTGCTAGGTACGTTACCCCAAACAAACACCTTTACTTGGTTTAGAGACACTCTGAGTCTGAATTCTTTTGAGATGATGCAGACATACACCTGTTATCTAAATAACTGAAATCTGAAAATAAGAGAAACTGAGGCAGCAAGGTTCTGAGCACAATCATTTTATAAGCAAAGCTAGCAATGGCCAATAAATGGGGCCCAAGGTTTCTTAGTAATCAAGGACCATTCTTTTAGAGTAAAACGACAAAACCCAGTTTTAGTGGCATAGGTGTTATCAAGGTACAATTGACTAGAACAACAAAAAGAACTTGGATCACCTCACTCACCTTTAGGTCAGATAGACAGCACAGTCAGATAGAGCACCAGGTTGGAGTCAGGAAGACCTGAGTTTAAATCTGGCCTCAGACACTCAGAAACTGCCTAACCCTGGGCAAGTCACTTAATCCTGCTTGCCTTAGTTTCCTCATCTGCAACATGAGCTGAAGAAGGAAATGACAAGCCACTCCAGTGTCTTTGCCAAGAAAATCCCAAATGAGGTCACAAAGAGTTGTACATGGCTGAACAACAACAAAAAAAAACAAAAAAAAAAAACAAGAAAAATCAGAGAAGAGGATTTTTCATAGCCTGGAACATGTGGACTTTGCACAACTTGGGAGTTTTTACATAGCTTTAAATATCTGACATCAGTATTTCATAAAATACATTTGACCTTTTTCTTATGTAAGTTTCTCTACAAGAGAATGATAAGAGACTTACCAGAATAAAATAGGGAACTAAAGTTGCAGACATAAGGAGTTTTAATCTCACATAATAAGGGAGAAAGCAAATTGATTAAATCTTAATAAAATAAAATAGTATATCAAAATTTAATACTACAATATTAAGACAGTGTCCTAGCCTGAAGTCCTTGGTCTCGCTTGATTCAGACCTAATCAATCTTCATTGACATTTTCATCAATTTTGGGGAGAGATCTTAATTCCCAAGAGACTC
The DNA here is from genome assembly GCA_028627135.1 of Pseudochirops cupreus. NCBI lineage: Eukaryota > Metazoa > Chordata > Mammalia > Diprotodontia > Pseudocheiridae > Pseudochirops > Pseudochirops cupreus. Next base: position 285,675,525 of record CM053583.1, on the reverse strand, counting down.
ATTTATGGTAATCAAACTAAGAATGAGAATGTCGTCATATTTAATCCAAATAAGAGAGGCATCTCTTTTTCTTCATTCTTGACCAGACTGCAGATGGAATCCTGAGGGGGGGAAGGGGGGGAGGGCTTTTCCCTTCCATCCCCCCCCACAATGGAGTAAGTCGGTCAGTTAACAAGCATTTATTGAGCACTTCCTGTGCCAGAAAATGTGCTAAACTCTAGGAATACAAATACAAACAAAGTCAGTTCCTACCTTCAAGGAATTTACATCCAAATGAGGGAAGACAGCAAATGAAAGGGAGCTGAAAAAGTTGGAACAGGGATATAAGAGGGACCAGACAAAGGTAAACACCACAGGGGCACAGTACAAAAAGTCCAGAACGCGGACTGGAGAGGAGTGACACAGGTTGGTGTGAGTACCATCTTTAAATGGAAGTCCTGGGAGGCACAGAGACAGACAGACATAGAGAGATAGAGAGACAGAGAGAGACAGAGAGAACAGTGGGTATGCCAATATATGAATTCTAGGGCTGGGATGAGTTTCCAGAATGGAGAGTTTTCTAGGTAATGATAGAGGAAGTCAAGAGTATAGACTGGAGAGGAATGAAGTGATTAAAAAGGGAATGGAGTAATTAAAGAGGGAATAATTGGTGTCAAGAAAATATTTATTCAAAAGTAGCACTTGCATTCTGAAATGAGCCTACAAATGCTCAAGCTCTTGACCAGAGTCACATTCGCTCATAGATGACTATTGTTCTCATGACAATATCAAAATGGCATCGTCATAGCTTCCAACTTCTCCACTCAGATTTACCTTCCCATCTTGTGATCTCTCTCTGTTTTGAGTGGAACAGAATGAATTATCCAAATGAGGAGCCTGGATGATTTGGTTAGAGACGGGGGGAGAGAGAGAGAGAAAGAGAGAAAGAGAGAGAGAGAGAGAGAGAGAGAGAGAGAGAGAGAGAGAGTGAGAGATTGTAAAGCCAAGCATGAGAAGCTTTCCAGAGGATTGCTACTGTGAACAGTTTTCAAGGTTCTGATTACATAGAATAGTGAACACTCTATTTATTCAATCATACATCAGAGTAAAACATTCACAGAAAATCAAGATTTACAGCATTCACAATGTTACACTTTATGACTAAAATGGCCACATAGTTTTCACCACAGTGGTCACATAGTTTTGAACAAAGTACAATCATTTAGTCAATCAATCACTTAGTAACTCAATCATTCAATCAACTCAATCTTTCAATCATCCTTAAGGAGGCATGCCTCCTTAAGGGTCACAAAATACAAATGTCAAAGTTCTGCACTCATGGGGCACACTAAGTTCCAAATCAGTCACTCTTCAATTATCATTCACTATTCAATCATCAGAAAATACACAAGCCATCCACCCCTCAATCATAAGTAAATCATAATCTTCCCAGTCAATACACAGTATCCAAGTAAAATCTTCTTTCAGCTTGACTCAGGGTAATCTCTCATATTCCCTGGATCCCCTTCCATGGTCCCAGCTCCTAGTTGGATTCACCAAACTGTCACCTGGGTTTAAAAGGCAGATAGTTCCCAGCTCCTTGTCCAGCCCTCTGTGAAGTTCCTATGCCCCACTGAAGCTCACAGTGTCCAATCCACCTTAAGTCCTTCACAATCTCTGCTCCTGGGAAGGCAAGGCTTAACAAAGCCACAAATAGACAAAATACTGACACCACAGTCATGCTTCCTCAGTCTTCTGCAGCTCCAGATGGTCCTGGGAAATCCTCAGCAGCTTGACTGGCCCTCAGACTCAGCAGCTCCTCAGTAGTTTCTCAGCAGCTCCAGCTGGCCCTCAGACTCAGCAGAAGTTTTAGCTGGTTCCCAGAATCAAAATCACTTCATCCAGGTTCTCAAAATAAAAATCATTCTCTCCAGCCTGGGTCTCTCTTCCTCAGCCTCCAGAACCTGGCTCCAAGAAGATCTGTCTGACCCATCAGGAGCTTCTCCTTATAAACACACAGCATTAGCCGCTTCCTGTTTTAGCTATTTCCTGTTTCAAGCCCTTCCTGTTACATCAGCAACAGGGGTTCATACCTTCTGTTTCTTTAACAGAGGCTTGATTAGTTACTAAGTGCTAAGTGCCTGTTAGCTTTGCCAATATGAAAGGATCAAATTACATTACTATTACAGATACAGATGATATAGATATAGACATAGATATAGATAGATATAGATATAGATATCACAGACCTCTTTGCGTTACCCTTTCCACAAAACCCATACCTCTTTTCAACTTTCCAATTTCTGTCCAGAGCATTATCTTCCTTCCAGTTACCCAGTCTCACAATTTGAGCATCTTATTTGATTTTTCACTTTCCCTCACCATACATATCCAGTCAACTGCCAAATCTAGTTGGTTCTACCTCCACAACACCTTTCACATCCAATCTCTTTCCTACACTCATACGGCTACCATCCTTGGTCAGGCCCTTATCATCTTTCATGTATGCTCTTGTGATAGATTCTTAATTGATTTCCCTGCCTCAAGTTTCTCCCTTCTCCAAATGATTCTCTACATAGCTTTCAAACTGGTATTTCTAAAGCACAAAGTCTGACCTTGTCATCTCCTCTACTCAACAAATTCCAATGATTTCCTATTGACTCTAGGATCAATATTACTTCATCTTTATCTCATCCATTTTAATCCTTATTTTTGTATAAGTTTTACAATGTATATAATTATATTACTTTATATTATCTGAGGTCATATTTGAACTCAGGTCCTCCTGACTCCAGGGCCAGTGCTCTATTCACTGTGTCACCAAACTGCCCCAACTCTGCTACTTTTGAGCTTGGTCAAACAAATCCTTAGGTTCTCTTTTTCTGGAAGGTAAAATGAAACCCATCCCATATTTTATGTCTTGCTAGCCTAAGTGATTATGTGAGAGCTAAGTGTCCTTTTATCATTTTGTGGACACCTAGACATGAACCAAATTCTGATGTTCTAAAGGGAAACTTTAGGTGATAGACTGAGCCAAAAAATATTGTTATTGAGAGGTTACCATGGTTGAAACCAGCTTTTATAAACACAGAGCTTGCAGTTCTGGGCCGCAGGTTTGATCTTCTAAAGGAGACACAGTTCCATCAATGTTTGGGGTTTTTGAAGACTATCTTCTGGCAAAGCCCACTGGTCACTGATTCTAAGCCCCTTAATCTGATTCCAGAGAGTGATAATAACTGTAGAAGAAAGCTTTGATAAGGAAGAAATTTGGTTATTTTCTCCAGGTTTACGGACCATTTATAATGGGGTTCAAAACCAATCAAAAACATGGAAAACATCTTCCCCCTGCCCCAGACCAAATTGTATCACTGCTATCTTTGAACGTAGACATTGAAGGCTCCTAATTAAATAAGAAAAAATTCCTGAAGCACAAAAGAGCTGAACTTGTTTTAACCATAATCAAGGTCTTCTAAGCCCTATAAAATTCTACCCTGGGAATGGGGTTGATCAATAGGGTCTTAATCAATCGATTAGCATGGATTAAGCATCTCCTATGAACCAAGCAGTGTGCCAGGGAAACAAAAGTAAAATTTACCATCCCTGCCCTCTTGGACCTTATAGTTTATTGGAATAATTAATATTTTGTTGATTCGAATGCCCAAATCTGCGCAATGTAGGCAAAACCCAAGAAATCAGTTTAAAGGCCTAGCATTTCTAGTTTCACAACCAAAATACTGATCCTCATGCACTCTCTTTGGAACTCATTTAGTTATAAGAAATGTCAGTTTTCTAAAGCAAAATGTGGTGTTTCCTTAACAGTAACTCATAGACTCTGACATTGACAGATTCTAGAAAAAAAAATGATACAAGAAATAAAACCTTAACTATATGCTTTTGCAGATAGGGTCAGATACTTTACTTAATTACAAGGGCAAAGAATTCAAAAGTTCTATAATTAGGATGGGTTCCAGGTTTTCCACACTGCTCAGAAGAATGAGTTAGGACCCTGTGTATTTAAGATAAAAGCCTATGACATTTTGAAAAGTAGCTTTGTTATACAAAAATTTTAAAAAGTGAGAAGGTTTTCCCTCTGAACTCCTTTGGGTAAGGTTCTGTGCTTTTCATTTTCTAGTGACAGTGGCAAGAAGACTGCATGCACACACACACACAGAAAGGGAGAGAGACAGAGAGAGAGAGTAAAGGAGAGAGAAAGAGAGAGAGAGAGAGAGAGAGAGAGAGAGAGAGAGAGCAAAAGAGAGAAAGAGAGAGATTTACAGTACAAAATGAAATGGTAAACAGTTATCTGGTGAAGTAGTAAATTCAATCAATAAAGCCAGCCATTTTGACTAAATTGTGGGAGAAAAAGTGTCCTCATTAGATTTTTGTTTTTTTAAAACAGAGATTGAGGACTCAGAGATAACTGAAAAGAGTATTGCCATTCTTGGCTATGGTGAAAAATTGTGTGAGTATATGTGTGTGTGTGAGTGTGTAACTGCATAAAGAACTGGTCCACATGGAAATTCAATTCACAATTTTATTTTAATGAATATCATGCCCTAACCCACTGTATACTTTTATTTTACAAATGGAAAAAGTCATAGTGAAGGGCAAGTATATTCCCTTTACATAGTCATTCTGATGAATAGTTATTTGTCATAAAGCTAATATAGAGAGTATACACTCTGGGTTCACTCTCCCAGAGTAAGGTTAGCTACTCAGTATCTGGATCAGTATAATGAAATTTATAAATTATTTTAGGTTAGAGAATAATTTTTATGCTATTTGCTGAGACTAACCATGAATAACAAACATCCTTCTGATTACTTATATTGTTGATTTTATTTTTATTTCAAAGGATAGAGGCTAAAATTCCATTAAGCTTTGAAGTTCTACCCTAAGGCTGAGCTATTTTCATTCATAAGAACAAAATCACCTAGTCCCCTCTCTTCAACCAGTTCCATGTTCTGAATCCCATCCAGCTACCCATCTGTTATGGGAATCTGAAGATTTTCCCTGCCCCTAGGTCCTTTGATAGGCTTAAGTGGCTCTGAGAACCTTCCCTGATTTGAAAATATACTCTGCCCCCTAATAGGCTGAATGTGGTCACATGGAGCCTGTGGCAGGAGGCTTGTTCTTCAGGAACGCCCGCGCCTTATTACTTTGTGATTGAGCAGTGGGTCAAGAGGGCTGTGACATTCTCTGATCCAGGAGAAGGCTATATATACCCTGATGGGAATTTTCTCTTTGGGGCTCACTTTGGAAAAAGTTGTGTGATTTGGCCAGACGAGACCCTGGGAAGTCATTGAGCCCCCTGGCTTTGAAAAACCCAGATATTGGTGCTTCCCTCTCTGGTAACTGACTAGGTATGGATGTAATGGTCGGATGATTGGAAGCCCGTCTGCTGATCTGTTTCTTTGTCTGCTTGTAACTTCTGTTTGTATTCTCTGAAGTTCAGGGTGCTGACTTTTTCCCCTGAACTAGGTAAATGATATACATTTGATTGATTAAAGTAAGACTGTTAACCCATTTTGAGTTGCTTTCCTTTAGAAAAGCAGATCTAAGAAGCTGTGCTAGCAGCCATCCTGGGTATGCTAGGGTGCTTGCTGATACACCACCTGAATGAACTGTCTTTCTTTCTGCTCTGATACTACTCCAATTTCCCCCAGCTGGAAGAGCTCCCTCTGGAGTGATTCGACAGATATCATGCCACCAGTCTCTGCAGCACTTTGCATCTCTTGGATTGAGCTGTCTTGATTGGCAACAGTACAAACTTACTTTATCTCTTTGGAGAAGAAAACCAGGATAGTGAAATGCCTTGAGTTCATGTAATATGAAGATGGGTTGAAGGGATCAGATATGTTTAGTCTAGAGAAAAATAATGTTCAATGGGAATAGAGAAAATTAGACAAGAAATCAAACTTTACATCCCTTTGAAGATAGGGCCAGACATTTAACAAGGGCAAAGAATTCAAAAGTTCTATAATTAGGATGGGACTGAGGTTCTCCACATGCTCAGAAGAATGGAGTGTTCTTACAGTTGTATAATTTTCAGCATCATTGTTGTATTCAAGTATGTCATGTGAAGGATAGGGGGCAGCTAGGGAGCACAGTTGATAGAGTGTCAGCCCTGGAAACAGGAAGACTCATCTCCCAGAGTTCAAATCTGGCCTCAGACACAAGCTGTGCAACCCTGTACAAGTCATTTAATTCTGTTTGCCTTAGTTTCTTCAACTGCAAAATGAGCTGGAGAAGGAAATGGCAAACCACCCCTGTATCTTTGCCAAGAAAACCCTAAGTGGGGTCACAAAGAATCTGACACAACTCAAGATGACTGTAAACAACAATATATGAAAAACAATTATGCTCATTTTGGTTGGCCCCAGAGAGCAGAAGTAGAACTAATGGGTGACAGAAGCAAGTTTAAGTTTGAAGTCAGGAAAAAATTTCTGAACAATTACTGCTGTCTGAAAGTTGAATGGGCTGCCTCAAAAAGTAGTGAGCTCTCCTCTTCTCTTTCTTCTCAGTAAATACCACTTTGTAAAAGCCAATTGATGATCATTTCTAACCTATAATGAGGAAGTATCAACTAATTAAGTTAATAGTGGGACAATCAATGCAATTGATATTTGGAAGAAGGCAAAAGTGATTTAAGAAGATGGTGTTAGAAGATCATGACCAATTCTTAGAGGTACTCCTAGAACTCGGAGGAGAAGATTTACCAAGCCCCTTTTTAGGGACTTAACCTGCAAGTTAGAATTGAGTTAGTCCTCAGAACTCTCCATCCTCATGGCACAGTTATAATAACTGAGTTTTCAATATAATGAGATAGTCAAAGTACACATAAATGCTATTTATCATTGTAGTTGATATAAGGCGGGAAGAAAAAGAGGAAGTAATTAGGTCATGAACATCCAAGATAAAAACTGTCATTTGCTGTTGTCTGGTTAAATGCTTGTTCCTTGGAGGAAACAAGGCTAATCATTGTCAGTTAACCTATCAAGAACAAAATTCAGTCCAGACGCAGGATTGTGAGACCCAGTTTAATAACTTTTGTGTGGTATTGTTCCAAACCACTTCCAAGAGTGACTAGACCAATTCACAACTCCACCATCAGAGCATCAATGTATCTGTTTTTTCACACAACATTTATGCATCAATCGTCATATTGCTCTCTTACCAACTTTGTCAATCTCGTGATGGTGGGTGAGTTGCTTTAATTTGTCTTTGTCTAATTATCTGGGATTTGAATGATTTCTTTTTTTATGTGATTATTGATAGCTTAGTTTTCTTCCCTTAAGAATTGCTCATTTATGTCCTTTGATCATTTATCAATTGGGGAATGACTCATTATAAATCTGAATTCGTTCTTGATGTATGGAAACTGGACATTTGTCACAAAAACTTGCTGCAGAGATTTTTTTTCCCCAGTTAAATATTTCCCTTCTAATATTAGCTGCGATGATTTTTTAAGACCTCTGTTTTGTATCCTTCCAGGTATTTCAATTTAAAAAAACCCAGCCAGCAATAAAATATAATATTGCATTAAGCAGTTGATCAAATTCCTCCTGCATTTGCAAGAAAGGAATAATGTTTCATAGTCATCTTAATAGTTAAGTTATTTAATCAAGACAATAAGTGATATACACTTTTCACCCATACTACAACTGTTCAAAGGCATTATAATGAAGATATCCAGTGTTGGTGAATACAAAATATCATCCCAAGAAATAAAGATGTCATCCAATCTTTCAAAAAAGATTTACTTCAGCATCATTGGTTACAAATTTTTTCCCAACTTAAGTTTGTCCTTTGTGCTTTTTGCTGTTGTTTAGTCACTTTTAGTTGTATTCGATTCTTTGTGACCCCATTTGGGGTTTCCTCGGCAAAGATACTGGAGTGGTTTGCTACTTCCTTCTCCAATTCATTTTAAAATGAGGAAACTGAGACAAACAAGCTTAAGTGACTTGCCCAGGGTCACACAGACAGTATCTGAGACCAGATTTGAACTCAGGAAGATGAGTTTTCCCGACTTCAGGCCCTGTGCTCTATCCACTGCAACATCTAGCTGCCCCCTTTTGGCTTTTAAGTCATAGTAAAAAGACTACCACAAATTAACAAAAAATCTATTTTTCTCCCTCACATTTCCCCCTTCCATTGAGAGAATAAAGGAAAAACGAAGCCATTGAAACAAACATGCATAGTCAAACAGAACAAATTCCCACATTGACCATGTCAAAACAAAGTCTTCATCTGTACCCTGAGTCCATCATCTCTCTTGTCATAAAGCATATAATATGCTTCATCATCCATCCTCAGGGATCATGGGTGGTCATTGTGTCAATGAGAACTCTCAAGTCTTTCAAAATTGTTTGTCTTTACAATGTCGCTATTATGTATAATTTTCCCCCTCTTTATGCTCAATTCATTCTTTAACAGTTCCTACAAGTTTCCCCAGGCTTCTGTGGAACCTATCCTTTCAGAATGTATTACAACATAATAGTATTCTACCATATTCATGTACAAAAATTTGTTCAGGCCAAATTGATGGGCAGCCCGCAGGTTCCAATTCTTTGCCACCACAGAAAAAAATATTATTTTGTGCATATGCATCCTACTCCATTTTCTTTTATCTCTTGTTGGTATAGACCTAGTAGTGGTATTGCCAGGTTGAAGGATATGCAGAGTTTGGTAACTTTGTGGGCAATAGTTCTAAATTGTTTTCAGAATGGCTTAAAACTTCACCAAGACTTTTGGTGTACTCTGTAAATATGAATGTCACTTGCAAAAGGTAAAGCATGTAAATGTCTGAATTACTAATTATTGTGTATAACATTAAAATTTTGTGACAAAGAGAAACTGAGGCACAAAAGTCCAAGTAGGATCAATGTATTAATATGACTAGCAATTACTAATAAATTAGATTCAAGACCCCTCAGTAGTCAAGGATCTATCTGACAATCAGAGCAACTCTTTTATACAGTTGGAAAGGCAGCAGTTATATAGGGTACCAAAAATTGTTCAATGATGCAAATGATATCTGAGGCTGTAATTGGTCCAACCTGGAGGTGGCAGATGGGTTACGTTTGACTTGATTCAGAAGGGCAATTTCCATAACCCAGGGCAATAGGAGAAATGCATAGTTGACTAACACCTTCTGAAAAGTCTTGTGGTGGTAAAAATCTCATCACCAGATTTACTTGCTTCCCATGGAAAGTCCTGTGGTGGGCAAACAACTATGACCAGATCCATCTCTGCCCAGAGTCAGCAAAAGCTCACAGATTTGAGTCTTTGTGATTGGACTTTAGCCCACAGGAATAAGGAATTTAAATTCTTACAAATTTTACTGATAGAAGTCAGTTTGAATCTACCCATCAAGGCATATATACAATCAAGGCATATATACAATCAAGGCTGAATTTGATTCACAAATATTGATAATTCTGAATCAGTAATTAATCATGTAATATCAATTTTCAAATTTCACAATACGCAACTAAAGTTGCATGCCAAAGGGAAATCAAACTCACATAAATGTGAGGGCCAGCCAGAACATAGTGGATTGATCATTAATACATAACAAATTGACTAAACTTTATTTTAAAATATATATATAAAGTGGGTATCAATTTTTAATTTCACATGGGAATCGCAATTTCAGTTGGACTTTGAATATATTGCACTGTTGACCCACACTGAACTTTCCCAGATCTTTTTCAGATGATTGCCTAGTCTAGCCAAGTCTCTCCCATCTTATTCTTATAAAGCTGATTCTTTGAAACCAAGTGAAATATATATTCTAGGATATGTGAACCTCTTGGGCCCACCATAATAGTTTGTTAAGATTTCTTTGGATCCTGTTTTTTAATTTATTTCTGTGAAAATTGTTATGAAGTTGACTTTAATACCTGTAATTACTCAAGAAGTAATTGTATGTCCTTTTTTAGAAATAATGGATAGCATATTTCTTTCTTTATATGCTGTTGATTAGCAGCACCTGGAAGCTGAAGCATGATGCTCATATCCTATTAATCAACAGCATCCAAGAATCTGCCAACTGAACCCCTGCTTGTAGTTTGTATGGCTGGGTTAACAGTGGGCCTGGGACACAGTCTATCATCCCAGACAAGAAGACCTCTTTCATTTAGATTCATCCATACAGTGACTGTATAATTGATTCTTGTTTTTCACTCAAAAGCGGAGTGGTGGCCGTAGTGGAGATACATAAAGTAATTTGGCCAAACAGAAAAATAATCAAATTAAATGGTTTTATTTATCTCTAGTGTTGCTTCTTGAGAAAAATTAGGTTAATTAATGAGGAGGGGTCCTGAGATTTTTGCTGACATTTAGAAGGAGATTTCTGGGTAATTCTAAAGGCTTTAGGAATGGATCTTGAGTGATTTAAATGTTTGTGGTATATAGTTATTCATAGTTATGTGTGGTAAAGTTTAGATTATATAAGATGTCATGTTGTTCTGAGTTTGAGTGGCTAATTTTTTTTTTTTTGCTTTTTGGAGGGGAGAAGGCAGGGCAGTTGGAGTTAAGTGACTTGCCCAAGTTCACACAGCTAGTTTTGTGTTATATGTCTGAGGTCACATTTGAACTCAGGTCCTCCTCAGAGCTGGTACTCTATTCACTGCACCACCTAGCTACCCCTTGAGTGGCTAATTTTTGAAGAATAGAGAAGATCTCCAAAAAGTTTCTGCTATTCACTCCCCATCATTTTATAGCAAATATTCTCTAAATGGAAGATCATGTGCTAAGTCTATTGTCACATGACAGGAATAAAAAGAATCTATATACTGTGTGCACATATATGGTTGCCCATACATAGGGCATCCCAAAACTCTTAGTGCAGTTTTGAGCTAAAATGTCTGAAATACTTTTGTTGAAAAGTAAACTTCTTCATTTGAAATTTCACCCTGCTTAACCAGGCAAAACTCAGGAGAAAGAGAATTGAAAGCATTTTATTATAAGTATGTCAAAGTAGCAACACGTCGACAGCCTGATTACTGGAGATCAGCAATGGCTCAAGGTGGGGTCAGCTTTAATAGGCAACTTTTAGACAATCCAGATAGGTCTACTTCAACAAAAGAGGTTGGTCATTGCATCTCAGTTTCCCCCTAAGGTAGCAAGAATGTGATCATTTGCAGATAGGGGTATGTGACAAAAAGTAGGTGACACAAAATACTACAGACAGTGTCTCCTTCCTCAATAGAGTCTCCCCCAATACTGTTTGATAAGCAGGGCTGAGAACCATGGGTAACTGAGTCAATATAGCTTTCAAATCTATATTCACACACATACAATAAGGAGATATGTAGATATAGATATACACACATATGTCTATATATATGTGTGTATACATGTATATATGTGTGTATACATGTGAATCTATGCACATGCATATATGCATATACCTTTACATATATACATAGATTTATATTTGCATATACATATACACGTATCTTTCAATATGTTTCACTTAGATACATCAATACAAAATACATAAATAAAATATGGGTCATATCTTGTTTAGACAGCCTAGTGGGAATTTAATTTGCTTCCCAGACAGCCCCATGGCATACTTAATGGATAAAAGGTGAGGGAAAGGAGAAGTTGTTAATGAGCTATCAATAACTAAAGCAGGAAATTCTGTGTCTTGGTTGACTGATAAATCAGTAGCAGTATTGATGATCATACAGCTAGAAATAGTCTGTGTAGGTCACCGCCCAAAGTGGGAGAGTGATGCAGTGTCAGGAGGGTTCAGGTACCTCTCAAGGACCGGAGTACTAGACAGGGTCATCTAAAAGGAATTTACAGACTCAAGAATTTTTAAAATTAACTTTTGTTTATTTTTAGTTTACATAATTCATTTCCACAAGATTTTGAGTTACAAATTTTCTCCCCATCTTTCCCCTACCCACCACCCCAAAACAGAGATCCCACTGTATAACCCCTCCCCCAATCTGCTCTCTCCTATATCCTCCCCTGTTACCTCCCTGACTTTCCGGTAGGGCAAGATGGATCTCCCTACTCCAGTGCCTGTATATCTTATTTCCCAGTTGCATACATGTATATGTATACATATGTATTTAAACAGTTGATTTCAAAACTTTAAATTCTAGATTCTTTCCCTTCCTCCCTCGTCACCCACCTCCACTGGGAAGACAAACAATTCAATGTAGGCCATACATGTGTAGTTACACAAAACATCTCCACAATGGACATATTGTGAAAGACTGACTATATTTCCCTCCATCCTATCCCGCCTCCCACTTGTTCTATTCTCTACTTTGTCCCTGTCCCTTTATAAAAGTGTGTGGTTCTAACAACCCTGCCCCCAAACCTGCCATCTCCTCCATCATCCCGCCTTTCATCCCCTTCCCCCCTACACTCCTATAGGGCAAGACACCCAATTTAGAGTATATGTCATTCCCTCCCCAAGCCAAATTCAATGAGAGTAAGATTGACCCACTCCCTTTTGCCTTCCTGTTCTTCCCCCTCATCTTGTAACAGTTATCCCTTGCCTCTTCCATATGAGACAATTAACCCCATTCTGTCTCTCCCTGTCTCCTCTCATTCTATTCCTCTCCCACATCTCAATTTCACCTTTTAAAATATCATCCCTCCCTATTCAATTGATCCTGTGCCCTCTGTCCATGCATATCTGTATATATATATATACACACACACACTTACATATGTGTTCATACACATATATGCCCTCCTACATATACATACGTTTATATATACATTTATATTCCCTTAAACTATCTTCATACTGAGAAAAGTTTCATAAATTACAATCATCGTTTTTCCATGTAGGCGTGTAAATAGTTCAACTTTGATAAGTTCCTTATGATTTCTTTTTCATGTTTACCTTCTCATGCTTCTTGTATTTGAATGTCAAACTTTTTATTCAACTCTGGTTTTTTCATCAAGAATGCTTGAAAGTCTCCACTTCATTGAATGACCATATTTTCCCCTGAAACATTATACTCAATTTCGCTGGGTAGGTGATTCTTCATTTTAATCCTAGCTCCTTTGATCTCTGGAATACCATATTCCAGGCCCTTCCATTCCTTAATGTAGAGGCTGCTAGATCCTCTGTTCTCCTGATTGTGTTTCCACAGTATTCAAATTGTTTCTTCTTGGCAGCTTGTAATATTTTTTCCTTGATCTGGGCCCTCCAGAACCTGGCTATAACATTGCTAGGAGTTTTCTTTTGGGGATCTTTTTCAAGAGGCGATTGGTGAATTCTTTCAAGTTCTATTTTGCCCTCTGGTTCTAAGATATCAGGACAATTTTCTTTGAGAATTTCTTGAAGGATGATCTCTAGGTTCTTTTTTTGATCATGGCTTTCAGGTAGTCCAATAATTTTTAAATTGTCTCTCCTGGATCTATTTTCCAGGTCAGCGGTTTTTTCAATGAGATATTTCACATTGCCTTTATTTTTTCACTTGTTTGGATCTGTTTAATAGTATCTTGATTTCTCATAAAGTCATTCACTTCCATTTGCTCCACTCTAATTTTGAAGGAATT
>CM053583.1:285649921-285661904 GCA_028627135.1 Pseudochirops cupreus | reverse complement strand
TTTGCCATTTGAATTAATCTATTTTTTAAGGTGTTATTTTCTTCAGTCAGTTTGTTGACTCTCTTTTCATGATTTTCTTGCATCATTCTCATTTCTCTTCCCAATTTTTCCTCCATTTCTCTTACTTGGTTTTCAAAATCCTTCTTAAACTCCTCTATGGCCTATAACCAGTTTGTATTTTTCTTGGAAGCTTTTGGTGCAGGAGTTCTGACTGTGTTGTCTTCCTCCCATTCCATGATTTCATCCTTTTTGTCCCCAAAAAAGGAATCTAAAGTTGGATTGCTGTTCTTGCTTTGCTTCCTTTGCCTGCTCATGTTGCCAGTCAATTAACTTTATTTTTCAGCTGCAGTAGATCTCTGTTTCCAGAGGGGAGAGCTTTGTCCCAAATTGCTGGGGTTTTCGCAGCTGCCAGAGCTATTATGAGGCTGCCATCTCTACAGCCCCCACCAGCTTTGGCTCACTGGTCATGCACCTCAGGACTACCCGCCAAGACTTCAATCCCAATCCAGGCAGGTTAAGGCAAGAGCACTTAGCCTCTGAATGGTTGCTTGGCCCCCCTGCAATCTGGAGGCCAGGAGCTCTGAAGAAGCCATGTGGAGGCAGCTGCAGGGCCACTGCTTCTGACGATTCTGTCTCTAGGGGCAACCGGTCAGACCCGCTCCCCTGTCCCGCCCAAATTCAGTCAAATTCCAGTGACCCTTCACTTTGTCTTTGGCATTTATGGTTTGATAATTCTGGAAACTGCCACAGTTGTTGGTGATCCACTCTCCCAAATGCTCCAGCTGGGCTGGTCAGGCCACCCTGGAGCTAAGACCTCAGTTTCATGCAGGGCTGAGCTCAGCTCCCTGCATGCTGGGATGAACACTTCCTGTCCACCTGCCGGGGTGCCTTCAGTGGGAGGTTTGTTTCTCTATCACTTTGTGGGTTATGGAGCTCTAAATTTGTTTAGAGTCACATTTTCTAAGTATTTGAAGTGGTTATGAGGGGACCCACAGAATTTTCCTGCTTCTACGCTGCCATCTTGACTCCACCCCCAGACTCAAGTATTCTTTAAGTCAAGGTGGCAAAGATTTATTTTTATGCTTTTCAACAGGCACAAGTTCTTAAGCAACCTGCAACCTTAGAGGGGTACAGTTAAAGTTTGCGTAGGATAAACTATAGTAAAACATGAGCCCAATATGCTAGCTAGAGGATGTGGGGCAGGATTAGGGAGTGGTTAAGGAGTTCTTAAAGGAACATGAACTTTTTTATATCTACTGTATAAGCATTTTACCCAGAGTTCTCCAGGAAAAGCCCAAGGGGGAATCACAAGGAAGTGTGTTTTTAAACCTGCTACGACACTAAGTCAACTAGCAGTCAGGGCTGACCAAGGATTGCCTAGTCTGCCACCCATCAATGTCTTGTTTGGCAAGATAGAGGTAGGGAGTAGACATATGTCTAAAGCCTAAGGTAAACGTAATGAGGAGTCCAGAATGTATATAATGAGGTAGGGAGGTGGTATAGATAACCCCATGGAATTCTTATTGGTGCAGTCTGCTACTGTATCAGGGAGAGAGATAAGTATTTGGCTGGAGTCCATTCATGAGTAATTGCTAGGTATAGGGTCCTTGGGCTGGGGAGAAACTGTGAAGGATAGTGTTTTGAGACTAGGGAGAAATGTGATTTTGGAATTGGGGTAAGAGCCACAGGCACCCAAGTACCCCATCAACAGGACAATGCAAAATTTCCTATCCCTTATTATTATGGATTTGTTCCAGGCTAGAAAGTGGTGATCTGGCCAAGGCCTATTTAATTGGAAAAAAAGATTATCTTGATTTCCACAGATCCCTAGAAACAGGTTGGGGTACTCCACTATTGTAGGGACCAAATAATAAAAGTATAACTCAATATCCATTGGTGACAATATCCAACCATGGCCCTGTAACCTAGTGTTAGGTTTGGGTTTTCCAGTGTCTTTTATTTGAGAGTTGTCCAGGGTCGCTCAGGAAAATAATTTCAGAGAGCAAGTTGGTTCTCAGTCAAGACCAATCTTTATTGCACACAGCAAGGTGGGCTCAGTCCTTAAGGAACCAACAACTTAAATGCAAAGAGGGCTTATCTTTATATACCACTTTTAGGCAGTTTTCCGGAAGCTGAGTTAGCTGTTTACATGAGCAAAAAACCACAAGGAACAGAGGAAACAAATGTGTCAGATAAGTTTCCCGGATGTGGCTCCTGAAGCAAGTTTATAAACAAGGTCTTTGTTACTGAGTAGAACTTTTGCTGTTGCTGGGCAGAAATCAGGACCTTCATTCATCCAGCTTGGTTACTCACTTACTTGTTAGTGCATTTCAAAATAGGCAACAGAACAGGCTCAGGCCATGAGTAAGAATCCCCAGAACACGGCCCCGCTTCTCATCACATACACGGTAAAGGGCTTTGCTAGATCTGGAAGGCCCAGAGCCAGGAGAGTGGTGAACTTAGATTTTATTTCCCGGAAGGCAGACTCTTGCTCTGGATCCCACTCAGCCAAGTGATTCACAGGGTGTCGCAGACATTCATCTGCACTAGCACCCTGGTGAAGGAGAAAATGAGGGTCTTCATCCAGCTGGACATTCTCTGTGGAGAGAGAAGTCCAGATACCAAGAGTGTCCCAGAAAGCCTTCACCTTAATTTGATTGCACCCTTTGCTAAGGATTGTAGGCACCTGGGGGGGGGGGGGGCAGGGAATCCCCAACTGAGATACTGGAGTGTTAAAATTTGCAGAAAATAGACTTTTCCTTTATCCAAAGGTTCCCATATAGGCCACTGGGAAATGTCGTGGATTATCGGGAATAGTCCAGGGTGGCTCAGGAAAATAATTTCACAGAACAAGTCGTTTTCAGTCAAGACCGATTTTTATGATGCACAGCAAAGTGGGCTCAGTCCTCAAAAGACAAGCAACTTAAAAGCAAAGAGGGCTTATTTTTATGTACCACTTTGTGCAGTTTGCCAGGAACTGAGCTAGCTGTGAGCAATAAACCACAAGAAAAAGAGAAACAAATGAGTCTGATAAGGTTCCAGGATGTGGCTGCATCAAGTGGTCCTGAGTAGAACTTCTACTGATGCTAGGCAGAAGTCAGGACCTTTACACATCCCACCTGTGGTAGGCGAATGTTGACCCCGTCATATTTCTTCCCCTCCCAATATTTGCAGAGAACTGGTCTCCAGTCTCAGAGGTTTCAGGTTCTGTGTCTTCCTGCTGATGCTGGGGTGGAGAGCTGGTCTTTAGGAGTCCCCATGTTGAGGAGCTAGGGATGGGGATGAGATGAAGGGCTCCTAAATCTGCTGCCTGCGGTGTCCAGAGATAAAAGCTCAGCACCAGGTGAAACAGTGGACAACAGTTGGTACCCCAGAAGTTGAAGATGAAATTTCTGCAAACAAGAGGAGACGAATTGCACTGACAAGTTAAACCAGCAAGGGGATGAAAATTAAGAGAAGTAAAATAACAAGCAGGAGAGTCAAAATGGGGGGAAGGAGAGAGAAACCAAGAGTCCCAAGAGATGGGAGAAGGAGAGACTAGATTGGAATATATGTCCTCCATCCAAGAGGCCTCCTACAATATCCTCTGGGTGTGGAATTCAACTTTCCAGGAGTTGTTTATGTGCATACAGCAGGAGGTACTGGAGGCAAACACCTACTGAAGAGTCTGGGAGATTATCAAAGACAATGTTAGCCAAGGAATTAAGTGATTGTTGTATCTGACAAGGTGTGGAAAGTATCCTTAGCAAGAAAGGAGACAGTGGCTCAAGCTTAAATTGGAAAGAATAACTTCTTGAGCCAAGTGGCCATACCAGGGGAGCAGGTACTCAGCACCCTTGGACATGTACCAGAGGACATTCTCCCAGAAGCCTTGCTTGATACTGTGCTGGGAGGCCAACATTCATGTCACTGTGGATTGGAATTGATGGGACTATTTGGCCAAGCATACATAGTCTGAGAAGTTGGCAGGGAAAAGAGCAGTGGGAGGTGAGGACTACGTCAAGGAAGTTATTGGTATTAGCCATCCTGTATAGGAAGACTGTCCCAGGGGAGGTGACTAGGGAACCGTGGGTGTTATTGAGGTGAGATCTTAACAGGACTGCCTGGGATAGGGACACTGCCACTGCCAGGAAGCTATCCAGGCTAATGTTTGCTAACATTACAAGGGTACAGAGTGCCATGGGTATGTGGGAGATATTTGAGGGGATCTTGAAAAAGGCCAAATGGTTTAGTTTTGCTGGGACCCTTCCTCCCCCATCCATATTCATTGAGATGGAGGTGATAGATACTTCTTTGTCATCCCTAGCCCAGAAGCAATGTTGGGCAGCTGTCAGGTTTGAGAGTAGAAGGGCTGGAGAATGTTTTAGAAAGCAAAAGGATGGGGCTGGGGGGGAGGGGGGGAGCAGAGCCAAGGTGGCAGAGTAAAAGTAGGAACTTGTCTGAGCTCCTGATCAAACCCCCTGCAATACCTGTAAAAAAATGACTCTAAACAAATTTTAGAGCTATAGAACCCACAAAGTGACAGAAAGAAACAAATCTCCCTCTGAAGGCAGCCTGGCAGGCTGACAGGAAGGGTCTATAGCACTGGATTGGGAGCCAAGCCCAGCCCTGTGTGAGCCACCCAGGCCCAGACCTGGGGAGGCCCCAACCATCAGCCCAGACCAGCCAGAGCAGACTTCAGGAGAGTGAATCACCAGCAGCTGTGGCAGTTTCCAGACTTCTCAACCCATAAACTCCAAAGAGAAAGTAAAAGTTCAGTAGGGAACTCTGTTGGAACTGAGTGAGAGAGATCACAGTCTGGCCCCTGCCCCCTGAGCAAGCGGTGGTGAAGGAGCAGCAGCTGCAGCTGCTGTCTTGTGGCTGCCTCCTGAGCTCCTGGCCTGCAGATCGTAGGTGGAACAAGCGACCATTCAGAGGGTAATCACTCTTGCTTTGACCTGCTTGGATCTGGGCCGCAGTCTTGGGTGGTGGTCCCGGGGTGTGTGGCCAGTGTGCCAGAGCTCGTGGTGGCTGTAGAGAGGGTGCCCTTCTCATAGCTCTGACAGCAACTCTGACACAGCTATGAAAACCCCAGCAATTTGGGACATAGCTCTATCCACTCTAGAAGGAAAGTTCTACTGTGGCAAAGAGCTCAAAAGTCAAGTGATAGACTGGCAAGATGAGCAAGCAGAGGAAGCATAATCAGACCATACACTCTTTTTTTGGGAACAAAAAGGATCAAAACATGGAACCAGAAGAAGACAGCGAAGCCAAAACTCCTGTATCAAAAGCTTCCAAGAAAAATATGAACTGGTTACAGGCCATGGAGGAGCTCAAGAAGGATTCTGACAATCAAGTAAGAGAAGTGGAGGAAAAATTGGGAAGAGAAATGAGAATGATGCAAGAAAATTGTGAAAAGAGAATAGAAGAACCAGGGCGATACCAGGGAGGCCAACAGTGGAAGGTCTAGTTCCAAGTTGTGTGACTGGGGTTAAGGGGATGGCCATGGGGAGTTTTTCTGTTGCCTAAGGATGGTGAAGACAAACCCAGCAATCCCTTACCCCCTACCCCCACATACTCCCACCCAACAGAGGTCCCAATCTGGACTAAAGCATTAGCTTGCCATCTCTGAGGCAGCAAGTTGGATCCTAGGTATAGGAACAACAACAAAATAATAATAATAACATGATCACACCTAGTACCACAAGCAGAGGAGAATAAGGCAAGTTCCAAGAAGTCAAGGAAACACAGAGGCCATTCACTGATCACCAGACTTTATTCTGGAAACATGAGTCCAGCTGGAAAGGCCCTCAAGTTTCACAGATGTGGAGGTGGTTATAATGTCCTATAAGGATGCTTCCACTTAGTCCCTGGCCTAGTGGGTCAGATCCTTGGGTCTTCCAAGATTTCAAATAGACCCCAGGACTGACTGACAGTGAGGAGGCAAGGACAGTTTTGTCAGGCTTAGGGAGATGAGTATCTACATATTCTGTCAACACCTTTCATACCTGACCCAGGCCAAGAGACTATTTGGTAAGTAACTAATATTCTGGATCTACTAGGATGTCATTGGTGAGGAAAAGTCTACTGTAAATGTAAGTTCAAATGGACTGAGCTTAACGTCTGTCCATGGGGTTATACATACCCTAAGTAAGGCCACAGGGAGTAATTTTACCCAGTCCTGTTTCATTTCAAGGGTCAATTTAGTCAGAGTTCTTTTAAGGGTATGGTTAAATTTTTTCTACTTTCCCAGAGGACTGGGGATGCCAAGCAGAATGGAGATGGTGAGTTATGTATGCCCAGTGCCTGGGCCACTCCTTGGGTGACTTAGGAGGTGAATGCTGAGCCATTGTTGCTCTGAAGGGACAGTGGCAAACCAAACCAAGGAACCATTTCATTTAGAAGGATTTTAATGACTTCCTGGGTCTTTTCTGCCTGGGACAGGAAGGTCTCAACTCACCGTATAAATGGGTCTACTAGCACAAGGAGGAGCTGGAATCCCCTACAAGAGGGCACATAAGGGAAGTCAATCTTGCAATCCTCCCCTGGGAAGAATCCCCAAATCCCCACTTTGGATGAGAGTAAGGCAGGGCAGGGGTCTCACTGCCTCATTTGGATTAGCTTGGGCACAAACTGGGCATGCCGGACATACCCAGTTTATAGTCGCCAACATTTTGGGTCCCATAAAAAAGGGCTTGAGGATGATGTGGAGAGTATGCGTACCTAAGTGGGTGGCTTGGTGTAGGCCAAAAAGGAACTTCCACATCCCTGACTTGGGGACCACCAGTTGACCACCCAGAGGAGAAGAAGTTTATAACCCCTGGAATCATACTGTTTCTTCCCTGCTGCAATATATTGAGTGGTGAAGGAAGGGGAGACCTGGGACAAGAGGGGAGTAAGTAGAGCTGACTTGCACTGCTTGGGTAGTCCTGTCCTCTAGTAGATTTGCTTGTAGCTTGCTCTGACTCCTCTTTTTGATGGCCCTCACAGTACATGACCACCATGTCTGTTGGATAATACACTGCCTCCACGAGGCACAAGATTTCAAGCCCATATTTAACTGAGAAATTCTTGTTTGTTAGGAATCCCCACTCTTTCCAGATGGCACCATGGGCATGGAGGACATGGAAGGTATCCTTTGAGTCAGTATAGATATTGGCCTGTTTCCCTCTGCCTAGTTCCAAGGCTTACATGAGAACAATTAGCTTGGCTTTCTGGGCAGAGGTACACTGGTGAAGTGGGCCAGATTCAATGACACCAGCCAGCTTCACAAGGGCATATCCAGCCTTTCTTACCCCTTTATTCACAAAGCTGGATCCATCAATGTACCAAGACACATCAGGATTCTCTAAAGACGTATCTTTCAGTTTGAGTAGGCTGGAACAGGCTACATCTTGAACTTCCTTGCAGTCATTTGTGGTAGACTCAGACAGGCATGGGAAGAAAGGAAGATTCAAGGACAGGTCAGGGGTATCTAAGAGAAAAGTTTCATATTTGGTCAAGTGGCCACTCAACAGCTGATGGTGGCCTTTGGATTCAAGAATATTGAACCCATTGTGGGGTCAAAACTCTGAAAGGCAGACCTTTGGAGGTTTGGAGGTTATTGTATTAGGAGAGCAGTAGCAGCCACTGCTCAGAGGCAAGGCGGCCAGCCTGAGGCAATAATGTCTAGCTGTTTAAGAACTTCCCACCCTGACTGTCCCCCACTTCTCATCAACATACAGGGTAAAAAGCTTTGCTAGATCTGGGAGGGCCAAAGCCAGGACAGTGGTGAGCTTAGATTTTAATTTCCGAAAGGCAGATTCCTGCTCTGGACCCCACTCAACAGAGTGAGTCACAGCGTCTCACAGTCACCAGTGTCCTGGTGAGGGAGAAAATGAGGGTCTTCATCAAGCAGGACATCCTATGCAGAGAGAGAAGTCCAGACTCCAAGAGTGTCCCAGAAAACTATACCTTAATGTGACTGTACCCCTTGCTAAGGATTATAGGTACCTAGAGGGGTTCCTAACTGCAATACTGGAGTGTTAAAATCAGCAGAAAATGAACTTTTCCCTTATCCAGAGGTTCCCGGTACAGGCCACTGGGAAATGTGGATTCTCAGGAATGGTCTGGGCTGGCTTAGG
This sequence comes from Pseudochirops cupreus, assembly GCA_028627135.1. Taxonomy (NCBI): domain Eukaryota; kingdom Metazoa; phylum Chordata; class Mammalia; order Diprotodontia; family Pseudocheiridae; genus Pseudochirops; species Pseudochirops cupreus. The sequence goes on along the minus strand of CM053583.1, from coordinate 285,653,802 downwards.
AAAATAATTTCAGAGAGCAAGATGGTTCTCAGTCAAGACCCATTTTTATCACGTGCAGCAAGGTGGGCTCGGTTCTTAAGGGACCAGCAAAGAGGGCTTATTTTTATACAACACTTTTTGTAGTTTGTCAGGAACTGCGCTAGCTGTGAGCAATAAACCACAAGAAACAGAGAAACAAATGTGTCAGATAAGGTTCCAGGATGTGGCTGCCTTGAGGGGTCACATACCCCTGAAGCAAGTTCCATAAGCAAGGTCTTTGTTAATGAGTAGAACTTCTGCTGTTGCTGAGCAGAAGTCAGGACCTTTACATAGTCAGCTTCTGCTAGGCAAATGTTGACTCCATCAAGAGGAAAGAGGTGATATTCTTCCGAGAAGATCTATCGTATCTTATAAAACAGGAAGGCACAACTGCAGCTCTTCTTTGCAGGATTTTTGGCCCTCAAGGCTAAAGATGTGAAGAATGTAGTCCAGCCTGGAAACCACAATGGTGTGGAAGACAAATAAATTATCCATGTACTAGACCAACCTAGAATTACCAGGAACATACTGTCATTTAGATTTCATTTAAGGATTTTGGAGAAAAGAAATAATTTTACCCATTCTTATTTTAGCCTTATCCAAATATATTATAGGTCCTGATAAGTGAAGTCAGACAGAAGCCAACCCTGAGATGTATAGGAATAGAAAATAAGGTGGAACATGAGACCACAATGGTAAAGAAATGGACCTCTAGTGGTATGCAATCAGGAGTGATAACAGATATTTAGTAACCAGCTCTCCAGAAGTAAAAAAAAGTATACACCGTTGAGGTAAGATTCAGGAGTGTAGCTCAAATGTGAAAGAATTCACTTAGATGTTCTCTGTAGCCAATGGGAGCTTTATTATATGAAAGCAACACAGACCTTGTTAGTGAGAAGCTAATGAAAGGCCCTGGTATTTGGGAGGGCCAGGCTTAAACAGACAGAAAGCTATACAACCTGTAGCTGATCAGGATAATGATGGTGGAGTTTTAGGGTTTTATGGTGGTTGAAGATTAAGGATTAGGGAGAATTTTAATGACATAGGATGAGGCAGATGGTTGACAGGATAAGGACAGGGGGACACAGGATAAGGGAGTCCAGGGCAATATTTTTGGTACAAAGAGAAGTTTTATGGTGTTCCAAGATAAGAGGAAAAGGGTTTTAGGATAAAACTTCACAAAATGCTAGAAAAACAACTCTTAATATCCTTTTTAACCCTTGGGGAACTGTTTGTATCCACAACACCACACACTTCTAAGTTTAATCTGCATTATAGACATTTTCTCCATCACTATTTAAAGTCTAAATAATCATCAAAACAATATCAAGCTTTGATTGTATACTCTGAGGTATAAATTCTCATGCTGAAAATTTAGCAGTTAACTGTCCTGACAAAACAAGGGCACTATGGAGGTCATGTGCAATTCAATAACTATCCTCACCAGGCTTCTTAACAAGGAACAAATCAATGTTTCAAAAGCTTTGGTAAGAATATGTCATCTATATAATGCAGTGATGGTGCAGATGTCCTCTGCTTCTGATTTAAGGGAACCTGGGCTAAGGATCAATGAGGTTTTAGCTTGATCATATTGGGTTGGACAATCCATGGCGACCCAATCCTCATTAGCATGCTGGCAAGAATGTACATCTTCTAGAATTGTCTCTTACAACTTGAGACAAAAGTGAAATGGTAGGAGGAGACCCTTCCACAAAGTCAGGGAGTACAGGCAGTTTATTCACACAGGAAAGGTCTAGAATCATTCCATCAGGAACACAAGATTTAGAAGAACCTAGTTTACAAAAGAAATGTCAGCCTAAGAAGATCCACAAAGGGAAGCAGAGTAAAGATTGCAGAGTAAAGGCAGGGGCTTGCCTGAGCTCTCCCCCAAAGCCCTCCAAATACCTGCAAAAATTACTCCAAACAAATTCTAAAGCAGCAAAACCCACAAAAAGATAGAACAAAACAAATTTCTAGCTCAAGACAACCTGGAAGGTCAACAGGAAAGGTTGATCGTGGCAGTTTCCAGACTTCTAAATCCACAAATGCCAAAGACAACTTAGAAGGTCAGTAGGAAAGGGTGGTCAAAACTGAGTGATAGAGGAGTTTAGTGCAGCCCTGTCCCAGCAAACCAGGAGCAGGCCTTGGGAGTGACTGAACCAGCAACAGTGGCAGCAGCAATAGCAGCACCTGCTTCTTAATGGAGCTCTCAGCCCACAGATGGTAAGGAGATTGAACAACTGTTCAGGAGGGGATTACAATGCTCTCTTTGCTGGCACTCAGGCAGGACTCTGTTGCTCTACCCATACTTGGATCTGGGTCACAGTGCTGAGGTGAAGAACACTGGCATAGCCAGAGCTTATGATCACTCACAGACCAGAACACAGGCTAGGAGAGGAGTAAACACCTCTCTTTAGATCATACTACCTTGGAAGAACTGAAAACTTGCAGGTCCCTAGAAGTATCTCTGAAAACAGCTGCACAAAACCTCTGAAAGAGATCCCCAAAGGAAAACTCCCAGGAATGTTATAGCCAAATTCCAGCATTCCCAGGTCAAGGAAATATATTGTAAGTTGGGGGGAGGGGGTGGCGGCTAGGTGGAACAATGAATAGAGCACTGGCCCTGGACTCAGGAAGATCTGAGTTCAAATCCTGCCTCAGATACTTGACACTTAGCTAGTCATGTGTGACATTGGGCAAGTCACTTAACCCCAATTGCCCTGCCTTCCACCTCCAAAAAGCAACCCCCCACCCCAAAGAAAACACTGCAAGCAGTCTGAAAGAAGCAATTTAAGTATTGTGGAAACACAATCAGGATAACACAAAATTTAGCAGCTGCTACACTGAGGGATCAGAGGGTTTGGAATATGATATTCCAGAGGTCAAAGGAGCTAGGATTAAAATCAAGAAGCAATTACCCAACAAAACTGAGTGTAATCAATGAGGTAGAGGAATATAACACATTCTTGAAAAGAGACCAGAGCTAAAAAGAAAATTTGACTGTTAAATGCAAAACTCAAGAGAAGCATGTAAAGGTAAACAGGAAAAAGAAATCATAAGGACTTATTAAAGTTGAACTGTTTACATACCTACATGGAAAGATAATATTTGTAACTCATGAGACCTTTCTCATTATCAGGGTAGCTGGAGGGAACATATATAGACAGAAGGCACAGGTGAACTGCATATGAAGGGATGACATCTAAAAAATAAAATTAAGGGGAAAAAGGAATGTATTGGGAGAAAGAGAAAGGGAGAGGTAGAATGGGGTAAATTATCTCACATAAAAGGACAAGAAAAAGCTTTTACAGTGGAGGGAAAGTGGGGAGGAGGTGAAAAAGGAATGAGTGAATCTTACTCTCATCAGAATTGGCTTAAAGAGGAAATAACATACACAATTCAATTGTACATGGAAATCTATCTAACCCTACAGGAAAGTAGAGGAGAAGGTGATAAGAGAGGGGAGGGTGATAGAATGGAGGGCAGATTGGGGGGGAGTATGGATTTGACAAAGTTCTTTTTTTTTCCAGGATTTTTTTAAAATTAATTTTTGTTTATTTTTAGTTTACATCATTAATTTCCATGAGATTTTGAGTTACAAATTTTCTCCCCATCTTTCCCCTTCCCACCAACCCAAAACAGCAATCCCACTGTATACCCCCTCACCCAGTCTGCTCTCTCTTATATCCTCCCCCATCACCCCTCTGACTTTCTGGTAGGGCAAGATGGATCTCCCTATCCCAGTGCCTGTATATCTTATTTCCCAGTTGCATGTAAGTAATAGTAATAATAATAGTAATAACAATATATGTATATATATATATATATATATATATATATAAAGCTTTTGATTTTAGAACTTT
>CM053583.1:285615161-285643353 GCA_028627135.1 Pseudochirops cupreus | reverse complement strand
AGTCTGCCCAGGTGGGAGATAAAGGGGAGCGAGGGGAGGAAGGGGGTAGGAGTAAGAGGTAAGTATGAGGTGAGAGTAGAGAGGTGAGAGAGGAGAGAGAGAAGGGAAGAGAAGATGTAACAATAAAGCTGCATTTCTAAACCCATCTGTGTGTGCCGGAAGCTCTGTTCGAGAAGAAGCAAGCCAGAGACGTCTGATGACGCCAGGGAGGGTAAGTGAGGGAGGTGGTCCAGAAGGGAACCCGAGGTGAGAGGGTTCTAACATGTGTGTGCATATGTGTGTGTATATGTATACATAGAGGGCACAGAGTAAATTGAATATGAAGGGATATATCTAAAAAGTAAAGAGGTGAAAGAAGAATATAGTGGGAGAAGGAGAAAGGGAGAGATAGAATAGGGTAAATTATCTCACATAAAAGAGGCAAGAGAAAGTTGTTACAATGGAGGGGAAGAGCAGGGAGGTGAAAGGGAATGAATCAACCTTACTCTCATTGGATTTGGCTTAAGGAGGGAATAATATACACACTCAATTCGGTATTTTACCCAACAGGAAAGTAGGGGGAAAGGGGATAAAAGGGAGGGATGATAGAAAGGAGGGCAGATTGGGGGAGGGGGTAGTCAAAAGCAAATACTTCTGAAAAGGGACAGAGTCAAAGGAGAAAATAGAATAAATGGGTGGTGGGATAGGATGGAGGGAAATATCACAATATGACTACTATGGAAATGTTTTGCATAACTACACATGTATAACCTATATTGAATTGCTTGTCTTCTCAGTGGGGGGTTGGATGAGGAGTGAAGAAGGGAAAGAATCTAGAACTCAAAGTTTTAACAACAAATGTTAAAAAATTGTTTTTATATGCAACTGGGAAATGAGATATATAGGCAATGAGGGATAGAAACCCTTTTTACCCAACAAGAAACTAAGGGAGAAAGGGATAAGGAGGGACGGGGGATATATGAGAGGGCAGACTGGGGGAGGGGGTAATCAGTATGCTTGCCAACTTGGGGTGGGGGGTAGAGGAGAGATGGGGAGAAAATTTGGAACTCAAAATCTTGTGGAAATGAATGTTGAAAGCTAAAATAAATAAATAAATTCTGGAAAAAATAAATAGTAAGACTGAAGTTTTTTTCCCTTTAGGAGGCTAGTTAAGAAGAAACTATAACACACTTAACATTTCATAGTTTTTAAATCACCCTGTATATCAATTTATATTAGTTAAATGGTATCTATTTAGTCAATTTCAAAGTAACCACTCACTTTCTTCCCCATGATTGACAAGATATTATAAATTTACCTAAGCACAGTTACTACAAAAACTAGATCACAGCTCTGGTTGGGGAGGTCTTCAAACCTCTTAATAGCTCATAAGAATTCTATATTTTAAGACAAAAGGCACTTCATTATTATAATTTTTCAAAGACAATTATCATATTCATTTTAATAACTCAATAGAGAAATAATCTTTCTATTATTATCAGAATAATTTAGAAACTTTTCACATAAAAGTATGTAATGAAAGCCTTATTCTCCTAATTAAAAGAGAATTCATATTTTGAAACACTTCTGATATTCTCTCAAATTCTACAATACAAGAAAAACTAGAAGCCTAGAAAATATTGTGGGTTTTATTTTGTTTTGTTTTGCTTTTTAAATATAACACCAAATTTTCAAACTTCATTTATGTAGTTATATAAAAATCTTAACTTATACTTCTCAGAAAATCACTCATGTTATTACCTTTTGTAGAGGACCACAGGCCAGTGGGGTTTTTACCCTGATAAGCCTCTCAGCAAAAGACCTTGCTACCAGGCCTGGATTGGTTCCCTACTTCCCAGGCAGGTAGGAACATTATGTCCTCGTGAGAAGTGTGGTATGCGCTCCAGGCTTGGGAATAAGGACACACGTAGTGTTCTCAAGGGAAAATATCATAATGTTGCAAGGTAGTACTAACTAGAAACCTTGGGATAATGCCATCCTGCTCTAGAGAGGTTTGGAATATCCTGTGTGGTACTGGCACCCTGATAACCAGGATAGAGTACACAGCAGTCATGCATGAGGCGCATGGGAAGTAGGGTAACGGTGTAATAATCCCAAAGATAGCGGCCTATGAAGACTATGCAGTTTTTTACATACTGGACTCCTAGCTGAATAAAGTTGACTCTGTTTTCTACCATTCTCAGGGTCCCATCTCATTGATGATTGTCGTAACCTCTGGGTAAGTAACTCTTTTCAAGTTGCTGACCCTTTTCCACCTAACTTTTCTCTCTCAGCTCTGCTGCTGTTTGGCAGGGCTCCTCTAACACCATTTCAGCTCTGCCATGGAACAGCAGGGTTCCCCTGAGCTTGGCTCTGCACACCTTTGATATGTTATTTTTTCCCAAACCCAATAATAATTGTTAACATTTATGTTCACTATGTGCTCACTACACTAAGCATTTTAGAATCATTTTACTCCAACAACTGTGGGTGTGGTTGCTATTATTTATTCTCTTTTTATATATAAAGAAGACTGATAAATTCTCTAATATACCACAATTACAATTTATTTTCAGAACAAAATTTTGAAAAGATCAATTTCAGATTTATAATCCCTGATGATAACATTTAAATCTCAATTTTTCCAAGAGCTTACTCTTTTCAGTTAGCTTATGTTTAGAAATTCACGGTGACATTCCCAGCTCCCCATAACTGTTTATTTCTTTAAATCACCCAAAGAGCCAAATCAATTCTTCTTATTTTCCCAACTTAATCCCATCAGTATACTTTAAGAGGGCAGATAAACGGCACATATTTCCTTACCCTGAGGCTTTTTGGCAGGAAAAGCTACTGACTAAATTTTTACAAAGGCCTTTAGCGTATCTATTTAAACCAGTCCAAAAAAAAACAATTCTTTCTCTCTCAATAAATTAGTTAGCATGTATTTGATAAACTTCAATTTAACCCTTCCAAGTCTTAAGAAATTTCTTTTGCTATCTTATATTGATTGGAGAAAAGAGACATGTATTACTTGTCTTTCTATATTGTTTGCTAAAGTACATACATGAGGAAAAATTGAAAATAAAATACCTATTGCCTGAAGAGACCTTTCTTTACTCCATTGTCCTAAAAGGCCTGCATAGCTTCTTCTATAAGGACATATGGCACAGGCTTCATTTCCCTTAATTTATGCATCTCTAACTTTTAACAATTTGGTATAATTTAGGGGTTCTACAATGGCCAATTTGGTAGAATTCCTGAACATGCAGGAGCTATTCCTCCATTTGAGGGTTGCCTATTGGCTGCAGCCTGCTGCATGTAGGCCACCTCATGGGAAGACATGAATAATAAACATAGGCCAGGTGGAAAATGCAAGCAAGTTGCAAGCAAATTCATTTATTCATCTGAGGGTCAGGAATTATATAGGCAGAGCATACATTGTTCCATGGCCACTCCCATGGGATATTTCCTAATACCGTAAGTGAGTAAGTGACTCCTAGCATGGTGGTCAAAGTTCTGGAGGATGGGGGATCTGAATTCCATGGGTAAACACAAACAAAAGCAAGATCCATGTCTTAATCAAGGAATGCACAAGGAATCAGATGGTGAGTCAACAATCCTGAGAAGATTGAGCCCAGAAAGAAATGACAGACCAAGAGCAAAACTCTGGCCTGGATTTTCTTAAATGGACTCTCCCAGCACCAGCCCTCAACATCTCTCTCTTTTGTTTTTTGCTAATAGTTTTAACCCATGTATTTCAGTCCCCAGTGTCTTGATATATGACCTTAGAATATTCATAAGACAAGACATCAGTATACAAACCAAGAACAAGATGCCTATCCAAGACAGTCCATGCAGGAACCTTGACACTGCATTTTTAAATGGATCAAACAAGTCTAATATATGCAGTTTGTCATTGACTATGTGTTTCAGATCCACCCCAGGGATGTGGCTATGGTTATTAGATACATTGGTAAGCAAGGACAAATCTGCAACCAAAGTACTGTTATTCCATACACGCAACAAATGATTCTTTACAAGATTCCCAACTAACAACAGAGCCATTGTAATGAAAAGGAGTTACATAAGCATAAGCGAATTGATGATCACAATGCAATTTTGAACAAAATTCAATTTCCTGAACATCATCTCCCATAAACTCTATAACACATTTGGTTTTTCTTGAAAGTCCTCATCAATGGCAGCCTGTGCTTTCAATGCCAGGGATACATTGTGAGTCAGTGCTTCTGCATAGTGTGTACTTTGTATCTCATTTTGTGGAGTTACAACAGAAACTGAGGAATCCACTAAGGAAGGAATTAATGATATCAAAGAAACAATATCCCAGAACATACATTGAAAACATCTTTTTTTCCTAACGCTAAAACCCTGTTGTAAGTAATGAAGAGCCTCATCAGTGATGAGGTCTGTTGTCTGTAACCTCAGTTTGTAAAAATCTCACTTGTGGTTGGGTAACTATGTAGGTAACATCAGTTTGTAACAAGCCTGTGCCATTAACCTGTAAAAGTCACACTTTCCTTCAGCCATAAAGGCATTAACTCTGCCTCTCCCCTGCCGGCAGCCTCAAAGTCTTTTCCCAAGCCAGCAGTAAGTCTGCTAGATAGTTTCCCATGAATCAATCACCCAAGTATTCTTAGACAAATACATAATCCCTTTGTTCTTAGTGGCCAGTTGCACTTTAGAAACCTTGAGCAACATGATCAAGGAGATAACTCCCTCCTAAGATGGTCTCTAATCAGTCTAGCTTCCAAACTTGGCACCTCCTGAAACAATCAAGCCTATTCTCCCAACCACCATGTTGGACTTATGTCATTCATCCTTGACCAAAAGTTACCTAGTGACGTGTCAAGGCAAAAACCACACTTCTCCCTCCCCTCCCTTCTGATTTCTCCCAGTGAATTATGGGCAATATGCCTGCACAGTTGATATTAAAAATGCATGGCCCTTTAAGCACTTAACCACTCCCAAACTCCACCCTTGCCCACCTAGTTAGCATAATGACTGACAGTTTTATGTTTTTAAAAACTCCATCTCTAGACCCTACACTTGGCAGGTTTTCTCTCTGAAGCCCCTGCCCACTGAAAAAGCGTAACTTTATAACTCTGCCTTAAATCCCTGTCAGCTTGCAGGTCCCCTTACCTCCCCCCTTGCCTTAGTGTAACATTAAACTTTTATAACCCTGCCAAAGGACAGCTGAATCCAGTAATTCTTTTTGGACAACGAACCTAGAAAGAATTTCATTAGAAATCCCCACTACTTATACCTCTTCAATCAGCAGGTACTAAAAACCATGAATCATTTACTTTTGTGGGGAATATAGCATAAGCAGGTCTTTCTATAATCATAGCCACTTTGCCCTTGCTGTTGTGTCTAGCGCAGTGGTTCTCAACCTTCCTAATGCTGCGACCCTTTAATACTCATATGTGGGTGTATCTGCATGGGCGGACCCGCCTGGAGACAGATAGAGGAGCAGTGTCTCAGTTCCTAAGATCATAGGAAATATGTGTTTTCTTATGGTCTTAGGCAACCCCGTTCAACCCCCAAAGGGGTCGTGACCCACAGGTTGAGAACTGCTGGTCTAGCAGATAAACATTGTGAAACTGTACAGTCAATACATTTTATAGCAAAACCCAAGTCTGACTTTGTTACATTGGGGCATCCTACCATGAAGGCATTATGAGAAGGAAGACAGGCATTAATAAAAGTCATACAATATCTAAGGGTATGATTTTTTTGAATACCTACAATGACAACTACTCTATCTAAAGCAGCCATAGCCGGTCATATTTCTTCTTGGTGTACCCCCTTATCAGTTATTATTCCTGGGGATACCCACCTAACCATGCTCCTTGATCAAAATGATGCAGTAAATCCCATATCTCATATCTACCCCCACTCTTATTGTATACTCCTCTCTTGGGCAGGTGGCATATTGCCCATGGAGGACAGGGTATCCACATGGGGGGGACTGAGATTTTGCAACATGGGGGCCATAGTGAGAAATGAATGGGTCTCTGAAAACTCTCTTTGACCTTCACACCCAGCATAGATATATTCCAGACCAGCCCCAATGAAAACATCTGAGCAGCATGGGTAATATTCTCCAGATTAACACAATATTCATATATACTAGTTACATTGAATCCAAAGTACAATGGTATACTCTCCACCACCACCACCAACCCCCCCCCACATGCTGTAAAATTAAATTTTATATCTATTGTTGTGAAGTTACTGAAAGATTTCCCTTTCCGTTGTCCAAAAACTTCAGTTGAAGTTCCCACCCAGAACAATGTCCTTTATCTTATCTTCCCAGATTAGCATTCTTGGCCAAGGTGGATTATTTATGGAAGTCCATAGCTGCACCTCCCTAGATTGTGCACAGGTAACACACAGCTGGAGCACCATTAAACAAATTAATGATTTACTTTGATGTCCTCTCCTTTTCGGAGGTCTTTTTTTTCTCTGGAGCCTCTCAGTCCAAGTCTTGCCTTTGATCTGCATGGCCTGCAACTTTGCTGTCAGCTCCTCAACAGGTCCTGATGTTCCTTTCCGGGATCCATATTGGTTCAGGGGTGCCATCTAGAAAGATAGAAGCATACCCTCATCCCCATATTAACAATTTATCAGGCCGAACCAACATTGGTTTTCAGGTCCTTCCAGGTTACCCTTTGTTGAGGACTTTCCTATTCTACTTTTTTCAATAATGCCTTTCAGCTGGGGTGTGTCCTTCTTTGTTTGGTGTTAAAAAATTTAAAGTATACACTGCCTGAAATAATTGTCTCCAAGGCCCTCTGTAATTCCCTCTTTTTATTTTTGAAGAATCATCTTTAGAGATCTATTTTTTCTGTCCACCATAGCCTGTCCAGTAGGGTTATAAGGAATACCAGTAACATGATGTATATTGAAAAACAGGCAAAATTTTTGAAAAGCTTGAGAAGTATATGCAGGACCATTGTCCATTTTTATAGATTTTAGAATGCCCAATATAGCAAAACAATGAAACATACGATCAAGGACCTGGGTAACTGCTTCTCCAGGTTGTGCAGAGGCCATGGTAAATGAAGAATAAGTTTCCACTGTTAAGTGAATGAATTTTAGTTTTCCAGAACTGGAATAATAAGAATAATGATTTTCCAGAAAAAAGGAATAATTCCATCTGCCAAAGTCCTTGAGGTGCTAGACCTTGAGGGTTTAAGGCAGTTTTTGCAGAAGGTGGATGAAAAGGTATACATCTTGGGCATGACTTTACTATGTGTCTAGCTTGATCCCTAGTCATTTTGTATTGTTTCCTAAGCATCTCAGCAGATTGATAGAATTTTTCATGAGAATATTTGGCCTCAGTTAAAGACAGAATAAGCAAAGTAGGTTTAGTTAATGAATCTGATATTCTATTCCCTTCAACTAGAAGTCCAGAGAGGTCAGTACGCAAGGATATTTGGGTACAGTAAAAGGGTGCTTTTCTAGCCTTTAAGAGTTGTTGAAGCATAGTAAAGTGTTGTAGAATAGGATAATTGGAGTTGACTTTTATCCCTGCTGTTTCTATGTTATTGACCACGCTTACCACATATTTGCTATCAGAGAAGATATTAATAGGTCCCTCATGACTTTGTAACACTAATATAATTGCATAGATCTCATTCTGTTGAGTGGAGGAAAACGGTGTGTAAGAAATATGCCTCTCTTTAGGGGGAATAAGATACGTGGCAATACGGTCAGAAGATGCATCAGTGAAAGCAACCTTTGCTTCAGTAATTGGGTGTGATTTTACTACAGTGTTGATCAGCTATCTCCGTGTACTCACAAATTGTAGTACTGGATATGCATATTTATTATCTATTTCTCCTTGAAATAGAGTCAGCAGAATTTGCCATGTCTGATCTTGTGCTATTAAAATTTCTATCTGATCCTTGTTATATGGTTGATATAATTGGGAAGGGCATCTCTCTGGTAGTTGAACACACCTCTTAACCACTTTCTGAGACAGTTGAGCAATCATGGAAGGATATGTTTGTATACTACATCTTGGCTGAGATGGTAAATATTATAATATATATAAAATATATTTATAATATATTCATATTATAATATAAATTTTGATGAATACATCCAAAAGGAATGTCTGGAATATTCAATATTGTGACTTCTAAATCCTTTTTAACATCTATCCTATTTACTAGACTATTCCTAATTGTATTCTCAATTTTTTTCAACTGTTGTTGAGCTTTATGATTGAGGGTGCAAGGGGAATTCAGGTTAAGATCCCCTCTGAGACTATCATAGAGATCTTTTAACTCATGTGCCCCTATTTTCAAATATGACCTAATCCAATTAACATCTCCTAATAATTTTTGGAAATCATTTGTTTTCAACTGATCTGTTTTTATAATTATATTTTGAAGACGGATGGTCTTTTCCTCAACTATATGTCCCAGGTATGAATATGAAGGAGCCTTTTGTATTTTTTATGGTGCTATATATAGGCCATGAGTCTTTAATTGTACCTCCATATCTGAAAGAATAGTACGTAAGATTGCCTTTTGAGGATGGCACCTAGCACATCATCCACATAATGAACAATATATGCTTGAGAGTATTTTTTCCTTATTGGTTCTAATACTTGTACCATGTATTGCTGGCACATGCTAGGACTGTTCTTCATGTTCCTCCTGAGGAAGGACTTTCCATTGAAACTATTTATGTGGTCCTTTTAAATTTACTGAAGGAAGGGAAAAAGCAAAGTACTGACAATCCTCTTTTCTGAGTGATATGTTATAAAAACAATCTTTCAAATGCATAAGCCAAAGGGGACATTATGACGGAATACCTGTGGGTATGGGGAGCCCCAGTTATAGTGCTCCCATAGTCTCCATACGGCTCTTAACCTTCCTCAGATCAGTCAACATTTGCCATTTTCCTGATTTTTTCTTATGACAAATACAGGAGAATTCCAAGCCCGGGTAGATTTGTCTATGTGCCCTAACTGTAATTGTTCCTGTATTATATCTTGAGGGGCCTCAATTTTTTCTTGAGTAAGGGGCCACTGATCCACCCAAATGGGTGGGCCCTCCTTCCATTTGATCCTTGGGGCTTGTATCTTTCTATGTATCTCAGTGGCCCCTAGCAAAAATTTTCCCTGCTAGATATGCTAACTTCCATGTGTTTTAACAAATCTCTTCCCCACAGGGATATTTGGCAGTATGTATGGTTTAAACATCCCTTGCTTGCCCTCTACTGACCATTTGAGCCATGCCGCGCTCTATGCTGAAGCAGTCACCTGACCTATACCTTGTAACAGCACATTCCCTTGATCCAATGGCCATTGATTTAGGCTGATAACAGTTTTATCTGTCCCCTTTATCAATCATCCCCGCAAATTTTCTCCCTTGAATTTCTATTTTTAATATTGGTCTAGCATCTATAATTTTTCTGGACCAAAATAAGCCTGTGCTCCCAAATCCTTCTGCTCCCCTCACTTTTTCCTTACATTTTCCTGTACTCCCATAATCCATAACCACTAATTATGCAATCCTTTCCCCTCTTTCAATTAAAAGAGAATGATGAGGACATGCATGAACCATCACCTCTATTTCTCCAGTATAGTCAGAATCTATAACACTGGGAATAACTACCAACCCTCCCAGAGCCTGTGAACTCCTCCCTAAGATAAGACCTACAGTTCCTGTTTGCAACAGGCCGAAAATGCCTGTGGGGATGCAGGTAACAGATGATTTGGAAGTTAAATGAATCTCCTTCCCTTCCAGGGGTGGCATGAATAAGGGTATCTACTGTGGACTTTGTAGCACTGTTCGGGGTTGAATCAGGGACAGCACAGCTCTGATTGTTTGATGGGGCTGGACTGGCCCCAAGACAGGTTTAAAGGTTGTCCATTAATATCAGTGGTGGATCTACACTGTGATGCCTAATGATTGCCTCTATGACACCATGGGCAAGGAGTAGATGGTGTCCGTTTAGAGACCCGTTGAGAAGTTTGGCACTCTTTTTTCAAATGTCCAGGTTTATCACAGTAGAAACATTTTAAAGCCTTATTATCATTGGATTTTCTAGAAAAAGCTGTGGCCATAACCTACGAAAGTACGTAGTCCCCACATTTTGGAATCTCTGAAGCATTTCAATGACTGGCATGTTAGGTCTTCCCCCCAGCCAAGACTTTCTGGCAATCTGCATTTGCGTTTTCTCAAGCCAGCTTTTGTAAAATTATTTCTGCTGCTGCATGGTCAGAAATGCTCCTAGAAATAGCCTGGGTGAGCCATGCTACAAAGTCCTGAAATGCTTTTTGTGGGCCCTGCTATATTTTTGTGAAAGAAGCAGTCTCATCTGTTTTTCCTGGTATTTTAAACCATGCTGCTTTTGCAGCCTGCCTAATTTGTTCATATGCAATTAATTCATATGTCAATTGATCCTGGAGACTAGTATACCTTCCACTCCCAGTTAATTGGTCAAAACTAACTGGAATTTGTGTTCTTTGATTGTTGTTTGCTGTTTTAATACACTGTTCGTTAAATTCTGCTTTCCAAGCTAAATAATCTCCTGGCTCTAAACATGTTTTTGCTAAACTATACCAGTCGTAAGGAGCCATGGCTGTTGAGGATATGGATTCTAGCAATGTCTGAACATACGGGCTGTTTGCCCCATATTCTACTGAAGCATGTTTTAATTCTTTTAATAATTTTAAGTTAAACTGCTTATGTTGTCTTACCCTTTGACCTGGAACATTGGGATTATCTACTTCATATATAGGAAAAGGACAGTGCATGGAGAAATTCTAATCTCTAAAGGAATCTCTTTCCTCTTTTCCTTAGCTTGTCTCAAAGCCTCTTCTAACATTCCACCTGTGTGGTTGTTTGTACCAGATTTAGGGGAATTTTTATATGAAGGTGGAGGAGCTGTGAGTGTAATAGGTTCCTGTAAAGGGGTTTCATCTTCTCCCTCTTCTATTATTCTTAATTTTTTCCTCCACTATTCCTGCTATCTCTTCTTCTTCCTCTGTTCCTACTGCTGTATTTACTTCTAACATTTTTGTAGCTAGTGGCATCTTTTCTACAGGAGTTAAACAGATTTTCAATACATTCCATACTAAGAATGCTGCTATAGGAAATGCCCCCGGTCCTATTTCTTAATAATATTGACTCATCTGCCTACCCACCATTTCCCACTTCTGGAGAGCTATAGTTCCTTCCTGGTGAAACCATAGACAACAAGTTTCAACACTTTCTAAAAATTCTTGTAGTTGACTATCTGTGATTAATAGCCCTCTTTCTTTCACTAATTTCTTCAATACTCTCAAGTAATAATCTCTGTCTCTATTTCCACTTAATGTTTGCCCCATAGTTTCACTTTTGGCTCACGAATTCCAAACATGAAAGTATGAGTGCAAGATTAAGTTTCTCTATAAATTCTTTTTGTATAGTCCCTCTTCTCCCACTAAGCTTGGTGACAACCCAAACCCTAATACTGTTTGAGTGAAAATTGATCAGCCGTTCACCTCTCTTACCTTTTCCATGACCCTGGGGCCACTGAGGTTTTGGTTCTCCAGAGTCCAAGAGAAGCTTCCCTCCTCGTATCTTATTTCAGATTCCTGTTTGGGGCACTACATGCAGCCCACTGCACGTGGGCCACCTCATGGGAAGGCATGAATAATAAACATGGGCAAGTGGAAAATGCAAGCAAGTTGCAAGCAAATTCATTTATTCATCTGAGGGTCAGGAATTATATAGGCAAAGCATACATTGTTTTATGGCCACTCACATGGGATATTTTCCAATACCTTAAGTGAGTGATTTCTAGCATGGTGGTCAAGGTTCAGGAGGATAGAGGATCTGAATTCCATGGGTAAACACAAACAAAGGCAAGATCCATGTCTTAATCAAGGAATGTACAAGGAATCAGATGGTAAGCCAACAATCCTGAGAAGATTGAGTCCAGAGAGAAAGGACAGACCAAGAGCAAAACTCTGGCCTGGATTTTCTTAAACGGACTCTCCCAGCACTGGCCCTTAACAATTGACCTCTTCTGTAATAGTGGTCTTTTCCCCAGGGGAGAGAAGAGTGTCTATTCAATCAGTTAACTTCTCCACAGGTAGACTTATGACCTCTAAAATTAGCTCGAGATTGAGTGATAGCAGCTACAGGATCCTCACCAAATTTGGGAGTGTCTCTCCTCCACACAGGGACCAGAAGGACTGAAGAACAGGTGAATAACAAAAGGTATTAAGCCTCTTGTTGGGTTGTCTTGCATCAGTTTTTACTGAAGGAAAAAGATAGCAGTAACAGGTTCCTCCTTTTTAGAACTGGAATAGGTAGGAGGAGTTGGAATAGAAGGTTCCTTTTCAGGTGGTGGGCGTACACCCTCTCATAAATCTGCCCAAGAAAATCAAAAGTCCATTTGGCCAGGGTAAGGTCCTTCAAATGTTACGCTCATTATTTTTTTAATGCATAGCAATAAAAAGTGCCATATTTGGGCCAGAATTGTTTTTTTAGTCAAATCTCTTGCAGTTCTAGATCAAATTTTACATAATTTGATGGCACGTTTCTTTGCTACTCCTAGTTGAACTAAGAGTTTTCCATGGTTTTATGTTCTTAATAATTTTCCCAGAGGAGTCCCAATAGGGATACTGTTAGTATTTCCCACGATTTAAAAATTTACCTAATGCCAAGCAAGCCTTGCTTTTCAATAATTACAGCTTTCTTTGTGCCACAAAGATTTTCCAATTTCAGAGGCAATGTCCATACCTTCTAAGGAATCATAAATCAAGGACAAATCCCTTTTTTATAAAAGTTCTTTGTCTACATGTCTTGGGGATTTTTTTTCTAAATTATAAGAGAAATTATCCTGCCTATTGAAAGGTTGTTTTTGCTTTCAAAAGGACCGTACTCTCCTCCCCTATCTGTAAGAGAAGTTGTTCTGCACGCAACAAAGATTCTTCTGTTTTTATGAGGACTTGCTCTATTTGTGACAGAGACTCTGTTGTCCATGACTTAGATTCTAACATATTACTGTGTAAGAGACATGAATACAAACACAAATGAATAAACACACTGTATATATAACTCCAATTGGAAAAACAGAGCTAAAGTAGAACATTAAAACAAGCCAGAACAGATACCAAGAAAATCTCACATTTCTCTAGGGTCTCTAGAGGTTAAGATCTTACCTACTTCCACAAATGAATTTTCAACCTGCAACAAAGCTCCCTGAACCCATAGGAGAAATGTTCCATCTTGTGGTTGAGGTCCTTCTATTTGTATAAGAAGGAGTTCTGCTGTCTGCAACTGGGAGTGATCTATAGCCAGAAGAGACTTTCATATTCATATTTGGTTCAGGGGATCTCTATCTTGCCCACTATATTACCCCATTCAAGGTTTTATTCTAATTTCTAAAAACATCCTAGGAAAAGTCAGTTTACTCTGCCCAAAACACACACACACACACACACACACACACACACACACACACACACACACACACAGAAAAAGAGAGAGAGAGAGAGAGAGAGAGAGAGAGAGAGAGAGAGAGATGCACTTTAGCAAAGTACTCCTTCCTATCTTCTCCTAAAGAAGTGAAGGCTAAGTCTCTGCAAGAGGGAGAGCTCATTAAGGCTCTTTCTATACTCTTTGCTAAAGTATGTACATAAGGGAAAATTGAAGCTAAAAGTACCTGTTGTCTGAAAAGACCTTCCCTTATTCTATTGCCTTAAGAGGCCTTTCCCTTACCAAGAAGGGAAAAGGGGAATTGGATCTTCCCCCAACAAAATGAGGGCCTACCTTGGTAAAGAAAATTTTGAGTTCACAGTCAAAGGGAGTTCAAATATCCAAAGCAGTCCTCATCAGAGAAGTCTCTCAGTGTAAAGTCCTCACCAGAGAACTCTTACAGAGATTCCTAAGAGATGTCCAGAGTGGAAGGCTGGAGTTTGTCCCACAGTCCTGGACAAGTCGCCAACTACTGTGATAGAAATTTCGAGGGTATAGATTCTAAGCAAAAACCAATTTTTAGTAATGCTAGCAATTATCAATAAATGGGTCAATGGCCTGTCAAGAACCAAAGACAAACTGAAGGTGTTTATATACTACTTTTAATAAACATTTAAAAAGGAACAAAACAGTTCAAGAATCTAGAGTAACTTGTTTTGATCATTTTCTGCTTAGCTAGAATGTGACAAAGGTTTGGGGTTAAGCCTGATACATTCTGGAATATTTTGTGGTTAGCTAGACCCTGCTGACAATACTTGGGTTGTAAGCTTATCATGGTCATGTTGGGGTATTTACAATAGTCATACTAGATATAAGAGAACTACTGAGATGGGTAGCAGCAATGGTGAGGTGAAAAGCGTATATTGCAATGTCGCCTTGAAAGAATTCAGACTCAGACTGTCTCCAAACCAAGTGATTTGGGGGTAATGCACTCAGTGGACTCATTCTCAGGGGAGGCAGCAGCCCAGCTGAATGAAGTTAGTGGTTTATAAAGAGCAAAAGTGCTGTGTTGGCAGGAAGATTAGGTAATCAGGGAAATGCAGACAAGAGAGTTCTATGCTTAGAGTTCTATGCACATTATTTCCTAGTGTTACAGTCCAATCTCCCTCTGAGGTGAGAGGAGGGGGCTAACTGCAATGTAACTGAGATCCTAATAAGCCTAGCATCACTGAAGGGTGATTAGGAAGCAAAAGGAAGCAGGCACCAAAGTAGGGAAAATCCCTTCTGCAGTTTCATGGCCAACATCCTGTTCAAACCATATGCAGTATGTGTAGGCTTATCACTTATCTTGTGCCTGCATCAGGAAATTACTGTCTTGCCTCATTAGAGTTCCCTCCAAAGATGGGTCCCTGCCAGGGACATGGTCCTTTACTGAGGTCCAGACACATCAGTGAGGTACTTGCAGTAAGCTTGGCTGAGACTATTAACTATAACTTCCACAAAGAGAAGTTTAGATTCCCACAAAATGAGCTATTGGCTCTCAATCTGAAAGCTATCTAAATGAGGCATTACAAGATAAAATGAATCAACAGAATAATCAACACTAACTTAATTAAGAATTGTTTCTTTCAATAGGTTAAGGGAAGGCTGAATCCTAGGCAAATTAAATTCCAATTTAATATTTAATATTAAAATTTAATATTTTATTTTTTCCCAATTACTTGTAAAAACAATTTTTTTGGAGGGGGAAAGGCAGGGCAATTGGATTTAAGTGACTTGCCCAAGATCACACAGCTAGTAAGTGTTAAGTACCTGAGTCCAGATTTGAACTCAGGTCCTCCTGACTCCAGGGCCAGTGTTCTATTCACTGTGCCACCCAGCTACCCCTAAAAACAAAAACAACAATAAAACAACAATTTTTAACATTCATTTTTAAAAATTTTGAGTTCCAAATTCTTTCCCTTACTGCTTACTATGCCTCCTCATTGAGAAGGCAGGCAATTTGATATTGGGCAATTTGATATTGGTTATACATGTGCAATCATGTAAAACATTTCAATATTAGTCATGTTGTGAAAGGAAACATGGACTAAAAAACAAACCAACAAGAAAAATAAAGAAAGCTTTAAAAAGTATGCTGCAATGTGCATTCAGACTCCATCATTTCTTTCTTTGGAGGTGGATATCATCTTTCATCATGAATTCCTTTAGCATTATCTAGGATTACTGTATTGCAGAGAATAGCTAAGTCATTCACATTTGATCATCATAATATTGCTGTTACTGTGGACAAGGGTCTGGTTGTGCTCTCTTCACTTTGTTTCAGGTCATGTAAGTCTTCCCATGTTTATCTGAGAGCATTCTGCTCATAATTTCTTATACACAGTAGTATTCCAATACAATCATATACCACATCTTAGTCATTCCCCAATTGGTGGAAATCCCCCTAATGTCTCATTCTTTCCCACCACAAAAAAAGCTGCTATAAATATCTGTGTACATAAAGGTCCTTTTTCTTTTTCTTTTTTTTTATTTCTTTGGAACACAGACCTACTAGGGATATTTCTGTGTCAAAGGATATACATAGTTCTATAGGTCTTTGATTATAGTTCCAAATTGTTCTACAGAATGATTGTATCAGTTCACAACTCCACCAACAATGCATCAGTGTCCCAATTTTCCTGCGTCTCTTCCAACAGCTGTCATTTTCCTTTTCTGTCATATTAGCCAATCTAATAGGTGTGGGGTCATACCACAAAGTTGTTTTAATTTACATTTCTCTGACCAATAGTAACTTAGAACATTTTTTCATATAACTATACATAGCTTTGATTACTTCATTTGAAAACTCACTGTTTATCAATCAGGGAATGACTTACACTCTTGTATATTTGACTCAATTTTCTATATATTTGATGTTAGGTCTTTACCAGAGAGACTTGTTATAAAATTTCTTTCACAGTTATGATTACAACTGTGCATTTCCCTCCATTCTCTTTTACCCATTTATCCTTCTCTCTCTTTTCTTTCATTCTGTCCATCTTCAAAAGTGTTTTGCTTCTACCACATCCACCAATTCACCTTCCCTTCTATCAGCACAGCCCAATCCCCTTCTCTTATCGCCTTTCTTTCCTACTGTCCTGTAGCATAAAATAAATTTCTGTAGCAAACTGAGACTGTATGTTATTCCCTCCTTGAGCTGCTTCCAATGAGAAAAAGGTTCAAGTGATTCACTTTCTGTCCCTTCATCTTCCCCTCCACTGTAAAATCTCCTTTGTGCCTCTTTTATAGTGGGATGATTTATCCATTCTACTCTTCCCTTCCCCTTTCTTCCAGTGCATTCCTCTTTCTCACCTATTAATTTTATTTATTAAAGATATCATCCCATCATATTTAACTCCCATCCATTCCCTCTGTCTATGTATACTTCTTCTAATTGTCCTCATAATGATAAAGTTCTTATGAGTTTTAAGTATCATCTTCCCAGGTAGTAATGTAAATTGTTTAACCTTATTGAATCCCTTATGTTTTCTCCTTCCCTTTTACCTTTTTATGCTTCTCTTGAGTCTTCTATTTGAAAGTCATTTTTAAAATTCAGCTCTGGTCTTTTCTTTGAGAATTCTTGAAAGTTTTCTATTTAATTAAATATTATCCACCCTCTCCCCCTGAAGGATTATACTCAGTTTTGCTGGGTAGGTGATTCTTGGTTGTAGTCCTAATTCCTTTGCCTTCAAGAGCATCATGTTCCAAAACTTCCAGCCTTTTAATGTAGAAGCTGCTAAATCCTCTGTAATCCTGACTATGGCTCCATGATATTTGAATTGTTTCTTTCTGGATGCTTGCAATATTTTCTCCTTGCCATAGAACCGCTGGAATTTGACTATAATATTCCTAGGAGTTTTCATTTGGAATCTCTTTTAGAAGATAATAGGGGATTATTTCCATTTCTACTTTGCCCTCTGGTTCTAGAATATCAGGGCAGTTTTTCTTGATGATTTTGTGAAAGATGATATCTAAGTTCTTTTTTTGATCATGGCTTTCAGGGAGTCCAATAATTCTTAAATTACCTTCCCTGGATCTATTTTCCAAGTCAATTATTTTTCCAATGAGACATTTCACACTGTCTTATATTTTTTTTCATTCTTTTGGTTTTGTTTTATAACCCCTTGATTTCCTGTAGAGTCCTTAGCTTCCATTTGCTCCATTATAATTTTTAAGAAATTATTTTCTTCAGTGAGTTTTTAGACCTCCTTTTCCTTTTGGCCAATTATACATTTTAAGGAGTTCTTCTCTTCCTTGGATTTTTTGTGCCTCTTCTACCATTTGGCCTATTCTGTTTTTCAAGGTGTTACTTTCTCAGTGGCGTGTGTGTGTGTGTGTGTGTGTGTGTGTGTGTGTGTGTGTGTGTGCATGCGCAGGTGTGTGCACCTTCTTTACTAAGCTGTTGACTCTTTTTTCATGACTTTCTAGCATCACTCTTGTTTCTTTTCCCAGTTTTCCTTTACCTCTCTTATTTGATTTTTAAAATACTTTTAGAGCTTTTCCAAGAATTCTTTTTTGGGCCCAAAACCAATTCACATTTTTTCTTTGAGTTTTGCATATAGCTATTTTGACTCTGTCTTCGTCTTCTGAGTTTGTGTTTTGATTTTCCCCTTTACCATACTATCGTTCTATGGTTATGTTATTTTTTTGTTGTTTGCTTATCTTCCTAGCCCAGGCGTGGGGAACCTGTGGCCTTAAGGCTGCATGTGGCCTTCTAGGTCCTTGATTATATTTTTTTTTGACAATCTAAATTTTATGGAAGAAAAAACTTTAATTTTGTTAATACATTTGGTTCCTCTTTAAAATTTTTATTTTATTTTTTAAATGAACTTATTTTTAAAAACAAAGAATAAAATAAATTTCAATTAAATAATCCTCCCAGATTGTCCAGCACAATTAGAACATTAGTAAGGCATAAGGGTTAAATTGACAACTGCTATGCTCATTATTTATTTCTAACTTCTCCTGCCTTACTGGCACCACTACTGCATGAGGCTGGTATTCCATTCTCACCTACCAATCTTCTAAGTTACCTTGGGCTGGAAAATTGCTTTACCCTACTCTTTTGTTCATTCTGCCACTCAAGAATGTGTTTTGAGGCATTATTTTAAAGTTATTTAGAGAAGAATTGGGGAGAGCTCAGGTGAATACCTGTCTTTTTTCTATCAGTTTGGCTCCACCCACCATCAACAAAACAAGTTCTAAAGATGTACAAAGATATTTATAGCATCTCCTTTTTTGCAATGACAAAAAATGGAAACAAAAGAGGCAGCCATTTGTAAAGCCACACACAAGCAGCTTTCCAGAAGAATGCTGCTGTGAATAGCTTTCAAGGTTTTGATTACATAGTATAGTGAACACTCTATTTATTCAATAACAAACATGAACAAAACATTCACAGAAAATTAAGGTACAGCATTCACAATGTGACAATTTATCACAGAAAATCAAAACACAGCATTTACAGTAACTTATCACTAAAATGGCCACATAGTTTTCACCACAGTGGTCATATAGTTTTGAACAAAGTACAATCATTTAGTCAATCAATCACTTAGTAACTCAATCATTCAATCAACTCAATCATTCAATCATCTAGCTCTCCATGCTGTTTCTGTTCCACATTGGAGCTCACAGTGTCCAGTCTACCTTAAATCCTTTACAGTCTCCTTTCCCAGGAAGTCAAGGCTTAACAAAGCCACAAACAGACAAAATCCTAGCACCACAGTCATGCATCCTCAGTCTTCTGCAGCTCCAACTGATCCTTGGAAATCCTCAGCATCTTGACTGGCCCTTGGACTCAGCAGCTCCTCAGCAGCTCCAGCTGGCCCATGGAAGTCTTCAGCAGCATAAGCTCCATTCAAAAAATCAAAATCACTTTATCCAGCCTCCACGTGGCTTGCTCCAAGAAATTCTGACTTTCCCAGCTAGGGTTTTTCCCTATATGCAGTATTGCTCCTCCCTTTTCAGGCCCTTCCTGTCATGTCAGCAACAGCAGTTTTCTGTCCAGCCCCTTCCTGTTATGTCAGCAACAAGGGTTCATACCTTTTGTTTCTTTAACAGGATTAATCTGAAACTAGGTGCTAAGTACCTCTTATCTTAGCAATACAAAGGGATCTTCAAATTTCTTTCCTATTGCACCATTTGAATCCTTTGAATAAGTTATAGTGTATAAATGTGATTGAATATTATTGGGCTATAAGAAATAATGAAAGGGACGGTTTCAGGAAAATCTGGGATGACTTGGACTGATGCAGAGTTAAGTGAGAAGAACCAGTAGAACAATATATACAATATTATAATGACATCTTTTGAAATACTTAGGAATTCTGATCAGTATAATTACCAACCATGATTCCAAAAGACTGATGATGAAACATGCTACCAACCTCCTGATAGAGGTGTAAAGGACTCAGAGTATGAATTGAGACTTTTTTTTTTAACATGGTCAATTTGGGAATTTTCTTCCCTTAACCATACATATTTGTAACGGGCTGTTGGTTTTGGTTCATTTTAGTTTTGCTTGTTTTCTCAACTGGAGACAAAGGGATGGATTTTTGCTGATTGAAAAAAAGTAAAAAAACAAAAAAAAAACCTATAGCACAGAGAGGATTTTAGCAAGGATATAATGTTGATTCACTTGGTTACAGTTCCCCAGATTGCACATTTGTCATAGTGCCATGAAAGGACATGTATTTGAACTTAGGAAAATTAGTCTTCCTACCTCTAGACCTGGCACTGTATTTACTGAGTCACCTAACTACTATTAGTTCATTGGTTTTCTTATTTTCTTTTTTTAAAATATTTTTTATTTTTATTGATTTGTTTATTTTCTTTTAGTTTACAAGATTCAATTCCACAATCTTTGAGTTTCAAATTTTCTCCCCTCCCTACCTCCCCTCACCCCCAACCATGGCAGCATGCAATCAAGTATAGGATCTGCAAATACTTTCACATCGAACATTCATCTGGTTAATTAGAAGAGTTGTAACCAATGGAGCGAACAATGGGGAAAAAAGAAAGAAAACCAAACATGAAAAAGAGCAATAGCATGTAGATTGCTGCAGTCTCCATTTAAACTCTTTTCTTTCTAGATCTTTCTCTGAATGTAGGTATCTCCTTCCATCCTGAGACTTGTAGAGTTGTCTTATAACTGTGCATTGCTGAGAAGAGTCCACTTTATCAAAGTTGGTAGTCACACATAAGATGTGTCTGTGATTATGTACAAATTTTTCCTGGTTCTGCTCTTCTCACTTAACATCAGTTTGAATAAACCTCTCCAGGTGTATATGAAGACAGTCTCCTCCCCATTTCTTATAGCGCAATAGTATTCCATTACATTCATATACCACAACTTGTTTAGCTATTCCCCAATTGATGGGCATCCCCTTAATTTCTAGTTTTTTGCCACCACAAAGAGAGCTGCAATAAATATTTTTGTACATATGAGTCTTCCTCCAGTTTTCTTACTTTCAATTTTATTAATCCTTCAATTTTCAGGATTTCAAATTTGATGTTTAATTGAGGATTTTCAATTTGTTCTTTTTCTATTTTTTATTTGCTTTCCCAATTCATCCATCTACTTCCCCCCCCCCCCCATTTTATTACTGTTAGCTTTTAGAGATGTAAATTTTCCTCTAGGTACTGCTTTGGCTGCATCCCATAAGTTGTGGTATGTTGTCACATTGATGTCATTCTCTTAAGTGAAATTATTGGTTCTATGATTTGTTCTTTACCCACTTATCATTCCAGATTAGATTATTTAGTTTCCAATTTTAAATATATTTTCCATGGCCTTTTGTTGAATGTAATTTTTATTTCATTATGATCTGATAAAGATGACTTTAAAATTTTGACATTTAAGGACAGAAATTTCAAAGAAACCAAGGAAAAAAAGATGTAAAGAAAGGCAATTCAGCAGTATCGGACCTTAAAAAGAGTATGATTGAAGTATAAAATGGATAAGTTTAATTATTTTAAATTAAAATTTCTTGCATAAATAAAACCAATGTAACCAAGAACAGAAGGAATGCAGAAAATGGTGGAGGGGGGGGAACTTTCATAGACAACCTCTCAGATAGCATCTGACGTGTTGAAATACTCCTGTGGTATAGGAAACAATGAGCTGGCTGATCTAGAAAAACATGGAAAGACTTGGATTTATGAAGGAAGATGCTATCCACCTTTAGAGATAGGGATGATGGGAGGAAATAAGCATAGTACAGTCTTATATAAATGTGTATGTATATATATATATATATATATATATATATATATACATATACATGTGTATATATATTCTTGGTTATAAATATCTATGTATATGAACATATTTGCATTTAATTGTAGACTTCTTTAAGGTAGAGGGGGGGGGAAAGTAAAATAAAAAGTACACAGCAGAGAACAAAAGAAAACCTACAAGGAAGCAAAGAAAAGCTAGGTAGCTTTGAAAACAACGTGTAGTATTTGTTATATAGGTTTTCTTGAAATGGAAATTTATTGTTTTATATTGAATCCTCACTTATGTTCTGCTGTGTACATAGAAATGTCTTTTTTTCTTTTCTCATTTTGTATTTAAGTTTAAAATCAATGAAAATTTACAAAAAATGTCTACTTTTCAGCATTTGGCTGTGATGATTTTATGTCTTAATACGTGGTCAATTGTTGTGAAGGTGCAATTATATTATAATATATAATTAATTAATTTTTTCTTTTCAGCATTCCCTTCCATAAGATTTTGAGTTTTGAATTTACTGCCCCCACTCTCCCCCCTCCCCAAGACAGTGTGCAACCTGATATAGGTTCTACATATACATTCATATTAAATATATTTTCACATTAGTCATGATGCACAGAAGAATTACAACTAATGGGAGGAACCATGAGAAACAAGAAACAAAACAACAAAAGAAAAGGAGAGTAAATGTATGCTTCCATCTGCATTCAGACTCCCAAGTTCTTTCTCTAGATGTGGATAGCATTTGCTGTCATGAATCTTTTGGAGTTGTTGGATTTGGAGTTGGATCCTTGCATTGCTGAAAAGACCTAAGTTGAAAAGCCTAAGTCTATCAAGGTCAGTCATCACACAACGTAGCGTTTACTGTGTACGGTATTCTGGTTCTGCTTGCTTCATTCTGCATCAGTTCATATAAGTCTTTCCAGATTTTTCTTAAGTCCACTTGCTCATCATTTCTTATAGCACAACAGTATTTCATTACATTAATATGCCATAACTTGTTCAGCCATTCCCCAATTGATGGACATTCCCTCAATTTCCAATTCTTGGGCACCACAAAAAGAGCTGCTATAAATACTTTTGTACATATGGGTTTGTGTACTACTTTCTATTCCCATTCAGTATTTTCCAGAAATCTATCATATCTAATTTTTCTAAAATTCTATTCATCTCTTTAACTTATTTTCTGTGCATATTTTTAGCACTGAAACTATTCACTAAAATGATATGTTTATTTATATAACTTATTGAAAACCTCCACATTCCTATTCTCAAAAACTCTACAAGTTTATTATTCCACAAGCAGTGAATGAATGTACCTGTTTCTCTATGGCTTTGTCAGCATTGTTTTGTTGTTTTCAATTATTTTTACAAGTTTGTTGGGTGTGAAATGATTCCTCACAGTTGTTTTAATTGATGTCCTTTGATTATGATGTTAAGTATTTTTCAAATAATTATTAATGATTTGTTTCTGTTTTTGAAAATTATCCATAGCCTTTGATTATTTATTTTGAACTGGGAATTACTTTTGCAATTTCTCTTTAAAAATTCTTGTATATTTTAGCTCTCAAACTTCTGTCTGTCATATTTTCCATAAATATTTGTCTTCCCTATTATTTTTCTCTTTTTAAATTCCTTTATCATGCAAAATTTCATTTTAATATGAACAAGCTCATATAGCTTTTTTCCCTAATAATTCCTTCTATTTGTTAAATGGAAAAGTCATCTCCTCTCCGTAAGTAAGACAAATATACTATTTCGTTGTCTTCCACAATTTTTAGAGCTCTTTGTTTTATTTTTGTCTGACATCCAGCCAAAATTCACTGAGTTATATGGTAGGATCTGTGCATATAAATCCATTTCCCAACATATTGCAAGCTAATTTTCCCAAGGAAATTTGTTAAATAAGGAATCCTTTCTCTAGTTTTAATTTTCTTTGCATTTGACAAACATACACCTTTTGTATGTGTGACTGCCTTTCTGGAATAACTATTACTTTACATCCATCTGTTTCTTATTCAATGCTAAATAGTTCCCTTCTTGACCTCTTTGCAGATTGACATTGTGAAATGCCCTTTTCTGCTGGATGCTCTTTTCTCCCCATGTTCTTATATCATTGCTCTCTTTTTCGAAGTATATTCATATATTTTAATGTGATAATTGAAATTTAAGATCATCTTTATTCCCTTTTTATCCCTCTCCTTCTAGCTCCTATCAAACACTATTTCAATTCTATACTCAAACATTCCCTAGCTACAATCTTCTGTTAGTCCCCAGCACTGCTGTTGTATAGCCCTTGTTCTATAGCAATAATAACTTGAATATTAGCAGAGGTTAGTGAGGCATGTTGGATAGCTCCTATAATAGGACATGGCTGCTGTTCTATTAGTTGTCACTATGCTGATACCATAAGAGCCAAACAGACTAGAGTTGTCTCAGGTGAAAAAGGTAACATGTTAGGAGTTACCCATGGAAGAGACAATTAAAAAGATCACTGAATCTGAAATGACCTTAATAAGATGGAGAGAAATCTGGAACTATGCCCAAAGGGCAACCAAACTGTTGGATCCATACCTGGATCCAACAATACTACTACTTGGTCTGTGTCCCAAAGAGATCATAAAAAAGGGGAAAGGACCTACATGTGCAAAAAATGTAAATATGACTGAACAAGTTGTGGTATATGAATGTAATGAAATACTATTGTGCAATAAGAAATGACAAACAGGCAAATTTCAGAAAAACCTGGAGTTATTTGAACTGACACAAAGTAAAATGAGCAAAACTAGGAAAACATTGTACACAGTATCAGCAACATTGTGTGAGGATCAACTATAAATGACTCAGCTCTTCTCAACAACATAATGATAGAAGCCAAGTATAATGACTCATGAAGGAAAATACTATCCACATTCAGATAGACAACTGATAGACTTTGAATGCAGATTGAAGTATACTTTTTCACTTATTTTATTCTTTTTCACGGTTTTTTTTTCTTTTGATTTGTTTCTTTTTCACAACTGTGGCTAATATGGAAATATGTTTTACATGATAGCACATGTATAACCTATATCAAATTGCCTACCATTTTAGAAAGAGAGAAGGGGAAGGAGGGAGAAAAACTTGGAAGTAAATATCTTGTAAAAATGAATGCTAAAAATTGTCAACATATAATTGGGGGGATACTATTAAGTAAACAAAAAAACTTAATAAGATTCATTGCTGTTGAAGGATAGGCACATTACCAGAGTATATGCATATAGGCAGCCTAATAGAAACTGAGAGAAATCAGCAACAGTATTCTTTTTCAAACAGATAACAAAGTAGAGACTTTTATAAATATCCAAAAATAACATATGCATAATACAACTATTTCTTCAGAACAGTCATCCAGATGTTTCTTCATTGGCAAGTTTATCTGGGCTTAGGTATACCCATAACATTGGCAGAACAATATATTTAGTTCTAGGTCAATTACATCCACCTGTTCTTCACTGGAGCTGAAGAATTTTAAGGGACTATGTTTCAAGACCATACTGGGTTATAATTTAAACTTCACTTATTCCTTACATTCCTCACCTTTCTGAAGCCTTTTACCATTTGAAGTCCTTGCAGTATTGTATACTGAAGGGTTCACTATTTTTGGTCGCTGGACCATTTGGCTTTCAGTAAACATCTCAATACTCCCTATTCAATATGAAAGAAAAATATTAGAGGTTACCATGCCTACACACGTAAAAGATAAAATAAAGAGATTATTTTTTTCATAAGGAAAATTTTTATTAGGTAGAAAACATTTTTAATATCATAAAGTTGTTTAAAATGCCATTCTTGCTAGGCAGCAGTTTTATTCTTGGTATGATTTTTGAATGGAATATGCACAGATCATATTCAGCCTCCAGTCTTAGAATCTGATTGAAAACAGGACCAAGAATGCATATTTACAGAGAAAGCCTCTTCAAAACAGAAGTTACGCACTAAAGACAATGAAACATCTTCAATCAATGAATGATTGAAGAATCATTTCCATGATCTAAGACATCCAAAAGCCAAAAGAAAGTTAAAAAAAATCCCACCAAACACCAAGAACTGACATCTATCTCGAGTTCTTTCAGCACTCCTTCCTCATTTCCCATTCTACCAGCAATGAAGCCACACTAACCCCCTCCAAGAGAATTAACACTGCCTTGCAATAAGACCCAATTCCACACCTTGCCCTTCCCCCCCCCCCACCCCGCTTCTTTCCAGTGCCAAAAAGATCCTGGCTCCATGCTGGGGAAGTTTGTTCCAGCTGTGACAAGAGTGTGGCAGCCCTTCAGGAGCAGAAGTTTATTGGGGCCCCAATAGAAAGCCAATTATGACATGGGCAATGGTCTGAGCTGCCAAAGATCTCTGCAAGAGGGTCAGAAAGAGAAAAAGGGACAGGACAAGTGATCTTGAAATAGAGTTTAACATAACCATACCCCCTCTCCTCCCAGAACCTCAGAGACTTAAACCATATTTTAAAAACAACACCACCCTGTAGAACCATCCCAATAATGCTCTGAACTGTTGGTAATGGGCAAGAGAACTAAGGAGCAAAGAGAGCAAGACAGGACACTGGGAGAGGATGTGGGGGGGAGGGCGGAGAGTGGCGGAGGGTATGTGGCACTCCACTAACCCTTAGAAAAAGAGCTCAACAGTTAGCTGGGACCAGTTCTATAAGCTCCAAAGTCACTTGGGAAGGGAATTACCTAATGTAAGAGGGGGGTGAGATGCTTTGAGATTTAACCCCAAGGAAACTATCAGAGGGGAGCAAATCAGAAAGTGAGCAACAAGGGGAAACAAGGAAATAGGGGGAAGATCAAAATTATCCAGGATCTCAGGAAGAAAACAACTTCAAGACCTTGAAATTAACCAGATAAATCAATGGAGAAAATGTTAACAGAAGGAAATTTGGACTCCAGATCTAATAAATGAGTTTAAACATATATAAAAAAATACTACAAAACAAAGGAAAACAATGAGACAGAAGACCTTGTGGATTGAGAGAAAACTATTCCTGAGTAGTTCAAAAGGAAAATGAGAATTATAAGAGTAGAATTTATGACCTTCGCAGCAAATAAAAACAATGCCCAGAAGAGAAAACTAGAATGTGCAATGGCAAGTCTCACTAAAGAAACAAGAGAATAGTAGATGAATAACAAAAATATGCAGACATGAAGAAAAATCTAGAGAAGTAAAAGAAGCATAACACTAAAAAGAAAGTCCCTATATATACTAAAGTATTTACAGCAGCACTTTTTGTACTAGCAAAGAATTGGAAACCAAGTAGATGCCCATCAAGTACAGCATGGCTAAACAAATTGTGGTGCATGAATGTAATGGAATATCACTGTACTTTAAGAAATGATGTGTGATGAATATAGAAAAGCAGGGAAAGTTCTACATAAACTTATGCAGTGAAGTAACCAGAGTAAAGAAAACAATGTGTGTAGTAATTCCAACAATGTTAATAGAAAGAACATCTATATATCAAAAAATCAAAAGTGAATAGAACAAAGTTACCAAACAGGACTAAAATGAAGAGATATGAGAGGATAACCCTAACCCACACTTTTGCAGAGCTGGGAGGTCCACAAATATTACAGATTATATGTGTTTTGGGACTTTTTCAATGAGTCGAGTTGACAATACCATTTTTCATATTGTATAGTTCTCTGAGAAGGAGGATATGGTTCTCTGAGAAGGGATGCTTGGGATATCTATGGTGATAGAAGAAAAAAATTAATTTTAAGAAATTAAAAAAAATTCAAACAGTTGTTTATCACTACCTGACAAAGGTCCTTCTCTTCATATTGTAGTTCATCACAAAAAAAATCTGAATCCACATACTCATCTGGAAGTTTCATAGAAATTCCAAAGAATTCATCTACCCAGTAAAATTGAGTATAGTGTTCCACGGGAAAATATGGTCATCCAATGAGGTGGAGGACTTTCAAACATTCTTGCTGAAAAAATCAGAACAGAAAAGAAAATTTGACACTCAAATTTGAGAACCATGAGAAGGTAAACATGGAAAAGAAATCACAAGGAACTTATCAAAGTTGAACTATTTACATGCCAACATGGAAAAGCAATAATTGTAACTTGTGAAACTTTTCTCAGTATGAGGATAGGTGAAGGGAATACATATATACACACACACACACACACACACACACACACACACACATATACATATACATACAAATATGTCTATATAGGAGGGTTTATATATGTGTACAAACACATATCTGAGTGTGTTTATATATGAGTACATAGAGGGCACAAGATCAATTGAATAGGAAGGGCCAATACTCTAAAAGGAGAAATTCTGAGGTGGGAGAGGATTAGAATGAGAGGAGACAGGGAGAGACAGAATGGGGTTAATCATCTCATATAGAAGAGGCAAAGGATAATTGTTACAATGGATGGGAAGAACATGAGGGCAAAAGGGAAAGGG
>CM053583.1:285588754-285614661 GCA_028627135.1 Pseudochirops cupreus | reverse complement strand
ATTGGGGGAGGGGTTATACAGTGGGATGGTTGTTTTGAGGTGTCGGGTAGGGGAAAGATGGGGAGAAAATTTGTAACTCAAAATCTCGTGGAAATGAATGATGTAAACCAGAAAATAAATAAATTTATTTATTTTTTTAAAAAAGAAATTCCAAAGAATCACCTCATACTGTGACATTTTATATAAAGTTACAAAATAGGAACAATATGTTTTCTCTAACAGAAAGGGTAAATAGAAAGTTGTATTGCCAATGTGATATGAGTAGCTGCTATGAATATACATATGTATTTTAAGGCTCAAATTGCATAGTATAATAAAGCACTCAACTCAAAACAAAACCAGCACATTTATTCTGCACACTAGGACAAGACAAAGCAGTATGAAAGAAATATAGAAAGACAAAGTTTAATAGAGTAATAGAACTATTTGCACACATCACCAGACTGGGGAACACCGAAATCTGCACAGCCTGGGGGGACCCTTTGATAATGGCTATCCAAAGTCCCTAATACAGGAAATCAAAAAGATCTCAAATGAAGCATCCTTCCTGAAAGCAACGCCCTCCCATAAGTAAACTCCCATAAGCAAGCCTCCCAAAGCAACATCAATCTTCCAGAATATATACGGTTTTTAAATAACGACTTGGCATCTGATTGCCTTTGCACCAGGGCTCTATGTGACTCAGTACAGGATGTGTCACAGCAGTGAACTGGGCCAGAGTTCAAAGGAGCAAGACATCTATGATTGATAAGGCAAAATACCTGTGTACCTTTAGACCTGGGAACACAGCCCCTGGTCCAAGGAGAAAAAGGGAATACATGTAGTTACATAGGCCTATAAATGTACTGGGAAGATCTTACAGTCCATTAACCCTTCAAGAGTTCACACAAAATGTGCATATCTCAAGAAAAAACTTATTGGGAAAATATTTTGGGATACAGCCTGGTCTTCAGACTAATAAGGAATCACAGCTAGGGAGGATTTCTATCTAAGTGAGAATACTTTCCTCTGTGCCTGAAGGGTCTCTGGTTTTGTGCTTGCTACTCATTCCATTGATACAGGCACCAATAACTGGATGCAATGTCATGGCATGAACAAAAGGTTATCATAGTAAAAAGGCTAGGCTAGTAAGTTCCTAGCACTTCCTTATAAACAAAAATAAGTCTTCCCATGTCTATACCTAGACATCCAAAGTCATCCCACAGGACTTTCATGACTGTAGCATGAAACACATAGAATGGCACCAATTACCTCCTGTAGTATAATTCAACAGTGTACTTATACTTTTCCTGTAGCTCTCTGTGTCTAGTGCCTAGTCATTCTCCTTGACTAAAAACTCACTGACTGCTTAGATTCTTCTTATCTAAATCTTTATCTCTCCCTATTCCTCCCTGCACAGACTTCTGAACATATTTCATGTTTGACTAATATTTATTTATTTTATTGTATGAATGTATTATTTATTGTAGAGGCAGCTAGGTGGCACAGTGAAGAGAGTGCCCAGCCTGGAGTCAGGAATTCTCATCTTCATGACCTCAGACACTTACTAGCTATGTTTACCCTGGGCAAGTCACTTAATCCTGTTTGCCTCAGTTTCCTCATCTGTTGTTTTTGCATTTGTCCTTCGTTCTTGAAGAGGACAATGATGACATGAGAGGGAGATGATGACGTGACTTGCTGTTGACTTTGACTTATTTGAGCAAGGGAGGGCTGTGCAAGGCCACCAGCCTCACTTTCTCCTCTAGAGCCATCTGGGTCCAGTGGCCTGATATTTATCAGGATGACTGGAGATGGCCCAGGATGCAATGGGAGACCCTGGCCCTTTTAGGCTCAGGCCTTTTCAAGTTCTCTGAGTGAAGCAATGACCATTCAGTGAATAGACTTCTAAGAAGTGAGTCAAGAGATGGCCCCTTCCTCACTTCCTACATATAGTATCACTGACAGGCCACTTCAAAACTGAGAACTTTGTTGTTGGGGTTTTTTTTATGGATACAAAACACAAATATTGAGTACAATATTCTACATAGGTAGAGTTTCACACCTCTGTTGAAGGGATAAAAGCATTTCCTATCTCTTTTCCAGGGTCAATATCATTTTTTTCAAGTCAAATCCACTTATTTGGTATTGTTGAGTCCATATGGGGGTGATATATAACAGGAACCTCCCCAAAAGTTAATGAAAACATAAATGCTTAAGTAAAAATGGCTTAATATTTATATCATTACAACTGGGAAATTTTTGTTCTCTTTGCAACTGTTACATTGCATATCTTCTCAAACTTTTCCTAGGTGAAATCTAATAAGGATTTTTTAAAAAAGTTTTCTCTGCTACTTCAATAGTTGAAGGCACTAAGAAATATATCTACTTCTAAGTTCTCCTGGAAAAAAAAATACCATACTTTATGACTAATAAAATTACCTAAGGGAAAAAGGAAGAGAAGCAACAATTTTCAAATGTTTTCAAGATTAAAATATGGGTGATAATTCCCTGTCATCACCATTGTCATCATCGTTGTTTTAAGTAGCATTTGATCCTATAAATCTGGTGGCATTAAATATAGTTGTATTTATAAACCTGCCCTATAGTTGTATTTATAAACCTGCCCTTTACATTTTATATCGAAACTTTCAATTGCTCTTGAAAGTGCCATTTGAGTATATGTGAATTACTTAAGTTTTCCCATCAGCAAAATGAGAATTAATGAGATGCTAATAAAAAAGGAATTTCATTTGGCAATAGTTTAGAAAAGGGTTTCTTAACCTGGCAGCTCATGAATAGGTTTCAGGAGTTCTGTGAACTTAGATCGGAAAAAATTACTTCCCTTCCCCCTCCCCCCCAATCTTTGGTAATTGTTCACTCTTCATGCTTGACTAGCCATGCTTTTTGTATAGTCTTACCCTTGACATGGAATGCAGTCAAGAAAAATGATACCTTTGAACCACTCTGAATGTGCTGAATGAGAGGGCTCTTAAGATACAATGGAAAGGGGGTGGCTAGGTGGCACCATGAATAGAGCACCAGCCCTGGAATCAGGAGAACCTCAGTTCAAATCGAGATTGGGCAAGGAGGACATGCAGCTACTTCCCCTGGTCAAGAACCTAGCTCTATCCTCTCTGGGAACTCATATTTGTCCATTGAATTCTACGCATTCTTTCTCTGAACCCTTTGAAATTTATTCAAAAATCTAGATACGTGTCAGATATGTGTTCAGATGGTTCAAATCAACGTTGGGCAAGTCAAAAAAGATACAATGGAAATGTTGCCAGAATTTAAGAGATTTTAGGGCTGACCCTTAAGCCAATTGTACAGTAAGTAAAATTTGTCTTTGGCATTCTACCTCATTTCATCATTCTTCCTTCCTCTTTGCCTGCTTTATACTGCACTTATTTTTGTCATTCCATTCATCCCAGCAGTTTATCTTGACCCTTTTTGATTGTCTTCTTTCCCTCCAATTTCAATATAACACTAAGTTGTGCTGTCTTTAGTTTTTTCACTAATCTCAAAGCATTCTGAGCTTTAAAAGTCCTGACAATATTCTTAAAAAACAATGCCACACTTTTCTATTTGTCCTCAGTGCTTTGTCCTTGCTAGGCAGCTTAGTGAATAGAGAGCTGGGCTTGGAGTCAGGAACATCTGAGTTCAAATCCAACTTTAAAGACTTATTAGCTGTGTAATCTTGGCCAAGTCAATTAAACCTCTGTTTAGTTTCTTCAGCTCTAAAATGGGGATGATAATAGCACCTTTCTCCAGGTGTATTATTAAAATAAAAATGAGATAATATTTGTAAAGTGCTTTCCAAATTGTAAGGCTCTATGCAAATGCTACATATTATTATTAAATTTCCTTTTAAAACCTACGAACCTACATTGGATTCTTTTTGTTGTTTTTGTTTTTGAAGGGGGGAAGGTGGGCAATTGGGGCTAAGTGACTTGCCCAAGGTCACACAGAGTGTGTCAAGTGTCTGAGGCTGGAGTTGAACTCAGGTCCTCCTAACTCCAGGACTGATGCTCTATTCACTACACCACCTAGCTGCCCCAATTGGACGCTTTAGATAATTCCCCTCCCCCACCCCAATTAAGATGGGTTTCTCTTTGTGTCTTTAGAATTTTGTTCTTGCAACCTCTTCCTCCTGGATTGACTTCCATTATGAAACATAACCAATTATTGTTATTATCTAGTCAAGAATAGCTGCCTCAGAAGGGAGCTACCAATCACCTTAGGTGTCTTTTCTTCTTCCTAGATTCACTAGATGACTTTCACCTGACAGCACTTATAGATTCACATTATTCCTTGGAGGACATGCAGCTGATTCCCCTTGTTAAGGACTTAGCTCTATCCTCTCTGGGAACTCATATTTGTCCATCCAGTTCTACCCATTCTTTCTCTGAAATTTCTCCTTTGAAATTTATTCTTCAAAAATCTAGGTTTCTGAAATCCAAATCCTATTCTTAGACATCATCTTCTTAACTAGTTTATTTTTTCCTTTTTCAGCAAGTCTAAGATGGAATGATTGGTTCTGACTACAGTTCCCATCATTTCCTTCCCAGCAACTGGTGCATCCTTATTGCTACCTAGGTGTTACATCCTGGAATACCCTGTGGTTAGCACAAAGGAAACAGTCAAAACTGTTAGTGGTAATGTATACCAGCTAGTCTTTATGAGAAGTTTCCACAAGCATGCTAAAAGTGAAAAAACAAAAGTTTATTAATGCTTACACTGACAAGCATTGCACAAAGCAATGGGATACAGATGTGAAAAATGAGACAGTCCTTGCCCTCAATGAGTTTCTATCCTGATGGGGAAATAACACATATGAGAGAATGGTGGTCAGAGAAGTAAGTTTTCTTCTGGAGCCATGGCGATGAAGAGTAGAGCAATATGTTAATTGATATGCCTTTTCCAGAAGCAGTAGTAATATTTACCATGCCCTGTTCAGGAGATAGAAGGTAGGGAGAAGAGCAGAGAGCAGAAGCGAATATATAGTGGGAGCTCAAATAGATAACAGTAGAAGCATTCTCTAGTGGTCTATGGCAGATTACATAGAGCAGACTAGTGAATTTCCTGAACCATCAATCAGGATAGCTGCAGGGCAGGACATTCAAAGCTGAGTAAATAAATCCCCCAGACAATAGTCTCTGGAGGTCTGGTGGTCCAGTGGGTCCAGTGGCAAGGTATAAAATGAAGTTACTCATGCTAAGATGAAATGAGTATAAGTGTGGAATGTAAACAATTCAATCATTCACCTCATCCCACTTAAAATAACTAACAAGATAACTATATTCTAAATATTAAAATATTAACTAAGTAACTATATTCTGATACCTTTATCAGGTATCCGGGCCAGCCGGACTCAGGTGCCCCAGGGGCCCCAAAGTACCTACCGTAGCCCTGCAGTTGCACAGGGCCTCCCCTAAAGCCCTGCGGGTGCTCTCAGTCGCCCTGACAACTCTTAGGAGTTAGAACTCCTGATAGGGACAGAATAGTCCGACACACCTCAGTGGAATGGCCAAGCATCTTTATTGTCTCACAAATCTCCTCTTGCTGCTGCCCCCAAGCCTTATTCGCCTGCCCCTTTTATTCCCTTTCCGTCTGCCCCTTTGTCAGGTGCCTTGGCAACAGGGTCTTGATAGGTGGGGAGCGCTTCTCCATTGATGGTGCATACTCAATGCCCCTGTGTTTGACGTGCCATCATTAAAGGCAGAATGCACACCTGGATGCCTCTTACCCACCTCAGGTTTTCCCTGTCAGCAAGAGCACACTGACCGAGGTCAGACATCTAGGTAGCTCTAAGGGGCCCTTACAATCAGGTAAAAACATTTCTGTTGAATCAAAGATATCTACAAGGAGCATACTAATGGGGGTTCACAGTCTGGGGGTTTTTTAGGTCCTTAATCAATTAGGAAGAAATGAAAATCATCTGATGAAATGAAATAATGCTACACAGGAAGTACATTGGGATTGGTTGAAGAGACTTAGTCATGTCCTGCAGGGCTTGGATAAAATAGGAAGTAAATTTGCAACCCAGCATTTTAGTGGTCACCATCCTGGAGAGAATAGCTTTATATAAGTTCCTAAGAGTAAATCTCCTTAGGAGGAAAGAAGAGAAGATGGAAAGAAGAGAGAACCTTTGCATCAATTGTTTTTATACCATCACTTTAGAAAATACCTACTTATATAGGCTAATTAATTCTGACTGATTAATATTAATTGAAATCAAGGGCAGAGCTTCCCTAGCACTGACATGGCTGCTGTCAGGAACCACCATCTAATGGGAACAAAACCAATGCCTGGAAAGTGTTAAAAAACAGAGCAGCCATCACTCAAGAATTTCTTTCACCAACATTTATTGTATCACTGTTGGAACATGGAAAATATATTTGCTAACCTCTTTAAGGGGCTCTTTGGCAAAAAAGAAGAAAAGAAAAAAAAGAAAAAGAAAGAAATGTGGATTCCCATGGTTGGCCTGTCTGCTATAGGAAAAACAACTGTTTTGTACAAACTGAAACTGGGTAAAATAGTAACTACTATACCCACTATTTCAATGTAGAAACTGTAGAATACGAACTCATTAACCCCACAGTGTATATGGGTGTAGGTGGCCAGAACAAGACCCAATCCCTTATAACACCATTACTTTGAGAATACACTAGAATTAATTTTTATAGTTGATAGTAATGACAGAGAACGAGTGAATGAGTTCCAAGAAGAACCAATGAAACTGTCAGCAAAGGATCTTGGAACTTAAAGATTCCATCTTATTAGCATTTGCTCATAATCAGAATTTTCCTAATGCCACAAATTCATCTGAAATCATAAATAGACTGGGAATGAATTCTCTTCATTACAGAAACTGGTACATCCTGGGCCAGAGGACCCCTGTCTTGGGGCTGCACCTTGAGCTGCTGCCACCCCCCCCACCAAACATTGCTGCCCCTGATGCTGTAACCTCAGGGCAGCCTTCTGGGAGCCAGAGCCCCACAGCTGCCAGGGATTCAAATCTGCATAATTCAAATTTACATAAAGTGACAACTGCCTGTACATCCAAGCCATCTGTGCCACTGGTGGACACAGGCTCTACAAAGGACTGGACTGATTGTCCAATTGGCTCCTAAAACAAATGAAACAACAAAAGTTTTTCTCCTCTCTCTCCTTTTTATTTCCTCCTGTTTGCCCTTTGCTTTACTGCAGCGGTTCTCAACCTGTGGGTTGCAACCCTTTTGGGGGTCGAACAACCCTTTCACAGGGGTCATAGGGGTCGCCTAAGACCATCAGAAAACACATATTTCTGATGATCTTAGGAACTGAGACACGGCTCCTCCATCCACCTCCAGGCAAGTCCGCCCACATGCAGATACACCTACATATGAGTATTAAAGGGTCGCAGCATTAGGAAGGTTTAAAACCACTGCTTTACGGTAATGTAGCAAACTGTGCTACTTTATGGTATTGATTACTGAAAGATGTTTTTTTTCCTCCCCTTTGTCATAAGTATTACCGTATGGTAAACATGGTAAATGTGGCAAATATAGGCCTGAAAATAGATTTCTTATTTAATGTAAATAATTTTTATTTCTAATAGGACAGTTTCTGGCACTGTTATATAATAGTACTCAGTGGTTTGGGGGCTTTTTTATTGTGAAAAAGACCAATTCACCATGTAGTATGAGGAAGGGATTGTAAGCACAGTTATACTTGAGTTGCTAGCGGTTAATACACAGCAGCAGAGAGAAATACTACTGCTACTGGCTTATGATATGTGTGTTGAGATCCTTTTTGGTGGATGACTTTTAACTTGAACTCAATGCATTTTTTAAAATAGTTAAAAAAACTAAAAAGAAAAGCAAAATACTTGAACACAATAAGGGGGATATATGATTAGTGTAGGTTTCAGTAACAGCTTGAATGCCACACCATTTTAATTGTCTGCAGTTTCTCTTTTGAAACTTGAGAAATGACAAAAACAAAATAACTGATCGATTTCACATGGTTAAAATAGAGATTCATGTAATGCTATGCCTTTGGATCTATGTATTTCGTAGTGTTTCTGTTTATATTTGTGCTTACATGGATATTCATATTAGGGAAAAAAAAAACTTTGAGGCTGTGGTTCAGAGCTGGCTACACAATGAGAGCTTTAGGTCTTCAATCATAAATTGTTTATAATTAGATCCTGCCCCCATCCCCACCCCCCCACAGTTTAGGTCAGGCTATGCTTAGTTCTCCATCACCTGAATAACTCTTAGGAAGGGTACAACGATGGTGGTTATAAACATTGAAAAGGGCTTTTTGACATATTTGGCAAACAAAAGACCAGTCTTTTAATTTTTGATCAAGTGTGTGGCACTTCTGTTTGGAACTACTCCAGATACCTCTCCACAGTGAGCAGAGCCTATGTTAGCTCCAAAGTTTGATTGGAAATATTTCAAAGACACAGTCAAGAACACCAGACATTTCTCATTAGTGTCTAGGTTTAGAAAGAAAATAAATTGAGCACGAGAGCTTGCGAAGTCATGCCATTCTAGAATTATTTGGTCCCATTTTGGAATAATCCTCCTATCTGTCT
The DNA here is from genome assembly GCA_028627135.1 of Pseudochirops cupreus. Classification (NCBI taxonomy): domain Eukaryota; kingdom Metazoa; phylum Chordata; class Mammalia; order Diprotodontia; family Pseudocheiridae; genus Pseudochirops; species Pseudochirops cupreus. The sequence continues at coordinate 285,606,098 of CM053583.1, read as the reverse complement.
ATGTGTGAAATCTCCTTTAGTACCCTTCATACTACAAGGGTCAGATTTGCTATCTGGAAGAAAAAAAAAGATCTTTACGATATTTTTTTCTTTTGTATTTTGATAACAATTCTTTCCCATCATTCCCTGATGAATGCCTCATTTTTTCAAAGATTTAGAGAACTGAGTCAAATTTGTACAAATAAGAGTCATTCCTTAAATTTACAAATGGCATGAACAAGTAGTTCTCATAAGAAGAAATCAAAACTCTTTATAATCATATAAAAATGCTTTTAATCACTAATAGAGAAATGTGAATTAAAACAACTCCAAAGTACCACCTCATACTTATCAGATTGGCTAACATGACAGAAAAGAAAAATGACAAATGTTGGAGGGGATGTGGAAAAATAGGCACATTAATGTATTGTTGGTGCAGTTGTGAATTGGTCTGAGCATTCTGGAGAACAATTTGAAACTATGCCCAAAGGGTTATAAAATTGGGCATACCCTTTGACCCAGGAATACCACTACTAAGTCTGTGTCCCAAAGAAATCAAAGAAAAAGGAAAAGGACACACACACACACACAAATATTTATAGCAGCTTTTTGTGGTGATAAAAACTGGAAACTGAGAGAGGTTTCTGGGAAAATGGCAGAGTAGATCAGAAAATTCCAAGATTTCCAGTTTTCCCCACAAACAAGACAAAATTGTACCCCAGGGAAAACAAAGAGTGGTAAAAATAAACAAAAATTGGGGCAGAGCAGTGGTCCTCCTGGGACAGCCAGGAGAAGATTCAAAGAAAAATCCCAGGACCATGGTTTGTCCCTGTAAAGAGTAAACACCCCCAGCTTAGTTCTACTGAAATAGCAAGCTGTGAGCTTTGGGGCTAGCTGGGTTGGAAGGTAGCCTGGCCTCAACCACAGGAATTTTTACTTCCCAGACAGTGTAGGGAGTCTATGTCTGAGCTGGTGAAGATTAAGGGAACTTCTACTGATAAGGAACACCAGACCCAGCTGTGCTGCTGAGATGCAGCCCTGGGTGAGAAGGAACCAGCACATACCTGGTGAGTGCAGAAGCAGTGGGGTGGCTGTTGTCACCTACAGGGGGGTGGAATTCTTGGTTTTGGTTCCAGGCCAGAGCGGAGAACTGAAAGAGGTTCTAAGTCCAGAGGCAACATCTCCCATAGCCCAGGACTAAAGGTATTTACAAAAAATAAACTGCTAGAAATTTAAAAATAAGCAGGCAAAGGAGAAAATCCAACCATAGAAAGTTACTATAGGAATGGAGAAGACTGGAGTTCATCTTCAGAGGACAATACCTCTCTTACCCTAAAGAGTAATTCATAGAAAAAAATTTTAAAAGACTTTAAAAATCAAATCAGAGAGATTGAGGGAAAATTGCATTAAAAAAAAACAATCCAAGAAAAACAAGATTATGAAAAGAAAGTCAACCAATTAGAAAAGGAGATTCAGAATCTTAAGGAAGAAAATAACTCCTTGAAAAAATTAGAATTGGGCAAGGAGAAGCCAGTGAAGTTATGAGACTAATAATAAAATATAAAGAATGAAAAAATGAAAAGAATACGAGCATTTTGTAAAAGCAAGCATCCTAGCATACCCAAGATGGCTGCTAGCACAGGTTCTTTGATCTGCTTTTCTAAAGGTAAACAACTCAAAACACAAACAGAAATTACAAGCAGACAAAAAATATAGACAGAGAAAATAACACAATCAACATACCAATTGACAGGGCTTCTAGCTATCTGACCATCACATACATACAGTTAGTTATCAGAGAGAAAAGCAGCAACATCTGGGTTTTCAAAGCTGGGGGGCTCAACGGCTGCCCAGAGTCTCATCTGGCCAAATCACACAACTCTTTCCAAAAGTGAGCCCCAAAGCAAAACCTCACATCAGGGTATGTACATATACATATACACATACATATACATATACATATACATATATACATACACACACACACATACACACACACACACACACACACAAAACCTTATCCAGAGTAAGAAGACATCACAACCTTCATGACCCGTTGCCTAATTACATAGTAACAAAAGGTGTGTCTTCCTGAAAAACAAGCTTCCCCTAAGCAAGCCTCTCTTGGGCTCCAAGTAAGGTCCATTAAGGGGCAGGGAAGATCTTCAAATTCCCTTACCATTCCAAATCTCATAAGAAAAACAACTGATCTGGAAAACAGAGTGAATAGAGAAAACATAAGAATAAAACTACCTGAAAGCTACAACCAAAAAAGGAATCTTGATACAATAATACAAGATACTTCAAGAAAACTGTCCTGAAATGTTAGAATAAGAGGGAAAAATAGAAATAGAAAAAATTAACTCATCATCACCTGAAAGAGATCTTACAAGGAAAACATATAGGAATATCATAGTCAAATTCTGAAACCCCCAGCTCAAGGAGAGAATATTATGAGGAACAAGAAAAAAAAACCAATTTAGATATGGCGGCGCCACAATTAGCATCACACAAGACCTAGCAGCAGCAACACTAAAAGGTCATAGGTCTTGGAACACTATATATTGAAGAGCAAAAGAACTGGGGTTACACCTGAAAATGTCATACCCAGCAAAGTAGATATTTAATGTATTGCCAGACTTTCAGGATTTTGTTTCAAACAACAACAACAAAAAAGAAAACCTTGAACTTAAAAAGTATTTGACATGTAAGATCCAAGAGAAATATAAGGTACAAATCAAACACTAATTTCAAAGGACTCATTAAGGACAGTGTTTATTTTTTATATGAGGACATGTAAAGATTGCTATTAGTCTAAGATTGTTATTAGTAATTAGGTAGTTCAAAAGGAAGATTGGGGTAGACCTGAGTATGATAGGATTCTAAAAAGTAAAACCATTTAGGAAAAGGTAAAAAGAATAATTATCTTACACAAATGAGGTGTGAGAGGAAGAAGTAACAGGAATTAGATGGGGGAGGGAGCTGGTAGTTCTGGAACCCTACTTTATTTGGGAATGGGTTTAAGAAGGAACAATATACATCTATTTAGAAGAGTATAAAAATCTTCTAAATTCGTCAAGAAGTAAAAGCTTGGCGGCAGAGGAAAGGAAAAGGGAGAGATATTTAGAAGAGAGGGTGAGGGAACAGGATTGGGGAGGTATAGAAGGGTGTTTAGATTAACAGGAATGGGAGCATAAGGAAGGGATTCTGGGGGTGGGAGGTAGGTTAAGGAATAGGAAGGCAAGGTAGCAGGTAGAAGTAAAGGAGAGGAGTCAGAAGGAATAGGAAGTAAGATATAAAAAAAAAGCAGTGGTAGTAATCATGATCTCAAAGTTAAAATAGATTTAATCAAAAGAGAAAAATAAGGAAACCATGCTACATATCAGCCACATCAATCAATACTGTTTTAGACTATTTAAAATAACTAAACAGTATAGGGTTGGAATATTGCTGTGGTGTAGGAAATGACAAGTTGGCAGACTTGGAAAAACAGGGAAAGACTCAGACTTATGAAGGAAGAGATTATCCATCCTCAGAAAAAATAAAGATAAAGTAGTATAGTCTTACATAAATGTATGTCTTTATGAGTATGATTATAGATATCTAAGTATTTGCATGTGTTATATATGTATGTGTATATTTGTGTATGTATGTGTGTATGTATATGTATATATGTATGTATATGTTTGTGTATACATACACAAACCTATCCATTCTTAATTGTAGCATTCTTGTGGGAGGCAGGATAGGAAGGGGTGGGGAAAAAAACAAAGTAAAAAGTGCACAGCAGAAAACAAAACTTACAAAGCATCAAGGAAAATCTTTTATTTTTCTTCCTGGACAGTTCTGAACACAATATAGAGTATTTATTATATAGGTTTTCTTGAAATGGAAATTTATTGTATATTTTGAATCCTCTCATGTCCTGTTGTACACATGAGTTTTTTCTTTTCTTATTTTGTATTTAAGTCTTAATAGTTAAGTTCATGATACTTCTTATTCTTTTCTTATTGTGTATTTAAGTTTAAAATTAAACGAATATTTTTAAAAATTGGAAACTGAGGGGATACCCATCAATTGGAGAATGGCTGAACAAGTTGTGGTATATAATTGTAATGGAACACTATTGAGCTGTAAGAAGTTTTGAGGAGAATAATTTCAGAAAAACCTGTGAAGACTTATATGAACTGATACAAAATGAAGTGAGCAGAACCAAAAGATCATTGTACACAGTAACTGTATAGCAATAATGATCAACTGAGAAAGATTTAGCTACTTTGGTAAATACGATAATCCATGACAATTCCAAATGCCTCACGATAGAAAATGCTCTCTACTTTGAGAGATAGAGAACTGATGACACCTGAGTGTAAATTGAAGCATATTGTTTTTCACCTTGCTTTGCTTCTTTTTTTCAACATGGTTAATATGGAATTTAATATGACTTTGCATGTAAAAATAAAAAAAAATTTGAAAAGCTACGTTGGCATATTGACAGGGAGAGGGATGCAATTGTGCATGGTACCAAGTCATCCCCTCTAAAAGCAAGCTTTACCTATAGAGGTTCTTATAACCCCCATTAAGGCCCACACATTGGAACTAGCTGCAAGGAAATGATTTCCTAGAAGGTTGCAAATAGCTATAGGAGTAGGTACAGATGTACTGAGAATAGATATTTATGCAAATTACAATATTTTTGAAAAGCATATGTTGCAAGGTAAAGCTGGTCACAATTAATTAGTTTATGCTATTTATCTATGTTGCTACAATTTTATATTACAATACCAGTGTGGACTCATGAGCTATAATATTAAAGGAAATTCTCCCCTCTTAATGCTTCAGGGTTAGAAATCTCTGGCAGAGCACTGGGGACCCAACCTGCTAGTCCAAAGATGGGTTAGGAAAGGGAGCCTAGAGTTTATGTTACATATGTGAGGACCAAATAGATTTTCATATAGACCTACCTACCCAAGCCTATTTGTTTTCCCAAATAAATGACCAATTCATTAAGGGAAGGTATCTCAAAATCACAGAATATTAGAGTGAGAATGGACTTTAGAGATCATCTAGTCTAGCCCTCTGATTTAATAGATAAGGAAAAGGAGACACAAAGAGGTACTGGACCCAAAGCATACAATAAGTGGAAAAAACTGGGTCTGGAATCCATCCAAGCATCCAAGTCCTGTAATCTTTTTATTCAGTATTGTGTAGTTGAGAGTGCTGGCCACTAAGCTAGAAAGACCTATGTTTGAATCCTATTTCAGATATTTTCAACCTGCATGACCCTAAGCAAGTATTTAATATCTCTCAAGTCATGACGAAGCTCAAATAAGATAATATATTTAAAGTGCTTTAAGCACGGTGTAATTTCATCTATTATTCTTTATAACTGAGCTGCCTCAAAACCTCTGGTCTCAGCAACTATCATTGTTCATTGCTAATGAAGATAAGCATGTTTAAGGCTAATTCTTCTGTTGATTGTATGGGTTAAGTGGTGACATAATTTCTGTTATATATGAGGAAATGGGAGTAAGAGGGCTCTAGCAGTAAAAACACTTTTTGTGTCACAGCTCTCAAGGAAATGGTTTAACAGTGATAGATTCAAAACCAAGAGCTTTACTGGTTTATCTTTACCTCAAATTTAACAGAAGTCAGTGCTTCCTCTCCCTCCTTCCAACCCTAGAAGCTTCTGAAAGACCTTATTTCTATCAACGGTACCACTCTCCTTCCAGTCTTCCAAACTTTCAATCCTAGAGTCATCCTCAACTTTTTTGTTATTTTATTTTGAACTTAGACACCAAAAAAGGAGCATCCACACATACACAGCAGAATTTTCAAAAGTGGGGGGGGCAGCATGGAATTCTATATGAAATCTGTGGACCTCCCATTTCCATAAAGTGCTGGGTTAAGGGTGTCATCTCATAATTTTTCATTTGAATCCTGCTTGATCTTCATAATTTTGTTAATTCACTTTGGAATTTTTGGTTTGTAGTTCTTTCTATTTACATTATAGTTATTTCATATATATATATATATACATATATACATATATATATTATATACATGTATATATATACACATATATATATATTATTTCCTTGGTTCTACTTAATTCACTCTGTAGCAGTTCAGATCTTTCTATGCTTCTTTGTATACCTCAATGTAATGGTATGCTGAAAGGGTGGAACAGGAAGGGTGGAGCAGGAAGGAGCAGGGGAGAGCCAAAAGAGAGCTAGGAGCAAGCTCAGAGAGGCAGAGCAGCTAGCGTGAATGAGAAAGGGGAATTTTGGCTTAAGGGGGCCCTGTTTTGTTTTGAAGGCCTGATGGAAGGAAGGCTTGGGAATGTTAGTGCTCACTGCATTGGTCATATGTACCAACTTCTTAGGTGCCATGATGGATTTGGCTTTCTGGTGTTGGGATTTGACTTTCTGGTGTTTGAATAAATGTTTTGGTTCTGTCTTCCATGTGGAGAGTCTGTTACATTCTGTGATTCACTACTATACCAGAATATTTATAACTCCCATGGGTGCTGTGGATATCATGCATTAGCATTATAATCATACATGTATCTTAAAAGACATAATATTCCATTAAATTCACATGCCACAATTTATTTAGCCATTCCTCAATTGATGAACATCTAATTTGTTTGCAATTCTTTGCTATTACCTAAAGTGCTGCTATAAATGTTTTAGAGTATATAGGGACTTTCTTCTTATCATTGTTTCCTTGGAGTAGAAGTCAAGTAATGGAGTCTTTGGTTCAAAGGACATGGACGTTGTAGTTTGTTTGTATAATTTTAAATTGCATTCCAAAATGGTTATACTATTTCACAGCCCTACCAACAATGTTTATTTTGCCTGACATTCAAAAACCTCTCCAACATTGACTGATGCCAGCAAAAAATAAAATAAAATAAGGCCAATTTTCTGGTTACCAATAAGGTAAAAACTCAAGGTTATTTTGATTTACATTTTTCTTATTATTCGTGACTTAGCGCGTTCTTTCATGAACGCCTTACGATTCTATATTTGAGATTGGGTCATTTTATTCTTTGGCCATTCATCAGTTGCGGAATGGTTATTAGTACTATATATATTTATTGTTTGCATGTCTTAGATAACAAACCTTTATCAGAGAAATTTGATACAAAGGTTTGTTTTTTGTTTTGTTTTGTTACGTTTACCATTCAACCACTTCCTTTCTTATCCTAGATATATTGGTATTGTCTGAAATTTTTCATTTCAAATAATCAGAATTATCAGTTCCATCTTTTGAAATTGCCTGTCTCTTGTTTGGTTAAGAACACATCTCCTGCCTATTGTTGTAAAATGTATATAAGCTGTTTCTCTTCTAAGTTTTTTAATAGTATGATCTTTAATAATAAGGTTACATATCCATTTAGAATATATTATGGATTGTAGTGCAAGAAATTGTCTAAACATCCTTGCTTTCCAGTTTTCTCAGTTCTTACCGAATAAAGGAATTCTTCCCTAGGTAATTTATGTTTTTCAGTTCATCAAATACCAGGTTATTGAGTTTTATTGTTTATGAATCTCCCTTGTCATCTCTTCCACTGACCTATTCTTTAATTAGTACCATATGATTTTGATAAATGCCACTTTACAATGTAGTTTGAGGTCAGAAAGCTCTATTTCCCTTACATCTTTGATTCCTTCAATTATTTCCCTCGATATGTTGGATCTATTATTTTTTTTCCCAATTGAATGTTTTAAAAGTTAAAGTTCTATGAAGTATTCCTTTTGTAAATTGGTTGGTATAGCATTAAAAATGTAATTGATTTTGGTAGTGCTATCATTTTTATTATATTGGCATGGTCTAGCCATAAACACTGAATATTTCTTATTTAAGTTGTTCTTTATTTTTTAAGGAATATCTTGCAAGTCTTTTGGGTGCTTTAAGATTTGTTCTTTAACCCAGTCATTAGTTTAGATTTCATTGCTAAGTCTCTATTTGGGCATGTATCCTTTGTTTGAGTTCCCTAACATATATCTATTCTTATTGCATTATGATCTATAAAAGATATATTAACAATTTCTGCCTTTTTACATTTGTTTGCAATATCTCTGTGCTCTAGTACATGGTCAATTTTTATAAAAGTTCTATGTGGTACACAGAAATGTACATATTTTTTTCTGTCCAATTAAGAAGATGTCATTAATCTTTTAATACTAAATTCTCCAGAAGTATTTTCAATTCCATATTTTTTTTTGCTTTTTATTTTTGGAGGGAAGAAGGCAGGGAAATTGAGGTTAAGCGACTTATCCAAGGTCATATGGCTAGTAAGTGTTAAGTTGTCTGAGGTCACATTTGAACTCAGGTCCTCTTGACTCCAGAGCTTGTGCTCTATTCACTGCACCACCTCGCTGCCCCAGTTCCATATTTTTAAAAATCTTTCTGTTGGATTTATCCAAAACTGAGAGTGGGATACTGAAGTTTCCTGTTGCTATTGTGTTACTGTCTATGTATTCTTAAAGCTTAAAATACATTTCCTTTGTGAATCTGGATCCCAAGGCCTTTAGAGCAAGTAAGTCTATTATTTATATTGGTTTGTTGTCTATACGTCCTTCCAGCGTAATATTATCTTCTTATATCTGTCTTTGAAAATTTTTGAAAGTTCTTGATAGCACAATGACAACACATGCTTTTTTGGATTCACTTGACATGTAGTTAAAAAAAATTTCATCTCTTCAATTTTATTTTCTGGGTTTTTGTTTTGTTATCCAATCTGTTCGATTCTACGCTCTCCCCAATAGATGCTTTCTGCAACTGCTTTAAGTACTTGCCTCATGGATTCCTCTCTCCATTATGTCTCACTTATACAAGGTGTTCCTAAAGTCTGGACACAAAGGAAATCTCATTAACTATGTATATTTTCAAGAAATGAAATGTGTAGAAGGCCAGTACTCAGCCAGTCCAATCACAGGTAAAGTCTGGGTGAGAATTTCCTTAGGCCCTGCTCCTTGTGAGGGCTCATTTTTTGCTCAGAGTGATTGGCTCACCATCTTTCCTTGACTAGCAAAGGAAAAGGGCTGTGATTACCAAGAAGTACAATGAAATAAAGTACTAGGAGGCAGAATACCAGATGTAATCACTTTTGCTATTAGTATATAAACTCTTACCCTCAGATAAATAAAGAGACTCTATAATAGACATCTTCCCACCTGGCTCATGTCTCATCATTCCCACACTCTCATGTTTGGCCCACACTCCTTTGGTGCGGCATCAGAAATGAAATTTTCAACATTTTATTTAATTAGAATAAATTTTAGCATGACAGTTTCATATGGAATAAAAATTTTTATTAGCTGTTGGAACTATTTTCCATATTAATGAGATTAAATAAATTAAATAAATTAATTAGATCTCCTATGTGTCTCCTATGTCTTCCTATGAAATCTCATTTATGCTAATTAAATAAAATGTTATGGAAAATTTCATTCATTTCATTTCTTGAAAATATGCATAGCTAATGAGATTTCCTGTGTCCAGACTTAAGGAACACCCTGCAGAAAATGTCAGTCACTGTTACTTAAATTTTTTTGTAACATCTTTTTATGGCCATGTGTCCATTTTTACTTTATCTTGGTAAACATTGTAAGATGTTGGTCTATGCCCAATTTCTGCCAGACTGTTTTCCAGTTTCCCCAACAATTTTTACCAAATGATGAATTTTTATCCTCAAAACTTGTTTTTAAACTTGACAAACACAAAGTTAACTTTATTTATTTGCTGTCATAAAGCGTACATCTACTCTCTTCCACAGTTCTACTTTTCCATTTCTTAGCCAGTACCAGATTGTTTTGAAAATTACTGCCTTATAATATAGTTTAAGATCTGGTAGTCAAAACATCTTTCCTTTACATTTTTTTTCATTAGTTCCTTTGGTATTCTTGACTTTCTGTTCTTCTAAAAAAATTTTATGATTTTTTCTAATTCAGTAAAATAATTTTTTTGGTCATTGAGATGGCATTGAATATATATCGGTTAAGGTAAAATTGTTATTTTTATTATGTTGGCCCTATCTACCTATGGACAATTAATATTTCTCCAATTACTTAAAACTTATTTTATTTGTATAACTTTTAAAAATATAATTTTGTTTATTTAGTTCCTGGCTTTGTTCTGGCATGTATACTCTCAGGCATTTTGTACTACCTGAAATTATTTTAAATGGGATATCTCTTATCTTCTTGCAGTGTTTTGTTTGTGATATATAGAATGCTGGTGATTTATATGGATTTATTTTATATTCTACTACATTGCTAAAATTGTTTCAACCAACTTTTTAGTTAAATCTTTGAGGTTTCCTAAGCATATCATCATATCATCTGCAAAAAAGAGATAGTTTCATTACCTCGTTTCCTAATCTGATTCCATATTTTTTCTCTCATTGCTATTGCTAGGATATACCAAATAATTACGAAATAATATTGGTGACAGTGGGCATCTTTATTTCACACCTAACCTTATTGGTAAGGCTTGTTACTTATCCCCATTACAAATAATGCTTGCTAGTTTTAGGTAAATATTTTTTTTTATCAATTTAAGGAAAAATTCATTTATACCTATACTTTCAAGTTTTTTAAATACAAGTGTATATAGTTTTATATAAAGCTTTTTCTGCATCTAATGATATAATCATGATTTTTAAACTTTTATTATTGATATCATCAATTATTAATAACTTTTCTTACATTAAACCATCCCTATATTCCTGGTGTCAATCCAGCTTGATCATCTCACACACACACACACATTTGTACTATATTGTAATCTTTTAGTTAATATTTTATTTAGGATTTTTGCATCTATATTCATTAATGAAATTGGTCTAGAATTTTCTCCATTTTTATTCTTTCTGATTTAGTTATCAGTATCATATCTGTTTCATAAAAGGCATTTGGTAGGGTAACTTCTTTGTACATAATTTATTTAATATCAGAGTTAGTTGGACTTTAAATGTTTCACAAAATTTACTTGTAAATCCATCTTTTCCTGATGCTTTTTTCTTTTTTTTGAAATTGATCTGTTTATTTACTTTTAGTTTACAAGATTCAGTTCCACAGTCCCTGGAGTTTCAAATTTTCTCCTCTATCCTCCATGGCAGCATGCAATCAAGTACAGGATCTGCAAATACTTTCACATTGTACATTAGTCTGCTTGTATAGAAGGGTTGTAACTGATGGAATGAACAATGGCAAAGAGGAAACAAAACCAAACATGGAAAAGAATGAGAGTATGTAGTTTGCTTCAGTCTCCATTTAAACTCTGTTCTTTCTAGATCTTTCTCTGAATGTAAACATCTCCTTCTATCCTGAGATTCATAGAGTTGTCTTATAACCTTGCATTATTGAGAAGAGTCCAGTTTATCACATTTAGTCATCACAGATGTGTTGTGTCTGTCATTGTGTACAAATTTCTCCTGGTTCTACTCTTCTCACTTAGCATCAGTTTGTATAAGCCTCTCCAGGTGAATATGAAGACCGTCTCCTCCCCATTTCTTACAACACAATAGTATTCCATTACATTCATATACCACAACTTGTTTAGCCATTCCCCAATTGATGGGCATCCCCTTAATTTCCAGTTTTTTGACACCACAGAGAGAGCTGCAAAAAATATTTTTGTACATATGGGTCTTCCTCCCACTTCTATGATCTCTTTGGGATACAACCCCAGAAGTGGTATTACTGGGTCAAAGGGTATGCAATTATTTATAGTCCTTTGGGCATAGCTCCAGATTGTTCTCCAGAATGGTTGTATCCATTCACAGCTCCACCAACAATGCATTGGTGTTCCAATTTTTCTACATCCTTTCCAGCATTTATCATTTTCCTGTTTTGTCATCTAAGCCAATCTGACTAGTGAGATGTGGTACCTCAAAGTTGTTTTGATTTGCATTTCTCAAATCAATAGTGATTTAGAGCATTTTTTCATATGCTTATAGGTATCTTTAATTTCTACCTCTGAAAATTGCCTGTTTGTATTGTATCCTTTGACCATTTATCAATTGGGGAATGACTTGTATTCTTATAGATTTGACTCAATCCCCTGTATATTTTAGAAATGAGGCCTTTATCAGACACACTGGTTGTAAAAATTCTTTCCCAATTTCCCACTTCCCTCTTAATCTTGGTTACATTGGCTTTGTTCGTACAGAAACTTTTCAATTTAATATAATCAAGATTGTCCATTTTGCATTTTATAATGCTCTCTAACTCTTCTTTGGTTATAAAGTCTTCCCTACTTCATAAATCTGCCAGGTAAACTATTCCTTGCTTCCCCAGATTGCTTACAGTATCAGCCTTTATACCTAGATCATGCACTCATTTAGACTTGATTTTGGTATACAGCGTTAGATAATGGTCTATGCCCAGTTTCTGCCATACTATATTCCAGTTTTCCCAGCAGTTTTTGTCAAATAGTGAGTTCTTATCCCCAAAACTGAGGCCTTTGGGTTTATCAAACAGTACATTACTATAATCATTGACTACTGAGTCTTTTGTACCCAGTCTATTCCATTGATCCACTACTCTATTCCTCAGCCAGTACCAAGTAGTTTTGATGACTGGTACTTTATAATACAAATTAAAATCTGGTATGGCTAGGCCACCTTCCCTAGAATTTCTTTTCATTAATTGCCTTGATATTCTGGACCTTTTGTTCTTCCAAATGAATTTTGTTACTATTTTTTCTAGTTTTATAAAGTAATTATTTGGTAGATTGATTGGTATGGCACTAAATATATAATTTTTTTTTGCTTTTTTTTTTTTTGGAGGGCAGTTGGGGTTAAGTGACTTGTCCAAGATCACACAGCTAGTTTTTTGTGTTAAGTGTCTGAGGTTGGATTTGAACTCAGGTACTACTGACTCCAGGGCCAGTGCTCTATTCACTGCGCCACCTAGCTGCCCCCCTAAATATATAATTTAATTTGGTTAAAATTGTCATTTTTATTATATTAGCTCGACCTAGCCATCAGCAATTGATGTTTTTCCAGTTAGTTAGATCTGATTTTATTTGTGTGAAAAGTGTTTTGTAGTTGTGTTTATATAAGTCCTGGGTTTGTTTTGGCAGGTAGATTCCCAAATATTTTATGTCTACAGTAACTTTAAATGGGGTTTCTCTTGCTGTTGGACTTTGTTAGAAAGATACAGGAATGCTAAGGATTTATGTGGGTTTATTTTATCCTGCAACTCTGCTAAATTTATTTGTCTCAATAAGTTTTTTTACTTGATTCTCTAGGATTCTCCAAGTATATCATCATATCATCTGCAAAGAGTGATAGATTAGTCTCTTCTTTGCTTAATTTGATTCCTTTGATTTCTATTTCTTCTCTAATTGCTACTGCTAACATTTCTATTACCAGATTGAATAAGAGGGGTCATAGGGGACATCCTTGTTTCACCCCTGTTCTTATTGGAAATGCTTCTAGTTTAGCCCCATTACGTATAATACTTGCTGATGGCTTTGAATAGATGCAACCTATTATTCTAAGAAAAACTCCATTTATTCTTATAATTTCTAGTGTTTTTAATAGGAATGGATGTCGTATTTTGTCAAAAGCTTTTTCTGCATTTATTGAGAAAATCATACGATTTCTGTTAGTTTTATTGTTGATATGATCAATGATACTGATAGTTTTCATAATATTGAACCATCTTTGCCTTCCTGGAATAAATCCTACCTGATCAAAATGTATTATTCTTATGATAAGTTGTTGTAGTCTTTTTGCTAATATTTTATTTAAAATTTTTGCATCTATATTCATGAGGGAGATTGGTCTATAATTTTCTTTCTCCATTTTGTCTCTTCCTGATTTAGGTATCAGTACCATATTTGTGTCATACAAAGAATTTGTAGGACTCCTTCCTCACCAATTTTCCCAAATAGTTTGTAGAGTATTGGGATCAATTGATCTTTAAATGTTTGATAGAATTCACTAGTAAATCCAACTGGCTCTGGAGATTTTTTCCTACGGAGTTCACTGATGGCTTGTTCAATTTCTTTTTTTTGAGATGGGATAATTTAAGTAACTTACTTCCTCTTCAGTTAATCTGCACAACTTAAATTTTTGTAAATATTCATCCATTTCACTAAGATTGTCAAATTTATGTGCATACAGTTGGGCAAAATAAATCCCAATTGTTGTTTTAATTTCCTCTTCATTGGAGGTAGATTCACCCTTTTCATTTTTGACACTCGAAATTTGGTTTTCTTCTTTTTTTTAAAATCATATTGACCAAAGGTCTATTAATTTTATTGGTTTTTTCATAAAACCAGCTCTTAGTTTTCTTAATTTCAATTTTATTAATCTCTCCTTTGGTTTTCATTGTTTCTAATTTAGTATTTAATTGGGAATTTTTGATTTGTTCTTTTTCTAGCTTTTGCAATTTCATGCCCAATTCATTGACCTCCATTTTCTCTAATTTATTCATATATACATTCAGGGATATAAAACTTGCCCTAAGAATGGCCTTTCTTGCATCCCACAAGTTTTGGTATGATGTCTCATTATTGTCATTCTCTTGAATGAAGTTACTGATTGTTTCTATAATTTCTTGTTTGACCCAATCATTCTTTAGGATTAAATTATTTAGGTTCCAATTAGTTTTTTGTCTATGTTTCCATGGCCCTTTATTCCATATGATTTTTTATTGCATCATGATCTGAGAATGATGCACTTAATATTTCTGCCTTTCTGAACTGAATTGTGAGGTTTTTATGCCCTAGTACATGGTCAATTTTTGTGTATGTGCCATGTACCACTGAGAGGAAGGTATATTCCTTTTTATCTCCATTCAGTTTTCTCCAGAGATCTATCATATCTAGCCTCTCTAAAATTCTATTTGCCCCCTTAACTTCTTTCTTGTTTATTTTGAGGTTAGATTTATCAAGTTCAGAGAGGGGGAGACTGAGGTCCTCCACTAGTATAGTTTTGCTATCTATTTCTTCCTCTAATTCCCTTGACTTTTCCTCTAGAAATTTGGATGCTATACCACTTGGTACATATATGTTAAGTAATGATATTGCTTCATTTTTCGATGGTGCCTTTTAGCAGGATGTAGTTTCCTTCCTTATCTCTTTTAATTAGATTTGTATTTGCTTTTGCTTTATCTGAGATAAGGATTGCTACCCCTGCTTTTTTTACTTTAGCTGAAGCATAATATATTCTACTCCATCCTTTTACCTTTACCCTGTGCATATCCCCTTCTTTCAAATTTGTTTCTTGTAAACAGCATAGTGTAGGCGTGTGGTTTTTAATCCATTCTGCTATCCACCTGTTTTACAGGAGAATTCATCCCATTTACATTCACAGTTATGATTACTATTTGTGACTTTCCCTCTGTCCTATTCCCTCCCATTTATATTTTTGTATCTTCCTTTTCCCTTCCCCTCCTTGAGTTTTCCTTTTGACCACCACCTCCCGCGGTATTCCCTCCATCCCCCCTCCTTACCTACCCTTTCCCCTTACCACTCTTTCTCTCCCTTCTAACTACCCTCCTCCTTCTTACATCCCTCCCGCCCCCCACACTCCTCCTACTGCATGTAGGGTTCAATAGATTTTTATTCTTAACAGAGTATGTTATTCCCTCCTTGTACCCAAACCAATGCTAGTAAATTATGTACAGTGCTCCTCTCCCTCCCTCTTTTCCCTCTATTATAATGAGTTTTTGTGTCTTTTCATGTTAGGATCTAAACTTAACTGATTATATTGATTCCTCTTTGAATCAGAACCAATGAGAATAATGTTCATATGATGATCATCTCCATCATTACTTCCCCTCCACTTTCGTATGTTTTTATGCCTCTTTGTGTGGCATAATTTACCATCTTCTGCCTTATCCTTTCCTTTTCTCCCATTACAATCCCTTTGTTCCCCTTAGTAAGGTGTTTTTTTTAAATCTTCAGATTAGTTAACTTATACCCATACCCTCTATCTATGTACATCTCTTTTAAACATCACAATAATTATACAGATTTCAATATAGACAGGTATCTGCTTCTCATATAGGGATGTAAACAGTTTGCTCTTGTTCAGTTCCAAATTATGTGCATGTGTGTGCATATGTGTTTGTGTGTGTGTGTTTTCCTTGTTTACCTTTTTATGTATTTCTTGGTTCTTATAAGTGGAGATCGAATTTTCCATTGAGCTCTGGATTTTTCATCAGGAAAGTCTGGAAGTCCTTTATTTCATTAAATGACCATCTCCTTGCCTGAAAGAATAGGCTCAGTTTTGCCGGTTGGTTGATCCTTGGTTGCAGTCCTAGCTCTTTTGCTTTATGAAATATCAAATTCCAATCCCTCCCATCTTTTAACTTAGAAGCTGCTAAGTCCTGTGTAATCCTGACTGTAGTTCCACGATATTTTAATTGTTTCTTTTTGGCTACCTTCAGTATTTTCTTCTTGACCTTGTAGCTCTGGAATTTGGCTACTACATTTCTTGGAGTTTTCAATTTGGGATCTCTTTCAGGAAGAAATTAGTGAATTCTTTTGATAACTATTTTACCTTCCGATTCTAGGACTTCAGGACAGTTTTCTTTGACAGTCTCTGGGAGGATGCTGTCCAGGCTGCTTTTTTCATCATGGCTTTCTGGTAGGCTAATAATTCTTAGATTATCTCTCCTGGATCTGTTTCCCAGGTCAGTTGTTTTCCCAGTGAGATATTTTGCACTTTCTTCTAATTTTTCAATCTTTCTGTTTTGTTTAACTGACTCTCACTGCATTATAGAGTCCTTTGCTTCAATTTAACTGATTCTAATTTTTAGTGAAATATTTTTCTCAATTAGTTTTTTTTAAACTTTTGTTTATTTTTATTTTACATCATTCATTTCCATGAGATTTTGAGTTACAAATTTTCTCCCCATCTTTCCCCTACCCACTACCCAAAAACAATGATCCCACTTCATGCTCACTATATGCCCTCAATCTGCTCTCTCCTATATCCTCCCCCATAACGCCTCTGACTTTCCAGTACGGGAAGATGGATCTCCCTACCCCAGTACCTGTATATCTTATTTCCCAGTTGCATGTAAATAATAATAATACATATGTGTACATATATATATTTTTAACATTTGATTTTAGAACTTTAAGTTCCAGATTCTTTCTCTTCCTCCCTCATCACCCACCCCCACTGGAAAGACAAGCAATTCAATATAGGCTGTACATGTGTAGTTATGCAGAACATCTCCAAAATGGACATATTGTGTAAGACTGACTATATTTCCCTCCTTCCTATTCCGCCCCCCCCCCCCTTGTTCTATTCTCTACTTTGTCCCTGTCCCTTTACATAAGTGAGTGCTTCTAACAACCCTCCCCACAACCTGACCTAGCCTCGATC
>CM053583.1:285570569-285588254 GCA_028627135.1 Pseudochirops cupreus | reverse complement strand
ATACTAGGGGAGGTTAGGGAGTGTTCGCATGGGGCCCCTTGTGGGTTTTCTGAGCTCTAACTGCTAGCGCAGGGTGTGTCCTTGAAAGCTATGGGGCTCAGTAATGAAGGAACTTCTCGTTCGGGATTAATGGGGCTTTTCAGTCCTATTGAATTATTTTTGGTCATTACATTTTTCACAGGCCTTCAGTCTTTAAAAACTGTTTTTCTTTACACTGTCATTTTTATCATAAATCATTCTGTTATCAAAGTCAGATTTTCCAGACTCTTATCTACTATACCACGTACTGATGTTGGAATTATAGGAGTCTAGAGATGAGTTTTGAGAATTATGACAAGATCTGAGGGGATCTCTTTAGGAAACTCTTATCATTTTGAATTTGTGGAGCCACTTATTTATTATGAAAATACACTGCTTTTTCAGTGACCTTGAAAGTGAGTTTTGATTCCCACTCAGTAACAGTATTCTGATCCACCTGAGAAATAGCCTCTTGTAGGCTAGTAACAAAGCTTTGTATTGGTTGTAATGAGTTATGAGCCTGGACTGGCTGCCTCAGTGCTTTCTGAAACACAGAGTTTACTCTAATGGTTATATGTATGTTGATTGGACTTTGCTTGAAGCTTGGGATATAATAGAACCAACTGGCTCTGATTATTATTGTGAGCGTTTACACTTTGGAAATTTAGCAAATACTACAAATCATAGCTTGATTTATTATGCAGATTAAACTTAAAAGTGTGTCATGTGTACATTTTCTAAAGAGACCCCATCAGTTGAGAGGGAACATCCCCTTAAGACTGCATTCAGGAGCACTGTTAAGCATATTGGATGCCCTGATCAGTTTACCAGTATTTGGTCACTGAGTAGCAAGACTAGAAGTAGTTGGTTTACATCTGCCCAGATGGATTGGTATATTGCAATAATTTGTTCCAGTTAATTTTTTAAAATTCACCTTGGTTTTCAGTTTTTAGGAATGGAACTTAGACCAGGAAAAGGCAACTAGATTACACGGACTAAAGTGATTTCTCCTCCTGACATTTCTCTTCTCCTTCTCTTCCCCTCTCCTCCAGGATGAAAGTATTGCCAGAGAAATAAGTACTTGTGGGACTTCATTGGAATTGAGAATACCAGACAGTCTTGGTTACTTATGGATTGGCTTGTTTTCTTAGCATCAGTTTCAGTGGGGTACCTTGCGGAGTCATAGTCACAATTAACAACTTAGCAATTTGGGGACTCCAGAAGTCAATTACATCACTTGGGGTCATAGTGCAATGCATTATAGGGAAGAATGCTGGCTCCAGCTAGGAGATCAGAGCAGTTGGGATCCAGAGGTCCAAAAGATTCTCATTTCATGAAGTAGAAGCCACAGAGTTTTGGGGTGCTATATATACATGGAACTATATTGAAGTAGATTGGAATTTGGAACTTTTGGATCTTAGCTTATGAATGTTCCCTGTTATCTTAAAAATTAGAATTGATGCCTTGCTACTGCTTTTTTTTTTCATTTCCACCTTGCCCCGCCCAGCAGGGCCAGTTTACGTGGGGTTCGAGGTGGACCTAGCCTGAAAAGGAATGGGCTGAAAGAAGGAGTGAGACCAAGATGTATGTTAAGCAAGGTCTGATTTATTCTGCTCAGAGCCATGTTTTTATAGGGCTCTTCAGGGAGGGGAGGGGTAGAAAACATGAGGAGAAAAACATGAGGAGGAAAACACGAGGAAGAAAACATGTTGTTGGAACATCTTGTGGTTAGGACACCTGCTGGCTGGAACATTTTGTTGTTGTTTTTCGAAACCGGGTGGTCAGGGCGTGTTTTTCTCAGAGGGAGTGGGGCTCAGCACAAGGTGCTGGCTCCCAACACCACCTTTCCCATAAACCACATTTCCATCTGCTTGGAGTGACATATTTCCAGATTCTCACAGGAGTATTTAAGGAGTTCAAAAGTAAGATTTATTAGAGGAGCAGTTCTCAAAACTTTTTGATCCCAGGACTCCTTTACACTCTTAAAAATTATTGAGGGTTCTCCCAAAGAGCTTTTGTTTGTGTTGGTTAAATCCTTTGATATTTACTATATTAGAAATTAAAGCATCTTCGTAGTATTATGAAATTTTTTGACCTTGCAGATCAGAGTCCCTGGATTATACTTTTAGAATAGCTGCATTAGTGGGAAACCAAAGATGTGAGTCATCTCAACAATAAAGATTCCATTTAATCAGTAATCTGGTGGAATAAGGACCATAATGATTACACATTAAATTTTCTAGTCTTCTTTGGGAAATATGGACATGAAGACCTGTAGGGACTTTCTCCCTTATTTTCTCGATAAGAACTCCCAGAAACGGGCTTAACTATGTAGTGCTACTAGATTGTACCTTTTAAATTCAATTAATTGGATTCTTGACAGGCCACAACCACGAGAGAGTACCAAGACAGGAGAAGTTTACAAAAGCTGTACTCAGCAGTGTTCTGCCTCCTGGGGTCCCTGACCGTATGTCCTGAATTCTATATCTGACAATAGAATGTTAGAGAAAAATGTTCTAGCACCAGGAATCAAATGGCAGACACAGTGAATCATAATATACATAAGTTTTATGAGAGAACAGAGCCATAGACTTGCATTTCTCCTTATTCATGGGGTATATAGGCTCTTATGAAAGGTTGCATAACTATATATAGAGAAACTGATGGTTTGGCAAAAATACGTTTGCTCATCAAATCTTTGTGAAAATGCAGTAGTTTCCTAGAACTTTTATAATCTGTTCTGGGTATTTATTTGGATTGCTTAAGGGCAGTGCAATTTTTAGCTTCATAACAAAAATTTTGAAAGAAAGTATTTCAGCAGAACTAACATGTATCACCTGATTCTGACATTATAGTAGCAGTATCTAAAATGGGCACAGTTCAGCACTGTCCAGTTCTCTGTTTCTAAGAATATGACTCCCTAGTCACTTGGTGAATTTCCTTATGGACCCCAGTGGCCAGGTAGGCCACTTAACAGGTGATGATGTAGCAGCTACAGAAAAGGATCAAAAGTGTACATAAACCTTATAAAAAGCAGCTCTTATAGGCTGCTTGGCAGTTTGTGGGTTTGTTTTTTAAGCACCAGAATACATATTTCGTTTTCTTTATCTTTACACTTTGGTCATGAAAGACCTTATAGAAAAAGTACAAATCTGTAATAGGGAAGTAATGATCTATCTTGCTTAAGATTTATTGATGTGCCCACTGCAGCAAAACTCACCCATCTTGGACATATCATCTACTAACCTTGCATTCTATGAGAGTTAATATTTATTTAGTGCTTTAAGGTTTGCAAAGTACCTTATATGCATTCTCTTATATGAGTGATGCTATACTTTTAATGAGTGAAAAATATTTGAGGTAAATATTCCATCTCGTACAGTTCTTTTCACAATGTTGACCTCAAGAACATTGTTGCTTCAGAGTCATAACCATGTTATTCATGATACTGTTAAATTTCTATTGATTAGATAAAGTTTACTAGTAGCCTAGTTCATATACAAATAGATGGAAGTAGAGCTGCCTATTGATCTTGGAGATGAACAGTACAGCTAAAACTCTTTAAGTTATTACCCACTTTAAAGAAATAGATGCTACCTCGAGTAATTTTGGAAGAGAGAATAACACTAGAGCAACTGCTTTAAAGAGGTGGTGTTTGTTTCTGAAGCTGTGGATGGCAACCAGCAGACGAACAGAACAAACTGAAAGCTCCTTAGGAGGACATTTGGTCTACCCCAATAAATCTATAATAGATAGCTTTTCAGTTTTACTCCTCCCCTCCTCCCCAAAAAAAGAAGCCCTGGACATTGGCCCTAGAGAGTCTCTTCCTATTCTTCTGACTGTCCCTCCAACACCAACCTTACCTCCAACACTGGAAGTATCAATAATTAAGCTAGAGGCTCTTGGTAACAAAAGTATATAATTTAGCAAAAGATGATGGAGATGCCATGAAAGGAACTAGCTGCTAAAATGCCAGTCATCGAGAACCAAGGGCCACGTTTCATATTAAGTGTTTGGGCGTTTCTTCTTGTTACCACTTCTAACAAGCTAAAAAGGGGAAGGCGTGTCGTTCTAGTAGAACGTTAGCTTCTTTAGGTCATTTTTGTATTTTTATCCTCAGCACCTAACATTTACTAGGTATTTAATGTGTACTTGTCGATTAGTTTTAAATCATGTAAATGTTTGCTGCTTTGTGGGGAATTTGGAAGCTTGGTATAATACTCAGAGAAGATACCAACAACTCTGTCAGTGGTAGCCAGCTGCTCTGCCTTGAGATGTATAACAGTATCTTTCTTTTTTTTTTTACCTCTTTCACTTGCCCCCAGATATCTTCAGATGCCCTTGAGAAGAAGCAATTTTGGCTGAAGGCTTGCATTAAAAAGCATCAAGTACAGGATTGAGTTGAAGGAGTGTGATGCAATGGAAAGAGCACTGGATTTGGAATCAAAGCTTCGGTTCAGATTCCAGCTTTACCTCTTATTAATACTTGTGTAAATTTGGGGAATTCAGTTCATCTCAGTAGCCCTTGCCTTTCTCATCTATACAGTGTTTAACTAGATAACTCAATGTATCCAAGATAAATCTGACTCTGGATATCTTAGAAAGACAGTATCTGGGAGTCTGCACTATAAAAATCTATAGAACTTTTTAGCTTGATTCCGGGTCAATGAACTGAGTTCTGTTTTGGTACCCACCAACACTGAAAACTAATCAGTTCAGCTCTGCTGACTTGGTGATCAAGTGCCTATTACCACTGTCCTCTCAGTCACCCAGGCTCACAACCTAGGGGTCATCTTCAGTGCCTCTTACCGCCTCATATCCAATTCCTATCACATCTACCTTCTTAACATGTCTTGCATGTGCTCACCTCTCTCCTCTGACACTACCATTGTCCTGGTATGGGCCCTCATCACCACGTGCTTGAATTGTTACCGTAACTTTCTGATTGGTCTCCCTCACCTCTCTGTTCTATGGGGGCCATCATCAGTCATCCTAACCTGTATCTTGCCACTGGACTCTGATGACTCTGAAGGCGAGAATGAGGCTGATGACTTTGCACAGCTCTGTCTCACTTAAATCCAGCTACCTTGGAAGTCAAGACATCACCCTCCTGACATTACTGGTCCTCTTTGAGAAAAAGGATGAACAAACAACTCTATTCTGTCCTCTACTCAGCTCTCATGGTGATCTTTCTAAAATACAATATATATCATTCCTCCCATTCATTAAACTCCCTATTATCTCCAGAATCAAATGTAAATTTCCTTTTTTGACTTTCAAAGCCCTTCAGAATCTGACCCCTACTTTTCTAGTCATATGCCTTACTCCCCTCTGTGTGTCTGTCACACAGTGACACTGACCTCCTTGCTGTTCCTTGCATAAGATACCTTATCTCCTGATTCCATGTCTTTACATTGGCTGTCCCCCATGTTTGGAATACTTTTTCCTCACCTTTGCCTCTTGGCTTCCTACAAGTCTTGGCTAAAATCTCACCTTCTATGAGGATCCTTTCCCAGTTTTCCTTAATCTTAGTGGCTTCTCTCTGATATTACTCCCAATTTCTCTTGTTTTTATTTTGTTTTTACATAGGTTTTTTGCACGTTGTCTCCCCCATTTGACTGTGAACTTGAGAGCAGGGTCTTTTTTTTGCTTTTCCTTGTGTCTCTGGCACTTAGCATTATTGCCTGCCTTGTAATAGGTGCTTTTAAAATACTGGTTGAATGACACTCTGTGTAAGGTATATTGCTAGATATTAAGGATACAAAAGAAAATGATCCTTACCTTAAGGGAGTTTATAGTCTACTGGGAAGGGGATTTAACATGGTAAAATTATTGTATTAATGTAACTAATACAAGGTAAATTGAAGAGAATGAGATGCTAAAATCTGGGATGATCAAAGAAAGCTTTATATGAAAAGTAGTGCCTGACATGATACTTTGGTCTGATCCAGCCTACACAACCTGTGATCTGCAGGCTGTACACCAAAGGATTTTGGGCTGCCCAAAACAAATGTAGAAGATGTTTTCTTCTACATTTTTCTTGAGCTGCCTTGAAATCCTTCGGTGGATTGTAAGCAGCCCCCAGGTTGCAGATTGTACAGGCTTGGTCTAACCAAAAGACATCAGACAAATATTTATATCATATGAGGATTTTGAGGGGTGATAGTTTGGAAGTGAGATCCAAGCATAAGGGACAACTTATACAGATGCAAAATAGAGATGAGAGGTAAAGGGTTACATTTAGAAGAATAATAGTAATAACATTTTGACTGGAATATAGAGATTGTTAATGAGAGTATATGAAATAAGCTTGGAGTGGTAGGTAGGATCCTTGTTATGGAAGGGGGCAGGTGCAGAGAAACACACATAGGGAGTAGAGGCCAAGGGAGAAGTATTTTTGGTTTGAGAATTACTAGAGTGGTGAATAGAGCCATAGAAGAGTCTAATTGACCTTTCCAGAAGCACTAGTAGTTTTTATTTGATTTTTCTTTCCAGAGCAAGAGGTAGAAAGTGGAATAGGCATTGGGAGAAGGGTGTGTGAAATGGAAGGATATAGCTAGGGTAGATGGTTAGATGGATAGAGAAACATGAGCCTGAGATCTGAGGCTAGCTAGATACTATAGACCATGTACGTGTACATTGGCTGATTGGCCAATTGTATAGTACAATCTCTGAATGTTGGTTGCGAAGTTGAATTGATGAAGTAATTTGGAGCACTGTCTCCAGAGGCCCAGTGGTCTGGACAGAGCATCAGCAGGGGAGGAATAGTCTGAGCATTAGATATGGGACCAAATGAAAGTGGAGGGTCTTTTTGTCCTTTTAAAAGATGGGATAGACCTTAGAATGTTTGTAAGCAACAGGGAAGAAGCCAGTTAATAGGGTCAGCTTGAGGATGAAAAGAATGATTGGTAGGAGAAGCTCCTAAAAGAGGTGGGGAGGTGATAAAGATCAAGTGCACAGACAGCAGGGTTGTTAAAGATTAGGGCAACTTCTTCCTCACAGACTGGAATAAAGAAAAAAATAGGTGATTATAGATGGCACTTTGGAGATTCAGAGTAGGGGTGATGAGGGAGCTCAAGATAGATTTCCTCCTTTCTCAGTAAAGTAAAAGGCAAAAGCAGGTAGGCGTGTGTGTGTGTGTGTGTGTGTGTGTGTGTGTGTGTGTGTGTGTTGAGGACATCATTGATTGCTTAGGGAACTATGCAATAGCCCCTCAGGGGAGAAGGGGAAGGGTAAAGATTCAAGGAGTAAAAGGATTATTCACTGTGACAGCCCAGTTAAAAATAAATTTAGATAATGTGAATTCATAGAGACTTCTAGCAATTTCACAGCCCTTTAACATGATCCAAAAGACAAAAATAATGAGGATGATCTAAGATTAAAGATTGGGCAGATCATGAATAGTAGCACAGGATGGTACCTACCCCTAGTGTTTGTTAGTTTTGTGACTGTAGGCTAGTTACATATCCTGTCTCATCCTCAGTTTCCCCATCTACAAAGTGAGGATAATGCCTAAAGAATCTGCCTTATACTGTGAAGCTTAAATGGGATAACATATGTGGTATATTTTTAACCTGAAGGTTCTTCGTAGAGGTCAGCCATTGTTAATGTTATTAAACCAGTAAAGAAAGATGCATGAGGTATCAGATACATCACAGTGAAAAGAGTGCTGGTGTTGGAATCAATAAAACCTGGGTTAAAATTTTGCCTTTGACATTTATTACTTGTTGGAACACAAGATGATTATTATTATAGATAAGTTATAATTTGCATTGGCAAAGGGAATTCTTGAAGGGAGTTGCCACAACTAGAATTCCCGTGCCAACAGAATCTCAAGTCCTTAACATATTGATGTGAGGAGATGTGTGGCTGTTAATTTAACAGAAGGGAAAATCTTGTGATAGGTATTACTAGGTGAAATATGTCTAAATTGTGTTCCTTAGATTACCAATAAGCATTTTCCAAAATGTAAGTCATAAAAATGTGGATGTGATTAAGTGACTTTTTTAAAACTGTGGATTAGTTGCATTAATAGTTATTTACTCAGGAAAGAGCACTATATAAGATTGTTTGGACTTGTTTTGCAAAATAGATGCATTAAATGAGTGGTTTGTATGACATCTTTTACCCCATCAAAATGGTTCGTTAGTGAAAAAAAATTGAAAATCATCATAAGGCATAGTGTCCTTTGGTCTTTAAAAAGGCTAATTTTCAACCCTCTTAAGGAGTAATCCAAATTACAGGTTAAGTGATTATTTTATGAGTCTGTAAATACACTGAAAATTTAGTGGACCTTTTTATTACTTTATTTCTTCTATAGATCCTTGGTGTGCTTGTTCTCATTTAGGAGGCAGTATTGTAAAGAGGTTGAGTTACCTACTAAGAGATTTCCTGAACCATGATATAACTGGATAGATTTAGCATAATTCTTTGGCACCTCAATTGGCATAATTGTGGCTGCTTGAGTACAGAGACCATGTTTTCCATTTCTTCTCTATCCTCATCATATATGCTCAGTACAGTTTACCTTTTCTTTGCTGTCTCTGAAATGGATAGAGATGGCATGGTGACCATTCAGATAAATATCAAATACTGCCCATCTTTGTGGAGAAAGGTACAGAGGTGGAAAGAACAATGGGTGACTGTGAGCTGAATGAATTGGTTGGGTACTGTTGGGAAGCTAGAAGTCTTTAGGAATCAAATATTTAAAAACAATGTTTTAAATTTTAGGAGATGAAAAATGGCCAGTCCAGATCCACCTGTACAGAAGAAACTAAAAGCTAAAAAGACCATACCTACAAGTTGCTGGAAACAAGTATATGTATTGCATAAATCAGGAAATACTGAGCCACTGAAAACAGTAGATAAGAACAGTGTACATAGTGGAAATCAGCAGTTAAGCACTGATGTCATGCATAGGAAAAGTGAAAATGCTGACATGAAGTGTTTCTTATTGGACTCAAGGAGAAAAACCATAGTCCCTCAGGAAAATGAAACATTTCCTCAAAATTTAGCAATATCACTAAAAACAGTAAAGAACAACTCAAAGATGAACTTTGTCAATGAACGAGTTATTGATCCGAACAGCAGGCCAGCTGAAACAGAAGATTCTTGCAAGAAACGTTTTATACAAGATTCAAGTAACTCACAGCAAACTTCATGTGGTTCTGAACACAAAACAAATGAAAAAAAACAAGTTAAGGTTGATTTGAATCTAAAACCAAGCAGCAGCTCATCTGGCTCACTGAATGATTTAATTGACAAGTCAGCTTATGTATTAGGCAGTCATGTAGAAAAAACTTTTAACAGTGTTGGGAATGGTAAAGAAAATAACCAGGTAGGTCCTAGGTTAGAAGTGACCTCAGAATCACATGTCCCACAGCAGAGTGAAGACATTTCAGTTAAAAGTTCAAACTCTCATCTTATGGCTGACAAGACATCTGATTTGAAAAAATCAATTCAGGCCAGGAATGATACAAGTGATTTTTTGAAGACACAAGAATATAGTCAGACTGATAATTCAGGTACTTCAGACTGTGGAAATACAATCTCAACATGGCATTCATCATTTGACACTAATAGTAAGTGTTCATATCTATAATATACAGAGAAATCCCTTGCATTTAGAGTTACAATTTAACTCTGATATAGACCAATATAAAAAATGTCAATAAAATAAAAGCGTTATATTCTATATCATCTAGAGTCAGTGGGGTATAGTGAATATAAGCAAAATTGTGCAGTCAAAAAGACCTGTCTTCAGTTTCTAACTTGGACACATATTAAGTCTGACCATGTACAAGTGAATTGATTTTTCATTTCCCTAAGCCATTTTCCAAGACTACAAAAAGAGATAAGATAATATATTGGAAAGCACCCTGGATTAGGGGTCAGGGAGCCTGGGTTCAGATCATGGCTCTGCAGGATACCATATGACATTTAACCCTCTCTGGGTCTCAGTCTGCAAAATAACGGGGTTGGAAAAAATGTACACATACAGAGTTCCCCACACTGATGAAATCATAGGTTCAAACCCTGCAAAAAATTCTATATTCTAGATGTTTGTATTCAAGGGTAGCGCTAGAGAGTAAGAGTCTAGTAGTAGGAAGACATTATAATAAATTTAAGTGACACAGCAGGATACAGAATAGGAGAATCTTTGGAGTAAAAAGTAGCAGTATGATGCCTTAAACTGGATATGCAATATGAAGGACAGAAATAATGGCTTTAAGGTTTTTTTGTTTCAAAAATCAGAAAAATGGTGATGCTATCTGCTATATCTAAGGAAGATTTTTATTTACCTTCATTTTAAAACAGTCTTATTGATTCATTTTGTTTTTCCATACCTGTTTCTTTATCCATCTCACACCCTCATCCCCATCATTCAGTCAGAAACCATTTTAGCAAGAAATCACTTTCCTTAAGGCCCAAGAAAGTAAGTGGTACATTTGCAACATTGTTTAGTTCACCAAACATTTATTAAGCATCATCTCTATCCTAGCCAGTTGGAGAACTACAGTATCAAATATGATGCAATTTGCCTTCAGATAATTTATTACTCATCATCTCACCCATATTTTTATAACCTTTAAATATCACTTGTAGGAGAGTTTTATTTGTAAGGGTCAGTAGCAGAGAATATAGTGTTCGTTTAATTATGTTCTGATTACATCTTTTCCCAGAAAATTTGCTTCTCGTTCAACAACAAGGTAAATGTGAATGCACACTTAGGAAAATGTTATTTTATGTGTTGCAACAACCAGGCCAAATATTTATTCAACTAATTTCTTTATATGGACTTCGAATTCCTAAGCAAGATGGCAAGGAAACAATTCATAGGAGGCTTTACTTTTTGTAGGGTAACTTTTATTTGTGTCTGGTCAAGAGTTTGCAGTGATTTCTTAGTAAGACAAATTAAAAATAGCTTAAAATTAAGTTCATAAGTCCTTAAATGTCCAGTTTTTGTGATTGACTTAATTTTCTTTTTGTTCTTGTTGACCTGTTAGCAACAGTCAAAATCATGGGGGAAGTTTAATGTCAATAACACCTAAACTTTACAGATGACTTTGTGAATCAGCATTTTCCCTAAACAATTCTTTTGGATTAAAATTTTTTAAAAAAATATTTCTGTATTAGGTTTTTTTCTGTTGGTTTCTTTGTAACTGAATGTCTAGTATATGTACAGTTCCAATTGGTCCCTTCATAAAGAGGAACATTAATCTTTGTTTCCTATATCTTTTTCTCCCTTTCTCAAAGGCAGCACCTCAAAGAAAAGGGCCCTTTCAGGAAATAAAGAGAATACTAAGCGCATGAAATCTTCAAATGAAATTAATGAGAACATCTGTATTGTGGAAAAAGAAAGCTCATTGTTTGCACAGGTAAAACTGTTATTTGCTATATGTACCTTTTATTTTTGAGTCATAGAAAATACCCATAACATCTCTAAAAAGTTAAATCTTAAGATGGCAATTTTATCTCACTTTTTGCAGGCTTGATTTAGGAAAATATGAAACTTAAGTTACTAAACACCATTAAATGGGGGAGGGGAAAGATATGTTCATTTTACAAAAGGATTCAGTATTGTTTTTCTTTTAAATAGCAAACTCCCCTACTGCACTTAAACTGATTCTGTAAACAGTGATACCTTATTGATCCGTTGAAGAATGAGGTGTTCCACCTACATTAACTCCATTCTCGCTCTAAATCTATTAACTGCTTGACCTCTTTGTGGGAAAGAAGATGCTGTTTCCTCAGCTTGTGGTCATGGCGGTTATTCAGCTTCAGCTTACCGATCTTTTTGTTTGCGTTTGCGGTAGTCATTGTGTGTATTCTCTTGGTCCTGTTGTTTTGACTATACATAGATCAATTCATTAATCTTCCCATGTTTTTCTGAATTCACATACTTAGTTTCTTAAGGCATACTAATATTGCAGGGGTTTCTTTACTTAGCAAAATTCATTCTTCTTCATTTAGTTGACATAGTTTGTTTCCAGTTTTGGTTGAGGGAGAGGGTTGGGTTGCTACTACAGAAAAGAACTGCTAAAAATATTCTTTTGTTTTTTATTTTGTTAGAATATATACCCAGTGGTGAATCTCAGGATCGAATACTAAATTGTTTTCTAAAATGGTCAGATAAATTAATGGCTCCATTAACAATGTATTATTGGAGGGTGAAGCCAAGATGGTGGAGTAAGACAAGAATTCACCTGAACTCTCTCAAATTCAACTTCAAACAACTGTAAAGTAACTCTTCAAAAATAAGTTCTGGAGTAGCAGTGTTAACAAAAAAATTGGGAGAGATAGTTTTTCAGTCCAAGGTCAGCAGGAAAGGTCTGTCTCACATGGGTAAAAAGGGAGTACAATCCAGTGCAGGTAGTGTCCAGGCAAACCAGTAGCATTCTATGTCCTAGCAAGCTAGTAGTAAGACCCTAAACCCCAAATGCAGCAGGCCATCTGGAGACTCTGCAACCCCTGGCATTTTGCAGCAAGCCCCATGCCCCTGTCACAGTGGGCCAATAAGGAGGCTTCATGCACCTGGTACAGGAAGCTTGGAACAGTGACCCTGCTACCCTAGGAGAAGAGCCCAACTTTAACATAAAATTTAAGACACAAAATAGGCTGGAAAGATGAGCAAAGAAAAAGGAACCTGACCATGGAAAGTTACTATGGTGACAGGAAAGATAAAAACAAGCTCAAAAGAGGACAGCAGTGTCAAAATAGCTACGTGTAAAGCCTCAGATAAAAATGTGAATTAATCTCAGGACCAAAAAGAAATAGAAGTTTCTGAAAAGAATTTTAAAAATGAAATTAAAGGAGTAGAAGAAAAAATTGGGAAAATAAATGAAATGCAAAAGGAGATGCAAAAATAACTACTTAAAAAAGAATTGGTCAAATGGTAAAGGAGGTACAAAAGCCCAATGAAGAAAAATAATTTCTTAAAAATTAGAGTTGGACAAGTGGAATCCAATAACTCCATAAGATGTCAAGAAACAATAAAACACAATCAAAAGAATAAAAAAAATAGAAGAAAATGGGAAATATTTTATCAGAACAACTGACCTGGAAAATAGATTAAGGAGAGATCATTTAAGAATTATTGGACTACATTAAAGCCATGATTAAAAAAAAAAACAAAACCTGGACACTATATTTCAAGAAATTAGAATCAAAAGGTAAAATAGAAGCTGAAAGAATCTATCAGTCATCTCCTAAATGAGATCCTTAAATAAAAACTCCCCAAAATATTATAACCAAATCCGGAGCGCCCAGATCAAGGAGAAAATAATGCAAACAACCATAAAGAAACAATTCAGATATCATAGAGTCATAGGCAGGATCACACAGGATTTAGCAGTTTCCACATTAAAGCACTGGAGGACTTGGAATAGGATATTCCAGAAGGCAAAGGAGCTAGGATTACAACCAAAAATCACCTACCCAGCAAAACTGAGTATAATCCTTTAGAGGAGAAAATGGATATTCAGTGAAATAGAGGACTTTGAAGCATTCCTGATGAAAAAAACAGCTTAATAGGAAATTAGACTTTCAAATATAGGACTCAAGATAAGCATTAAAAAGTAAACAGAAAAGGGAAATCATAAGAGATTCTGTAAGGTTAAACTGTTACATTCCTACATGGGAAGAGGGTACTTGTTAATTCTTAAGGCCTTTATCATTATTAGGGCAGTTAGAAGTATACATAGATAGATGGCATGTGCATAAGTTGACCTTGATGGGAGGAAATCCAAAGAAAACAAAATTAAGGGATGAGAAAGAGGATTGCACTGGGAGAAGAGGGAAGGGAAAGGTAGGATGGGATAAATTGTTTCACATGGAGAGGTGCAAAAAGACCTGGTACACTGGAGAGAAAGATGGCGGGATGGGGCATTACTTGAACCTTAACTCTCTTTCAGAATTGGCTCAGTGAGGGAGTTACAAACTTCTCTGTAGGGATTTATCATGCCATATGGGGAAGTAGAAAGGGAGGGAGAAGGGGAAATTGGTAAAAGGGAGGGCTGATTTGGGGAGGCAGTAGTCAGAAGCAAAACACTGGTGAGTATGGACAGGGTGAAATGGGAAAGAATCAAGGAAAGGGGGAGAGAGAAAGGAGACAACTGGACAAAAATAAAATGAAGGGAAATACACAATAATAATTGTGAATATGAATGGGATGAACTTACCCATAAAATGGAAATGGATAGCAGAGTGAATTAAAAATCAGAATCCTGGTAAAAGCAGGAACTTGATTGAGCTCTCCCCCAACCCCTCCAAATACCTGTAAAAAAATGACTAAACAAATTCAAATCCACAGAGTGACAAAGTGAAACAAATTTCTAGCCCAAGTCAACCTGGAAGGTCAATAGGAAAGACTGCACCAGGGTGGGAGAGAAGCTCAGTCCAGCACAAAATGCACCTGCATAGACTGGGCCCCAGAAAACCTGGAATAGGCCTCAGGGGCCTGAATCACTGGCAGCTGTAGCGTTTTCCAGAGTTCTCAACCCACAAATACCAAAGACAACTTAGAAGATCAGTAGGAAAAGTCTTTTGGACCTAGGTGAGAAAAGAATGCAGTCAGTCAGGCCTTTCCCCAGCAGCAGTGGTAGCAGCAGCTACTTCCAGAGCTCTTGACCTACAGAAGGTGGGAGGATTGAGTGACTGATCAGAGGGTGATTGCAGGGATGATCTCTTTGTTAGCACTGAGGTAGGATTCTCTTGTTTTGCCCATGCTTTGATCTGGGTGATGGTCTTGGGGAGAGAAGGAACTGCTGGCATGGTGGAGCATGTGGCCATACTGGGCGGGGAGGGGGAATCCTCACAGTTCCATAGCAGAAAAGAATGCTTGTGGTCACTCAGACCAGAACACAGGCCAGGAGAGGAGTAAACACCTCTCCTTTGATCATACCACATTGGAAGAACTGAAAATTTATAGGTTCCTGGAAGTATCTCTGAAAATAGCTGCAGAAAACCCCTGAAGCTACATAAGGTAGAACCCTACCTTAACAAAAAGTTAAAAAGTCAAGTAATTGGGTGGGAAAAAGAGCAAACATTGGGAAAAAAATCTCAGACTATAGAATCTTACTTTGGTGACAAAGAAGATCAAAACATACAACCAGAAGAAGACAACAAAGTCAAAGTTACTGCATCCAAAGCCTCAAAGAAAAATGTGAATTGGTCTTAGACCATGGAAGAACTCAAAAGGGATTTTGAAAATCAAGTAAAAGAAGTAGAGGAAAAATTGGTAAAAAGAAATGAGAATGATACAAGAAAGTCATGAAAAACATGTCAACAGCTTGCTAAAGGAGACCATAAAAAATACTGAAGAAAATAACACCTTAAAAAATAAACTAACCCAAAAGGCAAAAGAGGTTCAAAAAATTGGCGAGGGGAAGAATGCCTTAAAAAGAAAATTAGACAAATGGAAAAGGAAGTCCAAAAGCTCACTGAAAAAAATAATTCCTTAAAAATTAGAATGGAGCCAATGGCAGCTAAGGACTCCATGAGAAATCAAGACATTATAAAACTAAACAAAAAGGATGAAAAATAGAAGACAGTGTGAAAGATCTCATTGGAAAAACTGACCAGGAAAATGGAATTAATTTAAAAATTGTTGGACTATCTGAAAGCCATGATCGAAAAAAAGAGCCTAGACTTCATCTTTCAAGAAATTATCAAGGAAAACTGCCCTGATATTCTAGAACCAGAGGGTAAAGTAGAAATTGAAAGAATCCACCAATCACCTCATGAAGGAGATCCCAAAAGGAGGACTCCTAGGAATATTGTAACCAAATTCCAGAGTTCCCAGGTCAAGGAGAAAATATTACAAGCAGCCAGAAAGAAACAATTCAAGTATTATAGAAACACAATCGGGATAACACAAGATTTAGCAGTTTCAACATTAAGGTTTCAGAGGGCTTGGAATATGATATTCTGGAGGTCAAAGGAGCTAGGATTAAAACCAGAAATCACCTACCCAGCAAAACTGAGTATAATCCTGCAGGAAAAAA
Organism: Pseudochirops cupreus; assembly: GCA_028627135.1. Classification (NCBI taxonomy): domain Eukaryota; kingdom Metazoa; phylum Chordata; class Mammalia; order Diprotodontia; family Pseudocheiridae; genus Pseudochirops; species Pseudochirops cupreus. The sequence continues at coordinate 285,572,232 of CM053583.1, read as the reverse complement.
AATAGGCATTCAATGAAGTAAAATACTTTTAAAAAAGTAAAAATACTTTCACTTGAAAAGCAAGAAAGTATTTCTTGCTGAGAAAACTGGAGTGGAATCAAAATTTGACTTTCAAGTATAAGACTCAAGAGAAGCATGAAAAGGTAAACAGGAAAGAGAAATCATAAAGGACTTACTAAAGTTGAACTGTTTACATTCCTACATGGAAAGATATTTGTAACTCATGAGACTTTTCTCATTATTAGGATACTTGGAGGGAATATATATAGACAGAGGGCACAGGGTGAGTTGAATATGAAGGGATACCTAAAAAAATAAAACTAAGTGTTGAGAGAGGAATATACTGGGAGAAGGAGAAAAGGAGAGGTAGAAGAGGCAAGAAAAAGCTTTTACAGTAGAGGGGAAGAGGAGGGAAGTGAGAGGGAATGAGTGAACTTTCCTTTCATCAGATTTGGCTTGAACATGTACACTCAACCAACAAAAAAAGTACAAGACTATCCAGGGAATTGATGGGGAAAAAAGTGTGGAGGAAGGTACCAGATCTGAAACTGTATTATAAAGCAGTAATTTTCAAAACAGTCTGATAACTGGCTAAGAAATATTCCATACTCTAAATCATTATTGATTAGAGCAGTGGTTCTCAATCTTCCTAATGCCATGACCCTTTAATACAGTTCCTCATGTTGTGGTGACCCCCAACCATAAAATTATTTTCATTGCTACTTCATAACTGTAATTTTGCTACTGTTATGAATTGTAGTGTAAATATCTGATATGCAGGATGTATTTTCATTGTTACAAATTAAACATAACCCACAGGTTGAGAACTGCTGGACTAGAGAAGTGCAAATTAAAACAACTTGGAGGAAGCTTACTCTACAGGAAAGTAGGAGGGAAGGGGTATGCAGTATTTACAGTACCCATGATCACAATAAATATACTGACTGTGATTATAAATATTCCTGCATGGTCCTCAATTGCAAAATACAACAAGCTCTCCATATAGAGGACAGAACCAAAACATTTATTCAGACACCAGAAAACCAAATCACACCACCAGGAAACCGAATTCATCGTGGCAACATAAAAGTTAATGCACCACCATATAGCCTTCCCACAAACCAACACAAGATCCGTATTTTACTCACAAACCTATCTTCTTGCCTGCTCTTCTCTCTCCTACCATCTCTCTGGCTCTGACTCCCAGCTCCCTGTCGCCTCTGCTCCACCCTTCAGCAAACTCCTCCTACCACAGGCTCCATGTGACTACATTCAGATAATCAGAAGCAAAGACTTTTGAGGAGGGACTGAAGCGGGCCTCTCACTCCCTCGGGCCCCCTGCCCTCTACTTACCCATCTTCAGGGTCTTTGGTCGTCACCAGCCCCGAATCGGGGAATAACCAGACAGAACGCCCGAGGTTGATCAGAGGTTGTTTATTCGTCCACTGCTACATCACAACGACAACAACAACTCTCACTTCCGTGTGAGCAGCAATTTAAAACAATCAGCAAGCAATCACAACTACATATAACACATATCACCTTATATGGATTAGCCACTCACTATTACAATCTCAAACCATCACCTTATATGGATTATTCAGCACATAACAAGCAGGCTCTGAGCAACACCCATCCCCCCGCCTCCAACATCTCCCCCCTT
>CM053583.1:285511225-285570069 GCA_028627135.1 Pseudochirops cupreus | reverse complement strand
TTTCCGCTCTGGAGGCCTTTCGCCGGACTGCTTATCTCCCCCTTTCGCAAATCCCACTCTCAGCTGCTGCTAATCCGCTCACCTGAGAGGCTCCTCCACTCCTCCCATCCAGTCGCCCCCGGGGCACAGCCGCGGCTTCAGGGCCGGCTGGTTTCAGTTTGCAGTGCTGATATGGTTCCTCGTAGCTGAGCTGACTTTAGTGGGAAGTATCTTTGTGTGCATTTTGGAGTTCTTGGATTGGTTTAGAGTCCTGTTTTATGGGTATTTTGGGGTGGCTATGTGAGAGCTGCAATATGTTGCTGCTGCTACGCCGCCATCTTGGCTCCGCCCCCCCATGACATGACTATTACAGAAGTGTTCTGCATAACTACACATATAACCTATATCAAATTGCTTGCCTTCTCAGTTAGGATGGGTGGGGAGGAAGGAAGGGAGAGAATTTGTAACTCAAAGTTTTGAAAATGAATTTTAAAAATTGTTTTTACATGCAACTGGGAAATGAGATATACAGGCAATGGGATATAGAAATCTATCTTGCCTTATAGGAAAATGTTGGGGGGGGGAGCGGCCCATGTTAGAGGGGAGGGCAGATTGGTGGAAGGGGCAATCAGAATGTAGACCATCTTGTGGTGGAGGGAGTGGAGAGATGGGGAGAAAACTTGGAACTCAGAATCTTTTGGAAGTGAATGTTGAAAACTAAAAATTAATTTAAAAAAATTTAAAAACCCAGAATTCTGCGACATATTATTTACAAGAAACAGATTTGAAGGTGAGAGACACACACAGAATAAAGGTAAGGGACTGGAGTAAAATCTGTTATGCTTCAACTGAAGTAAAAAAAGCTGGGGTAGCAATCATGATCTCAGATAAAACAAAAGCAAACATGCATCTAATTAAAAGAGATAAAGAAGGAAACTACATCTTGCTGAAAGGTACTATAGAAAATAAAGTAATAACACTAGTTATTCATATACCAAGTAGTATAGTATCCAGATCTTTAAAGTTAAGTGAATTACAGGAGGAAATAGACAGTACAACTATACTAATGGGATCTCACCGTTCACATCTCCTAGCTAAGATAAATCTAACTCCAAAATAAACAATTAAGAGGATGAATAAACATTTCAGAAAATTAGATAGGATGGACCTTTGGAGAAAACCAAATGGATAAACTTTTTTCTTAGTGGTGTATGGCACCTACACAAAAATTGATCATGTATTTACAGGGCATAAAAATCTCACAGTCAAAGGCAGAAATATTAAATGCACCTTTTTCAGATAATAATACAGTAAAAAATACATTCAATAAATGGCCATAGAAAGGTAATTTAAAAATTAGTGGGCAATTAAAATAACATAATCCTAGAGAACCAGTGGGTCAAAGAACAAATCATAGAAACAATAATTTTTCATTAAAGAGGATGACGAGACAGTATACCAAAATTTATGGGATGCAGCCAAAGGAGGATTTAAGGGAAGATTTAAATTTTTGAGTGCTTATATTGATAAAATTACAGAAAGAACAGATAGTGAATTGGGCATGCACCTAAAAAAAGAAAACCAACAAAAAACTAGAAGAATAATTTAAAAATCCACAAATAAACACTAAATTGGAAATACTGAATATCAAAGGAGAAAGTCATCAAGTTGAAGAAAACCATTGAACTCCAGTGAAATAAAATAAACCATTGGTTAATTTTACTTTTTTTTTTTTGAAGAGAACCAAATTATCAGTATCAAATAGAAAATGTGAATTCACCACCAATGAAGAGGACATTCAGACATTTATTAGAAGCTATTTTTTTTACCTAATTAAGTGCAGTCTGACAATCTAAGTGAAATGAATGAATATTTATAAAACTATAACTTGCCCAGAATGACAGAAGAGGAAATAGAATACTTAGTAACCCTGTCTTAAGAAAAGAAACCTAAGAAGCCATCAGTGAACTTCCTAAGAAAAAATCTGCAGGACCAGATGGGTTCCCATGTGAATTCTACCAAACATTTAAAGAACAATTTTTAATACTATATAAACTCTTTGGAAAAATAAGCAGAGTCCTATCAAATGCCTTTCACGACATAAACATAGTGCTGATACGTAAGCCAGAAAGAGCTACAATGAAGAAGGAAAACTATAAGCCTATTTCTCTAATGAATATTGATGCAAAAATATTTTAAATAAAATAGTAGGAAGGAGGTTCTAGCAGTATATCACAAAGATCATATGCTATGACCAGGTGAAATTTACATCAGGAATGGAAGGCTGGTTCACTATTAGGAAAACTGCCAACATAACTGATCATATCAATAACAAAACCAAGAAAAAATTCATGATTCTCTCAATAAATGCAGGGAAGATCTTTGACAAAATACAATACCTATTCCTATTTTAAAACACTAGAGATCATAGGAATAAATAGAGCTTTCTTTAAAATGATGTTATATCTATCTAAAACCATCAGCAAGCACTATCTGTAATGTGGTAAATGTAATAAACAAGAAGCCTTAACAGTAAGATCAGGGATGAAAAAAGGATGCCCATTATCACCACTGTTATTCAGTATTATACTAGAAATGTTAACTATGCCAAAAAGAGAAGAAAAAGAAATTGAAAGAATTCGAATAGAAGTAAAACTATCACTCTTTGCAGATGATGTGATGGCATACTTAGAGAATGAGCTAAAAACTTAGTTGGAATGATTAGCAACTTTAACAGAGTGGCAGGTTATAAAATAAACCCACGTAAATCATCAGCATTTTTATATATTGCCAACAAAGCCCAGCCCCAAGGGGTTAAAAAAAATCCCATTTAAAATAACCATAAACAATTTAAAATTCTTGGGAGTCTAACTGCTAAAACAACAACACAATTACAAAACACTTCACACAAATAAAGTCAGATATAAACAATTGGAAAAATGTCAGTTGCTCATGGATAGGCCACGCCAATATAATAAAAATGACAATTCTACCAAAATTTATTTTTTCGGTGCCATATTAATCAGACTCAAAAAAATATTTTATCAATCTAGAAAAAATAGTAATAGTTAATCTGGGAGAACAAAAGTTCAAGAACATCTGGGGAATCGATGGGGAAAAAAGTGTAGAGGAAGTTACCAGAACTGAAACTGTATTATAAAGCAGTAATTTTCAAAACGATCTAGTACTGGCTAAGAAACATTCCATACTCTAAATCATTATTGATTAGAGAAATGCAAATTAAAACGACTTGAAGGTACTACTTCACACCTGTCAGATTCCCTCTGACTGCTCTGCCCTCTTCCCCAAATCATTCTTCAACCATTTTTCAATTTATGTGTATTTATATATAGACTTATTTATGTACTTTTCTTCTGCATTAGGATGTATGTTCCTTGAGGTTAGGGATTATTTCATTCTTCGTATTTGTATCACATCTGCCGGAGTAGCAGATGCTTATCGGTTGACGGCTGGTAGGAAGAAGCAGGGTTCATGTCCGCTTATCTCACCTCTGTGGATTGTTTTTTCATATAGCTGCTCATAGTTTATAGTCTTTCTTTTCAAATTTGTTACTTTCTTTTGCAGACCTAGTAATGAACGATTCTTACGATTACATGTTTGTGTTAATTCCACATACATGTATGGGTTATAGATGTGTGTTAGATAGCAGACTTCAGTATTATTTATTGCAAAGATTTTTTTCCTAGGTTATAGTTTCCTTTATTCTAACTGCATGGATTTTGTTTGTTCAAAACTATTTACTTTTATGTAGTTGAAAATGTGGAGGTTTTTTTGCAGTTGCCTTGCTCTGTTGTTTTGTTTAGCAATCTTAATTTAGCTGTAGTCCTGACAGGCAGTTCTTTCCATTCTCTGTTGTTTTTTGTTTTTTTTTTTTTTGCAAAATTGTTATTCAGTTGTTTTAGTCATGTCCTACTCTTTGTGACCTCATTTGGGATTTTAATGGCAAAGACACTTAAGTGGATTGCTATTTCCTTTTCCAGGTCATTTTACAGATGAGGAACTGAGGCAAACAGTGTTAAGTGACATACCCAGGTTCACACAGTTAGTAAGTGTCTGAGGTCAGATTTGAACTTCAGGATGAGCCTTCTTGACTCCAGGCCCGACACTATCTACTCCACCACCTAATTGCTCCTTTGTGAAGTAACCTTTTCTATTTGTTTTGGGGATCCATTTGGAACTTACCTTGACAAGTGGTATAAGATAGTGCTTCAAATCTTTTGTCTCCGATACCAGTTCTTGATTAGTAAGTTTTTACGCTTGCTTCCTCTTCCCACTCTCCCGGTTTATCTTCTTAGATTCATCAAACGTGTGGCAACTGAGTTCAGTTATTTATTTGATTCTTGATTGTCTAGACCAGTAATGTCAAACTCAGATAAAAACATGGACAAATAAACATGCACCAGGACCCCTGTGGGCACACGCTGACTTTGACAAATCACATACTAGCGTTGTGTTTGATTGTATTTTTATTCATTTTGTTAAACGTTTCTCAGTTACGTTTTAATCTGGTTCTTCTGCGTTGAGGAGTGTTGCAGGCCGCAGGCTGTGTGTTTACATCTTTGATCTAGACTGCTCTTTTTTTTTTAAACAAGTACCAAATAGTTTTAATGTAGATTGACTTTTAATGTAGATTGAACTCTGGAAGTTGTATACTCTTCTTTATTCCTGCTTTATGAAATTGTTTTCCTTGAGATTTATTGCCCTTGAGAATCTATTGTTCCTTCAAATGCATTGTATTGGGGTTTTTTCCTCAGTTTTTAAGGTAACATTTTCATAGTTTGATATAGCGTTACATCTGTATATTATTTTAAGTGCTATCATCGTTCTAATTTTAGAGGTGTGGTCCAACCAAGGGGAATGAATATCCTTGTAATTATTTAAATCTTGATTCATTCTAGGAAACATGAAGAAATGGAGTGTTTTGTAATTGTGTTTACTTAATAACTTAAATTCATTTTATTTTTGAAATTGGCTTTAAACAATCTAGACAGCAACTTTCTAAGCACTTAAAAAAAAAACCTTTCCTTTTTATTTCACATTTGTTCCCAATTAAATCCTGCACTTGCCCCTAAACTCAGTAGATCTTCTCTTGTAACAAAAATATTTCAAAATAATCTTGGGAAAATCACTTAATCTCCATGACCTTAAGAAAAATTAGGAAGTTGTACTAGGTAGCCTCTGAGCATCCTTCCTTCCACCTCTAGATTCATGATTCTAGGCAAAGTTCAGTAAAACCAACCAGTACTTTGACCACATTAAATAGTATATAATATTCTACACATTGACTTCCTCCATATTTTTGTCATCTTTGCCAACTACCTTAGTGTGAAATGAAATCTGTGTATAAGCTTGCATTTTTCTTATTAGTAACTTGGAATGTTGTTTTTATGGTGGTTAATAGTTTAAAATTCTCATTTTAAGAGCTCTTTGTTCCAAATATAATAGCCTTTTCTCAGGCCACATCCTTCTTGATCTTCCTGTAATGTCTGACACTGTTAATCACCTCCTGGGTATTCTTTCCTCACTAGGTTTCCCTAATACTGGTCATTACAACTTCTATGTGTCCAATCATTCTTTCTCAGTCACCTTTGCAAGCTGCTTCTTCATATGTGTTAAGTCCACTAACCTTGCATGATCCCCAAGACTCTGTCCTGGACCTTCTTCTGCCTCTGTTGTCTTACTTGGTATTCTCATCAACTCCCATGGATGCAGTTACCATCTTTATGCAGATGATTCCCAAACCTACATATCCAGTCCTGGCCTGCCTTTTGGACATGGCGAATTACAAATATTCAGGGATCTCAAATTCTGCATGTCCAAAACATTACTACTCATTATCACTCCTCCCTTGAACCTTCCTTTCTTGCCACCTTTCCTGTTACTGTCCAGAGCAGCGCCGTCCTCCTTTTCACCTAGGCCATAAATCTTGCTATCATCCTTGGCTCCTCACACACCTTACGTAACCAATATTTTGCCAAATCTTGTCATTTGTTCCTTTGCAACTTCTCATATGTTGTTCATATACCTCCTTTCTACTCAAAACCACAACTCCAGTTTCAAAGCCTTATCACCTTTCACCAGAACAATTGCAATAGCCTCCTAACTGGTTTATTTCCTTCAAGTCTCTCTCCACTCTAATCTGTCCTCCAAGATTTTTTAAAAAATATATAACCATGTCACCCTTCTGCTGCTAAGTAAGCAACAGTGGCTCTCTCTTACCTTCAGGATCAAATATAAAGTCCTGTTTGGCATTTAAAGCTTTTCATAATCTGGTTCCTTCCACCTTTTCCCATCTTACATTTTACTCCACTCCACAAACTGTGCTTCAGCTGCAGTGTCCTACTTGACATTCCTTGAACAAATCCTGTCTCTACACCATTGTACTGGTTATCCTCCGCGCTTGGAATGTTCTGCCCCTTCACTTCCACCTGTTTGTTTCTCTGGCTTCCTTCTAGTCTCAGCTCAAATCCCATCTTCTGCAGGTCTTTCTCAGCCCTTGAAGCTCTTAAATTCCTTCCCCTCTAAAGATTTTACTTCCATCTACTCTGTATCTCTTTTTTATGTACTTAGTTATTTATATATTGTCTCCTCTATTTGAATGTATGTTCCTTGAGGATAGGGACTGTTTTTGCCTTTCTTTGTATCCTTTTTGCTTAAGCACAGTACCTTGCACATAGTCTTGGTAGACTGACCCCTACATATTTTATGTATTTTTGTAGTAATTTTAAATGTAGTTTTTCTATCATTTCATCCTGTTTGGGGGTATTGTTATATAGAAATGTTAGTGGTTTTGTGATTTAATTTTATATCCTAATTTTAATCCTTTACTAGCCTTGTTAATTGATTTAATTTCTTTACTTATTTCTTGGGGCTTTTTAAGTAAATGATAACATGTCATTTGTAGACAACAATAATTTTCTTCTTCTTACTGCCAGTGTTTATGCTTTTAATTTCTTTCTCTGTTGTGAATTTCTTTTTCTGTTGTGAATATTTATAAAATAATGTCAGATATTGGGGAAATTTGAGGGGTTTTTTGTAATTTATGAGCATAGCATTTTTTATATCTCCATTGCAGATAAAGCTAGCTTTTGATTTTAAATATATATCCTATCATTTTATTTTTAAAAGGATCTTTAAAAATATTGGCAAGGACTGAGAATTTACTTAGGTATATTACTTTATTCCCTAATGCTTCTGAATAAATTAAGCATTACATAAATTTTAACTTATTAAAATTACAGTGGATTAGTTCTATTAATAATGCTTTAGGAAAGATTTATCTATAAATATAGGTAACTATAAAATCGGATTAACTTAATGAAATTGCACTGAATTTTTATCAAGTATTAAATAGTACATCTTGAATTTTAATAGGTCCAAACTAAAATTTGACTCAAACTAGATGAAAATTAGATAGCTGCCCCAATGAATGCATGTGATTTAGAAGGAAAAAAAATGATCTGGTAATTTTTTATTTTTATGATTCTCCAGAAGAGAGTAATCTTGAAGAATTAGGGGAAGTTTGTATGTTTTTGTTTCAAGTAGAAAGTAATGCTTATGCCAATATGAGCTTTTAACTTGAAATGTAGGGTTTTTATTTTTCTTTTCTAGGTTAGATGCTTGATTCAACAGGAAGTCTGCATTGTTAATTACAAAGTATTTGACCATAAGCTGAAAGAACTAAATGATCGAGTTGACAAGACCCAGTGCAGAAAAAAGCACGAAGCAATAGCTATCGAACTTCTTGTAAGTTTACTTCCGTGAAGGATGAAACTGTGACCTCATTTTAATGTATTAGTGAATCTTCTCTAGTCTATTTGAGTAGTAGGTCTTGATGTTGAATCATTAGTACATCAACATGCCTTTATCAAGGCACTTGTATGAAGCACAGGAAGTGCAAAGGAAAAGGAAAAAAATCTGTGCATTTAAGGATTTTACATTTATAATTTGAGAGGCAAACTATCCTTAAATACGTACATACAAAATGCATACAAAGTAAATTGAAAAGAACCTTAGAGAAGTCGTTATTAGCAGCTCAGGAGACTAGGACAGGCCTTCTTCAGTAGGTAGCATTTGAGTTAATCTTAAAGGAAATATTCTAGGCATGGAGGATTGCCATTGCAAAGGAACAGAGATGGGAAGAAGAGCATTGTGTTTAAGGAATGGCAAGAGGGTAGTTTGTGGAGTGAAGTAATGTTTAAGACTGGAAAGATAGGAAGAAGCTAAGTTGTGAAGAGTTATAAATCCTAAATAGAAGAGTTTGTAATAAAATACCAGAAGCAGTAAGGAACAACTAGAGTTTATTGAGGGGGTTGAGGAGTGACATGGTCAAACCTATGCTTTAGAAAAATAACCTTGGCATTTGAGTGGTGACTAGATTGGAGTAGGGAGAAACATGAAACATAGAGACCAGTTTGGAGGCTTTTGCCTCCAACTTTTGTCCAGGAGAGAGGTGACAGGGACCTGAACTAGAACAGTGTCTGTTGGGAGTACAAAGAAAGAGCTGTATTTGAGAAATATTGTGAAGGTAGAGACAGGATTTGGCAACTGACTGGATATCTGGGGTGAATGAGAATAAGGTGTTGAGGATGAAATAAGATTGCTCACCTAGATATGAGCTTCTTAAACTTTTTCCCCTTGAGACTCGTTTTCATGTTTCAGCAGCATTTGTTGGCTTAATATGGCATAACAGCATTCGCAGTGCAAAGTACATATGCTGTGTGTTTAAAACCAAGGCTGTAGTGAAGTTAAGCAGTGCAATATGCAACATGCCAGAAACACCTTGGAATCATTTTGATTTTTTGATTTTTAATTAATTTTTGGTAGTTTTAAATTAATTTTAGTTTTAATTAATTTAATTAATTTTTTGGTCTTTGCTTCTTCAGAGATCTTTTACTGTTGCCTAATTTTTTGCAACCCCATTTGGGATTCTGACCCACAGTTTAAGAAGCACTGACCTAGATAACAGGATAGTGGTGCCCTTGACAGTACTTTAGAAGTTCAGAAGAAGAGAGGGTTTGGGGAACAAGGTATACAAAGTTCTGTTTCAGATATATGGAGTTTGAAGTATCTGGATATCTCTATAGGCAATTGACAGTATGAGATTGGAACTCAGGAGGAAGACTAGGACTGGAGCTAAAATCTGGGCATCATCAGCATAGTAGTGATAATTGAGCCCTTAGGACTTGATGAAATCAACAAGTGAGAGAATGTAGAGAGAAAAGAGGGGTCATGACATGAATGAAAGTAAAACAGCCTGAGGAGAGGTCAGACAAGGAGGAAATCCAAGAAGAAAACAGCCTCATGAAAATTTAGAGAGGAGTTGGTAGTGATTAGCAATACCAGGTGTTAACAGAGAAAGTCAAGGAAAATGAGGACTAAGTAGGGGCCATTAGATTTAATAATCAAGAGATCACTTATAACTTTGGAGAGAACAGTATTAGTTGAATGATGAGGTCAGAAATCAGACTTCAGGGGGGTTTATAAGAGAATGAGAAGAAAAAGAAAAATAGATGTAGAAGCACCTGAGCATAGATAAATAACTATTTCAAAGAGTTTAGCTGAGAAAGAGAGGAGATTGTATGAAACCTAGCAAGGACAGTAGGCTCTAGAGAAGATATTTTTAAGTTTGGAGGTGGGGCATGGGTGTATTTTTAGGGATGATAGTGAGGAAAATCTACTAGAGGAGGTAAGAGGGACTGGGATCAATGTGTATGCAAATAGGCTGGTTTTGACAAAGAGAAGGAATACCTCTTCATCTGAGACTAGAGAGAAGGAGAAAATGATAGGGGATAATGTCAAGAAGGAGCTCTTGGGTAATGGATTAAATTTTTTTGATGAATAAGACAAGGTTCTCGGCTATACTGTTGGGGGAAACTTGAAGAGAGGAGAATGTTTGCAACAATGACTTTAGTGAGTAGGATAAAGAATTTTTAAGAGAGGGTTAGAAGATTTCTTTGCTATAGTGAGGGGCCAGTTAAGATAAGATCTAATATTCTTAGAGCGAACCCAGTCATCACTTTTTCTAACTAGTTAGCAATAGATGAGTAAGAGTATGGGAAGTAGATGATGGGATTAACCCATGGAGTTTGGCAAGGTGTGATCAGAAAGAAGACAAGGGGTCAAGGGGTTTGAGAATAGAGATTAGTATAGAGTTGAACTGGTTCGTGAAGGTGTTGACATTTGTAAGGGAGGAGAATAAAATCAGAGCAACAGAAATGGCCTGAGAAAGTACTGAAAGGTGGGGGGATTAGAGGTGCTTGTGAGGACTGACAGTAGGGTTAGAGGACTGTAAGGCTTGGGGAGAGAAGGTATGAAAAAAGATTCTGATCAGATAAAAGAACTTTGGTGTTCTTCTACATAGAATTAGAATATTTGTGAATGATAGCAAGATAAAGAGAATGTGAATCATCCTTGTACCTACCTTAAGTGAAACGGAGGGAGTAGGTCACTGGAGATATATTGATTAAAGAATTCAGAAGTTAAGAGTATTTGAGGTGATAAGGTTCAGAGTTGAGTTGCCCAGAAAGAATTCAAGAGGCAAATATTCTCCTAGTTAAGAGAGCTTTATTGATGCAAAAGTGGCAGGCTAGTCCTTATGGGTACTAACATCTTGAGAAAAGACAGGAACTTGATTTTATACACAAGTTTTGGGCATTCAGCCAGGGGTGGGGTACGCTCCCATGTGGTCAGTTAGCCACAAAGAAGGAAGGGGAAGCAGGTATGTTGGGTACATTTCAAAACAGTTTAAGGATGTGGTCAAAAAGTAGGGAATTTAGCTTACAACATTCAAGGATATGGTCACAAGCCATAGGAGTTAGTCTCGTACACAGAGTTTTAACCATTATAACAAGGTTTTCTTGTAAACAGGCAGAGCCTCCTGTTAGTAGGCAGATTTAGATAAGGCTCTCATTGTTGCTAGGCAGAAGTGAGCCTCATCAGTGGGAACATCAACATGTATGATGAAGTCCCTTAGTATGAGGGCAGGAGTTTGTGTGGTGAGACTGTTTTCATGTTCACTTTTCTGGTCTCCTTTGACAAAAAGTTGTAATATATCAAAAATAGAATGAAACATAAGAAGAACTGATCATCTCTTCACTTGGATTTTTTAAAACACATGTTCTAAGATACTCTCTCAAGTTGTAAGAATAGGGAAAAAAGTCAAAGATGGAGTTAGTCTAATGGCAAACCAAAAAACATCCTAGAAAAAATGTGGCCCGGGGGAAATAAACTTGTTACAGCTGTCAACTCTGCTAATTCAGTGATGCTTGGGTAGTCCCCATTTTGATTCAAAGTGTACATCAGTATAACATTTTGGCCCTTGGTAAGATTTTTGTAGCATTCACAAGGAAAGAATAAAGTAGAATTATTTTGCATTTATTTTCTAGCTCATCTGTCTCATTTTTGAGGGTTTAAAAAATCATTATAGGGATCTTTTATGCTTTTATTTGCATCCTTAACTTAATTGGTAATTTAGGCCTGTTACTTCTCTAGGACCTTGTTTATCAAACCAAGTTTGATGGTTTTGTCTTCCATTTCAGAACACTTCATCTGATTGATCTTACATGTAAAATGTCTCCACCAGCTCACATCAAAATTCTCTGATGTAATTTGATTTATTTAGATATATGCTCTAGTTTTCAGAATACAATTCCAACAAGTAGATCATCTGTCCTCTGGAAAAAAAAATAAAAAATACTTAAGCTTTATTCAGTATTTCATTTTGGTACTTAATTATTTTCTTTTTTTTTTCTTGTTAGAGAAAAATATCAAAACTTGATAGATGTATTAAAGCTGCATTAACAGTTGAAAGGACTGGATTAGAATCAAAACCACCAGCCCAAAATGTGACCTGTAAGGTATTGTGTATGATCTTCAGACTATAATCAATCAGTTATGGGTTATGCGAATGATGTCAGCATTTTAGAAGAAATGAGGTCAGGACTAAAGGGACTCAGAAAGCCTAAAAGACACTTTAGCACATTCAGGCTTTGTTTTCTGTCCTCCTCTTGTCAGGTTTTCCTGTGACTCTGTGTCCCTGAAAAAGGACCCGGATATACCTGGTCTGTAGGCATTACTTTTATTCTCTTAGTCTAGTGTCATGGCAAACATCAGAAGAGGAAAGGGTAGAAATAAATCTAGGTATAATGAACATGAACCAGAATATTGTTCAGAAGTTTGAGTTAAAAAATGTTTTAAGCTTTTCTTTTAAAGCTGTTTTTTAAAACATCATACAAGTTACTTTTGTCAATCCTCAGCTAAGTAAAAGAACACCCAGGAATCTCAATGGTGCTTTAGTCATATTTTTTTTAAACTTTGTATTTATTCTTCTTACCTTTTGCCCAAATGTCTGTTCATACTATCTTCCTATTTAAACCCTCTTTTTCTAAATTTCTTTGTTTAACTTTACGATCTAAGAGTTAGAAGATCCTATAAGGTTACCACTTACCAGTAAAATCTCCTTAAAATTTAGAGACTCTAGAATCCAAGCCTTATCTTAGTACTTAGCTGTTTGCTAAACCTGTCCCAAAAAAATTACTTGAAAAGTAGCATCTGAATTAGATCCTTAAGAAATTATGTTTTCCTTTTCCCTCCACCTCCTATTTAGCAGGTCACAAATTCAAAGGCTGTCATATTGAATAAGAATCAAGGAGCTAAGAAGGAAAGCTCAAGTATGAAATTGACTTCTTTGAACAATAAATCATCCAGACCTTCAGAAATCTCTGTTAATGAAGCAAAGCAAAAGAGTAATTTGACTTCAGATTGTGATGAAGTTGTGTCTGAAAGGTAAGTGTCCCTACTTATTAAAAAAATGTAACTTTGTAAATTGATGTAGAATTGTAAATGCATCCTTTTCTCTATTAAAGGGGGAAATCGGAGATCATTGTTCTTTATAAAAATTAGAATCTATTATTTCAGTGAGAAGAAATTGATTTGGAATTTTCAAAAGACTGGAGTTGCTGTTTTGGCAGTACTATTTTCTGAAGTTCAGTGATATACTTTCTCATTCTGCTACTTCCATATTTAGTGTAGAGCTGGAGTTTGACATTTAAAAAAAGATCTGAAATTTTCATGTGCAAAATTATGCTCATAGACTGATATGAGACTTCTAAAGAAAAAAGGTTTAAAATGAAAATTTTCTAGGTGTATTAAATGGTATCCTAATCTCTCCAACTTAGAATCATGGATTTTTGAGCTAGAAGAGACCTGAGAGGCTGAGGAGGAGGAATTGAGGAACAGAGAGGTTAAGTTGCTAGAGCAGTATTTGAGGCAGGATTAAAACACAGGTGCTCCTGACTTTTAAGTCTGGTGCTCTTTCCATTGCAATTAGAGTGGATAGATTGATTTTACATCCAGTTGCTGCATGAAACAGCTGCAGCCATTAATAAAGTCTTGGGGGTCAAAATTGTTGGCAAGAGCAAGGGAGTTGCATTTTAATGAAGGAATCCAATCAGTTAGCATGAACGAGGAGGTTTGGGAGATTCTTTTGAATGAACAGCTATAGCAGCTCCAGTGATTCTCAATGGTTTTGAGTTTTAGTACCCCATTGGCTTATGGATTTAATGATCAAATCCGATTTAAAATGCTATGTGACACATACATGCATATTTCTAAGTACTCAGAAACTTTATTACCCTTCTGTTTTCAGATAAATTGTATCATAGACTTGCCAGGCTAAAATCCTTCGAGAAATGTGGGGAACGGGGGCGTTGTTTTCAGCTTGAGTACCTACAATCAGTTTGTCCTTTTTGGTTATTAAATATTGATCTCAGGTTAAGAGTATTATCCTAATTTAGTAAGGCTTGATCCTTCTACATTCTTTTCTAGGTCCTTCAGGGTGAATGAATGGAAATCTCAGTATGTGGTGGGAGCGAGAGGCAGTTTTTGAATGGTCTTTTTGTGAGCTGGGAGGGCTCTCCTGTTTTGATTGATATTTATATAGTCAGTAAGCATGGCATGGGGGCGAGGGAGGAAGTCATGGCAGGGAGAGAAAAAGAATTCTAGTACCTTTCTCTATGTCCCATTAATTCTGGAGGCAAGAAGAGTTCTTCACATTCTTCCATTCCTAATCAGTCAGTCAATAAGCCTTTATCAAGACCTAACCACTGTGCTAATCTCTGGGGATACAAAGAAAGACAAAAACAGCCCCTCCCTCAAGGAGCCTACATTGTAGTGGAGGAGATAACATGCAAACAACTATGTACATAAAAATATATACAGGATAAATTTAAGGGAGATCATGAAAGGTTTCTTGCAGAAGCTGAGTTTTTATCAGAGGATGAAGGAACCAAGAGGAAGAGATGAGAGTAGAAAGCATTCCAGTCATGAGCACAACCAGTAAAAGTGTATGGAGTCAGGAAATGGTGTTTCTTGTATGAGGATCAGCAGAGACCAGGGTCACTTGATTGTCGCTCATGATAAGGGGATAAGCATGATGAGATTAGAAAGTTAGGAGGAATAATGGTTATGAAGGATGTTAACAACAGCCAAATAGAAATTTTTATATTTAATCCTGGAGGTAATAAGGAGCCACTGAAGTTTACTGAGTGGGGCAGCAGAGTGGGGAGTGACACATCTTCAGAAGAAATTTATTTTAGGAAGATCACTTTGTTAGTTTATCCGAGGATCAATTGGAATTGAGAGAAACTTGTGACAGACAGACCAGCCAGCATGCTATTATTGCAGTAGTGAGGTGGCAAGCACCTGCACCTGTGTGGTGGCATGTTAAAAGAGAAAAGGGGATATATACAAGAGATGCTGAGACTTGACAATGCATTGAATGTAAGGGGTAAGTGCAAGAGAGGATTTGAAGATGATACCCAGTCTATGAACCTGGGGAACTGGGAAGATGGTAGTTCACTTAATAGTAATAGGGAAGTTTGGAAGAGAGGAAAATTGGGGTGGGGGGGTGCTGGAGATGATGAATCTTGGGATGTGTTGACTTTTGGACATCTGTGGTACATAACTTATTTTAGAAATATGAATGATAACCTTTTAACATTCCACCTAACAGTTACACTTAAAATTTGCATAGCTCAACAAAATCATCTTAAAATGAATACAGATCAATTCAAAAAATATTTATTAAATGGTCTCTACATACAAGGTGCTAAGCTAGTAACGGGTTACAAAAAGCAGTATGATGCACACACTGTGTTCTTGAAGACCTTCCAATGTTAAGGGATAGAGGAGACATGTAAAAGATAATATGGTACGAACAGAAGTATAAGTGCCTGGGGAAGAACCTAGCAAAGTGTTATGAGAAATTTGAAGAGAGAGTGATTTTGTTCATTTTAGCATGGGATGGAGAGCAGGATGGTGCCAGGGACAGCTGAATGGAACAGACATCTGAGTTGGGCCTGGAAGGAAGAGAGGGATTTCAGTGATTGGAGATTGGGGGTTGGGGGTGTGATGGGGAGGGAAATATCCATTCCATGTACAAAGGCAACATGAGCAAAGGCACAGAAATTTGAGAGGACAGGATTACAATAGGGAATGTGGAGTAGTTAGATTTGACAGGATAAAGAATACTTTAAGAGGAACTGTGGCAGTACTTGAATACCATTACTAGAAATTTATACTTCATTTGGTAGGAATCTGGAGTTACTGAAAGATTTTAAGTAGAGAGGAATTACATGATTAGAACACATTGCATTAGAAAGATAACTCAGGCTAGCTTGGAAAGAGACTAGGCTGAATCCAAGAAGACCAACTTAGAGGAGAGGGGTTTACATTAGTTGTGAGAAAAGATGAGGGTAGTTGCAGTGGGAATGGAAAGTTAAGAAAAGATTTGATACCTATTGGCGAAATAGAAATGACATAACTTGAGAAATAACTAGATATGAGGGAGACGATAATCCTTCTATTTTATATGACTATGTGAATGATGGTGCCATGAATCTAAAGCAGAGAAATTAGGGGAAAGGGTGAGTGTTAGGGAAAGAAAGAGTTAAGTTTTGAACTTGCTGATTTTTAGTTCCAGTGGTACATTTAAATAGGGCCATCCAGACTGGATATAGGACTGGAGCTCTGGGGAAAAGTTGGAATGGAGATTATCGATTTAGGAATTATCTACATAGAGGTGATAATTAAAATGTTTCTTCCTTAGAAGTCAGCAGCTACAGAAAAAGAAAGAAGAAAATTTTAAAATGAAACAGAAGAGGAAAAAAAATAGCAAAGACTAATGATAAACACCCTCTCTCATCTAGTGATAACATTTGAAGGGGTGGAAGAAATGAAGAAGAAAGGAGAGTGATTGAGTAGAAGGAATGAATTTGTGTATATGCTGCATTTTTATATTTTAAACTCATGCAAATTTTAGATGATTTTTATTTTAAGAATTTTAAGACACACCTTTGAAATAACTAAAGCTGTTGTTGCAAAACCAAGGTTGAAGATCACTGACTTTTCTTTCAGAACCACTTTTTCTCATGTTTGGAAATCATGGTAATTTTGTGGATTTTTTTTTTGCCCATTATATTTTTTCAGTCATCAAATTAAGCATGCTGAGAAAAGTTAAGTTAGAAAAATGTTAATCATTTCATGGTGATGCCTGGAATTGCCTGTTCAGTATGTTTTCTTTTTTCTTTTTTACCATTTTAGTAACAATGCTGATGTTATGCTGATTTCTGAGGAAAATGGTAACTTGAAAATTCCAGTAACAAGAACAACAGGTATCCTAAGCTAAATAGAAAGTTCCCTAATTTTAGACTTATGTGGTTAAAAAAAATTAAAACCTTCACATTTATTTATTTAATAGAGCTATTATTAATGTTCATACTCAGTTAAATAGATGATGCACTCTCTTCACATAAGGGACCGTATTAACAGTTTAAGGTATACAACTTGATCTACATTCATCCAAATATTTAATCATCAAAAGTAATACCTGAATATATTATAATAATATTCTTCTTTGATACCTTTTGCCCAGTTTAAAGCCTCACGGCTTTTCACCATGCTTTATGTTATATCTTTTTTCTTTTTGCTACTTTAGCTAGCCATATGACTTAGAATCTTTTGTCTTCAAAGAGGAGTAAAGAAATTTGTTTTTAAATTTTAGTAGAGTATGAAAAGGTATAGAGCCATTGGGGGAAAAAAAAATATATTTCAAAACAGTCAGTGCTATTCAAAGCAGCCTCTGGCACCTTGGAGCTAAACTCTAAGTGAACTCCTCTACCCAACCTTGGAGCTTAGGAACCTGAACTCTAAGTGAACTCTTCCTTCTAACCTTGGAGCTTAGAACTAGGTTTACTCCTCCATTTGTATAAACAAACATATGTCTTTCGGCTAGTGGTACGTTTTGTCTAATTTGTTACCAAACCCTACTCACATCAGCAAACTGCAGATTTTCAGAATATTGCTTTTAGATTTGGCACTCACTTGTTCTTTGTTCAGAAACTGTGTATGAACATTAAATTTCACAGAACTTTGTAGACTCTTTAAGCCTACTTATGTGCACATTCTCTGGGTGATTACTATTGCAGAAATCTTTAATAAAAGTTTTCATCTTTTCTCCTCAAACATTCATGGTGTCAGGTTTATGACCCATCAAAAACCTAAACCCTTTTTAAAAAAATTAATTATTCATCATTTCCTGGAGAAGTAAGAAAATTTTGCTTTTAGCATGTTGTATCCCCTTCTTAGCATGTGAATTCTTGATTTTTTTTAATATTCTTTTTGTCAACTTCTTTTCTGTTACCACATAACTCATTTTACTTTTTAAAAATCATTCTCTCTTCCCAACAAATCCCTTTCCCCTTTCCTTCCCTGGTGTTAAAAGAAACCTTTTACAAAACAACTTATGTGACCTGCAGGTTGTCAATGTAAATTTTTTAACCACTAACATTATCTTAAGGCTGGCACTATTTCTATTTTTTTTTTTTAACATTTAAAAGCCTTAGTTGAATGTATTTAAGAACATTCGGCTCACTGATTTCAAAAAATCTTTATATTACGTACATAGCTGGTATAGTCTCACATGCCTATAACTGTAGAAATTGTGAGTTTCTAGTTTCCACAAATACAGAGAATTCCACAAATACAGAGAAAGATTTTGTAGTTTATTCCTTTCACCTGATCTTAGACAAGATGAGACTAAAACCATTTCACACAATCCACCCCCCCATCAGTAATGGGATGCAGTTTTGGTGAGTTCCTTAAAATTTTTCAAATACCTTTAAAGAGAAGAGACCAAGGTTAAAAACCGTATCCTAAGTATTTTGAGTTTTGATGGAATATATTTTATTACTCTGTGATAATTGTGTATGTAAAGCTGAATCCTGCCTATATATGAATATATTTGATTGAAGAAGTGAAGTTACTTTTTCTTTCATCTTCTATGATGGGTAAAGCATAGTTCAATTCAGGCAGTCTTATTTCGAAGGAGTTCACTTGTGCCCTTGAATCCAGACATTTCCTATTCAGTTGCAAGGAGCTAGCTTTCACTCCTAGAATTCATAGTTCAGGTTTTATCTTCTTCCCTCTGGGTTTCAGAAAACAGTCAGACTCAAATTCTTTGTGAGAGATTAGTACAATATGCCATTTATAGGTATCCTTCCAATAGTCTCACTAAAATTAAATGAAATTGGCTAAAGAACTTTATAAATTTAAGTATTTAAAATTATCATTCATCCAAAAATAATAGCATTTAAAAATATATATATTACCTGATAAATATGTTGGCTTTAAAAAAGAGTTATGACTTGTTCATATCACTAAATTCCTCAGTGAATTGCATCAGTATTACATAAAATGTGAGAGAGAGATGGCCACAGCAATAACTTTTTCTCAGCAATAACGCAGACTTCTTAAGGATTACATGTACCAAGAAGTACAACTTCTGTTTAATGGCTATCTTGATTTGTAGCATATGTGTAATATATGTAGCATAGTTTATGCAACTAACTGTGTCTTAATCTACCGAATTATCCAGATTTGTTGCATTCTGTGTTTCTAGACATAGAAAATGCATGGAAAATTCAGGAATTGCCCATCTCTCAGAAGAGTTGATCAAAAATAGGGACTGTCTAGAAATTGGGAACAGTTGAAAAAGATGGTTAGTCTCCAAGTTTGATCTTCAAATTCTAGGCCTGTTTTTAGGTAGACATTTTAGAAGTACTAAGAGAATTTGTTGAATGGATGAAAACTACCTTGAGTAGGGTGACCTGTATTAAATTTTATTGTTATGAATTGGGAGCAGGGTACAGTGTTTTTAACCTTTTATTGAGAAAGTCCATGACTAGGGGCAACTAGGTCGGTGCAGTAAATAGAGCACCAGCCCTGGAGTCAGAGGACCTAAGTTCAAATCCGGCCTCAGCCACTTAACACTTACTAGCCATGTGATCTTGGGCAAGTCACTTAACCCGAATTGCCCTCCAAAAAGCTAGAAAAACCCAACAACAACAAAAAAGAAAGTCCATGACTTTGTTTTATTATCTTAATGTTAGTGTTTCCGAATGTTGACATTTTAACAATCTGTTGTTTTCCTTTCAGATGTTGAAAAAATGATATTGGCAAATTCAAATGATTCACTTGATTCTAAAACTAAATCTAAGGTAAATGATAATAAATTTTCTATATTATGTCTATCTATACCTAGATATAGATAGACACACACACACACACACACACACATACATGTATGTAATCAGCTGAAAACAAACTAGAGTTTTGATATTGATACATAGTTGCCTGGTTTTGTACTGATGACAATAAATGTAACACCTGTCCAATCTGCAGTACAGTCTACAATTAAGAAGGCAATATGTATTCTAAGACCTAATTTATCTAGTTAGTTTAATAATTTATGCTTTCTTATGTCAAGATAATTGTAGTAACTTATTATATTTGGTTTTTTTCCACACCCACCACTTACATTGACCACAAAAACCTTTTGGAATGTTAAATTATAGTAGTTTCTAAATTATCTAAAACAAACTATTTTGAAGCATTAAAATTATATTGTTACAGGGACTGTCAATACAGCTTTAAGTCAGGTCTTGTAAGGAAATTTGTGATAGGTTACATTCGTTGACAAGACTGGCAAACCAGCAGAGTGTTACAGTAGCTGTGGTCAAGGCTGGAGAAGACAACTGGGTCTTCTAGCCATTGGGGGATTGAGATGCAGGGAGAGAACTGAATGGAGGTATTTCTAATGCTAGACCGCAAGGAAGGGAGGGGTGAGTGAAAGCTAAGCTAAGTGTATTGATCAGCATAGTTGGGTCAAATCTAAATCTTTTATCACAGAGAAAAGCAAAACAAACAGAAATAGTACAGACTGCTCACTAAAAAGCTGATCAGCTTTTCTCTCAATCAGAAAGATTATTAATAGAGTTAGCCCCCTTGCCTATATGAGTGTAGAGTTTACCTCACCATTTATTTCTGGATGGTTTGGGAGCATTCATAGAAATGGGAGAGTTGAAAGACCATTTACACATGGGATTTATGAGCAATGATAAACAGTGATGAATGATGAAGGAAGGCTGGTGGGGAAACTCTAACTGAATGGCACTAGTGTTCACTCTAGTACAGAAAGACCCTGATGAAACAGTACTCCAACTTCCAAGAGGTCTGACTAAATCAAAAATTCCTCTTGGGAAATGTTGGGGAATTTCTCAGCCAGAAGGGAGTTGACTTTTTGGGAGTATTTCATCCATTAGCAGATCCAAAAGAGACTAGAGGTCAAATAAAATGAATAGCCAAAATGAAAAGGTAAGAAATTTATTAGTGCTCTAATAAACCACCTCCCTCCCCTTCCCAGTGTGCAGATTTGTATACTTTTTAGACCTAGAGTACACAGCCAGTCAGTAGCATCCTGTGGTGTGTAAATGAAGCTTAACTAACCATTGAGATGTCAGATCCCCATATTTGTAAGGGATATTACTGGAAATTATAGCCCCTCCCATATCTGGAGGTCACAGGAATATTACAAAAGAGCAGAAAAGCCTTTCATTGCAGACCTGAATTTGAGGTGCACGACAGGCCTTGTCCACGTGTTATAATCAGAATGGAGATTCTTAGCCACATACAGTATTTCTAGAATGGCATTGTTCTTCCTCCACAGTAAATGGTAATAAATTGCCAACTTGGCAGCCAGTTGCTCAGATAGTTTGAGTCTGGGAACAACTATATACACACAGGAGGCAAATAGGACATTTAACTTGCTCATATCTGCCAGTCATCTTCAGGTTGAGAAATTCAAATTAATTCTACTTGTAATTGACCCTATGTTGCATTGTTATATCATATGGTACTTGATTCTGTATCTACCTCACTTACTTTTCTATGTCCTCTAGCTAAGCTTTCCCTTCTTAGCCAGTTTCAAATCCATCTTGCTTATAAATCACTGTAATTAAAGGGAAAAGACTTGTTATCTCCCATGCCTTTAGTTCCTGGGAAAATTCCTGGACATCTTTTTGTTATCTTTAAAGGCCTACAATCTGACCTATTTCCACAAGATCTACTGTCTGTCCTTGCCTGTCCTTGTAGATTAAGGAGGGTCTTATCTCCCTAACAAACCCTCCTAGGAGTCAGGGAGTTTGCTATCCCTGGTCTACTAACAATGGCCTCCTGATGCAGATGGGTCCCATAAATCAATCCAGCATTCCTTAATGGCAGAGAGAGGTGGTTGCTAGCTCCACCCATATGCTAGCCATCTTTGATGTAACTAGTCTTTTCTCCCCACTTGCATGGTACTGTCATCCCTATAACCAGTCACATTGTTTTTCCACCTACCCAGTTCTGTTCTTTGTTCTATGTTGATAAAAAGGAACTGTACCTCCTCTTCTGGGTCTTTGTCCAAACTGAGCTATCCATTTGACCCACTTTGTTAATAGGTTCACACCCTGCTAATACACTCATAAAACTTGGAACTCTGTACCTCAGTCTACCTTTATCAAATTCTGTTGAGACAAGATTTATGGTATAATGAAATGTACTTTTGTTTCCAGTGTTAGCAGGTATGTTGGTAGAAAATAACAACATGGTTACATGAATTGTGTGACCCCAAAATTCCAATCTGCAACAAAAGGACACTGAGTCTGGAGAACTCCAAGTCGTTTCAATTTATTAGGGAAACCAGTGAGCCCTAAGACACTGAATGTAAGAGTCTCCTCTTCAGTCAAGGATCCCTCTGCTTAGTTTTGAGGGAATAGTTGTATAATTTGAGAACTTAATAAAATTAGAATGAGATGGTACAACTCTTTGATTGGGCAATTCCAAAAAGGGGAGAAGTTACATGATTGGTTAAGGATAGAAGTGGAACTTCATGTTTGGCCATAGGAAGGGCTAAAGGAAGGTACTCTCATATTTGGTCAAGGGAAATGTTCCCAGTCACCTGCTTGTTTCCTCAATGACCAGGCAGTGAGATTCTGGGACTTCACACTGTTTAGTCAGTGGCTAAGCTACAAGATTCTGAGACTTTGCACTTTTTGTTATAACCATCTGTCACGTAGAAAATAGGAAACTTCAGTTTTCTGGACCCAATAAAAAATAAGAACATCAAGGTGGGGGAGGGGGGTAGGAGAGAGAGATAGTACAACAGGTCTCTATCTCTAGTTCTTACATAGATTAATATAGGCTATGTCACAAACTATAAATCATTTAAACAGCATAATAGATAGATGTTGTTGTCAATACATGGTACTCTTATCCTAAAAGTATTAACTATCAAAACTACCCTAAGTTTAGTCATATTCTATTTCGATCACTAATACCATCACTGATGCCCATTAAATCACAATGAACTGATTAAATTGAATAAGGGTATTAATCTTTATAGGTATTTTTTCAGTGGCAAAGAATTAGAAATGGGGTGGAGGGAGGTAGTGCCCATCAAACAGGAAATGACTGAACAAATTCTGGTGTTAAGCATATGATGGAATATCATTATGCTGTAAGAAGTGATAAAAGGGTGGTTTCAGAGAAGCTTGGGAAAACTTGTGTGAATTATTACAGAATGAAATGAACAGAACCAGGAGAACAATTGACAGTTATTACAATATTGTAAAGACAAATAACTGAAGAAATTTAGAAACTGATTAGCATAACAACCAACTATGATTCCTGAGGATTAATGCTGTCCACCTCCTTGCAGAGAGGCCATGGATTCAGAGTACAGAATTAACATGTTTTTTGGACATATCCAGTGGGTATATTTTTTTTGTTTATACACATACATGTTTGTAATGGGAATTTTGCTTTCCTTTTTCAGTGGGAGTGGAAGAGAAAGCATATTTTTTCCTGACTGAAAAAAAAACCTATTTTTTTTTAAATAACTGGAGTCAGTCTTGTTCATTCTACTATTGCCATTAAGTAGTAGAGTACAAATTGAAGGTCTCCATTTAAACAATCCCATAGCACTGTTTCTTACAAGCTGCTTTATTTGGGAGCTTGTTTTCTCAAAAACTCATAGCACCTGGTTTCATCCTCTTCCTCCAAAATGTATCTAACAGTATCATGATTTTTCTTGTTAGTGTTTTGTAGATTCTTTGTCGTCATATTTTCTCAGCATTTAGTTCTAGGAAGTTTTCTTTGATAATTTCCAGAAATACAATGCCCACATTCTTTTATTTTTGTGAGTTCTCTGGAATGTTTTTAATCCTGAGTTTGCCTGTGTTGTGATCACTCTTTCAGGTCTGTGGCTTGGGTCTTTGTTTTTTAGTAGTATGGATAATTCAGTGACTTATTTGTGAGCCCTATGTCGAGCTGTTTTCTACTATAGTTAAGTGATAATTGCTACTATGAATTTTTTTTGAAGTTTACTATTTTTTTCTCCAGGTAAGTAATTTTATTCCACTTTTACTCTTGTTAATTTTATGTATCCTTTGATTCTTTAATTTCTCGTTTAATTTCTTCATTTGAATCTTTTTATTTGCTTCAAACTCTTGCAGTTTTTCTTAGCTCTGCAATTCTTAATTTCTTTTTTAAAAAAAGGATTTTTATCCTTTTTAGGATGTCTCTTGGGATATACTGTGTTGCTTATTTTTCCTTTTCAAGTTGCTATTGGTACTTTAACTGATTCAGCAAGAATGTATACAGACCTACTGTGTGTGCCAAGCATTGTGACAGGCCAGGCTAGAAAGAGATGTACAAAAGTGATACATTCCCTTTCCTCAAGAAGCCAACATTCTTCTGTGGAAAGATACAAATGTTTATATTTAAATGTGGGATATTAATCAACATAGTAAATGGGAAGAGAGAATAACTATTAACTGGGAGAAAGAAAAAAAACCTTTTATGGGGGGATGGTACTTGAGCTGAGCTTTGAAAAGGGCTAGGGGTTCCAGGAAAGGGAAGTGAATACTTTTTAATTATATAGGTATGTGTGGGATAAAGACCCCAACGACCCTTATCCAAATAAACTCAGAGGTTTCTTCAGGTAGAAACAGAAGCTCTTTATTCTAAAGACAAGTCTCACGAGAGTTGGGCATCACCTATTCCAGACAGGCCTGGTATAGGGAGGCACCCAACAAGAGTCAAGCAAGCAGTTATATACCCTTACCCAAACAATTCTAAGAAAAACCCCCAAAATTCCCAGGAAAACCCCAAAATCCCCAGGTCTCCTCCCATCACCCCTCCCCTAGAGTTGGACCATCAGCCCATTGGTGGGATTGTATGGCCTCACAGTCTACTCAAGAACCTGGAAAATCCCTCTTACCCAATACAAAAACATATGGCTATGATTATCCATATTTAGCAGAAGGGGACTGTCACAAAAAAGCCCCTTACAGGAAAAAGGGAGGGGGAGTAGGGGCACACCACCTGATTTCTCCAAAATCAGGTGATTTACAAGAACATGAAACTTAGGCCTAAAGAGGTCTAGGACCTAGCTCAAGTTTAGTGACTGTCTCTTTCATTTTATGAGAATGCTTTCACCTGGCTCACTCAGGTACTACTTTACTCTTTTTAAAAAAAAATCTTGTGTGGTTTTCTTAATCCTTTCTCTTAATTTTGGTGTTTTGTTTTTGTTGTTGGGTGTGAAAAATCTAGCCACGAGTGTGTAAATCCAACTTGGGCCCACCATAAAGAGGGATAAGTAAACTGCCCATGGTCACACAGCTTAGTGAATGGAGCACCATATTTGGAATCAAAAATACCTAGGTTCAAATTCTGCTTCTGACACGTTTTGTTAGCCATTGAGCCTTGGACAGGTCCCCTGCCAGCTCTGTAAACCTCACAGTTTTATTATTTGTATCAGTGGTGGTAATTTCTACACTAAGGGTTCCCCGCATCCATGAAATCACAGGCCCAAGTTAAAAATCATCTCTGCTAAAGGTGCTACAAACTAGTTAAAAATTTTGTGGTGGGATCAAGGCTGGTTTATGGATTGGTAGTAATTAGGAAGCATTACTCTGTGTAAATATCCACATATATCCCTAAGTACTGGAAAAAAATAATTTGTGAAATACTGAAAAGTAGAGGGGCTTCATATTGTCCACAACTATTTTGTTCATTCATATTGCTCTTCGAAGACCATTTTTCACATCCTCACAAATGTAAACAAACTTAGACATTCAACAGAAGTGAGACTTGTTAAATAAACATCATAGCTGTAGCAGTGGACAGGTCACACCTTTGCAAGTTAGAACATAAAAATAGGGTGTATTCCTTCCAGTTTAAGTTGATCAAATGATATGTTCTCCCAGGGACAACTGCAAGAATATCTGTAAAGTTCTTTTCAGTTCAGTAGCCTGTGTTTCTGTGATCATAGATTTAGAGCTAAAAGAGACCTTACCACTGCCTCCTTCTCCTTCTTCTCTTCCTCTTCCTCCTCCTTTTCTTCTTTTAAGTTAAAGAAACAAGGCACAGGACGTTTCCACAATGGGGTGACTAGGTGGCACAGTAAAGAGAGTGCCAGCCCTGGAGTCAGGAGGACCTGAGTTCAAATGTGGCCTCAGACACTTAACAAAAACTAGCCAACTAGCCGTGTGACCTTGGGCAAGTCACTTAACCCCAGTTGCCCTTCAAAAAAATAAAAGAACGTTTCCGTGACTTGTATACCACATAGCTGTGTGAGGGATGATTTCTCAGAAGTGCAGCTTCCTCAAAAGGATTAATAGTTTTTATATTACTGAAACACAGTTTATTCCTTTATAGAATAACATCTGCAGTTAGCTGAACTTGCGAAACTATGCTTTGCAACACATCCTAAACTACTCAAAAACATCCCTGCTCAGATCCTGCTTCTGAGCGCTCAGCAAAGGGAAATACAGCATATGACCTACCCCCAACCTAAACTGTACTCTTGCAAAACTTCCCGCCTTTTTCTTGTCTCCAGGCAAACTTGTGTAACTGCCTTTGTTGTTTGTTGCTGAGGAAGATTCAGGAGAATAAATTGTGTCCCCTGAAGCCCAGCTAATGAGATAAGGAAGGTGGTTGGGGCAGGGGAGGAAGGAGCTTGCTTTCCGCAATCTGTTTGTATTCCCTGGCTGGCACCATTAGAGTGACAATCTTTTCTCAGGAGAAAGCAGTAAACTCATTTCTGCTTTCAAGGTATCTAAGACTTTGTATTGATTTTTTGGTAGTGGTCTCTATCCCGCACAGTTTTTAAATATTTGAGGCGGGCTTTGAACACAGCTAAGTCTTCCTGACTTCTAAGTCTAGTAAACTCTAGTTGTTGTTCGGTCGATTTTCAGTCATGTCCGACTCTTCATGACCCCTTTTGGGGTTTTCTTGGAAGAGATACTAGAGTGGTTTGCCCTGTCCTTCTCCAGCTCATTTTACAGATGAAGAACTGAGGCAAACAAAGTTAAGTGACTTGCCCAGGGTCACACAGCTGTAGGTGTCTAAGGCCAGATTTGAACTACAAAAATGAGTCTTTTGACTTCAGTTCTGGCATTCTAGCCATTGCACCACCTTACTCCACCTAGTAAAATACTATAATGTATAAATGTGTATATATATGTATACATTTTCTAGGAAGCAATATCAAGTCAGGTAGTGTGGGATAGTGGATAGAGAGCTAACTTTGAAACAGGATTCAAGTCCTGCCTCTCACACATACTTTGATATGTTACTCTTGACAAGTCAATTAACCTCTTAGTGTTCTAGGAAAGTCTTTAAGATTCTAAGTTGAAAAAGTTTTAATCTAGATTAGTAGAAAGAATTTTCTTACGTAAGAGTTCTCTATATTAATAAAAACATTAGTCCGTATCCCATCTGTATCCCTGATTTCAAGTCATTTATATTCACAAAGGATAACTCTTAAGGATTACAAAAATGCTAAATAACAAATATATCCTTATATATGTTATGTGAAGAGTCATAATCACAAATTAAACATTATGGGACAAATTATTATCACAATTTAATTGGTACCGACACTGAGAAATTAAATTAGATGACCTCTGAGGGCCCTTTAAAATGTTTAGATCTGTGTTTTGTAGTTCCATTCTTAAAGTGGTCTAAAATAGAGGTGTCACATATGCAGCCCTGAGTCCCCAAGTGCAGCCCAAATCAGATTAAAATATAATTGGGAAATAATTAACAAAATAAAAACATAATAAGGCATAAATAATGTTAGTGTGTGGTTTTCCAAGCACTGTGTGCCCACAGGAATACTTACAGTTTAGTGGTCCCTGTTTCTGTGTGAGTTTGACACCAGTAGTCTAAGTGGTCAGGATTAAAAACAGAAAATACAGGTCCCTGATACTGATTATCTTGAGTAGTTGTCATACTTTATACATTACAATTTCACCATATTCAGTTTCTTTTTTAAAATAAATTTTATTGATACCTTTAGACTTAATTACACCAAAATTTCTCTCAGTAGCCTTTTCCCCACCCCATCTCATATAACAAAGAATTTTTTTAAGAAAAAGAGGAATAAGAAAAATAATTGATGAGTAACATTGAAAAAGTATGAGAATACATGCAATGTAACATACTTATGTGGTTAGTGTCTTATCAAATCCTTTCTTTAAGGTCATGTTCTGCAGAGTTTTGCAACATTCATTTCTGTTTTTGGTGGTTCTTTCCATTTACATTGTTATAGTCATCGTGTATATTATTTTGTTGGCTCTGCCTTCTTCATTAAGCACCAGTTCATTTAAATCTTTCTATGACTTTCAGCTATCTATATTCATCACATTCATCACTTCTTAGTAACACAGTAGTATTCCATTATATTCACATACAACAGTTTGTTTAAGCATTCCCCAGACGATGGGCATTTAATTCATCATTCCCCAATAGATCAGTATCTACTTTGTTTCCAATTCTTTGCCACCACAAAAAGTGCTGTTATAAATATTTTCACATATATGAGGGCATTCTTCTTATCAATGTCTTCAATGTGGTATATGCCTCATCATTGAATCTCTGAGTCAAAAGGTAGGGATTTTTCTAGCCACTTAATTTGCATAATTCTAGCTAGTTTGTTAAAAATGGTTTTACTGATCCATATGGCTCCACCAAAAAAGACATTGATATACCTATCTTCCCACAACTCCTCTAGTACTGACTTTTCATATTTTGTCATCTTTAATTTGCTGGTTGTGAGATAAAACCTTGGGTTTGTTTTGATTTTCACTTACTTGATCAGTGTTTTGGAACATTCCTTCATATGATTGTTCCATAGTTTGCAGTTCTTTGAAGAACTATTTATTCATCTCCTTTCACCACTTATTTATTGGAGAATTTCTTTTGGGATGTATTTATTTTATATGTACATATATATAATGTGTATGTATAGACATGCAAATAGAAATATACACACATATATATGTGTGTGTGTGTATATATATATGTATATATAAACATATATACACACAAACACATGAATGCATCTGTTAATTGTTTATATATCTTAGATCCCAAATCCTTGTCTGAGAAATTTGATGCAAAGGGTTTTTTTCCCCCACTCAACCACTTCCCTTCTTATCTTTATATTGGTAAAACTTTATTTTAACTTTATTTTAATATCCTCACCTTGCTTAGCAAAATCTAGAAAAGTCAGCAGTGTGGAAAAAGTTGTTTCCACATAGAGATTATTTAGAGAATACCTTTTTGTTAACGTATAGGACCAGTCAGATTCGTTTCCTTGTCTTCCCTATAACGAGAACTCAGACCCTACATAATTTGTAATCCATAAAGTCTCGGGGGAGTTAGTTGCCTATTTCAGGTCTCCCCTCAGCTGGATGACTTAATAAATTCTTTTCTTGAAGCTTTCTTAGGCTATAATTCATTTTTGACCAACAAGAGCAACGGTCAGCAGAATTGGACCTAATTCAGTACCTGGTAAGCAGAGAGTAGGGACAAAGACTTAATGCTGTTATACACATTTTGTTAGACAATTGCTTATTTCCTGATATTTGCAGCAGGTTGTTTTCCTGGTAGTGGCAAAGCTTTATTGTATAATTAATCCTTTTTAGGCATCAAGGGAAAAAAAGAAACTTGAGGATTTGGTGATTGACCTGACAGAAGAAGCCAACTTAAATGAGAAAATAGGTAAGGAATGAATTTTATTTATTTTAGACAAACACACACATTTTATACATATATCTATACATATATATATATATGCACACACATATATAAAAATAAGGAGGGGGTTGGCTCTTTAAGATGCCTTTAACGTAGTAATTTAGCTGTTGTGTTTATAAGAAGCTAATAAATACTGTCTTACTTAGCTAGTTCCCCTGTTACGGGATCTGAGATTGTCAAAGAACCATGCAGGAAAAAAAGAACTTTGATTCAGTTTTTCTTTTTTTCTTTTTTTTTAGGGGGGGTGAGGCAGGGCAATTGGGGTTAAGTGACTTGCCCAAGGTCACATGGCTAGTAAGTGTTATGTGTCTGAGGCTGGATTTGAACTCAGGTTCTCCTTGACTCCAGGGTCAGTGCTCTATTCACTGCACCATCTAGCCACCCCTGATTCAGTTTTCAGAGCCATTTATTTTGTGTCTTTTTTTGGGCAGTGCACTGTTTTAGGTGCTAGGGACACAAAGATGATTCATGACAGTCATTTTCCTCAAAGATGCTCACATCAAGTAGAGGAAATAAGATATGTACAAAAATAACTGTTGTATAAAACGGTGTAGAAGTACCTAAGTACAGTGCAACCAAGTGCTATTCCAAATTCAAGGGTGTGGATTCCCCTGTGTCTGGCTGTTAAGCGCTAGTAGTATTTAAAGCTTCCCTCTTCTCTTGCTTGGCAGATATCAAGAGGCTTATAGCAAAGAAAAGGCCCAATCTGACTGCTTGTGGCTTAAACAAAAGAAGTAATCCTTTTTTTTAATAAGTGAAATGATGAAAGGCTACGGAATGTTATATTAATGTTTGAACTACAACTTTTACCTGTTGCTCCTCATTCTTTCCTTAGACTAAATATAAACAGTTGACATTCTTCCACATGACAGCCCTTCATACACGTGAAGGCATAACTGTCGTGCTCACCTTAAGTTTTCTTTTCTTTAGGATAGCAGTATGTGTTGTTCCATCTTGTCAATAACCTTCTTATAGAAAGGACAGCACTTCAGTTTTGCTTTGACCAGGATAGAGTACACTGAGAAATTTGACCTTCCTGATTCTGGACATTATGCTTCTCTAAAGTCAAATTTTGCATTTGCATTTTGGCCGCTGTGCTTGTGGTCTTGATCCACACTATTTCCTGTAGGAGCTTGTCCACTAATCATTCCATAAGATGAAATATTTGCTTTTTTAATTGTCATTTAGGTGGGGTCACTTCTGCTCATTCTTGGAGCAGTTGTTGAAGCTTCAATTCTAAGTCAGACTTGGGCCAGCAAGTTGGACAGTTTTTTCTTAAACTTACCCAGAAAACTTATCAGGAAAACAAACTTAGGATAATACGTTCCTGGAATATTCATTCTTGTGGAACGTGACCTTGCTCTCTTTGGTTTCGTGGTTTTTCTTATCATGGTACCGGTTGTGTTGGCCTTGCAGCCGGAAGCATTGGATCTTTCATGTGTGGTTACTTGAGAGCAAGTAAGTCTGAGATTAGACACCTGGGGAGTATGCGTTCAAATAGGTGATGGGCAAGGAACTAGGTGCTGTTGGGGGCATCTGTTCTCCATAAAATTAGTAAACTATGAAATTTTTTACTCTGTATAAGGAGTCTAGAACAAAAAACTTAAGGATCATCTTAAAAAACACATTAATAGAAACACTGACAGCACTTAGCAATATTTAAAAATTGAACAGTAAAAGAGCAAACCACTCAAGAAAAACCTTCTCAGAAAGGACTCTTAAGTACTGATGGCTAGTGTTTACATGGTGCTTTAAGCACTTGACAAATATCTCATTTTACAAAGCACTTTACAAATATTATCTCATTTTTTCCTCCCAATAACCTTGTGAGCAGAGTGCTTTTATTATCCTCATATTACAGATGAGGAAACTGAGGCTGAGAGAGGTTAAGTAATTTGCCCAACTCACACAGATAGTATGTAAGGATGTATCTGAACACGAGTCTTCTGGCTCCAAGTCCTGCTCGCTATTCACTGCTTCACCTAACTACCTCAAAAGCATAGAATCAGTCAGTATTCATCAGCAAACTGTTTCCACCTGTGTGGAGAGAATTTAGAACATTAACATTAGTACTCTTCAAGTTTAATTATAAAAATTTTATTTTATGTACTGTGAATACTTTTGTTGCTGTTTTATCATGCTATTATTTTTCCTTTAAGCACATTCATTTAAATGTACTTGCTTTATTTTTAAGTGCAGAATATTCTTTTTTTTTCCCTAATCATGTTTTATGCATTCGTACTTGGCAATTCACCTCTTGTTATTTCCTGTTTGGTCTTCTGGCCTTTACCTCTACCTTGTTTGTACATTGTTACCAGATTAATTTTATTAAATATCCCTCTTCATCATTTAATTTCTCTGCATAAGAAACCGCTCACACTTTCTTATTGCAGTATATTCAAACTCCTTGCATTCATGGATTTTAATCAACTGGCTCCAGTTTATCCATTTTGCCTTTTTCACTCCCCAATATGAGTGAATTTGGTAAGACCAGTCTTCTTACCAAAGAAGGTACTTGTATACCTCACAGCTCTCTGCTATACACAGTCATACACCCTACTCTACAAAGCTTTGCTTTCTTTGAGAAAATCAGAGGTGTAAAATAGTTTTATACGTTTATCTTTGGCGTTCCCGTTCATGTTTTCCCATTATTAGAAGTTTCTTGAGGTCACGAATTTTGATGTCATCACAATCTAGCACACTATGGTATACCTAACAAAAACTCACTGAAAATACTAGGACTACTCTAAGGGGAAATTTTAATCATACTAAAGGAAAATTCTTCCAAAGCAAACATGTCTTGAACAATTTTTAATATTTTCCATTTTATTTGTTCTATAACTTTTGCATACAATTTAGCTTCTACGAAATATTTAATACAATAGGTGCTTTGCCTTCATAGAGATTGTGATGTTGATAATTACTAAAAATCTGATTATACCAATGAAATTATATTAAATTTTCAGCAACGTCAGTGAAAGTCCTGGAATTGCCTATAGCAACCAATGAAAACTTGAAGGAGAAGAACTTAGTGGTACAAGATTCAAAACAGGTACTTGTTAAAGGTTATCTGGTCATTATAGAAACTTGACCTGTCTTTTAAAGATTCAGTAGAGTAATTAGTCTTGTATAGAATAATGCTGCATGCTTCACAAAGAAATGAGAATATTAAAGATATGAAATATAATTCAGAAGGTACAAGATCTTGATATATGGACCAAGTAGGAATAGTTGCCACAAAGGAAAGTAAGAAAGAATAGCTAAACACTGGGAACATCTCTTAAAATTTAAGAACTGTCACAGGAACCATTTTTTGGTTCATTTATCATTTTATTAATAAGCTAAACACTATGCTAGTCACTGGGCAGGATACAGAGTTTGGATAAGACTCGGACCCTACCATAATGGAGTTTAAAAAGTCTAACGGGATAAAATACAAATAATTACAGTATTATATTATAATGCCATAGATTTATAAAACATTGAGGGAGGGAGAGCTTGTTATATTTGGGAATCAATAAGGAGAAGTACAAAGGGCCCAAAAGCAAAGACAGGAATTTGGTTGGAATATGAAATGTGTGGAAGAGAATAAAATAAAACAAGAAAGCATAATGGTACCAGATGTGGAAGGTTTGGGATACCAGTCAAAAGGTTTTTAACATTACCTCTGTAAGGAGTAAGAAGCCACAAATCTTTAATCCTTGAGTAAGAGAAATGTTCTTACCTCTATATTTAAGGAAGACTCTTCTGGCATGGAATATAGGGGGCAGAGAACACTTATTAGAAGGCCATTGCAGTAGTCTAGATCAGTGGTTCTCAACCTTCCTAAAGCCACAATCCTTTAATACTCATATGTGGATGTATGTGCATGTGGGCGGACCTGCCTGGAGGCAGATAGAGGAGCCGTGTCTCGGTTCCTAAGACCATCGGAAATACGTGTTTTCTGATGGTCTTAGGCGACCTCTTGTGAAAGGGTCATTTGACCCACAAAGGGGCCTCGACCCACAGGTTGAGAGCCAGTGGTCTAGACCATTGCTTAGGATCTTTATTGGAGTGCTGTCAGTATGAATGAAGAAAGTACAGTAGACATGAGAAAAATTGCAGAGGTGGAAATAGCCATAACTTGGCAGCTAATTGGATAAGACGGTTGAGAAGAAAGTATAAAGTCAAAGGGACTCCCATTGTTTCTAATTGAGTAGAGAATATGTCCAGAGAGTGAAAAATTCTTTTACAGGGAAGAAGCAGGTTTGGGGAAAATCATTTAACAAGCTTATATTTCCTTAATTTCATCCTGTTATGGGTCAGAGATACTGTATTAGCCACTGGGAAAGAACAAAGTTCAGTTTTGGACATCTTGAATTTGGGGCACTAGTGCAACAACCAACTGGAGATGCAGTTCCTAAAACTCAGGAGTGTTATTTATAAAAATTCCAGAGGAAAGATCAAAGACTCCCGAGGTAGATAAGGCAAGCTCATTTATTCTACAGTTCTTGCAAGGATTGGGTGTGCTGCCTGCTCAGCAACACACTTCAAAGGCGAAAGCTTTGCTGTTTAAATCCCTGTCCCAAAATGCGGGGTCCCTCCCATTTTCTCATTGGCTGAGTACTTTGAGGTGTACAACTTCCAGGCATGCCTACTTCACATTCTCCCTTCACCAGGATCCCTCCCTCCCTCCATGTATGTTAAGCATGCATACTTAGAGCCTGACTGACCTTACCCTATTTTAACCACAGACTCAGTAAAGACTTATTTTCCCCCTATTCTAGGAATTGTTTTTGCAAAAAGCCCCTTTATTCTTGGCAGAAAACCCCCTATTAACCACTAAGAGGTGTTGCTGCAAAAAAAGCCCCCTAGTGTCAGAATTCTTTTTGCAAAAAGTGGCTAGTTCTTTGAAACAGGAGGACCCCTTCGCTGCACCTATGTGGAAGCATAATTTTTTTATATTTCACAGAAGAGAGAGAAATCAGGGTTGAGGAAAGAGATTTGGAAGTCATCTACTTTAGGAGGGTGGTAATTAGAGCCAGAGGAATCAGTAAGCTCTCCGGTAAGATAAGCATATAGAAAAGAGCCAAAGTCAGATCCTTGAAAAATACCTCTATTAAGAGGCTGGCAAGAGGATCTAGTGAAAGAGAAAGAGAAGTAAAAGAATTACGTGTAGTGGCTCTGAGGGAAGGGAGAAGAAAGTATCTGGTAGGGAAGGACTGATTAACAGCCTGAGAATATGAAGAGAATCAGAGAGGAAGAGGATTGAAAAACATGTGGTTTGATCTAACAGTTAAGAAGTCATTGGTGAAATTGAAAAACTTTTGCAAAAACAAAATCGTTACAACCATCACAGTATGTGGAAGGGGAATTAAAGTGTAATAAAACTGGAAAGGTAAGAAGGGGCCTGCTTCTAAAGGTCTTTAAAAGCCTTTGATCCTGGAGGTAACAGGTATCAAGGGTCAGCTCTGAGTAGTCCATATAAGGAAGTCCAGGCCAGAATTTCTCATGGTCCGTTCTTACTTTTACGGGCTCAGTATCTCAGGATTGTTGGCTCACCATTTCATTCCTTGTACATTCCTTGTTAAGATATGGATCTTGCTACTGTTTGTGTTTACCCATGGAATTCAGATCACCTCTCTCCTCGAACTTTGACAAACATGCTTTTAGTCACATACTGACTTACGGTATTGGGAAATGTCCCATGGGAGTGGCTGTAAAACAATGTATGCTTGGCCTATATATGTCCTGACCCTCAGATTAATAAACGATTTTGCTTGCAACTTGCTCGCTATCCCGCTTGGCCCACATTTATCGTGCTCTTCCGTGGGATGCTCACATGAAGCAGACTACAAACAGGGATCCACTGGAATTTATTGGATAGGGGAATGAATGACATGGTATCACCTACATTTAAAGGCACAATTAAAAAATTTAAACCATTGTTTTCAAAAGAAAAAATTGAACACGAGAAACAAATAGGTAAATTATGATGAAGGTGTCACCCTGCCAATATACACTTGTGCATTCCACAAGCCTTTCTTAATTTACTTCATTTAGCTGTTTAACTTTTTAAGATGCAAAGAGTTGGAATAAAATTTACATGACTGTGCTACCCCTTTCAGTATCAAAAGGAAAAAAGAATGCGTACACTGAATATAGGCCATGTTTTGCTGCTTTTTCATCGTCTGTCTGGCTAGTTTTGGTACTGGCGTCAAGAAACAAATTTACATTTTGGTTGGAAAACCTGAGTAGAACTACAAGTAACTTTAGTTAACAGGACAAAATGAAAAGCTATCCCAAGATCCTGACAAGCATGTTAATGTTAAAATGCAGTTAATCAGCGCGCAATTTTTTTTTTACCAGAATGATTTTAATTATTGGAATGGGAATACATAATATTAAAATAAAGTTTTTAAACCTGAAAAAAATCCAACCATGTGGAAGTATTCCAAATCACAACTAATAAAAGAAATGCAAATCAAAATACCTTACCCAGGAAATTGGCGAATGTAACAAAACATAGCGATAGTGATTCGTGAACCCGTGGACGGGTGAGAGCATTAATTCACTGTTGGTGCAGCTGTCAATTGGTCCGGCCAATCTGGAAAGAAATTTGGAATTATGCAGTGAAAGTGACAAAAAGTATCTTAAGCCTTTGACTAAGATCCCATGTTAGATAGATACTGTACTGCAAGGAAGTCCGATAGAAAGGCCCCTATGCCAATATATTCATAGTAGCACTTTAATTTTTTTTTCCAATTAAATGTAAAAAAACTTTAGCATTCATTTTTTAAAATTTTGAGTTCCAAATTCTCTCCCTCTTTCCCTTTCCTCCCCCCTTCCTAAGATGGCAAGCAGTGTGATGTAACTTATGCATATGTAGTCATCCAAAATATTTCCGTATTAGTCATGTTGTAAAAGAAAAGACAGACCAAAAAAAAAAAAGAGAAATAAAGTTTTAAAAGTTTGCTTTGATCTGCATTAAGACTCCGTAAGTTCTAGCTCTGGAGATAGATAGTATTTTCCCTCATGAGCCCTTCAGAATTATCTTATATCACTGTGTTGCTGAGAATAGCTAAGTCATTCACAGTTGACCATTGTATGTCATTGCTGTTACTGTGTACAGTGTTCCCCTGGTTCTACTCACTTTGCTTTATATCAATTCATTGGAAAGTTTTTTGGAAATCTGCCTGCTCATCATTTCTTATAATCCAATAGTATTCTGTCACAATCATATAGCAGAACTTGTTCAGCCATTCCACAATTGATGGACATCCCCTCAATATCCAATTCTTTGCCATCACAAAAAATAACTGCTATGAATATTTTTGTATGTGTGGTCCTTTTCTCCTTTTTTTTTATGTCTTTGGAATATCGACCTAGTAGTATATGCACAATTTTCTAACCCTTTGGGCCTGGTTCCAAATTGCTCTCCAGATTGGTTGGGTCACAACTGGTTGGAGTTCACAACTCCACCAACAGTGCATTACTGTTGCAGTTTTCTCACATCCCCTCCAATATGTGTCATTTTGTTTTTGTCCTATCAGCCCATCTGATAGGTGTGAGGTGCCTACCTCAGTTATTTTAATTTGCAAATCTCTAATCAGTAGTGATTTAGAGCATGTTTTCCATATGACTGCAGATAGCTTTGATTTCTTCATCTGTAAGCTGCCTGTTTACATCCTTTAACCATTTATCAATTGAGGAATGGTTTATATTCTTTATAAATTTGAGTCAGTTCTCTTTATATTTGAGAACGGAAGCCTTTATCAGAGAAACTTACAGAAAAATTTCTGCTTCTAATCTTGGCTTCATTGGTTTTATTTATGTAAAACATTTTTAATTTAATGTAATCAGAATTATCCATTTTACATCCCAGAATGCTCTCTATCTTTTGTTTGGTCAAAAATTCTTCACTTATCTGTAGCTATGACAAATAAACTATTCCCTACTCCCTCCCCTAACTTACTTGAAGTATCACCTTTTATGTCTACATCACATACCCGTTTTGACCATGTCTTATTATACACTGTGAGATGTTGGTCCAGAGCAACTTTTTTTTTTTAAGCAAAAAACTGGAAACAAAGTACATGTCCATCTATAAGGAAATGACTAAAAAAAATTGTGATACATAAATATAATGGAATGTGACTATGCAAAACAAACTTGAAGAATACAGAGAAACATGGGAAGACATAACAAACTGATGTAAAATGAATTAAGAACTAGACAAGGTTTTGAATCTTAGTTCTTTAGCCAGTTTTTGAAAAACTTAAATGCATATTCTTTATCTTTGTGCAGCTCACACAATGTCTTGAACTAAATAAGCTCTTATTCACTGTTGAATGAAATTCTGCATGGCTGTGAGACCCTAGAGTACAATTGCTTAAAATAGCCCTTCAATTTTAATCCCTACTTCCGTGCTTTTTCCAGCCAATGCATAGGCCTGCTGGTCTCTGACCAAGGTTAAGACAAAAAGGAATTTTTTGTGGATGATACAGTTCTCTGCCTCTTCTAATCTTTTTTTTTGATCCACTGCAATTATGAGAGAATAAATAAATGGAACATTTATTAAGTGCTTACTATGTGCCAGGCATTATGCTAAGTAACAAGGATACAAATAATTTTTTAAAAGAGATAGTTCCTAGGGGCAAAGCCAAAATGGCAGAGAAAAGCTAAGAACTTGCCTGAGCGCTCTCAAATTCCCCTCCACACAACTTTAAAGCACCTCATAAGAAATTCTGCAGTGGCAAAACCCATGAAAGGATGTCATGAAATAATTTTCCAGCCCAAGACAACTTAGAAGATTGTCAGGAAAGTTTTATCACACTACGGTGAAAATGGAGCACAGGCTACGCCTGCACAGGAGGTGCCCAAGCAGTCTTGGAACAGGTCCAAAGGACAACTAAATCAGGTTTCTGGAGCTCTCAGCCCACAGATGGTAAAGGGGGTTGGACAGTGGTCAGGAGATTACAGGGATCCTTTTGTTGGCACTGGACACAGGACTCTGTTACATTATCCATACTCAGATCTGGATTGCAGTCCCAGGACAAAGAGTAGCAATAGCACACCGGAACTTGCAGCCTCAAGGGAGCTAGCTGGGAACCTGGTCAGAGTGACCAGGGCAGAAAAGAGTGCTTGTGGTCTCAGACAAGAACATAGGCTAAGAGGATAGTAAACATCTCGCCTTAGATCATGCCACCTTCGAAGAATCAAAAACTTACAAGTCCCCAGAATTATTTCTGAAAACAGCTGCATAAAAAACATGAAGTTGAGGCAGTGACCCCTTTACCCCAGGAACAAAGCCCCACTTTAGCAAAGAGTTAAAAGCCAAGAAATAGGCTGGGAGAGTAAGACACACACACACACACACAAGAAGAATCCTGACTGTAGAAAGTTACTATGATGACTGGAAAGGTCAGACCACAAATTCAGAAGAAGACGAAGAAAACTGCAAATTGGTCTCAGGCCATGGAAGAGCTCCAGATGGATTTTTAAAATCAGGTAAGAAAAGTAGAGGAAAAAATGGGAAAATAAATGAGAGTGATGCAAGAAAATCATGGGAAAACTAATAGCTTGGTAAAGGAGGCATAAAAAAAATACTAAAGAAAATAACACTTCAAAAACAGAATAGGCCAGATGGTAAAGAGGCACAAAAATCCAGTGAAAAGAAGAAAGCCTTAAAAAAAAAAAAGACAAGTGGAAAAAGATACACAAAAGTTCACTGAAGAAAATAATTCCTTAAAAATTAGAATTGGGCAAGTGGAACCAAATGATTCTATGAGACATCAAGAAGCATTCAAACAAAATTATAAGAATGAAAAAATAGAAGAAAGTATGAAGTACCTCATCGGAAAAACAACTGACCTGGAAATAGATTCAAGAGAGATAATTTAAGAATTATTGGACAACCTGAAAGCCATAATCAAAGAGCCTAGATATGATCTTTCAAGAAATCAAGGAAAACTTCTGATGTTTTAGAACCAGAGGGCAAAATGAAATTAAATGAATCCACCAATCACATCCTGGAAGAGATCCTAAAATTAAAAGTCCCAGGAATTTTATAGCTAAATTCTAGAGCTCCCAGGTCATGGAGAAAATAACACAGGCAGCCAGAAAGAAACAGTTGTGGAGCCATGGTCAGGAGAACACAAGATTTAGCAACTTTTACATAAAGGATTAGAGGACTTGGAATATGATATTCCAAAGAGCAAAGGAGCTAGAGATTACAACCAAAAATTACCTACCCAGCAAAACTTGAGTCTAGTCCTTTAGGGGGGATAAAGGACACTCAATGAAATAGAGCACTTTCAGTCATTCCTGATGAAAAGACCAGAGCTGAATAGAAAATGTGACTTTCAAATGCAAGACTCAAGAGAAATGCATAAAGGTGAACAGGAAAAGAGGAAGCAAGGAATTCAGTAAGGGTAAACAGTTTATATTTCTTCATGGGAAGATACTACTTGTAACTCCTAAGAATTTTCTCATTATTAGGGCATTTAGAAGGATTGTATGTAAATGGGAGGACATAGGTGTGAGTTGAATATGATGGGATGATATCTAAAAAATTAAAGGGGCAAAAAAGAGGAATGCATTAGGAGAAGGGAGACATAGAATAGGACAAATTATCTCACATAAAAGAGACAAAAGACCTGCTAGAATAAAGGAAAAGAAGGGGGGGAGGGGTTGAACTTTGCTTGCACCTTATTCCCATAAGATTTGGCTCAAGTAAGTAGACACTCAGTTGAATATAGAAATCTGTCTTACCCTACAAGACAGTAGGAGGCAAAGGGAATAAAAGGGGAAGAAGGACTGATAGAAGAGAGGATGGATGTTGGGGAAGGCTGTAATCAGAAGCACAGCATTTTTGAGGATGGACAGGTTGAAAGGAGAGAAGGTAGAATAAACAGGGGAGAAAAGGATGGAGATAAATACTAGTAATAACTGAAAAAAATTACAACAAGTTTCTCTGAAAAATGCTTCACGTCCCAAGTATATGGAGAACTGAGTTAAATATATAAAAATAAGAGCCAGGCCCAGTTGATAAATGGTCAAAGGAAATGAAATTTTCAGATGCAGTAATCAGAGATACTTTTTTCTGTATGAAAAAAATGTTCCAAATTAGTGTTTATTAAAGAAGTGCAAATTAAAGCAATTCTGATACCCATCAGATTGGCTGATATGACCAAAAGGAAAATGACAAATGTTCGAGGGGATGTGAGAAAATTGGGACAATAATGCATTGTTGGTGGAGTTGTGAACTGATCCAACCATTCTAGAGAGTGATTTGGAATTAGCCCCGCCCCAGAGGGCTAGAAAACTGTGAATGTCCTTTACTCTACTAATACTGCTACATTACTAGGTCTGTATCCCAAAGAGATAAAAAAGACAAAATCTATATGTACAAAAAGCATTTATAGCAGCTCTTTTTGTGGTGGCAAAGAATTGGAAATTGAAGGGATGTCCATCAATTGGGGAATAGCTGAACACATTCTGCTATATATTTGTGGTAGAGTACTATTGTACTATAAGAAATGACAAGCAGAATACTTTCAGAAAAACCTGGAAAAGGTTTACATAAACTGATGCAAAGTGAAATGAGCAGAATCAGAATATTATATGTAGTAACAGCAATATAACATATGATGATCAGCTGTAAATGACTTTGGTATTCTCAGCAAGACAGTTCTGAAGGACTTACGATGAAAAATGCTATCCATCTCCACAGAACGAACTGATGGAGTCAGATCAAAACATTTTTTACTGTCTTTATTTTCCCCCCAGAAAGGATTGATTTATTTGTTTTTAATTTGCAGCATTCACTTTTATAAGATTTTGAGGTCCAGATTTTTTTCTCTGTCCCTCTACTTCCCCCTCCCCAAGACAGCATGCAGTCTGATATGGGCTATACATGTACAATGATATGAAACATATTTCCACATTAGTTATGTTGTGTGGAAGAAGAATCAGAACAAAAGGGAAAAACCATGAGAAAGAAAGGAATAAAAGAAAATGGTATGCTTCAATCTACATTCAGACTTCATAGTTCTTTCTCTGGATGTGGGTAGCATTTTCCATCATAAGTCTTTTGGAATTGTCTTAGATCATTGTATTACTGAGAGGATCTAAGTCAGTCATAATTGATCATCGACCCAGTGTTGCTCTGACAATGTAAAATGTTCTCCTGGTTCTGCTCACTGCACTCAGCATCAATTCATGTAAGTCTCTCCAGGTTTTTCTGAAATCTTCCTGCTCATCATTTCTTATAGAACAGTAGTATGCCCTTACATGCATCTACCACAACTTGTTCAGCCATTTCTCCAACTGATGAACATCCCCTCAATTTCCAGTTCTTTGCCATCACAAAAAGAACTGCTGTAAGTATTTTTCTACATGTGGATCTTTTACTTTTTTTTTTTTATTATCTCTTTGGAATACAGACCTAGAAGTGATATTGCTGGATCAAAGGGTATGCACAGTTTTATAGTCCTTTGGGCATAGTTCCAAATTGCTTGCCAGAATGGTAGATCAGTTCAGAGCTCTACCAGCAATACGTTAGTGTTCCAGTTTTCCCTCATCTCCAGTATTTATCATTTTCCTTTTTCGTCATATTGGCCAATCTGATAGATGTGAGGTGGTATAATGGCAAGCACAGAAGTAGTTCACACCTTGTTTCAGCTATTAAATTAACACCTTGTTTCAGTTCAAGTTTCTTTTGAGCCTTGTATCAAATCTGTTAAGAAACAGAACTTTTGAGGGGGGTGGGGAGACGGAGTCAAGATGGTGGCATAGAAGCAGGAGAACTCCGGGAGCTCCCCCCATAACCACATCAAATACCTATAAAATATGACTCTAAACAAATTTTAGAGCTCCAGGACCCACAAAGTAACAGAGAAACAAATCTCACACTGAAAGCAAGCGGACAGGAAGGGTTTATCACAGTGCTCTGGGAGCCCAGACCAGCACTGCATGAAACTGCGGCTTTAGCCCCAGGGTGGCCAAGACCAGCCACAGCTGGAGCATTCAGGAGAGTGGATACCTGCAGCTGTGGCAGTTTCCAGAATTATCGACCCATAAGAGCCAAGGACAAAGTGAAAGATCAGTGGAACTTGGCTAAATTTGGGGGAAAGGAGCAGATCTGGCCATCTACTCCCTAAGTAAGAAAGCAGCAGAAGTGGCCTCTGCATTCTCAAGGAAGATTGCCCTGATGTCTTAGAACCAGAGGACAAAATAGAACTTGAAAGAATTCACTGATCACCTCTTGAAAAAAATCCCAAAAAGAAAACTCCTAGGAATGCTATAGCCAGGTTCCGGAGTTCCCAGATGAAGGAAAAAATATTACAAGCTGTCAAGAAGAAACAATTTGAATACTGTGGAAACACAATCAGGATAACCCAGGATCTAGCAGCTTCTACATTAAGGGATCGAAAGGCCTGGAATATGAAATTCTGGAGATCAAGGGAGCTAGGATTAAAACAAAGAATTACCTACCCAGCAAAATTGAGTATAATGTTTCAGGAAAAAATATGGTTATTCAATGAGATGGAGGATTTTCAAACATT
This sequence comes from Pseudochirops cupreus, assembly GCA_028627135.1. Classification (NCBI taxonomy): domain Eukaryota; kingdom Metazoa; phylum Chordata; class Mammalia; order Diprotodontia; family Pseudocheiridae; genus Pseudochirops; species Pseudochirops cupreus. The sequence goes on along the minus strand of CM053583.1, from coordinate 285,527,038 downwards.
CTTTATGAAAAAACCGGAACTGAATAGAAGATGTGACATTCAAATACAAGATGCATGCAAAGGTAAACAGAAAAGAAATCATAAGGAACTTGTCAAAATTGAACTATTTACATGCCTACATGGAAAAAACGATAATTGTAACTTATGAAACTTTTCTCAGTATGAGGATAGGTGAAGGGAATATAAATGTATACATATATGTATACATACATATATGTCTATATAGCAGGTTATATATATGTATGAATACATATGTGAGTGTGCATATATATGTGTACATAGACAGAGGGTACAGGATCAATTGAATAGGAAGGGATGATATTTTAAAAGGTGAAATTGAGAGGTGAGAGAGGAATAGAATGAGAGGAGATGGGGAGACAGAATGGGGTTAATCATATCATATAGAAGAGGCAAGGGATAACTGTTAGAATGGAGGGGAAGAACAGGAAGGCAAAAGGGAATGGGTCAACCTTACTCTCATTGAATTTGGCTTAGAGAGGGAATAATATACAATCTAAATTGGGTATCTTGCCCTACAGAAGAGTAGGGGAGAAGGAGATGAGAAGGGGGGATGATGGAGAGGAGGGCAGGTTGCGGGGGGAGGGTTGTTAGAAGCACATGCTTTTGTAAAGGGACAGGGACAAAGTAGAAAATAGAACAAGTGGGGAGTGGGATAGGATGGAGGGAAATATAGTCAGTCTTTCACAATGTGTCCATTGTGGAGATATTCTGTGTAACTACACATATACGGCCTGTATTGAATTGCTTGTCTTTCCAGTGGGGTGATGAGGGAGAAAGGGAAAGAACCTAGAATTTAAAGTTATAAAGTCAAAAGTTTAAACATATATTTTATATATATACATATATATACACACTTTATATGTGTATATATATTATTATTATTATTATTATTATCATTGTTATGTACATGCAACTGGGAAATAAGATATACAGGCACTGGGGTAGAGAGATCCATCTTACCCTACCAGAAAGTCTGAGAGGTGGTGGGGGAGGATATAGGAGAGAGCAGATTGGGGGAGGGGATATACAGTGGGATCTCTATTTTGGGGTGGTAGGTAGGGGAAAGATGGGGAGAAAATTTGTAACTCAAAAAAGCTTATGGAAATGAATGACGTAAACTAAAAATAAAAGTGAATTTAAAAAGAAAAAGAAACAGAATGTGGGATCCCCACAGCTTGTGAACCCTAGAACTTGTGAGCTCCTGGGGAGGAGCTAATGACCATATATAAGGAGAACCCCACGCTGGAGACAGCAGAACTGAGAAGAAGAATCTTGTGGTGACAGAGTCAAGGAGAAAACTTGTGGTATCCCAGCACTCTTGTCTGCTGTGTCTGAGTTGATGTTTGTACAGAAGCCCTGGGATTTTACTGGAATCCCTGAAAGAGAATTTTCTGGTTGCATGTTTACAGAAGTCCTGGAGGAGGGTTTTGGAGGTCCTGGGATTTTACTGATGACTTGCAATTACTTCTTGGACCTTGTTTGTGGGTCTGTGTTGATTTCCATGTTGATGATTTGTGTTGAGTTCTCAGATCTTGTTGGTGAGTCTGAGTTGATTTCACAGGCAGTTACTGAATTGATGGTGGTGCTTACAACACGTACAGGTATTATTGTGGCTCTGTCAAGCTTTGTCTCCCCAGAAATAGGAACTGTGAAGGGCTTGAGGTGGACTGGACACTGTGAACTTCAGTATGGAACAGGAACTGGAAGAAGAACTGGACAAGGAACTGGGAGCTGCCTGCCTTTGAACACAGGTGACAGTTGGAGCTGGGACTATGGAAGAGGAACCATGGAAGCTGAGAGCCAGCCTTGAGTTAATCTGAAAGAAGACTTTACTTGGATACTGTGTACTGACTGAGCAGATAATTCTCAACCTTCCTAATGCTGCGACCCTTTAATATAGTTCCTCATGTTGTGGCAACTCCTAACCATAAAATTATTTTCATTGCTACTTCATAACTGTAATTTTGCTGCTGTTATGAATGATAATGTAAATATCTGATATGCAGGATGTATTTAAATTGAATATAACCCACAGGTTGAGAACCACTGATTGACTGTGACCTAGGGGTGGAGAACTTTGACTTTTGTACTTTGTGATTGAATTAAGGATTTTGTGATTGACTAAATGAATGTACTTTGTTTAAAACTATTGTGACCACTTTGGTTAAAACTATGTGGCCATTTTAGTGATAAATTGTTAAGTTGTAACATGGTGAATGCTGTACCTTGATTTTCTATGAATGTTTTGCTCTTATTTGTTGTTGAATAAATAGAGAGTTCACTATACTACGTAACCAGAACCTTGAAAAGCTTCTCACAGCAGCAGTCCCCTGGAAAGCTGTTTGTGCTTGGCTTTACAGGGGGTACCTCAGAGCTGTTTGAATTTGCATTTCTCTAATCGGTAGTGATTTAGAGCAGTTTTTTCATATGACTGTAAATAGCTTTCATTTCTTACTCTGAAAACTGCCTGTTTGACCTTTGATCATTTATCAATTGGGGAACTGACTCGTAATGCTTATAAATTTGATTCAGTTCGCTATGTATTTTAGAAATGATGTCTTTATCAAAGACACTGGCTGTAAAAATGGTTTTCCAACTTTCTGCTTACTTTATTTTTCTTTTTTTTTTTTGTCTCTCTTATTTTTCACAACATGACTAATATGTAAATGTTTTGCATGACTGCACATGTATGGATGGTTCATATCAAATTTCTTGCTTTCTTCAATGAGGGGGGCACTGGAGAAAGGGGGAGAATTTGGAGCTCAATAATTTAAAAAAATGTTAAAAATTGTTTTTAGTGGCAGCGAGGTGGCACAGTGAACAGTGCATCAGCCCTGGAGTCAAGAGGACCTGAGTTCAAATCCCGCCTCAGACACTTGACACATTTATTAGCTGTGTGACCTTGGGCAAGTCACTTAACCCCAATTGCTTTGCCTTTCCCCCTCCAAAAATCCCCAAAACAAACAGCACAAAGGAGAGTGGTGGTAGTGGAGGAGTGTTCTTGTTTTAAGGAGCTGGAAAGTGGATGGAGGATTAAAGTACATGGCCATGGGCAGATAAATGGTAAGATGCCCTGGGTAGATAGCTGGATGGGAACACGGTCCTATGTCTAGTGCCAATCAGTTGATGTAGTGGACTGAGATGGGATAGTTTGTACTTCGTCACCAGTCATCTGAGTTAGGTACTATGGCAGGAGCTCCAAAATTGAATGGATCAATTTCCCCAGGGACTGAGACCTGGATTCTGAAAGAACCACTTGTGAAGAATATTAGGACCAGGCTGCTGATCTAGAATAGGGAGGAGCAAATCTGTAGCAACAGGTAGATAGTGGTATAACTTTGGGTAGATGACCAAGTGACATGTGAAACTGATGCTTGGTGTATTATATTAGAAAGTTTTATAGTAAAGGGGGAAACGGACTTTGTTGCATAACTCTAGAGCAGTTTTATAATTGCAAACATTGCGTACCATTCAGCCCCTCTATCACTGCTTATAAATTGGTAACAAAGGAAATGAAACAATGTCCAGTAGTGGACACTGCTTGCCTCTGATAAAGAATTCTTTCTAAGGCTGCCCATTAGGGAGTTATGTGTAGAAGACAGATGTTTCTATTTGAGTAGCTTCTCATAGTCTGTGTCCTCTTAGCTTTACAGTCAGCTCAATAAATAATTTCCATTTTCTCCCTTGTATCCCTCCCCATGGCATATATTTATATTTGCTTTTTTAGGATGAATTTCAGTAGGAAAATGGAATTTTAAAAATTTCATGTACTTATTCACAAGTTTCTTATTTATGTTACTTGTCCCCCACCAAATACAACTTAACCCTTTTATATATATTTTAGGTCCCAGAATCCTTTGAGCACCTTCCTTCACTACCAGAGCCACCTCAGCACCCTGTTCTCAGAGGATCCAATGACTTTCTTCCTCCCCAGAAGTTTGAACTGAGACTGAAACGGGTACTTAAGCCAAAAGGCATAGCATTGACATGGAACACTTCACATATTAATCCCAGATGTGCCCCTGTTGAAAGCTATCTCCTCTACGTATGCCATGATAACACCGTTTACAAGAGCAAAACATCTTGGAAGAAAATAGGAGAAATTAAAGCTTTACCTCTCCCAATGGCATGTTCTTTATCTCAGTTCTTGTCTTCTGGCACCTATTATTTTACTCTACAAGCAAGAGATATTTATGGAAGATATGGACCTTTTTGTGATATCAAATACATCCATGGATTCTCTGAAGATAATATTAATGAATCACAAGTCCTTCCTACTTAAAAAAATATTTCACAGGAAGCTATTTTGCATCTAAATTGTTTGTTCTTACACATCAATATTCTAATGGCAGCCTAAAGCATACATGGTATTTAACTGGCCAGTTCTTAATTGTGAACCCTCTGTATTAGGAATTAACTTTTCCAATGCTCTGTAAAGAGCTCAGCCTGTGATTGATATTCAACAATTCATCTTCTGAGAGGGGAAAATGACATGTGAGCAACATATGCAAGATGATGCTTTTCACCCCGTTGATAAATGTTTGGTGAGATACATATGTATATGTACATATATATGTATATCTGCATATATACCTATGTATGTGTACATATATATGTATATCTGCATATATACCTATGTATATATACATATATGTTAGAGTTGACCAGTTAAGAAAAATGTTTAGTCATATAGTTAAAATAGAGCTTTCTACGATGCATTTCCATTAAAGTTTTTTTTAATGCATTTATATTCCATGGAGTGCTATTTTTTATATGCTGGATATATTTTATATGCTGGATATCTGTTAAACTTTATTTTTTTTTTGACTGAGCTATAATCATATCAGAAAATTGTCTGGAGGGTTGGTTTGGTAAACTCACGCAGCTAGACAGAGGTGGTCAAAGCACTGAACTACATGAACCAAAATCTAGTGTCACCAAACCCCATAATTTCAGGCACTAAGTTACTCCTTGCCCCTCAATAGTCTCTCCCTGAACACAGACTAAGAGCAGTACAGAATTCCACACTTCATTTTTGCTGTAAGAGGCAGAATCAGATTTTGCATCCTCACTGCTGCTTGTGTCCTGCTGGTTCATGCTGTGTGGGGCATGAAGAGACTTAACCAGATCACCTCCTTTCACTTCTCTCTCATACCCCATCAAAATATACAACCTGGGCTTCCAGGCTCTGCATTTGCCTTTTCCCTGAACTGACTCAGTCACTTACAAATGCTGCAGGAAATCACTCAGAAAACCAGACTCACTACCAGAATGCACCCAGCAATTCTTTCAAGTTGTGGTGCTCAACACCCAGAATCATGTCCTTAAATCAAAGACCAACATCGGTCCTAAGGCTACTTCCTAATGTTCCTGAACTCCCCTGTAGAATTATAGGCACCATCTTTTTTGCATCCTCTCATGCAATTATTTTTTCCTCTTAGCTCCACACCATCCCAAGCTGCCAGTAAATAGTACTACTCCTTGATGCATTCATTGTTTCGTTTGTTCATCAAATTATTTTTGAGAGCCTGCTGTTTGTAAAAGTTTGTAGTACTCAGTATGACAAAGAGGAAGGCCGCCTTATAGTTCCGCTACTGTCCAGCAGTGAATGATTGAGGCACTGTTTCATGCTGTCAGGATTTAATATGTTGGGTTGAAATACTATATCAGTCAGCATTCCACTGGGGTTAAAATAGGTGAACAAGATGGGGAAAAAAAAGTTAGTTGTTCAGAACAAGATAAAATGCAAGGCTTAGATTAGGCGTTACCACCCTTTTAATGGAATAAGAATTAGGGGACTAGTTGATTGTAGTCCTAGGTTCTCAAAGAGGACCAAATTGATATCACTATATTGAGATCAAGGTATAGTGTGTCCGAATGTGGCTGATCAGAGCGATATGAGCTCAAAAGGCTCTACCACAAGTTGGGCACAAAGAATCCATGTGAACATTTGAAGTGGAGATGTCTCTAAATTTACACATCTCACATTTCTTTTGAGCTACAACAATTCTGCTTTGCTTCTAGGGTACAGCTCCTTCTTTGATGTGGGCACACAATGCTAGTCAGTCTTGTGCCAGTCTCTCCCGAAGGTAGGATGAAGCAGTGGTTAAAGTACCTGACTTAAAATCAGGAAGACTCATCTTCCCCGGTTCAAATCTGGCCTCAGACACACTCACTAGTTGTATCACCCTGGGCAAGTCACTTAATTATGTTTGCCTCAGTTTACTCATCTGTAAAATTATCTGGAGAAGGAAATAGCAGACCGCTTCAATATCTTTGCTAAGAAAACCCCAAATGGAGTCACAAAGAGTCAGACATGAGTGAACAATAACAATATTTAGGGGATAATAGCTTAGAGAATAACTTTTTGGAGCACTTCATGTTGCGTATGTATGTATGTATGAGTATATCTATATGTGCATATGTTTATGTATGCATGTAGCCCAAGGCCTTCTCCATATTCCCATACACACCCCCCAAAAAGGTACTGTAGATTCAAGGTGTATTTTGTGTCAGCCTCCACTCAAAATCAGTCAGTGGACTCAAGCTGATTGATGTTCCTTTTACCAGCCCAACCAGAAGTCACATTATTTCAAATCAAAAGATAATAAACTAACCCATATAGCAAAATAAATGACAATGAAAATAGGAATGGGGAATGCTCTCCCCCAACTCTTACATTGCTGGTGAGGATGGTAACATGGAAGGAGCACATGGCTAGGGAACCCAGCGGGAGAGGACAAAACATAGCATATACGTATATTTACACCAACTCTTGTTCCTAGGACTGAGTCCCATGCCTCCATCACCCTTAAGGCCAAATATGAAGCCCTCTGGCGTTTAAAATTCTTTGTAACCTGATCCTTCCTACATTTTCAGCCTTCTTGTGCCTTACCTACCAACCCCTCCTCCACAAATTCTACAGTCCAGTCCACTACCTGCAGTTCCTCAAATGTGACACTCTGTCACCCATCTCTATGGTTTGTACTGATGCGCTCCCATGCTTGATATGTTCTTCCCCCTCACCTCTGAGGTCTCTTAGTTTCTCTGGCTTCCATCAAGATTCAGCTCAAATTCCACCTTTTTGAGGAAGCCTTTCCTTGTGTTCTCAAGTGCAAATGCCTTCCCCTCTCAGATTGCATCCTATCTGCTCTGTGCATAACTTGAAGGTATCTTACTATTTACATGTATCTCATGTTGTCCCCCCAGTTAGAATGTATGTTCTTGAAGGGAAAGGTCTAATTCTTGCTCTTTTTTTTTGGTATCTCCAGTGCTTGGCACATAGGAGGCATAATAATTGCACATTGACTTACTAACTCACAAGACAGGACAGACTCAGTCATTGCTGCCTCTCTCAAGAGGTGGTGATGGTAACTGCTTATCACGTGATGTCATCACACTGCATTGCCAGGCTCTCTGCTGCCATTCACTGGTCTTCTGCAGAACTGTAACTACTATATGGCCTTTTCTATCCCAAAAGACTGTCTCAACCCTTTTAGCAGGCAGCCTGAGGGATTAGCTCTTAATTTTGTGATTTAAAACACTGTAGCTGCACATCCCACCAGCAGAAATCCTCAGGCTTAAATCTGTTTTAAGTTAAATCCTTTGATTTTCCTTGAACTGCTCCCCAAAGTCAAGGAGTTACTCTGTTTAGTGTTTGAGAATCCTATTCACCTCTTTTCTACTCACTAACAATTGCCAGTCCTATTAAATGTAAGTCATCTCTGGAACGACACTGGAAGTTACTAGAGATGAGTCTTGACTATTTTCCTACTACTTGGTCAGTAACAAAATTGCTGCCTTCCCTCCAAATGTATGTATATCCTTCCACAAATCCTGCCCTGATGCTTCATCCTGGAATGGGGTTGACCTAAATTCTCTTAACTGAGGCCAGCAGAGTACAATAAAGTCTGGGCAGCTCTATCATACTGGAAGGGCATCATGGACTGTCCCAGATATAACTCATATCTACTTTCCGAGGATGATAGGTCTTAGATATGGAGCTGGAAGTGACCACATACGCTACCTAGACCAATCTTCTCATTTTAATGATGAGGAAACTACGGCTCAGGGAACTTAAGTGACTTGCCTATGGTCACACAGGTCATAAAAACCAAAGGCAGAATTTGAACCCAGGTTTTTTGACTCCAGAGTCAGTGCTATTTCTACTATGACATCATAGTGAAGTGAATAAAGGAGCTCATAGCAGAAGGGCCACTCGGTGGTGCATTCTTTGGCCATATCAACCTACAAAATAGCCATATACACATATGTATATATGTGCACATGTATGCATACCCATATATGTATATAATACACATACACATTGGGGAAGTTAGAATTCTGCTGTATCATTTAATAATTGATTCTACTAAGTAATCGACCCTACCATTTTGTCAAAGCCCCATTTCTCAGTTAAGCTAAAGAATTGGGTCTCTGCAGTCCGAATTGGATTAAAGGCATGGTTGAGAGAGAATGATGTGATCACTTCTAGCCCCACCTTCACCCCAAACCCCCACCCCACACAGGACATTTGTTTGCTAACCATTTAACCTGGGACCTCTGTTTTGTTTCCTATAAACAAAAACCAGTTTAAGCCAAGTCCCTCTCCATGAGACAGTTCTTCTGTCTTTGTCTCTCCTTGTGAAGTTAAGGGCAGTTTAATCTCTCTCAAAGGAAAGACTAATCCTGTGGTCTTTATTGGAGTGGTTCTGGTTTTCTAGCCAAAATTCCTAGAGGTAGCTGAAGCCCATAAAGCAATGAACACTCCTTAATTGTCAAAGGGTTGTGATCATCTGAATACACTTGAAAGCCAACCCACCTTTTCCAGCCATAGCCAGTTGTGGCATTCCCCAACCAAACAACTCCTTTCCTTCATCTCAAGAAAAAGAGGGTCACCTGAGGTAGCCAGTCTGACCCATTTTATTAACAGTCATATAAGTCACTGTTAATAAACTGTTGTCTTACTCAAAGAAATGTGCCTCAGTTTCCCTATATTGGCATTTTATGTGTCACACCATATATTGATACATATATGTATACATACATATAGACTAAAGGCATACGTGTTAGAGGTTTTGTATATATGTATGTATATGTATATATATATACCTACCTACATATACACATTATGCACATACACACACACATATGCACATACCATTATCCCTTTCACATTATGGCTTTCCATATGTCATGGTATAAGAAATTAAAAGAGAATTTTGGGGAGAGTTTTGTGGAAGCCACAGACAACACATCAAGAGCAGCAGACAACACAAAAAAAGTGTAGAACCTCAGAAACGCACAAAATATTTGTATAGTGTTATATAATATCAACACATTTTATCTTTTAATACCATAATAATTCATATTTCTCTGGTATGAAGAAAAGACCAAAAATTTTATGCAAATTTTCCAAATTGCAGTGATGCCAAGCCCCTAAACCTTGAGATGTGGAGGGGATAACTGTATATATGCAACAGATGCCTGAGAGGTTTTATACCGACTTTGTTTAGACATTTTTATTATCTTTTTGTACAAATAAAAAAGACCAACTTAAAGCCAGGAACTCTGGTGTTTGAACCCCATCTCATGTACTTACTAGTTATGTGTGACCTTGGACAAGTCATTTAACGTGTGGGTTTAGTTTCCTAGCTGATCAGTCACTTCACACACCAGAAGCTGCTGTTTGGAACTGAAGAGCAGATTTCTCTAGTGTGTGAAACTACCAGCAATCTCAAAAATTAAACCCATGGCATTCAGCACCAAACTCTAGCTGCCAGTGCTCCCCAAGACAGTCAGCTGGTCCTGAGAACAGAGGCATTTGCAGTGGGGAAAAATATGATTTATGCCCAAGAAAAAGGACTGACTTGGTAGAGTACCACATCCTCAGGACCATCCATTCTTTCAGGTGGAAAAAAAAAAGACAAAGGCAGTAGCCTGCACAGATGATGCCCAGTATATTCCCAGATATTCAGTTACAAATTTAATCCATTTGGGCCCAGACCAGCAGTTCTCAACCTGTGGGTCGCGACCCCTTTGGGGGTCAAATGACCCTTTCACAGGGGTCACCTACCTACACAAACACGTATTTCTGGTGGTCTTAGGAACCAAAACACAGCTCCTCTATCTGTCTCCAGGCGGGTCCACCCACATGCAGATATGCCCACATACAAGTATTAAAGGATCCCGGCATTAGGAAGGTTGAGAACCACTGGCCTAGACCAAAACAATCACGGACACAGAAATTGGAAGAAACTGCTTTTCCTTCTTCGAATAATGGCAATAGCATGATTATTGCTGAACTACTATTTCCCTATTTGCTTATTTCTAAGAGTGTCTGAACATAATTCTTAACTTAATGCTGGGCTTATAAAGTACATAGTATATAGTCTTATAATCTCACGAATTTTTTTAAGCTCCATTGTTTGGTGGTATTTTTAAGCAGCAGTGGAAATTATGTTGTCAAGTAACAGGATGGTCCTTCCTTTTCGAAGAAGAGGACCTTTCAAATGGAATGTGGGTGCTACTTTCTGAATAAATTGCTCCAGGGAAGGAAGTGGGATTTTATGTTTCCAACAGTCCTTATCACACAGAAATTGCTTTAAAAATGCTTGTTGACAGACTGATCAGGAGAATGCAATGGGCCAAAAAGTCCCACAGAAGAACTACAGTCTTTTCTATCCCAGCACAAGTTTGGATTTTACCATGTGCCCACTGATAGTAAGGGTACCAGTGCCCAGGGTACCAATCTCGCTTAAGGTTATTGATCAATTTCCCACAGCATCTGGACATAATGCACACGCCTTCATAGCTTAAATATATATGTAAAGATATGTAAAGATAAAAGCATTCTCAGAAGAAAGGCAGCTAAAAGTTCATTCAGTTCTCCCTCCTCATTTTACAGATAAAGAAACTGAGGCCCCAACAGGACAGAGGGTGGTTTAGTGGAAAGATTCTGGATCCAGAAGGCCTGGGTTTAATCTTGGCTGTGTCATTTATTACCTTTGTGACTTTTGGACAAGTCATCAAAGCCCTCTGGGTCCCCAGGTTCTTCATCTGCCAAGAGAGGGGGAGAGACAGAGAGACAGAGATGGGGGGGGGGGGAGAGGGAGAGAGAGAGAAATTGAGATTAAAGGTTGATCTCTCTGATCCCTTACATCTCTAAATCTGTGATGTTACAATATTGTAATGTGACTTGATCAGGAATGCCGCGTGTAGTAAGTAGAGTTAGGAAACCTGAGTTCAGCCAGTAAGTCAGTCAATAAACAGTTACGTCCCTATGTGTCAGGCACTATGCAAAGTACTGAGAATGCAAAGAAAGGCAACAGGTGGTACCTGCCTTCAGTGAGTTCCCCATCTAACGGGAGGAGGTGGTAGAATACCCCAGCAGTGGTATGATGAAGTCCAGAGTTCAGCCAGGTGGGAAAGGAGGAGCTGGCTGCCCTAGGCACCACCCTTAAACTGGAGGGTTTGAGAGAAACTCTCCTGCTATGCACCTTCCACCCTCTCCAATCTGGGTAAGGGAAGGGCTCCAGAGGCAAGGGGATGCTGAATTACAGAGGTGAAGTAATCTTGGAGAATGGTAAGATTCCAGAGGCCATGATGAAACCTAAGAATATAGTTGGTGGCATCCAGATAATATGGACAAATTCTGTGAAGGACTGTTTTTGTCTCGGAAAGACAAGATCTAAAGAAGATCCTTACCATCATATAGAGGGCTTGGAAAATGGTATGAAGTTCATTATCAGTTTTCCAAACAAAGTACCTGGCCTTTTTATTCACATCTCTCTCCTTAATAGCTGGGTTCTTACTATTGAGTAGTTAAGTAGGGTTCATGCAAAGATATAAAAGAGGCAGAACAGAGGCACTGGGAAATTGAGAATATGCAATTTGTCTTTAGGGGATGGTGTGGATTCTACTGGGCTGGGGCTGGGGAAGGGATAGAGTGGAATGGTAGGAGAGAAATGTGGAAAGGCAGGCTAGGGTCAGATTGTACTAATGTGTGTGCTGCACATATCTCATCAACCAGCCTAAAATGGCTGCTTCCATTCATCACATCCAAGGTGTATCTGATTAGTGTCAGGGTTAGCATGATAGCGGGCTGTAACCCAAGTCAGTGAATGAGTGATAGCTTCAACATAATAACCTAGTATTTTTGTTTTTGATGAAAGTCACGCCACTAAAAGGACAATGATCAAATTCTACAAACAGCCCAATATCCTTTCAAATTAAAGCTGGATTTTTGCCTAATCCTAAAAATAAAATAAAATAAAAATTCTCTGCAGTTTAGTGGCCCAGGACAAATAATTGACGAGCTTGGATTTTCTAATATAAGAATAAACACTTCATCCTGTAGAATCTTTTCAATAACACCTAACATTGCAGTTTTATAAAAATGTTATTTCCTTTAAAGATTTTTTTAAAAGAGATGTATTAATAAGCTGTGGTACATGATTGTAATGGAATATTATTATGCTATAAAAAATGACAGGCAGTGTGATTTCGGAAAAACCTGAAAAGACTTACATGAACTGATGCATAGTGAAGTGAACAGAACCATGAAATTATGGTATAGAGTAACAGCAATATTGTTCAATGAAGAATTGTGAATGATTTAGCTGTTTTCAGCAATGCAATGACCTGAGACAATCCCAAAGGACTAATGATGAAACATACTATCTGACTCCAGAGAAAGAACTGCTATTGATCGAATACAGACTGAAGCATGCTATTTTTTGCTTTAATTTTTTTCTTTTATTCAAATATTCTTGTATAAAATAACTAATATGGAAATGTTTTTCATAATTGCACATGTATAACCTAATCTGATTGCTTACCATCTCAGGGAGCAGGGAGCAGAGAGAGGGATAGAATTTGGAACTCAAAATTTTAAATAAAAATGTTTTAAAAATTGAAGGAGAAAAAAAGAATGGGGAAAATCAGTAGATAAGAAGAACTTGAAGACTGGGGCTACAGACTGAGTATATGATATGTGAGGGCAGAGAGGAAGAGATGGGATCAAATGTGTAGAGAGCGATTGGTCTTTGAAAGGAAACTATCTGTTAGAGACCCAGGAAAAGAGGAAAGAATAGGAAATGCTGAGACAAGAATGGAAGCGAAACTCCATTGGTTATAATCCTTCTTTACAACTTGACTGATGTTTAATGTGAAGGTATTTGTAGAACCTATATTTGATTGCATGCCACCATGGGGGGGAGGGGAGAAAATTTGGAACTCAGAGGATTGTGGGACTGAATGTTATAAACTGTAAGTAAATAAATAAATTTTTTAAAAAGAATGGAAGTGAAAACTCTGTGCTCAGGCACTCTTAAAGGTACATGAATAAAGGCAAAAAACTAATCTCAAAAAAATAAAAGATGTATAGCCCATTACTCTTATGAAGTGATTGGTACCAGTTGCTTTGCATCCTTCATTCTCAAAGAGGACCAATGACATCAGGAAGATGATGTCTTGATTTGCAAGTGAGTTGGATTTAAGTGAGGCAGGGCTATGCAAAATCACCAGCCTCACCCTCTCCTCAGAGTCATCAGAGTCCAGTGGCAAGATGATTGTTAATGGAATGGAATAGAATGGAATGGGGAAGACTTAAAGGACGGAGACCAACCAGGAGGTTTTGGTAATTACTTTAAGCATGTGGTATGGGCCCTCATCGGGCCCTAGTGCCAGAGAAGAGAAATTAGCATATACAAGATACAAATATGACAGGAATTGGGTGTGAGGGGGTTGGTACCAGTATCATATAGCGGAAAGAACAAGAGTTTGGGAGTCATATGGCCTGTGTTCTAATCTTGTCTCTGTTATTGTGTGAACTTAGGCAAATTATTTTATCTCTCTGAGCCTCAGTTTCCTTTTCTGTAAAATGAAGGGTTTGGATTAGGTGCCTCTAAGACTTCTTCCAGTTCTCGATCTATGATCCTATGAACAGACATCATTCAGGGTCAGATGTTTTGTGTCCTACCACTAGGTGGCAGGCAGTCATGGGTTAATGGGCTATTTGCTGTAGGAATAGCAAGTGACCTGTCAGCATTAGGAAACAGCATATCCAGGATCTGTTGTAGAAGAACAACGTCTGCATTGATAAAATGTTCAAAAAGTGTTCTCCCGAGGTAATGTATTTTTTTTATAGATGAGGAAAATGAGGTTAGGTGAGGGAAGGGAGGCAGATTTCCAGGAACAAAAGACAATCTTAATCAAAAATTGAAGAACACCAGTGCTAAGGTGGTACCCTGGAACGGATCATTGGGAAGAGCCAGGTTGTCATGTTTAGTGAAGCAAAGGAAAATACACCTGATATGGGTCAGCTGGGGGGGCGGAGCAGTGTCTCCAACTCTAGCAAGCTAGATATTAAATTAAGAAACCCCAAGGGTCAGATATTTCCTCAGATGCTTCCAGCTGTATAACCCTGGGTAAGTCACTTAACCTCTTTTTCTCTTTTTTTTCCAGTTTTTTATTTAATATTTTATTTTCCCCCAATTAGGTGTAAAAACAATTTTTTACATTCATTTTTAAAATTTTTTGAATTCCAAATTCTCTCTCACCTTCCACCCATTGAGAAGGCAAGCAATTTGACATGTTATACATGTGCAGTCATGCGAAACTCATTTCTGTGACTTAACCTCTTTCTGCCTCAATTTCCTAATCAGTAAAATGAAGGGGTGGGATTCAATGACTTTGAAGTTTTTTATAGCCCTAAACTACCTTCCTAGGAGATGATGAAACAAATCAAGGGATGGCTGGGTGGTGCAGTGAATAGAGCACTGGCCCTGGAGTCAGGAGGACCTGAGATCAAATCCAACCCCAGACACTTAACACTTGCTAGCTGTGTGACCTTGGGCAAGTCATTTAACCCCCTTGCCCTGCCCTCCCCCCTCCATAAAGCAAAAAAAAAACCCCAAAAAACAGAAATCAAATGTGGAAGCTTATCACAGAATTTCAGTAGACTCAAGGAAGGAATATAAGTATATGCTGCTGTGTGCCTTTTTTTTAGAAAGGCAATATGGTACAGCAGATAAGGAACTGAATTTAAAGCCAGGAACTTGAGGACTTAAATCTCCATTTTATGTACTTAATAGTTGTGTATGATCTTGAGCAAGTCACTTAACCTATAGGAGTAAAAGTTTCTTCATCTATAAAATGGAAAAAATCAAAACACATGTATCAATGGGTGATTGTAAGGGTTAACTGAGATAATATATGTATAATGGCCCTCACCCAGGGGCTACCATTTTCTGGTGGACTGGTAGATGGAGAGAGGAAGTAGCATGATACAACAGTGAAGGATGGTGATCAAGGTTAGAGGGGAAAACATGTAGAGACGTATGATGGTGGTAAGCTCCTGGCTTTGGCGAAATGCCAGTTCCATGCATCCTTCCTTGTGATGGCTTAAGTGAGGTCAGGGGTTACTATCAGAGCCAAAATGGAGAAGCGCCAAGCTTCCTGAGACCCCATGTACACTGGATCCTGAGTTTTAGGCTCCCAAGCAATGGATGATCTTGACCCAGGGTTTCTGCATGGGAAGCGTTAGTAAAACATCTCATAAAAGCCATGTTGCACTCTTTTATCTGCTCAAGGGAGTACTCAAGTTGTATGTATCCTAACACTCTTGGGTTGAGACCAGGGCTTCTTAACCATTTTTATGTTATAGATACCTTTAGCAATTTGGTGCCCTTCTCAGAATACTGTTTTTAAATGAATGAAATAAAATACATAAGATTACAAAGGAAATCAGTTATACAAAATAAAGATGTCACTCTTCCCCCATACAAGTTC